>CAVLGL010000024.1:25758384-26488384 GCA_963668995.1 Parnassius mnemosyne | reverse complement strand
GAGCATAGCCCTCTCCATAGCTCGCTGAGGGACCTTGAGCTTCCTCATACGGCCAGCAGTGAAGGACCACGTCACAGATTCGTAAGTCATCACTGGCAACACGCACTGGTTGTACAATTTTGTTTTAAGGTTTTGAGGTATGTCTGACGAGAAGATGTGTCGTAGTTTCCCGAACGCTGCCCAGCCGAGTTGAATCCGTCGATTGACCTCTCGGTCGAAGTTGGACTTACCTAGTCGGATTATTTGTCCCAGGTAAACATACTCGTCAACAACTTCGAGCTTAGTGCTCCCAATAAGTACCGGCATAGGTGTGACATGGACATTAAACATGATCTTTGTTTTGTCCATGTTCATCCTAAGACCTATTCGTTGGGAGATAATCCTACCTCAATAGTGAGGTCATTGAGCATGGTGCTTAGGTCCTCCAGCGATTCTTCTATAAGGACTATGTCGTCGGCAAATCGAAGGTGAGTGATGTACTCGCCATTGATGTTAATACCGTATCCTTTCCAATCCAGAAGCTTGAAAACGTCTTCCAATGCAGCGGTGAAGAGTTTCGGGGATATAACATCACCCTATCTTACAACTCTCTGCAATTGGATAGGTTTCGTACTCTGGTTCTGTACTCGGATAGCCATCGTAGCTCTACTGTACAAACACTTCAGCACTTCGATATACCGACAGTCAACTTGGCACCGCTGAAGGGACTGCAGCACCGACCAAATTTCGACGGAATCAAAGGCTTTCTCACAGTCCACATACGCCAGACAAAGTACATAGTCTATTATATTATTATATATCGTACAATAATGTAATGGTCGAGATTAAGTTCAACAATCATATCGAAAAAACTAACCTGACTCTCATTAAGCGCATCTGTGGATTTCAAATGGCCTGTAATTGCTCAGTCCCAGCCAATATTTGGCATATTAAAATCTCCCAAGATCATTAATAGATCATTAGGTGCGGAATGAAAGTTATTCCCAAGCTTACTCGTAATGTTCTCCAGCTGGGTATTAATTGATTAATTGATATCCTTGCTGGTTGCATAAATATATAGTACAAAAATGTAGTGTGACGACAGACGGTTAATCTTTGCTCCACTGAGTCACATCATCAATATTTCTCTGCAATGTCAGTGCATCAGCTTCTGTTTTAATGCCCAGGCTGAACTTTAGATTGACATTTGGAGAGAGAATCCACCCTTGTAGTATTACTACCCTGACTCATTCCTTACCTTGTGAAGTAGTCACTAGAATCAAATCCATTACAACAAACATACTAACATCGAACATTTGAGTAGCACAAAAAAATTGAAGGGTCTTGGCGTGAAACCGATTATTTTTATTTATTTTTCTAATCATTTGTCAACCAGATCATCAGTCTTTTTAAAATCAAAGTAGGCTGCATCTACCTGTCTACCATTATCCATTTGTGATTGCACATAGAACAAATGCGCAATTAAGTTTGCAGTAGTGGTACGGGTTCACCGAAATCCGTGTTGGCTATTGTACAACAAATGACCTCTCAGATTATTAATTTGTTAGTTTGAATTTGCTTCAAATATCTTTGCAAAAACTGTTTACGTTGATCCTAGGAGGGTAGAGATCACCATCATATTAGAGAGAAAAGTGTCTGTGAGTGCTGTTTTATCATATCCGTTTTGAGTAGCATTATAGAATAGCAAAAGGCTGAAGAGATTGATTTCAACCAAATTATGGTTACGCATAAGTCTGTTAGCATGCCACTCTATTAAGTTCAGCGCTACTAGGTGGTATTTTGTAGCAACACCCCATATGTGACAGCAGTATTCCATGCACGACAAGACTTGCGCAGTATATAGATTGACAAGCTGCCCCCGAGTACAGTACCGCCGTAGTCTTGCAAGAATATCTAGTTTTCTTGTTGCAGTTTTGGCACTGAGCTCAACGAACCGCCCAAAGTTGAGGTGCGGAGAGATCTCAATTCCGTAACACTGAAGGCGGTCGGTATATTTAGGACAAAGCACTTTTACCCTCGTTCTTACTCTGCGAGATGTACAAAGGTGAAAAGGCTCATTTTTGTTATGAAGGCGTCCTTTTTGTTGTTATGTTTGTATTTTGGAGCGTTGAACCTTTAAGGTTTTTTCATACATATTTTGAATATCCATCCTCATAGACCTTTCCCAATGAACCTTTAAGTTAATAACAGTAATAATTCATACCTTTATCTTGATATTCAAGATATAAGAACTTTTAATATAGTTTTGATGTTAGTTACTTTCCTTTTTTACATTAAAACTGTTTTTAAAACACTGGCCGTATTTCTTGCACCAAATTAAACACTAAATATTTAAGAAATATATTTAGGTTTAACATTTAAAAACACACTTTTAAACTATAACTGTTAAAACTGCAAACGTAATATTATTACAAGTGTAACTAACTTATTGAAGTCAAATAAGATTAGCGCTGATTAATTTAATTGGTAAACATGGCTAGAAATACATCAATTTAAGTAGTATTTTATTACATGTTTATTTTTTTAATAATGTTATCAAACAAAGAGATAAAAGTACAAAGATAAAAACTACTAATAGAACTGAAGTGAGTTAAGTTAGTAAGTGCTAGGCTGGGTCACATCTGTGCCAAACGACTTAATAAAAATACATCCAAAACTTATACAGTACGTGAATTATTCATGCAGTGGTTTATACGGAGTATTTTAATGCTTTGTATAGAATTGTCACTTTTGGTGCCAAAATATTGCGTATTTGTTGTACATAAAAGATTTTCTTTAAGGCGATACCCAGACCAAAACCATGCGATAGTGCGTTTTTCTTCGTTATTCGGAGACTATTATATCATTAGTTATGAGAAATAAACTACATCTAAAAGCACATTATTAATGTTTGATATCCTATCATCACATTCAACGTTCTAATTATTTTTATGTGTTATAAATACATTTAAAATCTCATAAAAGGTGTCACAAAAGGCGAATATGGGAAAGCCAGAAATATCTTGAAGCTTTCGGAAGATTTGCCGTGTAGTGGCGGTCAAGAATACCACTACCCCATATCCTCCCGTGGGTGTCGTAAAAGGCGACAAAGGGAAACAGGCAGGAGATGGGCAGCAGCATCTTCCTGATTATAGCCAAAATTACAATAAAAAACTGCGGTTGCCAACCCGCTCGCCAAGCGTGGCAACTATGGCAAATACCCCCCTATGAATGTAACAAAGAGACGGCCCCCAGTCCCCGGCGGCCCCGCTATTCCTGGCTACGGTGGCGACTATGGTAACGGCGGGGCAGGGGGTGCTAAGAATCTCCGGTGGAGGTTCGGTTGCCACCTTAGACGACTCGACCTGGCAACGTACAACGCACGCACCCTGAGGACTGACGAGAAGATCGTGGAGCTGGAAGAAGAGATAGACAAGTTGCGCTGGCATATTATAGGATTATCCGAAGTCCGAAGAGAGGGGGAGGACACGGTAATCCTCGAATCCGGCAACTTGCTCTATCACCGGGAGGGCGATCATCTGTCCCAAGGAGGTGTCGGATTTATCGTCCACAAGTCTCTCGTTAACAACGTTGTAAAGATCGGGAGTGTGTCGACGAGGGTTGCGTACCTTATACTCAGAATCATCAAACGGTATTCGCTGAAGGTCATACAGGTTTACGCGCCAACCTCTGCACACCCCGATCAGGAGGTGGAGGAAATGTATGAGGATATCTCTAGAGCCATGCATTCCTCCAAAACCCAATATACGGTGTTAATGGGAGACTTCAATGCAAAACTAGGCACAAGAGAGAACGGTGAGCTGAAAGTAGGGAAATTCGGAATAGGGCAACGGAACCCAAGGGGCCAGCAGCTGGCCGACTTCATGGAGAAAGAGGGACACTTTATGATGAACTCTTTCTTCCAGAAGCGGCCTCACAGGAAGTGGACCTGGTCGAGCCCCGACGGTTCGACAAAAAATGAGATTGACTTCATTATGACGACCAGACGACAACTGTTCAGTGATGTCTCCGTGATCGCGAGGGTGAAAACTGGTAGCGATCACCGAATGGTTAGAGGCACACTGAACCTAAACGTTAAGTTGGAGAGGTCTCGTCTAATGAAGTCAACGCTCCGTCCCCCTCGTGCTCTGTTCCAAAGTCCCGAAACCTTTCAGCTCGAGTTACAAAACCGTTTTCAGTGCCTAGAAGACTGCAATGAAGTGGACGATATGAATGACAAGCTCGTGGAAACTGTCCATGCGGTCGGAGCTAAGTTCTGCAAGACCCGCCGCAGAAGAACACAAAAACTCTCCGATCACACTCTTAATCTCATGGCTGTTAGACGGGAGATGAAGCTACATTCTTCAACAGACTTGACAGCATACAGGCATCTGAACAGACAGATCTCCAAATGCATGCGGCGGGACTTACGCAACTTCAATACAGCTCGTATTGAAGAAGCGATCGAGCGGAACCAAGGCTCCAAAGTCTTTGCCAGAGATCTGTCTGCCAGAAAGAGCCACCTGTCAAAGCTGAAGACAGAATGTGGCAGCATCGTTTCCGGGACACCTGAGATTTTGAGTGAGATTGAGAGGTTCTATGGGCAGCTGTACACGTCATCGTTGGAGCCACACGCAAGTGTGAGTAACGATCCAAGAGCGAGTCTCATCCGACACTATTCCGAAGATATCCCGGACGTCAGTCTGAGCGAGATTAGAATGGCTCTCCAGCACCTTAATAACGGTAAGGCCCCAGGCGAGGATGGAATTACAGCGGAGCTTCTGAAAGCGGGTGGAAGACCGGTACTTGAATTCCTTCAGAAGCTCTTTAATTCCGTCCTCCATGGTGGCATTACACCGGAGGCGTGGAGCAGAAGTGCGGTGGTCTTGTTCTTCAAGAAAGGTGACAATGCTCTCTTGAAGAACTACCGACCGATTTCCCTTCTGAGCCGCGTCTACGTGCTGTTTTCGAGTCATTACAAATCGTCTTGCGCGCACACTTGACGACTTCCAGCCTCCCGAACAAGCCGGTTTCCGAAAGGGCTTTAGCACCATAGACCACATACATACCCTTCGGCAAATTGTACAGAAGTCCGAAGAGTACAATTTGCCACTACGTCTGGCGTATGTGGACTATGAGAAAGCCTTTGATTCCGTCGAAATTTGGGCGGTGCTGCAGTCCCTTCAGCGGTGCTAAGTTGACTGTCGGTATATCGAAGTGTTGAAAATCTTGTACAGTAGGGCTACGATGGCTATCCGAGTACAGAACCAGAGTACGAAACCTATCCAATTGCAGAGAGGTGTAAGACAGGGTGACGTCATATCCCCGAAACTCTTCACCGCTGTATTGGAAGACGTTTTCAAGCTTCCGGACTGGAAAGGATACGGTATCAACATCAATGGCGAGTACATCACTCACCTTCGATTTGCCGACGATATAGTCCTTATGGCAGAATTGCTGGAGGACCTAAGCACTATGCTCAATGACCTCGATAGTGTTTCCCAACGGATAGGTCTTAAGATGAACATGGACAAAACAAAGATCATGTTCAATGTCCATGTCACACCTATGCCGGTAGTTGTTGGGAGCACTAAGCTCGAAGTTGTTGACGAGTATGTTTACCTGGGACAAATAGTCCGACTAGGTAAGTCCAACTTCGACCGAGAGGTCAATCGACGGATTCAACTCGGCTGGGCAGCGTTCGGGAAGCTACGACACATCTTCTCGTCAGACATACCTCAAAACCTGAAAACGAAATTGTACAACCAGTGCGTGTTGCCAGTGATGACTTATGGAACTGAGACGTGGTCCTTCACTGCTGGCCGTATGAGGAAGCTCAAGGTCGCTCAGCGAGCTATGGAGAGGGCTATGCTCGGAGTTTCTCTGCGTGATAAACTTAGGAATGAGGATATCCGCAGTAGAACCAGAGTAACCGACATAGCCCAACGGATTAGTAAGCTGAAGTGGCAGTGGGCTGGCCATATAGCTCGAAGAACCGACAACCGATGGGGAAGAGAGGTTCTCGAGTGGCAGCCTCGTACCGGTAGGCGAAGTGTAGGGCGTCCCCCCACGAGATGGAGTGACGACCTGGTAAGACATGCAGGAAGTCGTTGGATGCAGGTGGCTCAGGACCGTGCTTTGTGGCATTCTTTGGGGGAGGCCTATGTTCAGCAGTGGACTTGTGAAGGGCTGTAATGATGATAATGATGATTTCGGAAGATTGTGGTATAACCGCAGTGTCAAAAGTTCGAGACGTCTGGTACTGCAAGCGTCGATCCTGCGTGCTTGGGCTTTTTCATCTCTTTAGAGGGTTCAAATTACTTCAGTTATAATATGTACATTTTTGTCATTTATCGATTTTTTTTGGTCAAAAATAAATAGAAATTATACGCAGCTTGCCGGTAAAGTAAGAAATTTATGAGAAAACTAAATTTTGACCAAAAAAAAATAGATAAATGACAAAAAATGTACATATTTCGTGACAGATTGCGTGGAAACTATAAATGATATCGCTTTTGTAAGAGTTTTATACAAAATTTATCAGGAATTATTTCGTCCCTATATAATTTTTATGTATCGTTTAAGGTTTTATATAAAACTGGAGAAAACCCCGCTTAGGCGCATTTTTTGGGGAGCTGGCGGAGGCGGGCGCAGTCAAGCTCAACCGATAGGGGGAGAGAGGGTTGATGATATTTAACTTCGCTCGCAGATGAAATTATTCCATTAATTTTTTCAATTTTTCCATACACTCTATCTAAAATGCTTGGTGTCATATCATGTCACGCGCCCTCGGACACTTGATATACGCGGGTAAAACCGCGGGGCGGATCTAGTATATAATAAAAACACGTTAGTAATTTATTATTTCAATTAATTATATAGCTTATTAATTTGTGTTTGATGTATGAATTATATTAAACTAATTTCAATTAAGTAATTATTCATAACAAAGGTGAATGCTATATGGCATTCTCTACCAAGTAACATTGTGTAGAACAGAAAGCGAGTTATGGGCAGTTAAGTAATTATGATCAAATTCAGTTCAAATATATAAATGCAACACATACATAAAATGTAGACATATATATATAATTGATATACAAATATAAATAAATACATTATATTTATATATATAAATCTCAATAAATGTATATATAAATAACTATAAACATACTAAGTAAGTTGACTCAACTTTGCAGGCTACGGATATGTTCGTATAGTTTTCGTTTAAAAACATTTTTGGCAGGTATTATTCGCAGGTCAATAGTCAATTTGTTCCAGAGGGAGATGGAATTAACTGTGAAAGAATTTGACCTAAGCCCAGAATGGTGGAGAGGAGTAGACAATAAACTAGGATGGATAGAATTCGGAAATCTCTGCGCTGGCGTATAGTCAACCATTTTAACTGAGAGCGAAATTCTAAATCGTGATCATATCTGCGAAGGCGAAAGATGAATCGTATACAGTTTTTAAGTAACCTGTCCGACCTGTTCAGCAGCTCCTAAAAATATTAGTGAGACAAACATTGATAATGGAAGAATTAGAGATAAAGAATTAGAGATAGTTGAAGAAGACAGAAAGAGCTTAAGGCGATAGATGGGACATTTTATAATATCCAACTAAGAGACGGGTCGATAGTTAAACCCAGATTCTGATGGGAATATATTTATATTTATATATTCCCATCAGAATCTGGGTATATATATATCTGGTATGTATATATATATATATATATATATATATATATATATATATATATATATATATATATATATATATATATAAATATATATATATATGTATATAACTATAACAACAACTATTATGAAATATAAAATGTTAATTAATCACTATTTGTTTTACCCGCCGGTCTGCTTTAAAAATTATTAATCTAGTTTACGTACTAAGCAAAAATGAAGATTATCCACAAACATTTTAAACAAAAACTATCAAGTATTATTATCTATCTACCAAGTATTATTATCTATCAAACATATTCTTGAAAAGGACAATATTATGTCGGAGTTTTCTCCCTTTCCTCTCTCCCACGCTTTTTAATGATGAAAAAAAGAAAAAAAGAATGAAGGTTACTATCTATCACAAACATTTTAAACAGTCCAATGAAAAAGCTCTGACGGGCCTACTCAGATTTCACTTCGTTAATTTAGGAAATAATTAAAGATGCTCTCATCCTCTATACTATAAAGGACAATAGAAATGGGTATTTAATATAATGATAAAATGATAAGTATTAACTTAAGTAAGCGAAGAACAACGATTAAATAAGTAAGGCCGTGATTAATTACCGTTTTGCATTTATACCAGACATGTATTCGTTTAATTATATGTGTATGACAGTATAATTCGATAGGTTGTTACTCTAGTTAGTTATGTTAGTTACTCTGGTTATTTATTAAATGAATAAATAATATAACGCTCGCTGTCAAAAACAAAAAAAATGTCGCATTCTCAGTTCAAGATATTTTGATATTTATTTTATACTTTGACATTATAAATTTAAGGGTATCGACTATGTGCTGATTACTTCCCCACCACCTAGTGTCGTAGTGCGGTTGTTTTGCGAATGCACATAATTGAAACATCAATAGGTTGGTGTAGTGATGATAAAATGAAATCAAAATGTCATATTAATTAAAATGTTATATTTTTACTAGGTGGCATGACTCCGTAGGCAAAACCTAACCTAATTCTCTCTGGGTAGGTACCACTCTTTTAACTATATCTGCGGTCAAATAGCAGTGCTTACACTGCTGTGTTTCGGTCTGAAGGTTATAGTGAGCCAGTATAGTTACAAGCTGTGAGGCTTTACATCTTATTCCTCAAAAGTGACGATGCATGGACTGACTCCATCGCAGCCGCTTACCATCAGGTGGACTAAAAGTTGGTTAATTCAATTAAAAAAAATTAAGATGGTATTTCTTTTTATTTTCATTTCAATTCTGGATACGCGTTTTCATGTAACTTTTTTACGTGGTAGAGCCAAGCTGCAGCTATATTTATAATATAGTTGTAGCACGAATGGGTCGGCTCGACCGGGGAAGGACCACGCTCTCACAGAATACCAGCGTAAAATAGCAGCTTAACACTACTGTGTTTCATATAGTGAGTGTAGAGAACCGGAGATCCTTTTTACTGGAAAAGAGGCATTCCATCTTAGTCCTCACGGGTGACAACGCATCTGCATTTTGATTCGCAGACGAGGATAGATGTAGATGTCTGTGGGCCACAGCAACCACTTAGACTGTGTGCTCGTTTGTTACCCTATTTGTATAAAAAAAAAACTTAAGAAGAGATTCATTTAAACAAGCCCTAATTGATATCGGCGTTCCATAGGAAAGCAGTTCATTGCGCTGTCTGTTATGGGTAACGACAGTTGGTGGCTACACCATGAACAACATAAATTAGTACTTTTGCTTATTATTTAGTTACCTCTAACTAGGATTTTCTTCGGTATCCTGGAGGCATTTTACAAACATAAATTGCACATTGATAAGTATCCCGACCCAAAACAATTATTAGTAGGCCATACACACGCTTGTTTTGTACGGAAAGTGAATCCGTAGCCCCACAGAGGCGTAGCCGAACGGTTAATTATTGCGCTATTGAGCTGTCAGATAATATACCTGAAAATATATTTAGTTATATATAGATTAATTTAGTTATATTTTCTGTGCATATATGCGTTCGCTGTGTGGTGGCGGCTTGAGACAATTAACAATCCCCTAAACACTCAAACGTCTAGGCTACGCGGCGAAAATAACGAATTGACAATGACGAATATTGAACGTCCCGGCGCCGCTTGTCGCAGTTTTTATACGGTCCGATTGCGATCAGTTCGACTAAAACCTTTACCACGGAGGAAGTTCTTTATCTATATCAGAAAAAAATCACCCACAGAAAGCTAATGAAATGCAGAATTTAATAACGTTAGTAATAATATTTTATTAAAATAAATAATATATAATACAAAATCTTAACGAAAAACCGACACACAAATTCGAAGTTTTCGCATGTAGCCCGGACGTTTGAGTGGTTATCATCTCGTGTGTTTCGATTGACGGAACAGAGTGAACAGAAACAGGACTTGTCCTAGTGTAAACAGTTTGATCCGGTCCATATGTACCGGAAGTAACAATCGAAGCGATAAAATTGCACTCTGCATAGAGAAATATACTATTTAGTTACGCTAACTGAAATTGTTGGCTACTGAAAATATTTTAATCCGTTAAATAAAGTTAACCACACCTGGCAACTTTTTAACAGTAGTTAGTTTTTAGGTATTATTATATGTATTAATAATATGGGAATTACTTTACTCTAAAAGGTTTGATGATATATGTTAAGTATATTTTTGTATCGAAATAGTTTACACATATGTTACGTGTTACGCGATATCTTCAGCAGATTGTGAACCGATATTTAAGATTCTTTGTTTATTAAATAGGCTTTACCTCAAAGGTGGTCCCATTAAATTTTTAAGAAAAAATTCCGCCACTAATTGTGTAAAATAGGGGAAAAAGTTTTATATTGGACTATTAAGGAATTTCATATGGTATCTCCGCAGATCGAGAACCAATTTTAATGATTTTTTTTTATTAAATAAGTTATACTTCAGGGATGGTACCGTATAAATTGGAAAGAAATTGCAACCCTAAGGTTAGCAAACAAATAACTTCTTTTTTAGCAATTTGAAGTCGATTTTTACTTTTTTTTTTAAAGTTATGATTATATTAGTATAGCAATTTAAGTCATTCTTTCATTCATTGACAGAAGTAGAGAGCGCTCTAGAGAGTTCTACGCTTGAAGTCGTTGATGAGTATGTTTACCTGAGACATATTGTCCGACTAGGTAAGTCCAACTGCAATCGAGACATCAATCGACAGATTCGTCTCGGCTAGCCACCGTTCATGAGATTACTCTTTTCTACTCGTCACCTATATATCAAAACTTCAAAAGTGTACTGCCAGTGTGTGTTGCTAATAAATCTGGGACATGGCCCTTCACTCCTGGCCATAATATGAGGAAGCTCAAGGACTCTCTGCAAGATATTGAGAGGGTTATTCTTCAGTTTATCTGCGCGATGGACTTCGTAATGGTATATCTGCAGTAGAACTAGAGTCGGAGTTGATATAGTGACAATGGGTCGGCCATATAGCTCGAAAAACCGACAACCTTTGGGGAAGAAAGGTTTTTGCTCCTAGCGGTAAGCGAAGTGTAGAGTTACTGCTAGATGGAGTGTCGACCAGTTAAGAGATGCAGGAAGTTGATGGATGCTGGTGGCGTTCTTTTGGGTAGGTCATGGTACAGTAGTGGACTTGTAATGGACTATAATGATGACGACGATGAGGATTCGTTTATAACAGCCAATCAAAGTCCATTGCTGAACATCCATCCAACAGTCCATTGCGTATTTGTTATAGTTCAAACGCTTGGCACGAGGGTTGACAAAAGTAGTTTTTATTTCCTAGTTGTTACAAGGAAGATAATGCTGCCCATCTTCATGTTTATTTCTCTAACGACACCCACAGGCGATATGGGGTAGTAGATGTACTTACATCGCCACTATACGTTCAATTTAGGTCTGTTGAAAATTTTTTTTACAAACATCTTTTAATGAAATCGTCAGGAGTTACACGTTCGTCTACTCGAAAATGCTTACGCTAGTTTAATTTAATATATAATGTAATAAAATATTTGGTATGTACCAAATATTCCTTAATTTCTCCTCTATGTAATCATATTATTATGCTACGTTTTGAGTCGCTGTAAGTTATGGGTTGATTACACAAAAAGAGTACAGTGGCCAGACAGCAAAACGTATCCCGGTCTTGAGAATGGCGTGGGCGATTGTATTTAGTTCTTGTGGGAGAATCACAGATATGAAATTTACAAGTATTTTTGTAGCTTGTAACATTCAATGAATTTCCTAATTTTATCTAAATTCATTTTATCTAAAGTCATCTCAACTCGCTATACCTGGTGAACGAATGGCGCATATGTCCACTTGCGCAAAGGCACCCCCCAACCCGCTACGCAGGGGCAATGGCATCAAAAACAGTGAGTGCAAAGAAGCATCAGTGTCCCCGACCCCTATGGTGGATCTGTTCTATGACATCGCCGCCGAGCACGTTAACGACGTTGCCTCACCATCCTAGCATTAGCGGGTTGCGGAGGACAGAGCAAGTGAGGCATTGCATCACCAACAATCAAATCGTCCTTACAGGTGACTCCATATTGACTGCGTTTGCCACGGGGAAAAGACGCCTTTTTTACTGTAAGTCATAAAGCCCATTCCAACCAGTCACGTCGGGCCGGTGATCCTCTTGTTCACCGTGGATGACCAAAGCACGGTTTTTAAGTTACTAACAAGTTTAAGTCGAATACATACCATTACAGTATTTACCATGAATAATTAATGATAATTATATGAAATAATGATAAAAGGCTCGTATTTTATGCAACTTTATTTTACCCTTCCAACTTTGTTGCCAACCACATTTTATAAATTTTAATACGTATCTATATCTTTTAGCAATGTAAAAACTACTAACGTCATCTCGTCCCTTGAGCAACGTAAACAGCTTAGTAGGATGTACACTAATGATATACGAAATAAGAAATTACTAAGCAGTCTATAGGGATATAACTATATCATGGCCTTAACTATCTTACTGCTATTTCCCTAGGAATATAGCTATATCACGGCTTTGACTTTTTTTATAGGAGAGGGGGCAAACGAGCATGCGGCTCACCTGATGGTAAGTGACTACCGCCGCCCTTGAACAACCGCTACACCAGGGGAACCAGGGGAATTGCAGACGCGTAGCTGGCCTTTTAAAAAGGAATATGCTCTTTTCTTGAAGGTCCCTAAGTCGTATCGGTCCGGAAAAATCGCTGGTGGTAAACTATTCCACAAGAAAGTTGTGCGAGGAAGGAAACATCTTCTAAATAGCACAGTGATGGACCGCCAATCATCCAGATGGTGTGGATGGTATAGGGAGTTCTGCCGCGATGTGCGTTCGTGGAATTTGGCGGCTGGGATTAATCCGAACAATTCCTCAGAGCACTTCTCGTGGTAAATGCGAAAGAAAATGCAAAGAGATGCAACATCTCTTCGCAGCGCCAATGAGTCGAGCCGATCGGAATGGACTCGGTCATCGACGATTCGAGCCGCTCCGCGCTGGATGCGATCAAGTGGAAGGAGCTGGCACTGGGTAGCCCCTGCCCAGAGATGGTAACAGTATTCCATGTGAGATCGAACCTGCGCCTTGTAAAGTTGAAGGCATTGTGCCGGCATGAAATACTGTCCCACTCTGCTGAGTACGCCAAGCTTTTTAGAGGCCAATTTGGCCTTCTCTTCCAAGTTACCACGAAACTGCATATCACTCGATATGTCGACGCCGAGGATTCCGATATTGGCTGAGGCAATAAGAGAAGTGCCTTGAAACTGAGGAGATATGACAAAGGGGTTCTTTTTAGCGGTAAACGTGTAAACTTGTGTCTTCTGAGGATTAAACTGGACTAGATTTAGTCGCCCTCAATCCGAGACTTTGTTCAGCAAAGACTTGACTTCAGATACAAGTTTGTTCCGGTACTCGGCGACGTTTTCCCGGGAAATATTGGCACGGCCGGTATATTGAGCATCACCAGTGCTGTCATCCGCATAGCAATGAATGCTACCGGTTTGCAACATATCATTGATATTGTGTTGCTTCATAATTATTATTAATAAATAATAATTCAATTCATTATAAAGACATTTAAAAATGTCTTAGAAATTATATTTTAAACAATTAAAATGCAAATAATAAGCATAAAGTTGAATTATATTAATTTGGAATATTGAATATTATAGTATTAGTACACGGATAAATTGTCTCTAAAAATCTTTATATTTATTATAATTCTGTTTAAAATATACAAAATGTATTAAATCATATAAATACAAGTCGATTATATTGCAATAAATAAGATTAAAAACATTTGTAATATAATAGAAAAAATGGATCAAAAAGTTGATGAAGGTCTTCTTACATAACCAAGGTTGTACATATATATGGGGTGGTCGGCTGATCGACTGCTAGTAGTAAGGTTGCACAATAACTAGTCCTACATTAGGAACTTATGAAAGTAAGGTCTATAGAACCAAAGCATTAATATAGAAGGTCTCTATGATGCATAAGCATTATGATAGCAGAGTTATGACTTGAAGATAGTATGGTCTATGAAATAAAGCAAATATGTGGAAGGTTTCAAACATGTAAAAGCATTATATTGAAAGAAATGGGACTTGAATAGGATTATTATAGTGGCGTGTAGGTTGCTTCATAGCGTCCGAGACCGAGGTAAACTTGGACTCGCTAACCGATGTGTCCTAGACATATCATCTTAGTGTCGGTGGTAAGCGGGTTTGTTGGAGCAATACGACTTGCCCGTGGAAATCGCACGCCTCTACCGTTTGTGGGCGGCGTCTTAGCGCATAGCGTTATGATACGTCGGCTATCTTTCGGATTGGGGTGAGTGTGTTTGGTAGTGCTTTTAAGTGCAGCAAGCATACTCAACTCCATGTCTTAGTGCAATAGCGCTATGATACGTGGAGTTTTGGCTACTGAAGTCTTAGTGGCGTGTTACTATGATACGTTGGTGGTATTTTGCGGGTGGTGATGTCTGCTGGGTCGTCGTATTGATGATGTCTGTTGCGTTCTACAGCATTGCATCTCTGCGAAGGTTTGTTTGGCGGGTCACTATTCTCAATGGCGCTCCCTGCGTCTTGGTTAGACTCACAAACTAAGTAGCTTTGCCCAAGTCGTGTCCCTTCATTGCGGGGCTGCAGACTGTCTGACCTCCATGATGTGTTATATAACAACATAATAATATATCTCTATAAAGTTCCCACCTTTGAAAGATTGAAGGCAACTTGTTGGTGGGTGAGACAAACATGATCGAAAAATGCGTATACTCAACGTCAGTGACACAAACCCTTTCTGATGGCGAATTATTACTATTATCTTATAACTGCATATTGGCTATATCTGCCATTGTATTGGTTGGTGGAGCATATGTGTCGACTTCATGCGGGTGGTAGCTGGAGGGAGAATCTGAGGAGGCTCTCAAGGCTGCAGCCGAAAGCCGCACAACGTGGGACTCCATTCCCTTGTGGTGAGCGGTAGACTCATGATACGCTCTGCGGCCAATTGGCCGTGCTGACCATGCAATTGGTGGTGATGCCTTACATCACGTCTGCAGGAACGGCGGTCTGGCAGGTGGTGGCGCTCACGGAGGGCTTTTTATAGCCAGTGTGTCTATTGTTGCCTAACCCGTGTGACGTACATTCACTATGGCTGGATTTGTTCGTATTCTATAAGGCGTTTACACGCATTGACATGCGCGACTTCGTTTGATGTTTGTGCTTACGCACTATCAAGCGGCCAAGTCCTCTTTTACTGGTACGCCAGTTATTTTGCTGTAGACTAAGGTCTAGTTCCCAATTTTACGTACCTTATAGGGGGAGCGCATTAAAATGGTTGGCGCTCACCAGGCACGGCGTATGCGCAGCCGTGTGCCTCGTCCACATTTTTTAAATGTGGGAGAGCGAAGCCCTTGTATCTGGTATTTGATATAAATATTGTGAGCCTTGTCCAAGCGGGAAGGGATTAATTAATAAGGAATTGAATGTTGTGAACCTGATACAAAAGGAATAGGGACAATTTATTGTTCTTAACTTTTATTGAGCTCTGTCTTAGTGAACGGGGTTCTTTAGCTTATAAGACGCTACCAACATCTTTCAATTGCTCTCTTGAATATTCATTCTTCCAAGATACACCTAAAAGGATTAAGTTACACTATACAAACACAACGTAAATAAGGGTCTTAAGACGATCACGCCATAAATTTATTAATCGGCCTATATTTAAACCATTAGAAAGATCAATATATGGTTAATATACTGGTCATGTAAATTAGATATATATCTATATCTTATAGATATAGATTCTAAAGAAATACAAGTATAAGTATATATAGACTAGGGGATCGTTACAATATGCAGAAGAAACAGCGTTGGTGATAGCACACAGCCTTGTGGAACACCTGCGTTAATAAGCTTGTAGTCGGAGCATGCACAGTCTACAACGAAATTGATGCTCCGATCTACAAAAAAGCTTGTTATCCAATTGCACAGTTTCTCGGGAAGGCCATAGGAAGGAAGCTTCGAAAGAAGCGCTTTGTGCCAGACCCGATCGAAGGCCTTCGCTATGTCCAAACTAACAGCCAATGCCTCCCCCTTGGACTCGATCGCCCATCTATGTGTTAGGTAAACAAGAAGATCACCAGCTGAGCGAACCCGACGGAAACCGTACTGGTGCTCCTCAAGGTACCGCATGAGCTGGCAGTTAATAATGGACTCCATTATTTTCGAGAACAAGGAGGTGATGGCGAGAGGCCTGTAGTTGGACGGGTCTGAGCGGTCGCCTTTTTTAGGGATCAGGTGGCCTAAAGCTGTCTTACATGATTTCTGGAATACGCCTAGGGAGTAGGAGTACCGGAAAAGACGCGTTAGAACCGGTGCCAACTCCGGAGCACACGTCCTCAGCACAATTGGGGGGATTCCGTCAGGCCCACTCGACTTGTGGATGTCCAGGGAGAGGAGTGCTTTGCGGACCGATCGCTGCGAGAACCGCACATCCGGCATGGAGCACTCACACCGCGAGATGGTCGGCGGTGTGTTCTCCCCGTCATCAAGAGTCGAGTTGGACGCAAAAATGGAGCCTAAAAGGTCGGCTTTCTCTTTTGCGACGTGGGCCAGTGAGTTACCCTCCCTGTGCAGAGATGGTAGTGATAGCTTACAGAAATTCTCTTGGACAGCCTCGGTGAGAGACCAGAATGCACGGGTTCCCGAAGCAAGGCGAACTAGTTTCTCGCCAATCCTGCCTATGTGCTCTGACTTGTCTTGGCATTTACTCTTTTGAAAGACCTGAAGGCGAAGTTCTACTTCTTTTTCAGCATGCTGGTGTTTACATCCCGAGCCACCGAAGCCTCAGCACAGGCCTGATAGCACTCCTGTTTACTGCGTAAACCATTCTTACAGGAGCGACCAAACCAAGGCTGAGATCTGCTACCGATGGGTACCACAGATGATGGAATAAATAGTTCCATTCCCTGTAGCACCACATCAGTGAAAGAATCATCAACAGCGCTGGGATCATCCGGCGAGAAGCAAACCCGCCCCCATGGGAAGGATTCAAAGAAAGACCGCATTCCGTCCCAATCCGCCGACCTGTAATGCCAAACATGGCGGCAACCTGCAGAACGCAACCGCGAGGGGAGCTTGAGTGGCACCACACTCCGGATCAGACAATGGTCCGAAGAGCCGAGACATCGAGCATCGACGGAAACCTGATATCTGTCCGGATGAGAGGTCAGCAGAAGGTCCAACAGGGAAGTTGTATGATCCTCCACATCTGGAATCCACGTAGGCGAAGTAACCAGTTGTGTCAGACCATATGCCAAGGCAAAGCCATAAACAGATCTCCCCGCATGATCGGTTAAACGTGAACCGAGCGATTCGGCGTGATGGGCGTTAAAATCGCCAAGGATTACAATCTCTATGGATGGGACCTGTTGTAGCAAGGAATCTGTAGCCATTTGGACGTGGTCGATGAGTCGGTCTGTTTCGGTCTTACCGCTATCGGATCTATAGAGGCACCCGTAGACGCGCGGATGTTCGTCGCTATCTATGCGTAGCCAAAGGATGGACAGGTCCAAACCGTCAAGACTGCCGAGGCGTCGAGATTAGATGTCCTCTCTGATGTATATGCAAACTCCAGCCCGAGACACAAAGGAGTGTTCCAATTTGTACCCCGGGTAGGAGAGATACGAAGTATCAGCCGGAGGGGACACCTGCGTCTTGGTCAGAAAGAGCAAGGCCGGCTTCGCCGTCTCGAGATGGTAGTGATCTTACTGCGGCTAGAAGCTTTTTTATTATTAACGTCAAACACGTATGCTTACTTTATTTGTAGAATAACGTTTGATCCAGAATCCTACCTAAAGTTAAGCAGTGATAGTATCTTAGATACGTTCTACTAATGCGTTGAAGTGTTTTTTAAATATTCCAATCCAGAGTGGAGCTAGAGTTCTCCACTCCTTCTTCATGTAGAGGCGTACGGGAAACACACCTTACGTTTTACCTCGAGGATTTAAAAGATGACGGAAAGTCCCCGTGTCCCCCATCTAAGCCTCAATTGTGGTGGGTGTAGGAGAGCCTGATATGCTCTCCGGCACCCAACTCTCCGGCTGCGGATTGGAGTATTTACCGTCCTTTATCTCGCCCTCTCCGCAGCCTCCTTCCGCGACATCAGTTGTTCGCAGAAGGTAATGTCGGCACTCACGCCCTTTCGCATCCAACCATAGCTTTAATTAAAGCTGGGAGTGAGAGGTCATCCCCCCTACATCCACGAGGTCACGACGCAGCTCAGCCCACGCTGGGCAGTCCTCAAGGATATGCTGCGCCGTGTCCTTGTCGCTACCACAATGGTGACACTCAGTTATCGGCTCTCTTCCGATTATACGTCACAGATACTTATCAAAGCATCCATTCCCGGACAGCACCTGTACCAGCCGGAAGATCAGTGACCTTTTCTGCTTGTTCAACCAGTCTAGCAAGACTGAACGAACAGGCTCGACAGTCCTGCTTCCTGCGGTTGGGAGGGCTAGGCTCTCTTTCCACTTTTCAAGCATGAGCTGCCGAGCATGAAGCTTTCGCAATTGCCACTCTCTGGGAGAAAGACGGTATCCTTCATGTCGAAGTTCCAAGCGCCACTCGCACAGAGATACAAGGAACTCTGCCTCCATATCCCAGGGTGGGGACCCCGCCAAAACGCATGCCGCCTTATGGAAGATCGTCCGGTACCCTCGTACGAGTCAAACGATTCTTTCCGTCAGAGCCTCTACCCAAATGGGAGCCCCATATAAAGCCATGGACCGAACCATACTCAAGTAGAGGCGGCGGCAATTAGCATCAGGCCCTACGACATTGGGTAGCAGCCGCTTTAAGGCAGTATCAAGAATGAGTCCAAGATACCTCATGTTGAATCCAACCTTAGTTCGAACATCACTGACAATGATGTGGGATCCCTGTGGCATGAAAAAATCCTGTGGAAAAACTCGTAAAAATGGCCTCGGACTTGCAAAACGCCACTTCCAGTCCCAATATCCTGATTCTGACGACAACCTGTAACACAAACGCAATGGCAAGACGGATAGATGCCTCATAAGTCTTACCCCGGGCAGTGATTAGCGTATCGTCAGCATAGCAGATTATACCAGCACCCGGGAGAAGATTTATCCCCAACACCCAGTCGTTACCAATGTTCCACAGAAGCGGTCCTAAAACCGAACCCTGTGAAACACCGCACGACATTTCCCTCTTTATTACTCTGCCTTCTCGCCCAGGATAACTATCATATAGCCTAGAAATGTCATTACAACTAAGTTCAAGGCAGCCAGGAGATTATATCAAATTAACAACCAGTACTTATTTTACAAGCGGACTTTGTTAGACATAGTTTGAGAAGCTGATCCTGTTTAAAATACCTACGTAGTTTGCTGAAAATACAATGTTTTTGAATATTAGCTTTATCTTAGATTACTTAACCATTTAATATTAAGGTAAAATTACCTTTTTACTTCGTGTTACTGAAGACAGACTGGCAATTTTGTATTCCAAGATTGTAGGCCAAAAACAAAGAATGTAACTAAACGGCCTTCTTTTTTAATATCTTGATTATAGGAGAGTGGTCAAACGTGTATGCGGCTCACCTGATGTTAAGTGACTACCGTCGCCCATGATTGCCTGCAACACCAGGGGAATTGTTTAGTCAAACTAATTTGAGAGATTTGATCCCGTTTATATTTAACATATTTTTAAACCCTTACGTTTATCTAAATAAATACAATCGAATTATGCCTATGAGTAAAAATTTAATTCAGTAAAGCTCAATCTCCTTTTGACTAAAATATTTTACTACTAATATATAAGTATAAATAATATATTAAGTTTGTGAGTTCAAGAAAAGAGTGGTAAGGCTTTTCTGATTCATTACCATCTTAGGGTAATGAATCTCAAAAGCCCTATCACTCTTTCCTTGAAGTCACAAACTTGATGAATTCTTAAATTTATGCGAATACAACGTTTAGTCAAACTAATTTGTGAGATTTGATCCCGTTTATATTTAACATATTTTTAAACTCTTACGTTTATCTACATAAATACAATCGAATTATGCCTATGAGTAAAAATTTAATTCAGTAAAGCTCAATCTCCTTTTGACTAAAATATTCTTAAAGAAAATGAAGCCAAAAAGAAAAACCTTATCTCACAGAGATCATTCCCTGAACGCGTGTAAAGACTGAAGAAAAACATTAAACTATTGACATCACACTTTCCAGAGAAAAAAAAAGAGATTAGTTTTTCATCGTGAGTGAATTTTACCCAGGACTTTGTAATAAAAAAGTTGCTATTTTTTTTAAAGTAATTTAACATTAGAAATAATGTTTTTGCCCCGATATTTAATTAAAAGTTAATGAATGCAACATATATGAGAACAAAACCACACAAATACTTTTAACATAAATAATACCGAAGTTATTTATTAACATTCATAGGATGCCGTGCATTGGCGGCTTCAGGAATTCACTCGTAGGGATCGTAAGAGACGACAAAGGAGATTTGAACAGGTATTCGCTAGCATTATCTTCCTGATAATATAAAAGAATAATAATCCGATTATATCTTCACGCACAATCCCTGACGGGGTAGCCAGAGAGAACAGATCGCCAAGTGTCACGATCCTTACATATCTCTTTCGCTTCTTTCAGATTCATTATCTTCTTCATACATGCACGTCTAGGTATCCGAGTACTCTTGACCCTACCCTCTTCGAGCAATTTGCTCACATGGTCTTCGAAAGTTAGTCTCGGTCTACCTCGACACCTTTTAATATTAACTTTCGCGCTATATATTTTCTTCACCATTCGGTCTTCACTCATTCGCTCAACGTGCCCAAACCACCGAAGCACGCCCTTATCAATTTTTGTGATAAGGTCATCTTTCAAACCTGCCATATTGCGAATCTCTTCGTTTCGCTTTCGGTCGGCCATAGTAACGCCGCACATTTTACGAAGAGATCGCATCTCCACTGCATTCAACTTACTTTTATGCTTCTTCTGGCATACCCAGGTTTCGCTGCCATATAACAAAGTCGGTACCAACACTGCGTTATGTATTGCAAGGCGTGCACTCTTCGCTACGCCTTGCCTTTTGACTAACGCAGTCAGGGCACCATTGACTTTGTTCCCGGCAGCGACACGCCTGTCCACATCTAAATCACATCTTCCATCCCGGCTAAAAGCACTCCCCAAGTATACAATTTCATTTACCTGTTCTAGACATTCCTGATTTACCCATATTTCACACTTCATTCTCTCTTCGTCCCTTTCAAATACCAGAACCTTAGTTTTATTAGCATTCAAACGGAGACCTTTAATTTCACATTCCTCTTTCATACACGTGACTAATGCCTGCAGTTCTGCCTCTGATGGTGCAATAAGCACTGCATCATCAGCATACAATAATCCGATTATAACTCATAATAATAAAAGACTGCGGTTGCCAGCCCGCCTGCCAAGATTAGCAACAATGGATAATATTTGTGGCAGCACGGCCGTAGCTGTTGACCGTTCGGCAATCGTCGGGAGCCTTCGGCTGCGCTGGAGCAACCGGCTCGTTTTTCGCCGCCTCGCCAGTCGATCTAACCGTCCGACGCCGTGAGGCCGCTCGTCCGCGCTCTTTCTAACTATCCACGACTTTAAAACTTCGTAAAATAAACGGTTATTTAATATATGTGGTGTGTTGATTATTCGCATCCCCACATATAATTGGTGACCCCGAGTTCTCAAAAAAAAAACTTTATAGTCGTGCAGTGTGTGTGAACTGTGTGTTATCGGTTTAAATATATAGACCGTTATACCGATGTCAAAAAGTGGAAATACGACAAGTGACGAACAAGAAGTGTGTCGAGTGGCCATTAAGGTACCTCCATTTTGGCCGGATGAGCCCACGCTTTGGTTTGTACAGTTAGAAGGACAATTTGTGCTTTCAAATATATCGCAGGACAATACAAAGTTTTACCATGTAATTGCTAATCTGGACTATAAATACATATCGGAGGTTAAAGACTTTATAACTAATCCACCGGTTGAGAACAAATACGAAAAGTTAAAAAAGGAGCATATATTGAGGTTATCGGCTTCTCAAGAGCAAAGAGTTCGGCAGCTTGTGGCACACGAGGAATTAGGAGACCGCAAACCTTCGCAGTTTCTACGGCATTTGCGCAATTTGGCTGGAACCGATGTCCCAGACGAATTTATCCGATCTTTATGGACGAGTCGCCTACCAAGTCATATTCAAGCTATCATAGCTACGCAGACAGAGGTGAACTTGAATAATGTAGCTTTATTGGCGGATAAGATCAACGAAGTCACTCTCCAACCTCAGGTGCACCACATAGCCACACCGCCACACTACACCGCCACTTCAGCCACACCGTCAACTTCGTCCGAATTTGAAGAATTAAAGCACGGCTTAGATGGCTTATCCGTCAGGTGGCCTCCCTGACAATGTCACGTTCTCGCTCTCGTTCCCGATCACGTGGTCATCATCCCAGAGGTCAACGCCGCTCTGCTACTGGCACGTGGAAGTGCTGGTACCATTGGAGGTTTGGCAGCTCTACAACTAAGTGTCGCTCCCCTTGCTCGTTTTCATAGGGAAACAACAAGGGCAGTCCATAATGGCGGCCGATGACTGCCGTTAACCAGGCCGTTTATTTGTGACAGACATTAAAACAAAAGTACAATACTTAGTGGACACTGGTTCAGACTTAAGTGTATTTCCGTTGTGTAAATTATAGTAAGAGACAACATAAAACAAACTATGAGCTTTTCGCAGCTAAATGGCTCAGCAATCGCTACGTATGGTTGGGTTAATTTAACTTTAGATTTAGGCTTACGTCGCGCTTTTAGTTGGAGATTTGTGATAGCTGACGTCACAAAACCAATTATCGGCATAGACTTTCTTTCATTTTTTAATTTGCTCGTAGACGCTAGATACCACCGTTTAGTAGACAATACCACCTCTCTTATTGCTAAGGCTTATTCTGCTTCATCATTTGCTTTGTGCCAAATTAAAGTGTTTACAGGTACTTCACGCTATCACAGCTTGCTGTCACAGTACCCTGAAATTACAAGGCCGTCAGGAGATCCTACTGTACGGGAAGTGAAGCACCATACCATCCATTTCACACTACGCCTGGACCACCTGTCTTCTGCCGTCCAAGATGCCTCGCACCGGATCGGCTCCTTATTGCCAAGCAAGAGTTCGAGGACAAGGTAAGAACGGGTATTGCCCGTCGCTCCGACGGTGCATGGTCCTCACCATTACACTTAGTACCAAAAAAAGATAACACGTTTCGTCCATATGGCGATTAGCGTGCGCTCAATGCTCGGACAATCTCCGACCGATATACGGTTCGCTATATAGGTGATTTTACACACAATCTTTTTGGCTGCCGAGTGTTCAGTAAAATCGACCTGGTGCGAGCGTATAATCAAATTACAATCGCACCAGAGGATGTATGCAAAACGGCAATCGCGACACCTTTCGGGTTGTTCGAGTTTCCTTTTATGGGGTACGGATTAAGGAACTCAGCGCAAACTTTTCAGCGATTTATGGACAAAATTCTTAGGGACATAGACTTCGCTTTCCCCTACCTAGATGACATGATTGCCTCAAAAGATGAAGCTAACCATGAGCGTCATTTGTGTACAGTCTTCGAGCGCCTTCGAGAGCATGGTGTTGTCATAAATACTGCTAAAAGCATCTTCGGAGTACCAGAGGTAGAATTTTTAGGCTTCATGGTCTCAGCAGAAGGTACGAGGCCCATAAAAGAAAAGGTCAGTGCTATTTTAAATTTTCCATTACCCAAAAATATACGAGAGCTCAGAAGATATCTTGGTATGTTGCATTTTTATCGGCGATTCATACCAAATGCTGCTCAAGTAGAGGCGCCGCTGCATCTTCTATTAATGGGAGAAAATATTAAGCCATCTACGCTCATCATCTGGAATCCAAAACTCGAGCAATGTTTCGCAAAAAGTAAGGCAAGTTTGGCAAATGCCAGTTTATTAGCTCATCCCGATCCGACAGCAGAATTGGCGATTGTTACCGACGCATCAGATACTGCCGTAGGAGCAGTTCTACAACAGAAGAATGACTCAGGCTGGATACCGTTAGCATTCTTCTCCAAAAAGCTTAACACAGCTCAAAGGAAGTATAGCCCGTATGATAGAGAGCTGCTAGCTATGTATGAGGTAATAAAATATTTTAAATTTATGATAGAAGCTCGATCTTTTACATTATTCACTGACCATAAACCACTTATATCAGTGTTTAATAAAAACTCACAGAATTTATCACCATGACAACTTCGATACCTTGATTACATATCGCAATTTACTACAGATATCAGGTATATTAAAGGTGACAATAACATTGTTGCGGATACACTTTCTCGGATAGACGCTATCTCAAACGTAATAGATTTACAAAAACTTAAAGTTTCACTAGAAAAGGATAATGATCTCGTTAAACTTATAGAAGGCAATTCTTCACTGAAGCTGCAGAAAGTCGTTATTTCTGACTTCGGGAAGAAACTGTACTGTGATATATCCGGTACGTCTCCTCGTTTATATTTGCCGTTAGAATTTCGTCGTGAAGCATTTGATTCGATACATGGGTTAAGCCACCCAGGAGCGAAAGCTATAATCAAATTGGTAGTACAACGGTACGTGTGGCCCAGTATGAAAAAAAAACTGTAGAGAATGGGTACGCGTATGTATAGACTGTCAGCGCTCTAAAGTCTTTCGACACACTAGATCGCCAATACAGTCTTTCTCGCCACCGTCCAATAGATTTTCGCACGTGCACATCGATCTTATTGGACCATTACTTGTTTCACACGGTTATAAATATTGCTTAACGTGCGTTGACAGGTTCACACGTTGACCCGAGGTAGTTCCTTTGGACGATATAAAAGCCGAAACTGTGGCTAATGCCTTTAATCGTGGCTGGATCTCGCGTTTCGGATGTCCTCATAAAATAACCACGGATAGAGGAAAACAATTTGAGTCGCACATATTTAAAGAGCTAACTCACAGGTTCTCTCCACATCTCTACCACCGCTTATCATCCAGCAGCTAACGGCCTCGTCGAGCGCTTTCACCGACAACTGAAAGGTGCCATCATGTGCCACGCAGATAAGGACTGGTATGAAGTTCTTCCGCTAGTTCTTCTAGGAATACGTTGCGCCTGGAAAGAAGATATAGCAGCATCGGCTGCTGAGTTGGTGTACGGTGAGACGTTACGTTTACCTGGTGATTTTTATATCGAGCCTAAAACAAGTCACTGACTACACAGATTTCGTATCCAGGTTATGCTCACATATGAGAGATTTAAAACCCTCAATGGTCGTTCGACATGGAACCCCAAATGCATTTATTCATAAAGATTTGCATAAGACGTCGCACGTGTTTCTAAGGCAAGATGCTATCAAGAAAGCGTTGGAACCTCCTTATTCCGGTCCATTTAAGGTCATCGAACGCGATAAAAAAACTTTTAAAATTAACGTAAATGGTAAAATTATTACTGTCTCTGTTGACAGATTGAAACCAGCCTATAGTCTCAACGATTCCACGGAGTCCTCCGAAGAACTGCATAAAGAACCCAGCTCGGCCTACACCACAAAATTTGGCAGAAAAGTGAAGTTTACGGACTTCTACCGACCGTAAAGATCTCCGGCGGGGCTGATGTGGCAGCACGGCCGTAGCTGTTGACCGTTCGGCAATCGTCGGGAGCCTTCGGCTGCACTGGAGCAACCGGCTCGTTTTTCGCCGCCTCGCCAGTCGATCTGACCGTCCGACGCCGTGAGGCCGCTCGTCCGCGCTCTTTCTAACTATCCACGACTTTAAAACTTCGTAAAATAAACGGTTATTTAATATATGTGGTGTGTTGATTATTCGCATCCCCACATATTCTATTAAATTATATTGATATTAAATTATAGGGTAATATTGTGGGGTATATTTCATTCCGAGTCGAACGCTGTATTATGGCTGCAAGTTTCATCGTGCACAGAGTAGCTTGTAAATCAGAGAGCTCGATCATTATGATGAACACTACAAACAGTACCTTTATTCGCGAAGTGGAACATACAACGTATTCACGTAAAATGAGTGTAGGTGGATCGCTTATTGATAAGGAGTCCCCCGACACCCTACATTATGTTTCATAAAGGATTATCTATCCAAGAAAGTGATTTCTGTCATGAATTTAAGTACTTCCAAGAAAATATGCTCTACATGCTGGAGACCGGGTTTAATAAGCAAGATGATAAATTCACGACAAAAATGTACGCACGAGGTTAAAGGCCGAGTAGAAATAATTTAAAAAAGCGTCCTAACAAATGGAACACACATTGCTTACTTGGAAACGAAATTAGACTACATTGAACAGAGTGCGCTGAATCGTAACGTAGAAATCCTCCCAAGAAACATGGAGAGAACCTTATGTCTATCATTGATAATATCGCAAATATAATAAAACAACCTATATCTGCACGTGATATCATCTCCATCCATCGTGTCCCCAGAGTAACCCAAATAGCTCTCGGCCGAAGAATGTAATAATTAAATTTTTCAGCCTAACTACTATAGAAAACTTCATCTCGGCAGTGCGTTTGAATAAAGGTGTCACATCTAATCAGATTAACATACAAGGTTCTCCTCAATAAGTTTATGTAAATGAACATCTAACACTGCAAACTAAGAAGTTATTTTGACAAGTTCGGGATATTGCCAAACAAAATGGATATACATAGGTTTGTGTGGATCAAGCATGGTGTTGTACTTGCTGGAGCTGATGTCCCCAAGTCTGCTATTGCAATTCGCTCAGAAAAGGACATTCCGAAACTTATATCATATATCGCTAAACAATAATAACGTATATTTAATTCTTTTATGTGTGTTTTCTAATTACAGTTGTATCAGTAAAGTTATCGTGAATTATGTAATACATTATAATAACTTCAACTCATTACTCACGTTCTGTTTGCGGGCTCTGATCTGCATAATACTCTGTATGTTTGCGACAAGGTATTTTTTTATAGAAGAGTGGGCAAACGAGCAAACGGCTCAACTGATAGTAAGTGACTACCGCCGCCCATGAACAACTGCAACACCAGGGGAACCAGGAGAATTTCACATGCATTGCCGGCCTTTTAAAAAGGAGTAAGCTCTTTTCTTGAAGGTCCCTAAGTCGTATCGGTCCGAAAAAATTGCTGGTGGTAATCGATTCCACAGGGAAGTTGTGCGAGGAAGAAAACATCTTCTAAATCGTACAATGGTGGACCGCCAATCATCCAGATGGTGTGGTGGTATCGTGAGTTCTGCCGCGATGTACGTTTGTGAAATTTGGCGGCTGGGATTAATCCAAACAATTCCTCAGAGCACTCCCCGTGGTAAATGCGAAAGAAAATGCAAAAGGATGTGTAGTCAGATGCAACATCTCTTCACAGCGCCAATGAATCGAGCCGATCGGAAAGGACTCGGTCGACGACGATTCAAGCCGCTCTGCCCTGGATTCAGTCAAGTGGAAGGAGCTGGCACTGGGGAGCTCCAGCCCAGAGATGGGAACAGTATTCCATGTGAGGCCAAACCTGCGCCTTGTAAAGTTGCAGTTCTCTTCCAAGTGACCAAGAAACAGCACGTCACTCGATATGTCGACGCTGAGGATTCCGATACTGGCTGAGGCAACAAGGATAGTGCCTTGAAACTGATAGAGGAGACCGAGGAGATACGACAATGGGGTTCTATTTAGCGGTAAACACGTAAACTTGTATCTCCGGAGGATTAAACTAGATTAGATTTAGCCGCCCCCAATCCGAGACTTTGTTCAGCAAAGACTCGACTTCAGAAACAAGTTTGTCCCTTTACTCGGTGACATTTTCCCGAGAAATATTGGCACGGCCGGTGCATCACCAGTGTTGTCATCCGAATAGCAATGGATGTTACCGGTTTGCAATATGTCATTGATATGCAGAAGAAACAGCGTTGGTGATAGCACGCAGGCTTGTGGAACACCAGCGATAATAGGCTTGCAGTTTAGAGCATGCACCGTCTACAACGACTTTGATGGTCCGATCTGCAAGAAAGCTGGTGATCCAATTGCACAATTTCTCGGGAAGTAATCCAACATCCTTTTTAGTCTCACTTAGTTTTTGTAAGAGGCGACTATGGGAAACACCAGAAAATCTTTTGGGTTCCGATAGATGGCGGTATAAACATTTCATTTATGTTATTTAGAGGTGCACCAGTGTCAAAGGTGCGAGACATCTGGCGCAGCGTTAGTCGATATGGCTGCCAAGTGGAGCAATTAAGGCCGATCCTCCCTACAATGGGAGAGGCCCATGTCAAGCAGTGGATTTTAACTGGTCAATAAAACAGAAATAACAGAAGTAATTTTAACTTGCCGTATCAGCGTAAGGGAATCCATCACCACATTTTGTCTCATAGGTATCGTAAAAGTTGACTATGAGAAATTCCAGAGAGATCTCATGGATTTTCCGATGGATTGCAGTATCACCATCTCATTTACAGCAGGCAGATTTAATACCAAGACCGGTGACAGGCATCGGTTTAAAGGTAAGAAGTATCTGACACTGCGCCGCCAATACGTCTGCCAAGTGTGGACTTTACGACAAATCTTCAGACAAAGAAAAAACTTGATAATATTATAGTCAAATGTGTGCTAATTCTAGTTTCAAAATGAAAAACCTGTATGTCAATTAAAACTAAACAAAATAAAAATTTATTAACCAATATCAATCGTTTTATCTCAGTTAATTGCATTAGAAACAACTTGGCTAGTGCATTTAAAATGCACTCGAAATGTTTAGATCGCAAAATGTGAAAAAATTTCCATGAAAAAAATGTTTAACATTTACAAATGACGTTAATTACTCGGAAGTTAAAACTTCAATATTTAACGAACGAGAAATTCATAGCCGTTTTACTACTGATAATTGTTTTTTTTTTAAACTAAGTATTGACTAAATAACTTTTGAATGGTTAGTTTGTGGAGCATTGACAATGCATTGAATGTACAACTTGCCAGGAAAACATTAGCACTGCACTTTTAAATTTTATAATTTTACAGCCTATATACGTCCCGCAGCTAGGCACAGGTCTCCTCTCATTTCTGACAAGGTTTTTAGGCCTTAAGTGTCCACCACGCTGTCCTCTTGCGTGTTGCCGGCCTTCATATGTCTTCGAAATATTTTATATTTTTCTTATTTCTCAGACATTCAGGTTTCTCACGATGTTTTCCTTCACCGCAGAGCAAGTGGTAAGTCAGTACTTGAAATTGCAATTTATAATATAATTAGTGCCGGCGGGGATCGAACCCGGATTGGTCGCGTACTGTGAAATATACAGCGTGTGCTAAGCCCCTATGCTACCACGGCTCGAATTTATCTTTATAATAATGTTTATCTTTATAATGATGTTTAACTTTATCTCCGAAAGTCAGATTTGAGGAAATCTCAACTCCGTCAAATCACGGCGGTCGGTGTATTCCAGTAATACCTTTCGGAAAAAAGGAGAGAAGATGATCTGCTAAAGGTGATCGGTATATTCTAGTGATAAATTTCGAAAAACAAGAGCCAAGATGACCCGACTCCTTTTTTAAGTGACGAGAGACGCTTGTGTATCGGAGACTGCCCCATTCGGAGACTGCTTGTGGTATGTGATTCATACGCTTAGCCATAGCTTCTCTTTAAGTTCTTTCAGTCTTATGTGACTGGACTTGATTCCAACTGATCCGAGTACTCGAATGTTATATCACCGTAACTGTCGTCCATAGATACCGGGCATAACCATATTATTATAATGCAGCAGGAAGAAAGTTGTATATAGGAGGGACTCTGATAAAATCAGGCGTTAGGCACCATGGGATTGGACAACTCGTCAGAACCGTTATCTGAGAAAGCCCTTCATCTAGTGAATCATGTCATGGAGATAAACCACACACTGAAAGCTTGATCAAAAGGCTAGCGTTCTATACCCTGTTAAAGGCTTTCGAGACATTAATGGAAGGATCAAGTGCTTCCTATTGTGACGCCTCATAATTATTATTAATAAATAATAATTACATTCATTATACAGACATTTAAAAATGTTATAGACATTATATTTTAAACAATTAAATGCAAATAATAAGCATAAAGTTCAAAAATATCCATTTGGACTAGTGAATATTATAATATTAGTAAACGCATAAAATGTCTCCAAAAATCTCTAAATTTATTAAAAACCTGCTTAAAATGTTCAAAATGTATCAAATCATATAACTAAAAGTCGATTATATTGCAATAACAAAGATAAATAACATTTGTAATATAATAGAAAAAATGGATCAAAATTTTCTTAAGTTGATGAAGGTGTTCTTGTAATAATTGGAAAATTTCTAAGTTGATGAACGTGTTCTTGTAATGTTCCCTTATATTGGAGAGTTGCCGGAGACACATACCCAAGGTTTTACATATATATGGGGTGGTCGGCTGACCGACTGCTAGTACTAAGGTTGCACAATGACTAGTCCTATATTAGGGACTTATCATAGTAAGGTCTAACGAACCAAAACATTAATATAGAAGGTCTCTATGATGCATAAGCATTATGATAGCAGAGTTATGACTTGAAGTCCCATATGAATAAGACATACAATAGTATGGGTTATGAAATAAAGAAAATATGTGGAAGGTCTCAAATATGTAAAAGCATTATATTGAAAGAAATGGGACTTGAAAAGGATTATTATAGTGGCGTGTAGGTTGCTTCGCAGCCTCTGAGACCGAGGTAAACTTGGACTCACTAACCGATGTGTCCTAGACATATCATCTTAGTGCCGGTGGTAAGCGGGTTTGTTGTAGCAATACGACTTGCCCGTGGACATCGCACATCCCTACCGTTTGTGGGCGACGTCTTAGCGTATAGCGTCATGATACGTCGGCTATCTTTCGGATTAGGGTGAGTGTATTTGGTAGTACTTTTAAGTGCAGCAAGCATACTCAACTTCATGTCTTAGTGCAATAGCGCTATGATACGTGGAGTTTTGGCTACTGACGTCTTAGTATCGTGCTACTATGATACGTTGGTGGTATTTTTAGTTAACAACATTATCAATTTTGTTACCAAAGTCGATAGGGATCATGTGGGTGTGTTGTGATGGGGCGCCATCCGTATGATAGTTGCATTGATGCTTACTGCTACTTGCAGTATTGTGTCTTGTGATGGTTCTGCGGGTGTGCTGCACCTGATTCGACACATCTTGTGGTTCTGGTCGATGGAGGTATGCGGGTGGTGATGTCTGCTGGGACTGTATGGGGCACCTTGGGATGGTGTAAGCTCGACGATAGTCGTATTGATGCTTGTTGCATTCTGCAGCATTGCGTCTCTACGATGGTTGTTTGACGGGTAGCTATTCTCAATGGCGCTCCCTGTATCTTGGTTTGACTCACTACCTAAGTAGCTTTGCCCCAAGTCGGGTCCCTTCATTGCGGGGCTGCAGACTGTCTGCCCTCCATGATGTTTTATATAACAACTTAATAATATATCTCTATAAAGTTCCCACTTTTGAAAGATTGAAGGCAACTTGTTGGTGGGTGAGACAAACATGATCGAAAAATGCATATACTCAACGTCAGTGACACAAACCTATTATGCCTATTGGCTATATCTGCCATTGTATTGGTTGGTGGAGCATATGTGTCGACCTCATGCGGGTGGTAGCTGGAGGGAGAATCTGAGGAGGCTCTCAAGGCTGCGGCCGAAAGCCGCGCAACGTGGGACCCCATTCCCTTGAGGTGAGCGGTAGACCCATGACACGCTCTGCGGCCAATTGGCCGTGCTGACCATGCAATTGGTGGTGATGCCTTACACTTACATCACGTCTGCAGGAACGGCGATCTGGCAGGTGGTGGCGCTCACGGAAGGCTTTTTATGGCCAGTGTGCCTATTGTTGCTTAACCCGTGTGACGTACATTCACTGTGGCTGGATTTGACCGTATTCTGTATAGCGTTTACACGCATTGACATGCGCGACTTCGGTCGATGTTTGTGCTTACGTACTATCAAGGGGCCGAGTCCTCTTTTACTGGTTCGCCAGTTATTTTGCTGTGGACTACGGTCCAGTTCCCAACTTAGCTTACCCTTCGGGGGAGCGCATTAAAATGGTTGGCGCTCATCGTGCGCGACGTTTGCGGAGCCGTGTACCTCCTCCACATCTTTTTTTAAAAGTGGGAGAGCGAAGCCCTTGTAGCTGGTATTTGATATAAATATTGTGAGCCTTTTCCAAGCGGGAAGGGATTAATTAATAAGGAATTGACTGTTGTGAACCAGATATAAGTGGAATAGGGACAATTTATTGTTATTAACCTTATTGAGCTCTGTCTTCGTGAACGGGGTTCTTTAGCTTATAAGACTCTACCAACAGCTTTCGATTGCTTTCGTGAATATTCATTCTTCCAAGGTACACCTAAAAGAATTAAGTTACTAAACAAACACAACGTAAAAGAGGGTCCTAACTAAGACGATCACGCCATAAATTTATTAAACGGCCTATATTTAAACCTTTAGAAAGATCAAGATATACTGGTCACATAAATTAGATATAATTATATATCTTACAGATATAGATTCTAAAGAAATACAAGTATAAGTGGACATAGAAAAAAAAACGAAAAAAGAGGGGCGGGAGGGTTCGTTACACTATCATTCGCTACAAGGACCCAATTTGACTATTTCGCCGTAACATATTCTGGCGATCACTGAGGAGATGAGGCTTAAAGCTTCAGGAATATAACTGCATCAATCCGAAAAAATTAGCTTAGCTTGACCGCCCGCAACCACGCTTAATTTCGCCTATGTAACTGATGGGTCCCTATTCCGCTGATATTAACATCTTGAACTATCGCCAGCAATGCACATCGTGCTCGAGCATATTGTTTCTGTGAGAGACGCGTATGATCATTTTTTGCCTACAAAATAATGACTTCAACAAAATAATTCAGCTACTTGTTAATCTAAAAAAAATGCATAAAACCACGACTACAGTAAAATTTATGAAGATTTGTACTTTGCTACACAAACGACTCTTTTTATGTTGAAGTTTTAATACGCGTTTTTAAGCATTCCTTTTTATTATTGCGAGTTCAACTTAATAGATAGACATACACCGACTTTTTACACAATGAGTGTGACAACGAGCATACAGTCCATACGATGGTAAGTGGAAACAGTGACCCATAACAGATATCTATATTTATCCTCGATTAAGAATCAAAATGCAGATTTTTTTTTATAGGATAAGGGTGACAAACGAGCACTCAGTCCACCTGATGGTAAGTGGTTGCTGTGGCCCATAGACATCTACATCTATCCTCGATTACGAATCAAAATGCAAATGCGTTGTCACCCGTGACGACTAAGATGGAATGCCTCCTTTCCAGTAAAAAGGGTCTCCGGTTCTCTACACTCACCACACGAAACACAGCAGCATTAAGCTGTTATTTTACGCTGGTATTCTGTGAGAGCGTGGTCCTTCCCCGGTCGAGCCGACCCATTCGTGCTACAACTATACTACTAATATAGCTGCAGCATAACTCTACCACGTTACAAAAATTGCGTTGTGATCCTCGAGAACTTAGACGAAATGCCTCATAAGTAGAAAATGCCTAGTAAGAAAGGTATCCGGTTCTATACACTTACTACTATACGAGACACAGCAGCATGAAGCTACTATCTTACGCTGATATTTTGGGATAGCGTGGTCCTTCCCCGGTCGAGTCGACCCATTAATGCAACAACTATAACAGCATACTCCTACACGTGTAAACCTATGACAAAAAGTAGAAAATACGCGAACTAAAATGTAGAGTACTCATTCATTTTTCATTCCTTCATTACAGCTCATCACAAGTCCACTGCTGAACATAGACCTCCCCCAAGGAACGCCACAAAGCACGTTTCTGAGCCACCTGCATCCATGTTTTACCAGGTCGTCACTCCTTCTAGTGGGGGAACACCCTATACTTTGCCTGCCACTACGAGGCTGCAACTCGAGAACTTTTCTTCCCCATCGGTTGTTGGTTCTTCTTGTTATATGGCCGGACCATTGCCACTTTAGCATACTAATTCATTGGGCTATGTCGGTTACTCTGGTTCTACGGCGGATATCCTCGTTTTTAAGTCTATCACGCAGGGAAACACCGAGAATAGCCCTCTACATAGCTCACTGAGTGATTTTGAGCTTCATCATATGGTCAGCAGTAAAGGATCACGTCTCAGATCCATAGATCATCACTGGCTACACGCACTGGTTGTACAATCTAGTTTTGAGGTTTTGAGGTATGTATGTCAAGAAGATGTATCTGAATCTCCCGAACGCTGCCGAGCCGAGTTGAATCCGTCGATTGAACTCATGGTCGAAGTTGGACTTACCTAGTCGGACTATTTGTCCCAGGTAAACATATTCGTCGACAACTTCGAGCTTAGTGCTCCCAACAACTACCGGCATAGGTGTGACATGGACGTTAAACATGATTTCTGTTTTATCCATGTTCAACTTAAGACTTATTCGTTGGGTGACACAAATGAGGTCATTGAGCATAGTTCTTAGGTCCTTCAGCGATTCTGCTATAAGGACTATATCGTCGCCAAATCAAAGATGAGTGACGTACTCGCCATTGACGTTAATACCGTATCCTTTTCAGTCCAGTAGCGTGAAAACGTCTTCCAATGCAAATTTCGACGGAATCAAAGGCTTACTCATAGCCGGATCGGCCTTCTATACAATTTGCCAAAGGGTACGTATGTGGTCTATGGTGATTTTTCGGTAACCGGCTTGTTCAGGAGGCTGGAAGTCGAACAGCACGTTGACGCGGCTCAGAAAGGAAATCGGTCTGTGGTTTTTCAGAGAGCCTTGTCGCCTTTCTTGAAGAACAAGACCACCGCACTTCTGATCTACAACTTCGGTGTAGTGCCACCATGGAGGATGGAATTAAAGAGCTCCACCCGCTTTTAGAAGCTCCGCTGTAGTTCCATCCTCGTCTGAGCACTTGTTGTTCTCAAGGTGCTGGAGAGCCATTCTAATCTCGCTCAGACTGACGTCCGGTATATCATCGGAATAGTGTCGGATAAGTCTTGCTCTTGGATTGTTACTCATATTTGCGTGTGGCTCCAACGATGACGTGTAAAGCTGCCCACAAAACCTCTCAATCTCACTAAAAATCTCAGGTTTCTTGGAAACGATACTGCCACATTCGGTCTTCAGCTACGACGGTTGGCTCTTTTTGGCAGACTGATCTCTGGCAAAGACTTTGGAGCCCTGATTCTGCTCGATTGCTTCTTCAATACGAGCAGTATTAAAGTTGTGTAAGTCCCGCCGCATGCATTTGGAGATCTGTCTGTTCAGTCGTCTGTTAGACGGGAAATAAAGCTGCAGTCTTCAGTAGATTTGATAGCAATCTACTGAAGACTGCAGCTTTATTTCCCGTCTAACAGCCATGAGATTAAGAGTGTGATCGGAAAGTTTTTGTGTTCTTCTGTGGCGGATCTTGCAAAACTTAGCTCCGACTGCATGGACAGTTTCCACGAGCTTGTCATTTATGTCGTCCACTGCATTGCAATCTTCTAGGTACTGGAAACTGTTTTGTAAAACGAGCTGAAAGGTTTTGGACTTTGGATTAGAGGACGAGGGGGACGGCGAGTTGAATTCATTAGACGACACCTCTCCAACTTAACGTGTACGTTCAGTATGCCTCTAACCATTCGGTGATTGCTACCTGTTTTCACCCTCATGATCACTGAGACGTCTTTAAACAGTTACTGTCTAGTCGTCATAATGAAGTCAATCTCATTTTTGTTGAACCGAAGGGGCTCAACCAGGTCCACTTCCTGTGGGGCCGCTTTTGGAAGAAAGAGTCCCTCATTCTTCACGAAGGCGACCGGCTGCTGGCCTCTTGGGTTCCGTTGCCCTATTCCGTATTTTCCTACTTTCAGCTCACCGTTCTCTTTTGTGCCTAGTTTTGCGTTTAAGTCTCCCATTAACACCGTAATCAACGAATATAAAATAAGTTGATATACGCGATAAGATTCGTAAAACCTAGTTTTATTTAAATGTGTAGTGTTCGCGTATATATAAGAAATCATAATCTTATAAATAGCATAACAAATCAACAAAATTACATAATGGCTTTTGCTGATAGTATAGAAACACTCCTCTAACAGTCCGAAGTGTTTTGGTTTGTTGATTAAGAACATAAATAAATAGATAAATATTTGCTTTAATTTATTTTCAAATTAGTACATTTTATCAAAGTTTCATCAAGAAAGAGTTTTTTCACGTTTTGATAGTTAGCCATGCGCTTCATCGAATATATGTATAAAAATAAATATTTGTTTGTGCGTATTTTATGCGCTACGAGAACAATACCGTTCATCAGATTGCGTTATATGTAAAACTTTGTCAACTTATTACACTTACCCGAAGGTTGTAGCCATTAAATTACAGTACAACTAAATTACAGTAGGAGGCATGCGTGTCGTACCGACATATTTATTTAAAATTCATAATATGTCATTCAATTTCAATTAATGTATTATCATTCTTAATGAAACAATATAATCCTTCCAACTTTAAAACGATATATTTAACAAATATTTTTTCTGCGGGAGCAATGCGCTGTGTACCAGCCGGTATAATTTTTGTATACGTTGTAGAACCATGTTGCAGCTATATTAGTAGTATAGTTGTAGCACGAATGGGTCGGCTCGACTGGGGAAGAACCACGCACTCACAGAATACCAGCGTAAAATAGCAGCTTGACACTGCTGTGTTTCGTATGGTGAGTGTAAAGAACTAGAGACTCTTTTTACTGGCAAAGAGGCATCCCATCTTAGTCCTCACGGGTGGCAGCGCATCTGCATTTTGATTCTCTGAGGATAGATGTAGATGTCTATGGACCACAGCATCCACTGACCATCAGGTGGACGGTGTGCTCGTTTGTCACCCTATCCTATAAAATAATAATAATAATATAAGAATAATAACGATTTTCGGTTTCAGGATTGCAATTACAATAAAATTTGTTGTAAGTAATTGCTTAAAATGTGGAAAATAAATCCATTTCTGAGTAGAAATGTCGACTGCGTTGAAAAATTGTTACAGTACGTGACATAAGTTTTTCCTTTTACTCTTTGTTACGAACCAGTTTCCTCTCTTGCATTATTATTTTTGGTAATTTGTGAAAACAATGTTATAAGTAGTATATACAGCCAAATTAATGTTAATAATAATATAAATAATTTCATTTACAATTATATATTTATAAAGCACAATCAGATGAGAAAACTTTACAGATACCCCATAAATATAAATAATTATGATAAATAATTAATAGTAATTTTGATTATATTTAAATAGGCAGTGGCGGGATAAATAATTCACCTGCTCATCTAGTGCATTCGGCAAGAGGCAATTTTGGAAAATTTCCGATTCATTTTGCGACACTGATAAATCGCAGAAATGTCATCTTTCCTTGTCCTTCCTCTTCTTCTTCTTTATCAGCATATTAAACTCACTGCAACCACAATCGGCGAATATAAATAGTATTAAACATTCAAACCACATTTGAGGGGCAACGGCAACGGACCCTCGTTGCCGGTCGTTTAACGAAAGGTGTAAATATAAAACAAGTTTATACCGCAATCTATTACAACCCAAGAGATCTTTCTGGCATTTTACATAGACACGACCCTCCTTCCTATGTTTCGGTCGGAAGGTTAAATAGTGCCAGTAAAATTGTGCAGTGAGGCATTTCATCGTCGTCAGCAGAGAACGCATCTGTAACCTTCTTTGTTTGAAGTTGGTTGCAGTTGTGGTAGCCACTTACTATCAGATGTACTGTAAGTTATCAGGTGACGTGAAACAATACAAATGGTGTGTCATGTCTTTACTGTGATCGTCATTTCACCTAACAAGAGTCACCATTACAGTAAAGTGAAGGATTCAAAGAAATAAACAAGTTTACACATCGTAGGCTTTCGGGTCTGGAAATGTTCTTCTTGTTGTTCAATTTTATAATACAATTTAGTTGGATATAAAACTTGGCATTACAAATTCAGTATCAAAGGACGTAAGAAATTTTCTTTCAAATAAATCAAAGAACGTTGAACATACGTAGTCTGTAATATAGTTCTAAGTATAGACGCAACACTTTGTTTTCTAATAGGTAAACTTTATACAGCGTAACAGTGCCTAACTAATTTTGCTAAATATTTAAAAGATTCAGTCAATTAAAGTGGTACACTTTATTTCACTGAACACACTTATATACAACACACTAGAACTACACACTTAAATATTAAAAAAAAAAAAACATATTAAACATGTACTATACATATACCTATCTGTATTTATAAAATTAATTTCAATACCACTACACACTCGAGTATTGAAATTATTCTACCATCATCTATACTATTATTTATATTCTATATTGACGTCTAATCTACAAGAGCTCAAAGTTCTTAGTGGGATATTCGCATTTCAAACATCGACTTAAAAGATATAAGTGTAGACGCTTAAAAACTGAGGATTACTTTCATTTAATCTGCGTGTTCTGTAACCCTTTAAATTTTCCATGTCATTTAATCTAAGCAAAGCCGAAAAAGATCAGAGCACGAAATCTATCCAACTGCAGAAAGGTTTAACACAGGTTGACGTTATTTCCCCGAAACTCTTCACCGCTGCATTGGAAGAAGTTTTCAAGCTACCGGACTGGAAAGGATACGGTATTAACATCAATGGCGAGTACATCACTCATCATCGATTTGCCAAAGATATAGTCCTCATGGCATCCGGCCCATATAAGCTAAATTTGACTTTAACCTTTGTCTCTTATACAGTTGACGCAAAATAACGCTAATATATCTTTAAGTACAAAACTTTTCGAACATATTAGTTGCAATTTATTACACATATGACATTAGTCGTGAAATTGATTGCGCAATATTGGGTAAACGATAACGTCAAAATTTGTATAGACGTTATTAGATTTGACAAACGCGACATTTACAATCAAGAAATTTAAGTTAAAAACGGTAAAATCGACACCTCGAACCTTTTTACCGAACTTTGCCCGCTTTTCACATATTATATGTTTTGGTGGGATAATACTTACTGCGCATTAGTTATGAAATCTGGTCCTAAGCGTAGTGATTACCTACATTCTGTGTGCTTAATCCCTTCACAGTCGACTGTTATTTTAGGAACATAAATGTCATAGGCAAAACTTTCACGGTGCTCTGTAATACCTCGTGTCGTCGCGAGTATATTCTACCTCAAAACCCACGAACCTAAACAAGTTTTCAGTCTATAAATATTGACAATGCTGATGATGTCATTATTTCGCTAAGATCCGCGTTCAAAATAAGATGGCGTATGCTCATACTATCTAGATTAAAGAGGATATCTCGTACCTCTCATACTCCAAATATGACTACCACCAATAAACCCAATTCCTCAGTAAACTCAATATTAAATATACACCACCGTCTATAATATTAATATGACACCGTTCCGTCTTCTTTAGGTTAAATGTGCCTCTAATCATTCGGTGATCGCTACCAGTTTTCACCCTCGCGATCACTGAGACATCACTGAACAGTTGTCGTCTGGTCGTCATAATGAAGTCAATCTCATTTTTTGTCGAACCGTCGGGGCTCGACCAGGTCCACTTCCTGTGGGGCCGCTTCTGGAAGAAAGAGTTCATCATAAAGAGTCCCTCTTTCTTCATGAAGCTGGTCAGCTGCTGGCCCCTTGGGTTCCTTTGCGAATTTAACGCCATACATACTATTTAGCTTGTTAATGCGGTTTGGAAGGAAGAAAGAAAGAACTTATTTATCCATTGCTACAATTACTTCTACAAAAAAGAAAATAAAACTTTAAAAATAAATAATTAAAAAAACAGAGAGAAAGTTATTCATTTTGTAATAATAATTTTGTAATATTTTATTAATATAACTAAATAGCTAAGCAGTGTGCCCAAATCGCATCATACAAGCATTATTATTGCGACATCACAATGGCTGAGCGTTTAGCTGCAGTAGCTGCCTAAAAATAATTATTCCAGATCTGGATGCTTGTGCAAGTACAATGTAAAACGTCTCAACTTGATTTTGGTAGTAATGTTTATTATCATCATCATCATCATCATTATAGCTCTTTACAAGTCCACTGCTGAACATAGGCCTCCGCCAAAGAATGCCACAAAGCACGGTCCTAGTCACATGTATCCATCGACTTATTGCATGTCTTACCAGGTAGTCAAACCATCTTGTGGGGGGCCGCCCCACCCTTCGCCTAATGGCACGAGGCTGCCACTCGAGAACCTTGCTTCCCTATCGATTGTCGGTTCTTCGAGCTATATGGCCGGCTCATTGCCACTTCAGCTTACCAATCCGTTGGGCTATGTCAGTCACTCTGGTTCTATAGCGGATATCCTCATTTCTAAGTTTATCACGCTGAGAAAACCCAAGAATGACCCTCTCCATAGCCTGGTGAGCGAACTGGAGCTCTTTCATAGGGCCAGCAGTGAAGGACCACGTCTCAGATACACAAGTCATCACTGGCAACAAGCACTGGTTGTAAAATTTTGTTTTTAGGTTTTGAGGTATACCTGACGAGTAGATGTGTCGTAATCTCCAGAACGCTGCCAAGTAGAGTTGAATCCGTCGATTGACCTCTCAGTCGAGGTTGGACTTACTTAGTCGGTAACAAGTGTTTACCCGAGACAAATAGTCCGCCTAGGACTATTTGTCCTAAGTAAACATATTTGTGAACAACTTCGAGCTTAATGCTACCAACAACTACTGGCATAGGTGTGACATGGACGTTACACATAATCTTTGTTTTGTACATGTTCATCTTAAAACCAATCCATTGAGAGGCACTATTATAGTCATTGAGCATAGTGCTTAGGTCCTCCAGCGATTTGCAAAAAGGACTACTACTACGTCGGCAAATTTAAGGTGAGTGATGTACTCGCCATTGATGTTAATACCGTATCCTTTCCAGTCCAGTAGCTTGAAAACGTCTCGGGAGTTTCGGGAAAATGTTGTTTAACACCTCCCTACAGTTGGATAGGTTTCGTACACCCGTACTCTCGTTCCGTACTCGGATAGCCATCGTATCCCTACTGTACAAGCATTTCAGCACTTTGATATACCGACAGTCCACTTGGCACCACTGAAGGGACTGCACGGTTTCTTAAGTAACAAAAAAAAACAAACAATCATCACAAATAGTGTGATGAATAATAGGTCTCCCCAGAGATTTACACAAAATATGCTGGGTATATTTATGGTTTATTCCGGCGCAAGGTTTTTTTCAAATCGTGCTAAATGTATATTAAATATCTTTCAATAAGTATGAATTGTAAGTCACTCCTTTTGTATGGGTATACCTTGCGCTAGCAGTGTTAATTATAAGCGTTTATGTCAAATGTTTAAAAAAAATATTTTTCTTATGATCTTAGTACTTAATTTTCAAAGAATTAAATGGCGACGACAATCTGCAATGGAATTGAACAAAAGACATTTAAACTTTTCCATTACATTTGCTACAAGATGAATCGGGCTAAATAAGGTTTGTTAAACAATATAACCACATAAAATAAAAAAAGTTTTTGATGTCGCCTTATTTTCGTTTTATTTTTCTTTGTCGTATCCCGTACATCTGCTTGTAGCCTGTTTTATGAATTAGAACAATAAAATTAGTAATTGCGTTACCTTTTTTACTTTTCTTCCAACAAATATATAATTTTAAGTTTATTCCTTATTATAATATGTTTAAAATAGAAAATAATATAATTTATTCATTACACAGTATAACATAATACATATACATATTAAAAGTCATTGGTAGTCAAAAGCAAAAGGTTGTACCTAATTAGGATAATATCTCTAAGAGAAAAAAAAAAACAAAAAAAGAGATTAATTTTTTCTTATATTAGATTATAATAAGTATTTATCTTATGGGTACTTATTACTCCACAGAATAGTGATTTTTTAATAAAAAATCTTCATTATTTTTATACACATATAAGGCAGACATTGGTGAAAGCATATGCTGTATAATTAAGTCTACTTGCTATTGCATGCCTAAAGCGAGGAGTAGAGTATGTTCTGCTAGGGCCTAAAAATTAAGATTACAATGTTTTGTCGCATGAAATCGTATCTAGCAATCATAAAGTACATATAAATGATATAAAAAGTACATTGTCAAAAAGATAAAATATGATTGTTGAACTTACTAATACTTTTTTAAATCGATTTATTACTATTTTTACATAAAAAGGGGTTTTAGCGGCTTATGTGCCGCATGGCGGCGTAAACACTTTTGAAAATATCAATTGTTCAACTCAATCTATTTTTAAAACTGTTCATCTATCATATAAGAAGCTATTGAATGTAAATAGCAGTTTGATTTTGTTTTGTTTAATTATAATTAATTTTTTTCGGCTCTAAAATTGCGAAATTTTCGGTGGTTTCATCAGCCTTGTATTAATTTATTTTACTAAATAGGCCGAAGCCGCTCTCCGAGCCACAGCCACAGAGTACTTTATTTACTACGGCCTCAAAACCCGTCGTGAGTAGTCGTTTGTTACAGCGGCTCGTATTGAAAAATATCGATCGCTGTAGAAATACAAAATATTCCAAAAACCAAATTTGATACATACGTGACTAAGGTAAGATATTATTATTTTTGTAATCACAGATTTTATTACAATATTTTATTTCGCTAAAAGCACGCAGGATTTATATATAAATAAACTTATACGTCTTGGACTTTATAGACCTGAAGGTTATCTGATACTGGAACTCCTCGACGAGGAAAACTAGATGTGCCGAGTTTGGCCTCGTTTTGTTAGTTATGATGAGAACTTATCTCCGGGCTTGATAACGTGACTTGAAAGTGTACGTTGAAGACTGCCACTGGAACTCATAGACGAGGGAAACTAGATGTGCCGAGTTTGGGCTCGATTTGTTAGTTATGAATAGACCTTACCTCCAGACTGGACGGAGTGACTTGGGAGTGTACTTTGATGAATGCTAATGGAACTTCTCGACGAGAAGAACTAGATGTGCCGAGTTTGTTATTTTTTGTGTTATTTTACTAAATACACTTTGCCTTCCTCACTCAACGCCATAGATAATATACTGTATAGTAAAGATGGTTAATACATATTTTAACTGTTGAAATAGACAAATTTGTTAAATAAATAAAATTAACCATATTGAATAAAATTATCATAATCCAGTCCATTCAAAAAAATCAACGACGTTACTGAACTATATTAGCCGTAATTATGCCATCTAGCATCTTCCTTATGTACCACCGTGAGAGTCGATCAAATTTCGTTCTATAAAATGACTTTACTAATTAAATGGAGTAGATAGCGGTTTACAGAGCCATTATATTCGAAAAAAAAACATTGTTTAAAAACATCATACATGCAATAGGCTTAACATGTCTAAAAATTGAGGATTGTAAGAAATATTTGCTATAAAATCAAACTTATATCCAATATTTTATACTCAAATTGTGGTTGAAAATTATTATATTAAATAAATTGTTTGCCGTTAAATCTTTTGAAGTGTTATTTTACCACGACCGAGTCAGTATTGAATTGGGGCTACAAGCGTATACTTCTAAGCGATACAACTGCAAACTAAAGTGATCTGTAGTACAATTGTGTTTTATTATTAGTGTGGTTTTAAGTTGTAATTAGTGTTCTGTAATTAAAGTGTCAATTTTGGTAATTCACTAGGCAGTTTTTAATTGTCTCGAACCGTTGTGTAGGCAAGTCTATCGATTCATTATAGACATTCAAGATAAATGTCGACATTAATTTTAATATAGTTGAGTCAATCCCTACGTACATGTAAAACATTTTGTATAAAAATGTATTTATCAAATTCATGCAAATTTATTTATTTATTTATTTATTCACAAATTGCGTTACATGTGACTTAGAGCTAAACAAAACATGCAAGTTCTAACAATCACATGCACCTCGAAAGGCATAGCAATGAACAGGAGAGGGGCAGACACTTAAAAATTCTTTTCCTCCATGTATTCATTAATTGAATAATAACTTTTTTAATAAGTATAGCTTTTAAAAATCTAATGAAATTATTAATATTTGTTTTGGCTTTTATGTATTCCGGCAATTTATCATAAATTTTTATTGACATTGGGTAAGGACCTGTACTGTGTAATTTTAATTTAGATTTTGGTTGCAAAAGGTTATTCTTATAGCGAGGAACGTTGTGTCGGGGCGCGTCTATGATTTTGATGTAAAAACTTGGGTGTCTTTTTACAAATTTACATATTTCTAATATATATAGGCACGGTAATGTTAGAATTTTGAGACTTTGAAAGTGAGGTTTGAAATTAACAACGTGACTTTTTTCTTTGCAAAATATCAAAATAAACAAAATAATTGAAAACTTTCTATATTTTAAACAGTATATAACATAAATTTTAACCAAATATAAACGCTTCATAACATTGACGACGTCTTGAGAATTTACCTGTGAAATGTGCAATTATCAGGATTATTTCTATTATTAACACCACAGTCACTCACTGAACAAGTAAGCATTTTGGAAAAAAATTACTTAATATAACCTAAAATTACAAAATATGTAGGAGCTATTTCTTGCGAGCCGAATTGCGCCGATCTGTCATTCAAAATCGGTTACAGAGTCATGAGATTTGGTATCCCTTTCTATCTTGCATTTTTGCCATAAGGAATTTTCTTCTCCCTTGCACACTATATTGGTCTATACGCCAGTATATTCTAAGTCTATCAATAGAGTGACGTTATATCCCCGAAACTATTTATGCAGCGGGCATTGAAAGACGTTCTCTATTGTATAAACGTATTAACATCAATGGCGAACACATCACTCACATTCGTTTAGCTGACGATATTTTCATAACGGTAGAACTCTTGGAGGACCTTATTACTATGTTCAACTACATCAGAAGTTTCCTAACAGGTAGCTGTTAAGATGAACATGGACAAGACATAATCATTTCTAACTTTTTATTTATTTACGAGTATATATAATAAGGGTGACAAGCGAGAAAACAGCCCACCTGATGGTAAGTGGATGCTGTGGCCCATAGACATCGCCATCTATCCTCGATTAAGATACAAAATGCAGATGCGTTGCTATTCCTGAGGACTCAGATAGAATTTTCATTTAACAGTGCCTTTGGTTCTCTACACTCACCATACGAAACACAGCAGAATTAAGCCGCTATTTCACGCTGGTATTCTGTGAGAATGTGGTTCTACCCCGGTCAAGCCGACCCATTCATGCTACAAATAATTCTATGGTTCCAGGTTACTAAGTCCAACTTTGATTACAAATTAAACTATGCTGCATTCGATAAACTGCGTCAAATCGTCTTGCCCGATATTCCTCAAAACCATAAAGACAGCAGGTGTACAACTAGTGTGTGTTGCCAGTGACTTACGTAACTGAAACGTGGTCCTTCACTACTGGCCGTATGAGAAAATATCAAAGTGACGCACGATAGAAAGGGCTATGTTCGGAATTTCTCTAAGGGATAAAACCTGTAACGAGGATATCCGTAAAAAAATAAGATTATGTGATATAAACCAGAGGACCAGTACGCTGATGTGGCAACGGGCCGGGCATATATCTCGAAGAACCGACATCGGTCGGAAAAAAAAGTTCTCGAGTGTCCTCGTACTGGCAAGCGCAAAGTTGAGTGACCCCCACTAGATTGAGCTACGACCTGATTAAACACGCAGTTAGTCGGTGGATGCAGGTCGTCCAGGAACGTACTTTGTGGTAATCTATGGGTTAGATATATGTCCAGCGTTCCATGAACTTGTGGTGGTATGTAGTTATAGTAATAGTGTGTAACTATCATAAGCATTCACTTATTAATCACCTGAGCTCAATGGCTCTAAATGACTATTCAAAATTTTTTCCGGATTGTCGTCTCGTAGCGTAATTTGGCAGGTATTATATTTTTTCTGAAAAGCTTGAGCACGTTTTTCTTGGGTTCCGTAGAGGGCGTCCGTACGCCATTGTAATTTTTTATATAATGAGGGTGACGAACGATCACATATTTCAACTGATGGTAAGTGGATGTTGTTGCCCCTATATCTACATCTATCCTCAATTAAGAATCAAAATGCACATGCGTTGTCACCTCTAAGAACTATGTACCCATCAACATGTATGGACCATTAACTATATAGAAATTTAAAGAAGCTTGTATACAGTTACTTAAATCGCAGGCATTGAATTTAACCCAGTTGAATTTTTGCCAGTCGGTTATAGCTTCATTCGCATACTTTGAATGGGCTGGTATTATTGTTGTTCTTCTTTGATCGCGCTCTATTCATTATGCTATTCATATTGCAGCCGATGGCGTATGTGTCAATCGAAAACGATTCGTTCATTTGACCCGGGTTGCATCAAAGTATTGATGATGGCAGTTAAATTTTTGAATGTTCGGGATCAAACAATTGACAGTAGCTAGGTAATACCTATAGGTATATGTATATAAACTGTATACTGGTAACTGGTATATAAACTGTAACCTGTGATTGACTGTCCTATTGAATGACCTACGATTGCACGAATTGTGAATGTAAAATTATTTCGCGAATGGGCTTTTTTCTACTTATTATTCAAATAACTGTGATAATTTAATGCTACGACCAATCTTTACTAGTGTTATAAGGCAGAAACGCTTGTGTGGTGCCTAAGTTTGAGATAGTTATGAAAACAGCTTGCAACTGTAAAAGACTAATTTTTGTCTTACGAACACATTTAAGATACAAAAGCATTTAATTTATGAAATGGTATATTTTATTCAAAATACTAATTTATTTATATACAATAAAGGCTGCAATAAATAAATAAACAGTAAAATAAAGACTTTATTTGTGTTCGATCGAAAGTGAATTTGAAGATCATCTGAAGATGTAAAAATTAATTAGCTATATTTATATTTTCAGTCTGATCACACACCAATAAGGAAGAGAAAAGTGGTAAATAGTTTTCAGGCAGAATTTGTAAGTTTGTGCGGATACAATGAAAGTTTCCAAAGAGTTAACAGAGTTTGATGCTCATGGAATTAATATAACCAAAAAATGGCTAAAATTTGTCCATTACAATCTATTTATGCAGAATCTATTATAAACAATGTGCTATGCAGAGGATTACTGAAAAAATTGACAGAAGAGACTCATCTGTGCAACGAATGTAACAGACGTGTTGGGACTCCTTATTCGTTTAAACATAATATGTATCATTTATATAACGATGATGTGCCAGAACACAATAGTTTTCAAATTCTTCCTGAAACACACATATTTCCAAATTCAGAGCAGAACCAGTGGAAACTATAACTAACCCTTTGCGTTCTTTTTATGAAGGGCAAAAATTAAATTGAAACTTATACTGAGAACTGTATTTTATGATTAAACCTTAATATGTCTTTCTCATAATTAGAATATTTGTTTTTTTCTATACTTCCTACTCGTTAGAAACTTGGCATTAAGTTATATATACATAGATTATTACATACCTTGAGCTATTCTGATTGAAGATTTGTATAAAAAGCTTGACAGGTCTCCGGTATTATTTTGGAAAGTGATGGAGCCGATATGCCAGTAACTATATTTTAAATCTCCAAATGAACGTCCTGTGGGTAGATATCGCAGATTTGCTGCTAATCTTGCTCCTGCAGTTATACCTCATAATAGTATCTTGTTATGTAATCTTATGTTTTATTTAATTTAATAATTGGCGTATTAAGAATATTATATACAATATTACAAACTATAATAATAAAAAAAAAACTAAAACTAGAAACTTAATTATCATATATTTCTATTCCCCGCGGTATCGTGTCAAGAACGCTGGCTGCGTTTCTCCGCTGAATGACTATACTTAGCTTTTGAGCGAGAAATAGAACCAGCCCTCTTATCACTAGCAGCAAAGACCAGCCGCGGATAGAGTTTCTTTAGGAACTCCACCGCACGTGAACCCCACGGACCGATAGTCTCTACAGCAAATGGCACAAATATGTAGTCATCTCTCAGAGACTCTAAATACTTCACTGTCCATTCACAAATAATTACAAAAATCATCGGGATAATTTTCTCGCAACTCTTGGATCAAAGGCAAATGACCTAATCGTTCTCTGTATTTCTTTACCCATACCGATGTTTTTTTTTTCTTATTTATTCACGCTTAAACCAGGGAACATAACCGCTTGTGTAATATTTTTTCTAACCATTTTATCCATTTGTGTAGAAAAATAGTCTTTAGAATGCGCAATTTAACAAAACTGCATGATTTTCATACACTCCTGGTCGCGAAAGTTTCTAATACTGAATCACACGCGAGCCTTTACGCGACGTTCTTTCCTCTCTGAATTAAAATATAGAAGTAATTACACGCGAAAAAGTCAACACATATATATAAAGATAAAAACAAGCACTCACGATTGCGGGTGCAAGCTTTCCTGCATTCAATCGCATACATTCTGACCGATAAAGCACGTGTCATGTAAAGGCCATTAGCCGCTTTTACACGACACGTGCTTTCTCGGCACCTGCACTCGCGAACCGCCACCAACTATAGATAGTAATGTCATACTATCCACAGAATCGACTAGGTCTCACATATCACATAATACTGGAATTCTAAATGTTCCATTTGAATGATCGACCGGAAAGACCCGGTTCGTAAGACTATCTATCTATATATATATATATATATATATATATATATATATATATATATATATATATATATATATATAGATAACTGAACTGTATATCTATCTATATATAGATATATATAGATAGATATACAGTTCATATTGGGCAATACGCATGGTAATTAATGCAAAAGTTTTGTGAATTGCGCGCTATGATTATTTAATTTAAATCTTTTAAACCAAAGTAAATATAAATTTTAACTGTTTCAATAGTATTGAAATAAATCCCATGTTTAATTAAATTTGTTCTGAACTTGTAAAACAAAACAGTCAAAGAGCTTAATTGGATAATGTTATTCAATTTTAATAGTACTCATTTTTCCATCTCGAAAAATTATATAACTGATTTAAATTAATTTTTCCGAACTGCATTGCCCTCGAGGAGCATAAATGTGTCAAGGAAAAACCGAATCAACATCTTTTAGTAGTTCATTTGCTTTCGAAGTGACGCATTAATTGCCTTTAACTACTTTTATTACACAACCTTTTTTTCTTAAATCTTTTTTAATTTTTTATAAGTGGCGTCTCCCAAAGTTCATTTTCGCATAACCTTTTGAAAACTATAATTATCAAAACTTAATAAACACAGAAAGATGCAACTTAAATTAGACTTTACGGAATCGCAATAAAGTGGATTTCGGAACATGTGTTTAACTAATAGTTTAGTTTTCTAATAACAACGATGTGGTACTGAAATGTTTAGCATATTGGTGTTGTAAATTTTCTCTCTTAAAAGAAAATTATATACCAGCAAGCAAACTATAACAAAAGCATGGTTGGTTTAATTTAAGATTTTATCATTAAACTTTATCTTTTGAAGTAAAAATTGTTTGAATTTTACTTCATTGTGTTTACCTTTACCGTGCAGTTGCATTGTGTAGTTACTTAGTTTGTTGTTCATATTTCTAAAAATCTGATTAGATGTATCTTGTTTATTTAACTTTGAAAATTAAAAAAAAAAGATAAAAGAAGTATCATCATTCAATAACACTATAACATATGTAGCGGGTGGAAGGAAAAGGGGAGATCTCCCGCCGGGCAAGGTGTTCTGCCCGGGGAGCTGCCAGCGCTCCGATTGGTAGTTCGGAGCTATTCTATATATGCTGCTTTGATTTCGGAACTTTGATAGCGCGATTTAGGCTTCGATGTGTTTCGCTTGTGGCGCGACGACAGCGCCGCCACATCACCCCCTGCTCAGACCGGAGGTCGATAGTGCAGTCCGATTGCCGGTGCGTCCTTAATGCCGGTGGGGAATGCATGCTGTGTGCAGAAGGGCAAGTGACGCCGGTGCGAATGATATGCCGGTGTGTAATGCATGCCGTACTATGCACTTGCAAGTGATGCCGGTGAGAACGATGAGCCGGAGCAAGTGCCAGGGATTGCCTTGTAGTCTGCGGTGAGTCGAGAAGAAGGCAAGTAATCTGCGAGAGTGCCGTGAAGCAGAGGCGAGCAGTAAGGCTCAGAGCCGTGCCGAACACTATAGCGCAGAGAGTAGCTTGAAGGAACAGGAAGCATTATTCCAGTGCTGCGATGAACCTTTGTAAAGCTAGATGGCTTGCAGAATGTGAAGACTGCAGACAATATCTGCTCGGGAGCGAAATAATGGGGTACTTGAGGACGATGACGATGGTTTTTGAAGTTGTAGTTTCCGAAGGTTGTTGGTTGCGTGTTCATATCACGTCGGTTGGTCACCACTAGCGGGTGGAAGTAAAAGGGGAGATCTCCCGCCGGGCAAGGTGTTCTGCCCGGGGAGCTGCCAGCGCTCCGATTGGTAGTTCGGAGCTATTCTATATATGCTGCTTTGATTTCGGAACTTTGATAGCGCGATTTAGGCTTCGATGTGTTTCGCTTGTGGCGCGACGACAGCGCCGCCACACATAGTTATCTTTTGTAAGAGTCGTAGTAACTCAGGTGCTAAGCGCTAACTGTAACTTTCAAAGTAAGCGAGTGACCCGGGTTTTAAGCACGCCGGCGCCTACAAGATTTTGTTCAATGAATTTCAAGTACTGACTTAAGTGTAGTGTGCTGTGAATTCGGCATTACAACAAAACCTGCATGTCTGACGAATAAAAATACTTACTTCGTAGACATAAAAAGACCGATAAAACATATTGTAGCGGTACGTTGGACAAATTTCTTCATAATCTTCGACCGAAAGGAAGACTGTGCCCAACTTTGGGCCGTATATGGACAGTATTTTGTTAACTTTTTTATAGAATAAGGGTGACAAACGAACATACAGTGCACCTGATGGTAAGTGGATGCTGTAGCCTATAGACATCTATATTTATCCTCGATTAAGAATCAAAATGCAGATGCGTTGTTACCCCTGAGGACTAAGATAGAATGCCTCGTTTCCAGTAAAAAGGGTCTCTGGCTTTCTACACTCACCATACCAAACACAGCAGCGTTAAGCTGCTATTTTACGCTGGTATTCTATGAGAACGTGGTTCCATTAGTGGTACAACTAATATAGCTGCAGCGTTGATCCACCACGTATACGAGTACTTCTCCTTTTACTTACGAAATTCATTTTAGAATCATCTTGGAGGTGATTTCCTCATTCCCAGAAGTTATTGTAAGCCATGTATGCATTTACAATGTTATAATAACCCTTCTTGTACAGCCTTTGTTTAGTAAAAATATTACCCTTGGTCATACTGAGGCTTTGTATATTTTCTGATACCTTGTTGTAAAAGCGTACAAATTGCCTCAATAATGAATGACTCCGTAAAGTCGGGTAACTGGTACCTATTACTAGATTGTGTTCCTAATACGTACAGAATCTGTGTCAGAATGTATGTGTGGTGAGTATTAATAATTTATATAATAATTTATTTACACTCTTATTTGATTGTCAATTAAAAATGTGTAAACAAATATTTACCTAATATGTCTATCTATAAAACAAATGATATAATTTTTATTCGATTTTAAATGCAATGTGAAATATTATTTCATGGGTAAAGATAAAGATATTATTAGTAAACCATGTTATGTACAACCAGACTCGCGCCATACATTTCTATACATTTAATATCAAATCCTGGATTTCGACACTACTACTACTATCAGATTCAACTATATCTACGAACCATCCAGTTGACCCCATTAGTAGCCCATATAAATATCTTTAAAATAAGTCGAGCCGTTTCTTTCGGTTGAGAAGAATTATGAACGCCAGACTTTCATGTATAAAGATAATGTGGGTGACATAGCAAGTAATATGTAAATAGCTTCGGAGGCTGTGCCTACACTCGCGGAATGGCGTATCGCCTATTCTATATATTTCTATACTCTTTGGCCTTTTACATCATTGCATGTAATAACTATTAATGCTCGCCTGCTACGCAGTGCTATTTAAGTAGTAAAAAATGACGGCTCCGTGGCGCAGTGGCTTAGCAATGAGTTGCTGCGCTGGGGGCCGCGTGTTCGAATCCCGCACGGAACAAGTATTTGTATGGCCATCAAATAATTGTTCCGGGTCTGGATGTTTGTCCTTGTGAAATTTATGTTTGTAAACTGCCTCCACGACACAGGAGATAATCCTAGTGTGGGGGTAACGTTATTTAAAAAAAAAGTAAAAAATAGTTTCAAAACTAATAATATGCTATGGAAATAAATAAATAAGTCTAAGGTCTATAGATTATCCCGACTTAGTGAAACTTTGTTGTAAAAATGTTGCAGTCTGCATTTAGTTAAGATATATATACCCACTCATATTTTGTGTCAAAGTATGTCAAGAAAACCTGCGGAATGGATAAGCTTAAATTTTTACTCTTTAAAAATACATTTGTCTTTAAATATTTAACATTTGATGTTGTAAATTTTATACACTTAGCTTTATTTCCGGTTAAATGTATTTTTTTCATATTGAAAGCGCGCTGCCCCATTTTATTTCTTATTCAGTATTTTTAATGTATCTATGAAACGGCCACTATTATTTTATTTTAATTGATATTGAAAAAATTGGAAAATCAGTGTAGAATTTTTGGAACTTACTAATAATGCAAATAATGTGTGTTGTTGCATTTGATTGAATATTAATAATTGTATTGAATTGCCTAGTAATAATTTAAGATTTAAATCAAAAAGTAAGTTCAAATAATTATAATATCTGAATGTAAAATCGAATTAAATTCAAAATATTAAGGCGGTTACTGTAAATATGCGTACCTGACTAAAGATATTATTATATTGTGTTCGTATAACCACCATGAGGGATATTTACATAATAAATCTCGTGTATTTTAATACCATGCCAGTTAAAATATTAATATATATATATATATATAATATAAAATATTATATAAGTAAGGATATTCATTAAAATATTATTTATAAATACATTTTTGAGATACAGTAATTTATTTCTTAGCAGCCTTCTATTTTCTGCCGACTTCCAAAAAGGAGACGGTACTCAATTCGACTGTATGTTTTTTTATGTGTGTTACCTCATAACTTTGTACTGGGTGAACCGATTTCGATGATTCTTTTTTTATATGAAAACTGATAGTTCTCGTGTGGTCCCATATGAATTTGATCAAGGTCACCCCAATACTTTTTGAGTTATTCTTAAATAACTTATATTGAAGTCGGCTGTACAAAACTTTTAATTTTAAATTATTGCTAATACAATAAGTAAAATTATACATTTTTGATATTTTAATTTAAAGTTTAAACCATACTAAGTGATTAAGTAGTTTTTCTAAGTTTTCCCTATAAATATCACAGTCCGTTAGCAACCCTGGTTCGATCCCCACCAACACCAATTAAATTGCTGATGACACTTTTAAGCACTGATTTACCACGTGTTCGGCGATGAAAGAAAACATCTGGAGGAAACCTGCTTTTCTGAGAAATGAAAAAAAATATTTCAAAGACGTGTGCAGCGCATTCCCTTGGCCTGTCTCCACGAGTGGGACATAAATATAAAGGCTGTAACTTTGCTTTTTACTGAACTAAACAGACATTTATAATGTCATTGATATTATATAATTATGTGGCCTTTTAACTGTAGTATTTTAATTGTATAGTTAAATCAAATTTATCCATATGTATTAAAGAGGATGTCCTGAGTAACTGACGCACAGCCTAAACTGCTTGACGTAGAAATCTGAAATTTGGACAGTAGCTGTCTTTTATGACGTAGGCGTCCACTAAGATAGGATTTAAGAAAATTCTACCCCTAAGTGAGTAAGATAGGTTGTTATAGTTTATATTATTGTTTTTACGGGGCGATTGACTCGAAACTTATTGAAAATACTTTTTGTGAATAAAATAACTGAATACCAATTTTGCCATTTTTCAAAATAGGGGAGACGTTGAATGAGAGAATTGAGACACGTATTTCTGTATTTTTCACAATTCTGGCCGTGAGGGGTTAAAATTGAAAATGAAAGATTGTTTGAAATTCCACCGTGTTTTAATTATATATTTATTAACACTATTATATGCTTTCGATTAGAAAGTTTTAAAAGACGAAAACAATTAAGTGTGACCCATCTTAAGTGAATATAGGATACTCTACTCCTAAGGTGGAAAACAGGCAATGAAAGCTATTACAAAATTGAACGCTATCTTGATGCGGTTTCAAAGAATCAATATACTTTTTATTGTACAACAATATACATACATTAAAACAAAAGAAAATGAAATAAATAAAGAAAGTACAAGAGGCTGTCTTATCGTTCTGGTACACATAATTGTGCACAATGAATGGCTAGGATTAAGGGGTTTATAAATTATACAAGTAAGTTAAATAATTAATAAAAATAAAAACACAAGATGATGACATTTGAGGAAAGTAGAATAGATACAAGATAGGACTGGAAATATGATGGAAAATAATAATATAAGACCTCCAAATAATAAAGCTTTGAGTAGATCTTGGAAGGAAAAAGGGATTCAGCACGGCATATATGTTCGGTGTTCAGCTGTAACTGATTTTTTTTATTGTTGAAGGAGGATCACTGTACTGGAGTACGAAGAGAAAGATTGTAAAAACGGTTTCCACTATTTGAAAAGCCTTTGTTTAACTTAAAACCTGCGATAATTAACACTCCGAAATCTGGGATAGTTCCCACCTAATAGCTTAAGCTCTTCGTATTATGCGATCTCATAATAAGCGTGGGTCACTGCTTGGATGTAACATACATGTATACAGGTAACACTGCGAGACAAAAGCTACTAATATATAAATTATATTACTTACATGTATATAATTGCTATATTATTGATATTACTCGCTGTAAAGTATTAATGATAAATATTACTGCTTAATTGCCTATAATCAACAACTATATTTTATACAAATAAATATAGCTTTTTGTAATTAATAACTTACAGCAGCAACTAATATAAAATTTGAAGTAAAGTAAATAATTTGTTTTATTTTTGTCAAAGCAAAAGAAAAACTAGCAAAATTGCACCCAAACCAAATAAAGGTATGGGTTTTTTCATTACTGACACTTTTTCCCTATACAAACAAAGTGAAAAGGGTCTACATAAATAACAAGAGTGAAATAATGTTTAAATTAATTTAATTTTAATTTAATTAATTTTAAAATAAATTTTAATAAATTTTAAAATATATTTTAATAAATTTTAAAATAAATTTTATAAAATTTCAAAATAAATTTTAATAAATTTTGAAATAAATTTTAATAAATTTTAAAATAAATTAAATAAATTAATGTTTAATGTTCGCATAATAAATGTATTATCAAATTTATGAAACAAAACAAAAGTATTTTTGACAGAATTGTTCAGTGGGTATAAAATACCCTTATAAAATTATTTTTGTAAATATGTAATGTTGGTTATTAAATTGAAGTCAAGAGGAAGGTTCTGGTGCCACCGCTTGAGCTGTTGGTACCTGGTTCAACACCGTGGTATCTAAGAGATAATCGCAGCCAAAGTAAATAAAAATGTTTGATTGTTAAATGCATTTGTGTTTACTGGTCTTCCTGTGCATGACACTGCATTTACATATCCCCGAGCTTATATTACAATCGTTAAATCAAGCTCGTTTAGTTTAGGCCGAATAAGTGGCTCCATTTGAATTACCGTGCCCATGACACTACTAACTTTTTTAGTGTTGTAACTTTGATTTTATTCGTGGGTTTAGCCCAGGCTAGAAATGCATGATGTGAAATCATCATGAGCAAAATATTTTATATACTTCTATATTTTATTCTCAAATACTTAATAAAATTAATAGGTTGCACAAGTTTATTTTTATCTTCTCACAAAAAAAGATATATTATAAAGGAAAATAGGGTATTTTTACCAGTGTGCCTTAAATAAAAGACAAATTAAAATAAAATTAAAGTAATATATAAGTGCCATACCTTGCCAAAGGTCTCCCTTTATAGAAGGTTTTGGGGCGGCAAGGATACCAACATGCTACCCCAAAGAATGTAGGCAGACTTCAAATTACTTAACAAAATATTTCATTAATAATACCGAAATATTTTATCAATTTTAAGACAAAACAATCGGCTAAGGTAGACTTAAAATTGTAGTTACCAATTTATTGACGCTGGACATCGATTAGATGGCTCTCATGATGGTTCGCTATGAAATCAAACCGTGAACCAAATCATTATTATGTAGTAAGCATTTGTATACAGACCTTGAATTACAATTTATTTTTCTCAGATCTGAATGTATTCTCGGAATGTTTTCCGTTGCCGTCGAGACGTAACAAATTTACATCAACCATTATTTAATGTGAAATCGTAACATGTCAGAAAAAATTCGGATTTCGGATGTGAAGAAAGATTCCTTTGTTCGAACAAGTGGGATGCGCAAAGTAAAGTGTGTGTGTGAAGAACCTCCGAAAGAGGCGGAGATATAGCCGAATTAAGAATTTTAAATTTTTTGGTTTTTGGCCATTTTGTCCCCCTAGGAGTGTAATGAGAACTTTTGCCCCTATTCAACCATGACCCCCATGACATTCTCTACATGATAGGCTATGAAATATAGGAATTTTTTGACTGTCTGTCAAAATTGGTTTCCTTTTAGAATTCCTCTTTATTTTGTGTTGTTTATTTTTTAAATCCATAGCTTAAAAGAATTAGCTTATTGTTTGTTATTATAATATATCTCCGTTTTCTTCTTCATCATTCTGTAAAAGTTCACTTGTGGCCATGGACCTCTCCCGGCCCAGAGTCGATTTGGCTCAATCGTCATGGGTGGCACCCGGATTCACAATGTCATTACTAGACATTTCTATGTCTATGTTAAGCCAGAGTATTTTACACCTGGCGTAAGAGATGATTATACCGCCATCAATTGGAAATTCTATGATCTTTCTGGCCTCTCCTATAGTCACCTCTTAAGATGCCCATGGATGTGTCAGATAACCCCGCACACTCCGTGACACTACCTATCACACATTTTATTACTCAATGTTCTCGGAGAACTCTGTCGTCATTACGGCAGAATTCCCCGAGAACTTGTATAGTGCTGAATGACCTAAATGGTACCTTAATACGTATAGATCTTAAGATGAAAATGGAAAGGGCAAACGTCATGTATAACGCCCATGTTATACCAGTACCAGTAAGTGGTTGCTGTGGCCCATAGACATCTGCATCTATCCTCGATTACGAATCAAAATGCAGATGCGTTATCACCCGTGATGATGAAGATGGAATGACTCTTTTCCAGTTAAAAGGGTCTCCGGTTCTCTACACTCACCATACGAAACACAGCAGCATTAAGCTGCTATTTTACGCTGGTATTCTGTGAGAGCATGGTCCTTCCCCGGTCGAGCCGACCCATTCGTGCTACAACTATACCAGTAATATAGCTGCAGCATGGCTCTACCACGTAAAAAATAGCGTGATAGACTTCGTAATGAGAATATTCGCAGTAGTACGAGACTAACCAATATATCCTATCGGATCAGTAAACTAAAGTGTCAATGGACCGACCATATAACTCGTAGAACTGATATGGGAGAAAAATATTTGTGGCATTTCATTGTTCAGCTGTGGACTTTTGAGGAAAAGTAATGATTATGGTGATATATAAACATATTAAATATTAGAAATAAGAAAATAATTTTTAAGGATTGTTTTTAGAACCCTCAAAATTGTGTTCTGTTTGGTCTTACTGTGTCACAGTATCATATTAATGTCTAGACATTTTGACTTAGGCTTTGTATTTCGACAAAGACCTCGAAACAACCTAATATAAATCTAGATAATTGCTGTTAACTTACAATTAGTATAAAAACGAATTTCATAAAACGCGAGGAAATTGAGTTTAGTCGACGTCAGTAGGGTGGTAATATTGGAGCTTCTGCATCACTCACATCCGTTCGCGATGCAGTTCGCCCCAGTATTACACTAAACAGCTCTACATTTCCATTTTTTTAACTAAGCAGATGTCTTCTCAATTCTGTATCACTTTTAACTCACAGCGATTTTCTACTTTTTCATTTTTTAACTAAGCAGATGCCTTCTCAATTCTGTGTGACTCTTTTTAACTCACAGCGATTTACCATACTCTTTCAAAAATTTATTTATATAATCTAACCCTTTCACGGCGTTCACATAAAAACATTGAGGATAATGTAATGTGTGTTGCATCCACGGATCATCGTAAATCTCCCAATCTCTAATTACTCCTCCACAGGAAAAACAAGAATCTGTATCATTTATGCTATCGCCAAAGTAAAAGAATCCGGCATCAGCCATTTCATTCACCACTGCTTCTCTTAAATCACTCGTTGCCCAATAATGGCTAAATGAAAATAAGCGTGTTTTATATGAATCATATAAACTATATCGGGGTCTGTATTCGTCTTGAGACATGTCCCTCATGCTTTGTGGAGGTTTGGTCTTGCTGGTTGCAAGAGTATAATGAAGCTGCAAAGCTGCGCTGATTCCTTATAAACATTTAAAAAAAGTTGTTGGTGGAGAGTTTTTTTATGAAATATAATAAAGAATATTTTAAATGTTATTATCAGAGCACCGTTTATTTAAACAAAAACCATTTTTTAAAGCACATACTGAGTCGTGATTAATACAACTATACAAATCTTTACAATCTTTATATCGATCATACAGATTTAACAAACTAGGAGGACAGCCTTTATCTTCTAAATTAATTATATTATAGTTTTGTAAGATGGATTTTAACCATAAAACTTTTTCTAAGCCTTTGACGTATATATATTTATTTTGACGTATATATTAGTTATGAAATTTCTCGAATGATAGCACAGTGAAGTCGCCCCATCAATGATGGGGATTTTGTAAAAGAAGCAGCAAAAAAGTTTGAGAAAATTCAACTGAATCATATGACTATCCAAAGACGAATTATGTCTTTGTCAGGTAATATTGCGGAACAATTAAATGAAAAAACTAAGATCATTGAATTTTTTTCATTAGCACTCGACGAATCCACTGATATTAGTTCCATAGCTCAACTTCTGATATTCATACGAGGTGTTACTCAAGATTTTGAAGTCTTAGAAGAGTTATTAGGAATGTGTTCATTGAAAGGTCAAACTAGAGGAGTTGATATACTCAATGTACTTTTGGATGAGTGTTCAAAAACTGATTTGGACTTTTTGAAACAAAATTATCGGGAGTTGCTACTGACGGTGCTCCTTCGATGATTGGTGTCAATTCTGGGCTAGATACTTTGCTGAATGAGCATCTGCAAGAAAAAAACATAAACGCTGAAGAGCTCATGCAGTTTCACTGCATTATACACCAAGAAGCCCTCTGTTCTAAAAAAGTTGAATTTCAAAATGTCATGAAAAGTTTCGACTGTAAATTTCATAAAATCACGAGGACTCAATCACAGGCAATTCAAACAATTCCTTGATGACATCGAAAGCGAATATGGAGATTTACTGTATTATACAGAAGTAAGGTGGCTTGACACTGGAACGATTTCTAAATTTAAAATATAAGAAATTGGAATATTTCTGGCGGAAAAGCAAAGAGATGTCCCGGAACTTAAAAATCCTGATTGGTTATGTGATTTGGGTTTTTTAGTTGATATTACAAATCATTTGAATGTCTTGAACACACGGCTTCAAGGCAAAAATCAACTGATATCCCAGCTCTACGCTTATGTATCATCCTTTCAATGCAAGTTGACACTTTTCAGATCGCAATTGAATTCTGGAAATTACAATCATTTTCCGAATTATAAGAAAATGGCTGAAAAATTCAACAAAACTGCGATTAATTTCAGTTATGTAGAAAAGCTAGATATTTTGATTCAATCTTTTCAAGACAGATTTTCGGAGTTTAAAAAAGTGAAACCTCTGTTGGACATAATCAGCAATCCTTTCACGATTTCAGTTGAAAATGCGCCAGGGTCAATGCAGTTAGAAATTATCGACATTCAAAATGACCAAGATTTACGCAACAAATTCAACGAAGGAGATTTGCTGAACTTTTACCACTGCATTAATAAAAATACGCACAAATAGTTGCGCATAAACGCTCTGAAATGTGCCAGCTTATTTGTTTCAACCTATATATGTGAACAAACCTTTTCAATACTAAATAATAATAAAACAAAAAATCGAAACCGCCTTGCAAATGAAAGTTTGGAAGCAGTTTTAGTGTTGTTACAAGTAAATTTGAGCCAAATATAAAAAAGATTGTAAGCACTATGCAGTGCCACGCTTCAAATTAATAAATTCTTTTTCAATTTTAATACATTATTATCAATTCATTATTGTCTTTAATAACCTATACTTCTGGCGGCCCGCCATCAGTTCATAATTTGCCCGAGTGGCCCCTAGTCTTAATAAGTCTGTGCATCACTGCTGTATAGTCTTTCATTTTTTGATTTTTTCTGTTTGTTTGTAAACAAAAAATTACATATCGAGTTTTCTCTAATTGTGACGCAGTCTTAATAGACCAGGAATGTTTAGTTGCTGTAGGAAGTAAAGGGTATTCATATAAATCCCAATTTCTAAATGCCATCTGTATAGGTTTATCTCTTTCTAAATGTTTAAGAAGTTTCAGTCGTTCACGATCTGATACTTTCACATGTGGCACTCGCCATTGTATTCTTTGTATGTCTATTTGAAAATGTGCAACATCTTCAGTTCCTATAATACTATTTATGTTAGAATTACTTCTATTCAGTATAAGTTCATGTTTACAATTTATTACAATTTTAGCATAATCTTCTGCAAACCCTAAAATCTTATTTAAAGGTACAGTAGCACTAAAATCACCGTTTTCACTTTTAAATCCATCCATATGCCAACGCCACAAAGCTGCTACTTTATTTTCTGCTTCATTCATTGAAATGTATGATTTAATTGTTGACGTTATACCAGCATTTTTAATACGATCTATTTCGATTCCATTTATCTCATACCTTATGTTTTGAAACAAGAACATAATAGGATTATTACTGAATGTAACAGGTTTTTTAATCTCGTTTCCATCTTTGCTGAAGAGCTTTGCACGATCTTCGATGTAAATTGAACGGGGTGATGGTAATATATATATGTCTTGCTGATGTATGGGAATTCTTATTTCATCGTTTTCTCTAAAGCTATTATTATATGGATTATAAGAATGGACTTCATAACTTTCAATAGAAGTATCGAAGTTTGGTTAGTCATTAATCTGTAGTATATTCATATTTTAAATCCTAAGGACTTTAGAAAATCTTTATTATTTTTACTCAAGGTCTTAAATTTTTTCTCACGTCTTCGCACCTTAGTGAGTGTAGAAGTAATAGGGCGCTTTAAGTAGACTGTAGGGTTTTTATAGTGCAATATCATTTTACTTTCCTCAAATGGAGGCGAATTTCAAAATATTGTTCTTTGAAATTAATTCTGTAGCCAAATTGATCTAAAACTTTAATAGTTATAGATGTAATATTATTTTTGTTCACTGGGAAGTAAATAACGTTCTGAGGTATTTCTATGTATTGATTATCTGCAGTAGTTTTAGATACAAATTCGTGAATAATATGAGTAGGTAACCCATTGCAATATGAGCCGTATATGAGATCACATTCGATTCTGATCACAGATGGGAACTTGCTGTCAACATAAGAAAATTTTGTTGTTGAGTTTATTACTGAAAAATATAGTAAACCGCATTCGTATTGACCTGATAAACTCAGAGGCGGTAGAAAGTAGGAATCCAATTCTGATTTATTTCCTGAGATAGTAACTGTTAAAGACATGCTTGTATACTGAGCAATTTATGAAGTTCTTGTTTATTTTATGTCTTGTTTGCGCCAAAAATTCTCCAAAAAAATCAAACAAAGATTTCTACAATTAAAAGGGTGATCACGCTGTATGTTATCATAATTATAGTGGACTTTAGGACCTAAATATTTTATCAATTCCATTGGAGGTTTAAGATTTCCATAACTGTCGAACAATTCAACATAAATATTAAATTTTACATAGGCTACACAATGAGATCCCGGATTTGAGGAAATATCTAAATTTATAACTCCACATTCTTTTTTAAAAGGGTTTGTTGGGAGCTCATCTCTCATAAAGACACCTCGAAAATAGGGAATATTTTTTCCGTACTTTAAAATGTCAATGTTAGTTAAGGCGCGTTTGGGTAGCCTATATTCTAGTTTTTTATTTCTTTAGATACAAAACTGCCAAATCCATTTTTATGAGCCTTAAACTGTAATCCATTTCCGATACAAAGAGCTTCCATCCCCCCATCAACATGGTAGCGGAATTACGTCATGAACTACCCCAGGAGGGTACCAGTACCCCTGGAGAATCCCTCGCTGAGCATCCACGACCATGCTATTCCACTCCTGAGCGTGGGTGCTCAGGCTGCCCCGCGTATTCTGGGGGGGGGGGCAAAATTCCGCTCAACACAATAACTGCTCGGGGCAAACTGAGCAACAAGATCAAGGCGACCCCTGTCACGCTATCCGTGAATTTCTGCAACATCAGGGGACTTCACTCGAACCTAAACGCCGTCCACTACCATCTTGAGACGGCGAAGCCGGCCTTGCTCTTTCTGACCGAGACGCAGCTGTCCTCTCCGGCTGATACTTCGTATCTCTCCTACCCGGGGTACAAATTGGAGCACTCCTTTGTGCCTCGGGCTGGAGTTTGCGTGTATGTCAGAGAGGACATCTGTTCTCGACGCCTCGGCAGTCTTGAAGGTTCGGACCTGTCCATCCTTTGGCTACGCGTAGACAGCGACGACCATCCGCGCGTCTACGCGTGCCTCTATAGGTCCCATAGCGGTAATGCCGAAACAGACCGACTGATCGACCACGTCCAAATGGCTACAGATTCATTGCTACAACAGGTCCCATCCGCAGAGATCGTGATCCTTGGCGATTTTAACGCCCACCACGCCGAATGGCTCGGTTCACGTTTAACCGATCATGCGGGGAGATCTGTTTATGACTTTGCCTTGGCATATGGTCTGACACAACTGGTTACATCGCCTACGCGGATTCCAGATGTGGAGGATCATACACCTTCCCTGTTGGACCTTCTGCTGACCTCTCATCCGGACGGATATCAGGTTTCCGTCGATGCCCCTCTTGGCTCTTCGGACCATTGTCTGATCCGGAGTGTGGTGCCACTCACGCTCCCCTCGCGGTTGCGTTCTGCAGGTTGCCGCCGTGTTTGGCATTACAGGTCGGCGGATTGGGACGGAATGCGGTCTTTCTTTGCTTCCTACCCATGGGGGCGGGTTTGCTTCTCGCCGGATGATCCCAGCGCTGTTGCTGACTCTGTCACTGATGTGGTGCTACAGGGAATGAAACTATTTATTCCATCATCTGTGGTACCGATCGGAGGCAGATCTCAGCCTTGGTTTGGTCGCTCCTGTAAGACTGCATTACGCAGTAAGCAGGAGTGTTATCAAGCCTGGGCTGCGGCTTCGGTGACTCGGGATGTAAACACCAGCACACTCAAAAAGAAGTATAACTTCGCCTCCAGGTCCTTCAAAAGAGTTATTGCCAAGGCAAAGTCAGAGCACATAGGCAGAATTGGCGAGAAACTAGTTCGCCTTCCTTCGGGAACCCGTGCATTCTGTTCTCTCGCCAAGGCTGTCCAAGGGAATTTCTGTAAGCCATCACTACCATCTCTGCACAGGGAGGACGACTCACTGGCCCACGACGCAAAAGAGAAGGCCGACCTTTTAGGCTCCCTTTTTGCGTCCAACTCGACTGTTGATGACGGCGGGAAAACACCGCCGACCATCCCGCGGTGTGAGTGCTCCATGCCGGATGTGCGGTTCTCACAGCGCTCGGTTCGCAGAGCACTCCTCTCCCTTGACATCCACAAGTCGAGTGGGCCTGACGGAATCCCCCCAATTGTGCTGAGGACGTGTGCTCCGGAGTTGGCACCGGTCCTAACGCGTCTTTTCCGGTACTCCTACTCCCAAGGCGTAGTCCCGAGTTCATGGAAGACAGCTTTTGTCCACCCAATCCCTAAAAAAGGCGACCGCTCAGACCCGTCCAACTATAGGCCTATCGCGATCACCTCCTTGTTCTCCAAAATAATGGAATCCATTATTAACTGCCAGCTCATCCGGTACCTTGAGGATCACCAGCTGATTAGTGACCGCCAATACGGTTTTCGTCGGGGTCGATCAGCTGGTGATCTTCTGGTCTACCTGACCCATAGATCGGTGGAGGCAGTGGAGTCCAAGGGGGAGGCGTTGGCCGTTAGTCTGGACATTGCGAAGGCCTTCGATCGGGTTTGGCACAAAGCGCTTCTTTCGAAGCTCCCTTCCTATGGGCTTCCCGAGAAATTGTGCAATTGGATCACCAGCTTCCTTGCAGATCGGAGCATCAAGGTCGTTGTAGACGGTGCATGCTCTGACTACAAGCCTATTAACGCTGGTGTTCCACAAGGCTGTGTGCTATCACCAACGCTATTTCTTCTGCATATCAATGATATGTTGCTAACTGGTAACATTCATTGCTATGCGGATGACAGCACTGGTGATGCTCTATACACCGGCCGTGCCAATATTTCTCGGGAAAACGTCACTGAGTACCGGAACAAGCTTGTGTCTGAAGTCGAGTCTTTGCTGGACAAAGTCTCGGATTGGGGGCGACTAAATCTAGTCCAGTTTAATCCTCAGAAGACACAAGTTTGCGCGTTTACCGCTAAAAAGAACCCCTTTGTCGTATCTCCTCAGTTTCAAGGTACTCCCCTTGTTGCCTCAGCCAGTATCGGAATCCTCGGCGTCGACATATCGAGTAGCGTGCAGTTTCGTGGTCACTTGGAAGAGAAGGCCAAATTGGCCTCTAAAAAGCTTGGCGTGCTCAGCAGAGCGGGACAGTATTTCATGCCGGCTCAACGCCTGCAACTTTACAAGGCGCAGGTTCGGCCTCACATGGAATACTGTTCCCATCTCTGGGCTGGGGCTCCCCAGTGCCAGCTTCTTCCACTTGACCGCATCCAGCGCAGAGCGGCTCGAATCGTCGACGACCGAGTCCTTTCCGATCGGCTCGACTCATTGGCACTGCGAAGAGATGTTGCATCTCTTAGCATTTTCTTTCGCATTTACCATGGGGAGTGCTCTGAGGAATTGTTCGGATTAATCCCAGCCGCCAAATTTCACGAACGCACATCGCGGCAGAACTCTCGATACCATCCACACCATCTGGATGATTGGCGGTCCACCACTGTGCGATTTAGAAGATGTTTTCTTCCTCGCACAACTTCCTTGTGGAATAGTTTGCCACCAGCGATTTTTCCGGACCGATACGACTTAGGGACCTTCAAGAAAAGAGCCTACTCCTTTTTAAAAGGCCGGCAACGCATCTGCAATTCCCCTGGTGTTGCGGTTGTTCATGGGCGGCGGTAGTCACTTACCATCAGGTGAGCCGCATGCTCGTTTGCCCCCTCTGCTATAAAAAAAAAATATAGTTTTAAATATACCAGCTGCACCACCTGCTAAGGCTCCTGTAGCCGATAATCCAGCAAAAATCGGAATCAAAGGTAGTACTCCACCAGTTTTTGGTATAGAAATAATGCGAGGAAGTAGAACAGAATTATCAACTAGTTCTCTAGCAGCAGCTATAGCTAGCTCAATTGCTGCTTTCTTGCATTTTGGTTTTAACTTTTGCATACATCTTTTCGTTTTTGTAATGATATTCTTAAACTTATTTTTAAATTCATTCCCAAACTTTCTCAGAGACATTTTATTACTATATTTTGATTTTGAGATTGCATAGCTTTGCTTACTATCTTTGCTGCTAACTTTTCTCCCAAATTTGCATCGGAAGCAATCTCTCGTGTTTTTGCCATTTTTAACAAAACTAAATCCGCCTTATGTCGATCCTTTAAGTTTGAATATTTGTGATACGCAATGTCGTGTTCTTTACAATATTCGTCTAATTTTTTTATACCTTTGACTCCACGTGATAGTTTTTTTGATTAAATTTGTACCAGGACCACAATAATTGTATCCCGGTACATGTAATTCAAATGGTAAATTATTAATTAACCAATTAAGAAGACTACTCTCACCAATGCACATCATAAGACTGTTTAATCGTGCTTGGGATATTTATTAAATACACCATTTTTTCTTATTTGTTCTTAATGTTAAACACTGTGGTCAGTAAGTCTATTACAATATATTTGACTTATCGATCCAACTGTTTTCATCCATTTTACTAAAACTTTATTTCCTTTCCTTCTTAAAACTTTTTCGACTAAATATATGTTTGTATTTTTGGTCTTTTGTAGCTCTTGCGCATAAAATCCTCCTAAAATTGATTGATCTCTAATTGTATCTTCAATTAAGTAAGTGGTTGGAATTGTGTTCTGTAATTTTCGAATTTTAAATATTTCTGTCGACCAATTTGGAGTATATCCTTTTACGAATGTACCTTTGTATTTGCTTATACGCACATAATCACCTACTTTAAACTTACGTTTTACATTATCATTCTTTACCAATCTAAGGTATCTCTGTAGTATTCGTTTTTTTACTTTTATTATTAACATTGGCTGGAATTTCACCAATAGTTCGATGATAAGTGTGATTGTATTCGTAAATAACATTATTAAGAGTATCGCCTATCCAGTTATAATTACCCTGTAAACTAAATGCTTTATACAATTTAGATTTCAAAGTTCGAATAAATCGTTCAACTATGGAAGCCTTCTTTGTTGAAAAGGTTGAGTAATGATTAATATTATAAGAATTCATAATTTTTTTAAACTTATCGTTATAAAATTGTGTTCCATTGTCGGTTTGCAGATTTTTGGGTACACGTGTTTTTAGGAGCTTCATAAAATTATAGCATACGTCCTCTTTACTTTTAGTCTTAATTGGAAAAGCCCAAGCGTATTTCGAAACTGTATCAATAACGGTAAGAATAAATCTGAAGTTTTTGTTTTCCTTAGAAACTAATTGCATATCAATTAAGTCTGCTTGCCATAAATCATATATATCTTTCGTAATAACATTTCTACGTGGGAAATTCACCCTAGCATTTCTATGAATTTCATTCACTACATCGGCTTTACTCATGTTCAAAAAAATAATGTATTTTATTTTATTCTTATGTTGGTAGTTATTAAAAATAATTCGTTTATGCTGCTTGTTACTTAAATAAATACAGACAAATTTTTAGTAATTTGCAACATGAGCAACTTCACCAATACTAAGTAAAAGCTAGTAATAATTAGTATTTTATTCCTTTATAATGTTAGCTTCTTTTAATTCTTCAATGATCGATAAAATTTCATTATCATGATTTGTATTGCCCGCATCTCTTGAAACTATTAAAAGTTTTAATCTATCAACTAATTCATTTGGATCGTCCCAATATACAATATCAGTGTTGATTTTATATTTCTTAAGCTTAGATAAATTACCTCCAAGCTTTTCTTCGATTTTTTTATATTTGATTAAGGTCTCGGAAAATAATTGTTTAATTACTTTTCGATATTTAATTCCCTTATCACCTCTTATTTGACATCTAGGGTTAAAATCTCTCTTATGAGCGTTAGTATGGTGTAGAATATCTTTGCATACGAGTTTATCAGCGCTTGATACTAAATTCAAATCAGGTTTTTTTCTAAGTAGAAGTTCTCTTAACGCGATAGTTAAATTGTAATATTTGTCTCTAATTTTTACTAAAAAATACAGTTTCGTTATCCAAACTGTCAATTTTAGAAAAAGTAACTTCTCAATTTCCCATCATGTAAGTTTTATTTTCTTTTCTTATCCCAAATGGTATATTTAATTTATCATCGTAAATATCATAGATATAATTCCGATCTAATGAAGCCTCTAAATTGTCTTTAATTTAATTATTTGAGGATTCTGCAGAACTCAAGTCAGCATCGTAATAGTTCTGAAATTCCGAATCAAATGATCCAGCAGAACTTGCGCATGATTGCATCGATAAATTATGGTCTTGATATGGTTTTTGCTTATTTACTGTGAATTTAAGGGGCTCTGTAACAGGTTTTAGCATTTTATCTAGGGATTAGTTCAGTTCATGCTCATTATTTTTCATTTTTTTTATTTTATTCTTTATGGAGTCCACAGACTTCATTAATTCCATTTTAATTTGCTTTTCCATAATGCTTTACAATACTTCATTCTATCGCGGCTACAATAAAACTAAATAGTGTTATCTAAAAAACCCGTTTAGGTTAAAAAATATATCAAAATTCTTTCTATACCTGCCAGCGGTGAGTCTTTATTAATACAAACAAAATTATACGGCTTACTCCAAACTATATTACAAATATTTTTAAATTGATTCCATGACATATCAGAACTAACATGTTCTTCATAAATATGTTTTAAGTTCACATCATCTTGTTTAAATATTATAATAAAATTGGCATTGTCTCGTAGCAATTGTTTCGGAATTTTTGAGTAGGTTTGAGATAAATAAAAGCAATAGATTTGGTTTGCCTGCCCATAGAAAAATAATTACGAATGTTGATTTGATTTTCACAAGCAACATCATCAAATAAATACAGAATTGTTTAAAGCTTCACTTGGACCTATAACGTCTTTGTTATCATTGAACTCATAAAATTGAATATTAGGTACTCTCTTAATTACTTCTCGTAAAAAACGATATTTTGGTTGATAGTTAGTTTTTGAATACAAGTAAAGATTTTGAAATTTAAGCCCATTTTCATGCAACAATAAACTTATTACAACGTTTGTTTTACCGCAATTAGAGGGACCGCATATTATGCAGGGAATGGTATTTGGTAAGAGAATGCTATGCCTGATCTTGTGCAGCAGAGTGATCAATATTAATATTGCTAACGCTTAGCGATATGGGTTGTTTGATCAACTTCATCGTGCTTATTGAATGAGTTACTAACCTACAAACATAGGTATATATTTAAATTTTGCATGAACAATATTAGAGAGAAATGCATGTCACATCATGTCTGTTCTGCTAAATGTTCTCCTATTCTCGTGTTACAAATTTCTTAGTAGATCTATGCTTACTTTGCAAAATAACGCTATTCTGATCTTATATATCCTGAGTATATTATGCTTATTCTGTAAATTATACAATTCTCATCTTACAACACACGATCACGTCATATCGCTATAGTACTTTCTATAAAGAGCACGTTTGTTTCTTTAGCTGAAATTCGGAGTGAGTACTTTAAATGAAATATTTAAATAATAATTAATTAAAATCTTATATCATTACGACTTTTTAACATTGACTAAAAAATATACCATGAAACAAAATTCTTAAACATTAAACAATTATACATCTTTAACGCTTGTATATTAATATATAAAACCACGCGTAATATGATCCATTCAAATATAACGTTCACCACAAAAGGAAAAACACTAAAATATTCATCACGCCGCGCAAATCATCTTGTATTACCAAATATTCGCACGAACTTTGGAAGAAATGCCGTAACATTTGCAGGAGCACAGATGTATATTAAAAAAAACGCTCAATATATTAAAAAAAAAACTATTAGACCACATTAAAAACCAAGACATTTTATAACTTAGACCACTGCCTTATACGAGTATAGTCAGTATTTAAAATATTGCTTCTACGCAGCTAACTTGCTACTTATATTTAATTTTAATCTACCCTAATTTATGTTCACTTTTTTGTTATTATTTTGTTCTGTGTGACTTATTTAAAATTGTATAATGTACTCATGTAAGAGACATGTATTTGTCTTAATGAGAAAATAAAGATCTTTAAACCGAAATAATAAAGTAACTTATTCTATTTTCTATTGTAATTCTAACTCTTATAAATGTAATAAAATATGTAACTTATACTCATTTTTGTTTTTCAGAAACATGTCACATACACCATCTTACAGTCCTGTTTTGGATAGCTTAGAAAATATACGTGAGGTAAGTTACTGTTTAGTTTTTATTATTTTTAATTGATTTTAAATTCATGGGTAGTAATTTTATATCTGGCTTTCAGAATTTGATAGAAGACTCAAACCCAATTACTAATCTATTTTACTATGCTCAAGATAGGCAAGGCTGGTACGATGAGAAGTGGCGACAAAGACGTGCGAGCAGAGCCGTCGCCAAAAATCGGAGGAAAAAATAAAAAAGAAAAAAATCAAATCAAATTCTTTGAAAAATACATCATTTATCATGCGAAAGGAAACGGGTGATGTACGTCATTTAATAAAAATTATAATAAATGATTTAGATGGTCGTAATATCGATGAAATAAATACTGAATCTGGAAATGCAGCTGAACGTGCAATATCTAGTTACAAGTGCATATGATGACATCATGGATGAGACAGAACATTTAGTTTGTAAAGTGGTAAAAAAACTAAGCAAATCTAGTATTTAAGTTTGAAATCAATTAATAAAATATATGTTAATAAAATGTCTATAAATAAATGATTAATTTTTTCGACATGTATTACTCTGTTGTAAAAGTTAAGTGTATTTAAATCTATTGTTTTTATGTAATATTTAGTATTTAAGGATCTAATGGGATGATAAATAAAACAAAATATGATTATGATAATACAGAATTTTTATTTCAACTTACATATAAAGGTTTTTATAGTTTAGCTAGAGTTATAATTACGATATACTAGTTACAATATAGAACATATTTGCAGTAAAGAATATTCAAAATAAAGTAATTTGTTTTCATTTTTCATATTATGTTTATGTTTATAATTTTTTTATAAATTATTATTACTTTATTTCATCATTTAATTCTTTATTATTTCATATTTCATCATTAGTTAAAATATAATGCTATTTAAAATAAATTGCTATTATGTCCCCAAGGCAAAGTTTTATATATATTTTCACATATTTGTCGCTTATCATCATTGCCACTAAGAATGAGCTTATTTATTTTTTGCGTATAAAGTATATGATTCCTTAGATCTTATTACGTATATAGTGTCTCTTATAGGTTTTCTTAGAATTTAAAATATCTTTATACTTTTTAATAGTTAATTTTTTTGTTATATGCTTTTTCACACCTTTTGCTTTTTTAATTGCGGACTTTAAAGTATTAACGCAGTATAATTTTGCTGTCAAGCTTATAAACTCTGTTATTATATCACCACCTAATTCATCTTTAAAATACCCTAGAATTTGTTTATTTGGTTTTGGAATATGGTATATATTATTTTCAGGAAAATTACTTGCATCAAAGTACTTAATATTATCTTTCATATCTTTATAGAAGTCTTCAGTGTAAATTAAATACAAAAGACTATCTGTATCAGTGTAACAAAGTTTGATATTATTATCTTTGTATATTTTCTTCATTACAGAATAATAAAAACTTAATAAATGACTATTTGCAAGTTCCAAAATAGTAAAGTCCACATATATTGGGCAATCCAAGATCACTTTTGTTGGTCGGAGTTGAATGGCTACGAGGCTATCAGAAATAATTGCAAAATTTTTGAAATTACATATTTTTCAACATATTTTTCGGCACCACAGACTTTATTTGTGTTATTAAAATTATCTTTCCACACATTTACTAGCTTAACATCGACTTGTTTTCTTTTGTTCTCTATAGTTTTTCCAAAAATTTAATTGTTTTGTTTTATAAAAAAGTCTCTTTCAAAATCAGATGTAGCATTTTGTTTTAAAGATGTATTTAGGGAAATATATGGCTCTAAAAATGCTTTTTGATTGAAAACTAAAATCCTATGAATCTTCAATAAAACAAGTCCGTTTCTTAGGCATTCTTGTAAATGACGGTAATGGATAACATATTTATATTTATCATAGAGATTCGCAACCAATTTCTTATTACTAATGTTTAATGATATTGGAACTGTTAACTTTTCTGCTGCAAACGGTAAGTCAGAATATTCATCATGAATATTGCGTGGATATTGCATGTCAACTTCGAGTATATATCCTTCATTACTATTAGGACTAATACAGTTAATTTCAAAACTTCTTAATTCTCTTTGTTTTAAAAACCGAAAATTTTTATAAGGTAGTTGCTGCATCATAGCATAACCATACAAATTTACACAATCTAAATAAACTAAGAAAGAATTGGGATCTTCTTCATTAAAATTTGGTAAGTATTTGTTATTAGCCTTTGCATACATTAACGAGCATTGAGATAGCCCTCCTCTTATACCATTTTCTAAAAATTGATAAATTTGTATATCAGTAATTAAATCCAACTCAATACTTGTCAACAATAGCATAGCATCCCAACTTAGTGAAGGTGATGAAACATAATGACAAGGATCGAGACCATAATAATTCAAACTCATGGATCTAAATTTCTCAAAAACGTCGACAGTAGTAAAACATCGCATTTCAGATATAACTCGGTATATTCACTGGAAAGAATGTTCGCAAATGTTTTAAGTCCTCAGGATTTAGAGTTTATGCTAAATGATCTAAACTTGAACTCAGGAAATTAAAGGGTCTATAAATTTTAATTGCGCTGACTTCTGCATATCGGTTAGAAAAAACTTTGTAAAAGAAATAAATTTCTCTTTGTTTTTTGGAATTAATTTATACGACCGCATACACTTGCAAGTTCTTTTATAAATAAATGGCAATCATATCCAGAAAGATTGTGAAATATAATAGGAATGAAATTACATTTTCTATTGTTTAAATTACATGAATTATGAGCTGGACCTCTGTATTTACCTGTGAAATGGTCATGATCATATACTTTGTAATCAGAAGAACAAAACTTTTTTTTTTACAAATATAACACACTTCTGCACTATTAAAAAAGCTCTGCTCTTCACTATTAAGCGGATTCATGTCTTTGGAAATATTTAAAATTTTATATAATCTTTCTATATCCTTATACTCGTAAATTGAATTTATAATTTTTTTTGAGCAATTAGGCCCACGATAAGAAACAAAGTCATTCAATTCGGGATTGGATTCACAGCATATATAATAAGCAAAACAAGTAGCTTCAAGAATCTGAACATTTTGTATAAGTTGACTTTTATTTTTGTCAGAATATTCTCTAAGTAAACTTTCAAAGTCACCATAAATAACAATTGGAATTCTTTGAGACCTTTCTGGATTAAAAAATCGTGGCTTTGAATTCGTTTCTGGAAGGATAGTTTGCTTGCAAGCACAATCATGTGACTCTAACTTTGTCTCAAGAGTTTTCTTGATCACATAAATGAACTTTACATTTGTGTTTCGTAAGTTGTTTATGTACGAGCTTTTCAAAATATTTGATTAAAACAAAATGAGTCTTGTTTTGTTTATTCAAAAGCAATAAGTTTACATGCATTAACTTTCTTTGTGATGTTTTGTACAAAGGTCCTGTTACTGTATTATTTTTTTTCTAATCCATATATATTGACACTAATGTTTGTATTCTGTTTTTAAAGCGTTTTATATCTACAAACATCGGTGGAAAAGACATACCGAACACATTTAAAATTTTAGAATAGTGTGGATAAGATGTAACTTGATTTGGATTACATTTCGCTGGATACATTAGTGTGTGATACACCAAAGGAAGTAGTGACTGTCTGTATTATGAATATTAAGACATGACTTTGTTCTGACAATACTTTTTGGTAATGAAATAAAATGACCCGCTCTTAGCGGATTATATTTAGCTATATTTAGTTATAAATGGTTAATTGACTCAATTATCCACCCAGATTCAGATAATTCAAACTCCATGCATTTGCTGATTAAATTCTTCGAGTATTCTTCAAAAAGAAACTTTAAATCAGTACTTTGTAATATAGGCGTATATTTAGTATTGAAGCTTTTTAATGACATTTCATCATTCTTTGGAAGCTTGTACAAAACAAATAATTCAAAGTTTACCTTGATTGATTTGTGCGTGGTTAGTAATGTTTTAATTATATTGAAAACAGTGCTAGAAATACTAGATAAGAATAACTCTGGCATAATTATGTCACTTGACTCTGGATTTACTCTATAACTTGCAATCCTATTCTTGAAAACAGTAGCTATCAACTGAGCATTATCAAACTCAGTTCTAAGTAAACAATTAATTTTATGTATATTACTCTTCTTATGTGATGAATGATTTGATGTATATGCATTACAGTCCTGGCAGAATTTCATTTTCAATCATATATCTATTATTGACGTTTAGTGTAATACTGCTCAAAACTTGTATATAAATATGTATTTCAATCTTTATTTATATTTGTCTTATAAATTGAAATTCTAATAATTACTTTGTCTAGATTATTGGTATTTCAAAATTTAAGTTTCAATTCAGCCTTTTGTTCTTTTAGATTCAGATTTTTGAAAATAATATGGTATATCGCACAGTAATATAATGAATGATTCACAAATTTAAATTATAATTACTTTATCGAGGTATTTCAAAAAATCTAACTTTCAATATCTGGCTTTTTGTTTTAGATTCAAATTTTTAGTTCTTAGTTTTTCGTTGCTGCAAGGAAAAATAAATGCAATTTTTGAAAATAATTACTTCATTCAGGTATTTTAAAACAAAACTTTCAATATCTGGCTTTTTGTTTTTTAGATTCAGATTTTAATTCTTATTTTTTCGTTGCTGCAAGGAAAAATAAATGCAATTTTTGAAAATAATTACTTCATTCAGGTATTTTAAAATAAAACTTTCAATATCTGGCTTTTTGTTTTTTAGATTCAGATTTTAATTCTTATTTTTTCTTTGCTGTAAGGAAAAGACATAAGTTAGGAAAATAATGTGCTACAAGTCAATAACATTTAATATTAAGCTATTATGAGCGCAATTACTTTATTATAGGTGCTAAACAAAGTTAGAAAACATTAACAGGGTATAAAATTGGCTGTATAGCAGCGTACTCATCCTTTGCCGCTGCTACTAACTTTGTCACAGCTTTCCACGTAAGGCTTTTGTCTTCTATAGTAGACTTCAGAGTGACGAGCGAAAGCTTCCACTGATCGGAGCCAAGCTTTTCGGCTTCTGTCGTGTTGTACCCACGCAGCTCTTCATAGTAGTCGCCTGTCTTTGCAGGATCTGCCTTCTGAAGCGTGTAGCCCGAACCCGCACGCCGCGATAAAAACTTATCAGCGCCGCCATTCTAATGGGTTCTTGCAACTCGTTATCTCCCTTAATTATTTCAAATATTAATGTTAGTATTGTATAGAAAAATAGGCTCATAATATTTATAACTAAAAAAATATTATAGTGCTGTTTGATATCGGTAAGAAATAAAATATTGGTGATGGCGATCTCGATGATAATACCCAGAACAAAGTTTTTTCAAAAGCACTAATTACTAATATGAATAAACTGAAATTGGTTAAATAATTACAAGAATAAAATAAAACGACAAAGATCCATGCCCTGAGTACAAATATTTATCTGTGAAATAAATATTGCGTCGACCGGGACTCGAACCCACGGCCCTCAGCTTGGCAATTTAGGTTACTGACCAAGACGACAATTGTATTAATAAATTTAAATTGAACTTACCTCTAAATAAAATGCAAACGAAGACCTCTTAAGTCTTTTCTTTTTTATAGACTCAGCTTCCGATTCGCTATCTGAATCCAGAACGACTTTCCTCTTCTTAATATTACTATCTACTATTCAAATAGATTGACAATTTTGCTAGTCAACGTCCTGAAAATCAGTGATTCTATAGTTAATATAACAGGTCATAGATCACTTGTGTTCGTACACATATTATTTTATTACATATTTATATACATAACTAGCTGACCCAAAGTTTCATAAAAAAAGGTCCAGCCGTTTGATCACTAACACTGTAACACGAGAATTTTATATTTTAGATTATATAATATGAACTCAATAAAAAAGAATAAAAATAATAAAAAGATATACATACTTAAAGGTTTGATGAACACGTTCGCGTCACTTCAATTAAAAAAGAAAATTAGGAATGACTTGCAACGCATTCTAGCTTTCCTTATATATGCAGAATTCTAAAGCCCATTACACAATAATACTTTAGTCAAAAACTAATTATTATTTTTTGTTAAGTCACATTTATTACCATTCCTATGAATGCTCTGTATAAAGTAGGTGTTTCTACATGTTTTTAGCTATACTTGTAGTATTACTTTTATTATATTTATCAGATAAAACATTATTCATTAAAAAGTTTAATTTTGAAAGAAATAAAAACATGACGACTCAATTTATGATGGTATTAGTAGTTTCAACTTCGTAACCAAATACATTTGAGCTATCTAGTATGCAACAGGCTCCTACAGGTTAACTTAAAATCCATTTTTTACTTTTCTGAAAGTTTGAAATGAAAACTTTTCTATGCTCATCAATGCTTGATTTAAGTAAAATATTTTTTATATGCATTTACTGTTTAAATAAGATACATAAGTAGTTTACGCCTTTCAGTATAGTTGGTATGTAATAACATACTTATATTAAGGACATACCTACCTACATTGCAAAATTCCTTTATTGTGAACCACTTTTATTGCAAAACGAAAGTATTGTATAATTGTACCTATCAAAAAAAAACCTATCGCTGGATTTGGCTGCAAGAAATCAAATATTTGACATAAGTTAAGCGCAGATATATAAAATGTATCAAATATCCATCTCTAGTACGCAAGTCCAAGAATAGATAGTATAAGAAACCCCCCCCCCCTCTATTTTTTCCTTTTTTTCTATATATCCACTTATACTTGTATTTCTTTAGAATCTATATCTGTAAGATAAATAAATATATATAATTTATATGACCAGTATATCTTGATCTTTCTAAAGGTTTAAATATAGGCCGTTTGATAAATTTATGGCGTGATCGTCTTAGTTAGGACCCTGTTTGACGTTGTGTTTGTATAGTAACTTAGTTCTTTTAGGTGTATCTTGGAAGAATGAATATTCACGAGAGCAATTGAAAGCTGTTGGTAGAGTCTTATAAGCTAAAGAACCCCGTTCACGAAGACAGAGCTCAAAAAGGTTAAAAACAATAAATTGTCCCTATTCCACTTGTATCTGGTTCACAACAGTCAATTCCTTATTAATTAATCCCTTCCCGCTTGGAAAAGGCTCGCCATATTTATATCAAATACCAGCTACAAAGGGCTTCGCTCTCCCACATTTTAAAAAAAAATGTGGAGGAGGTACACGGCTCCGCACACGCCGCGCACGGTGAGCGCCAACCATTTTAATGCGCTCCCCCCGAAGGTTACGCTAAGTTGGGAACTGGACCGTAGTCCACAGCAAAAAAACTGGTGAACCAGTAAAAGAGGACTTGGCCCCTTGACAGTGCGTAAACACAAACATCGACCGAAGTCGCGCATATCAATGCGTGTAAACGCCATACAAAATACGATCAAATCCAGCCACAGTGAATGTAAGTCACACGGGTTAGGCAACAATAGGCACACTGGCCATAAAAAGCCTTCCGTAAGCGTCACCACCTGCCAGACCGCCGTTCCTGCAGGCGTGATGTAAGTGTAAGGCATCACCACCAATTGCATGGTCAGCACGGCCAATTGGCCGCAGAGCGTGTCATGAGTCTACCGCACCTCAAGGGAATGGGGTCCCACGTTGCGCGGCTTTCGGCCGCAGCCTTTAGAGCCTCCTCAGATTCTCCCTCCAGCTACCACCCGCATGAGGTCGACACATATGCTCCACCAACCAATACAATGGCAGATAGCCAATGGGCAGTTATAAGATAATAGTAATAATTCGCCATCAGAAAGGGTTTGCGTCACTGACGTTGAGTATATGCATTTTTCGATCACGTTTGTCTCACCCACCAACAAGTTGCCTTCAATCTTTCAAAGGTGGGAACTTTATAGAGATATATTATTAAGTTGTTATATAAAACATTATGGAGGACAGACAGTCTGCAGCCCCGCAATGAAGTGACCCGACTTGGGCAAAGCTACTTAGATTGTGAGTCAAACCAAGACGCAGGGAGCGCCATTGAGAATAGCGACCCGCCAAACAACCATCGTAGGGACGCAATGCTGCAGAACGCAACAAGCATCAATAGGACCTATCGTCAGGCTTACACCATCCCAAGGTCCCCATACAGTCCCAGCAGACATCACCACCCGCATACCTCCATCGACCAGAACCACAAGATGCGTCGATTCAGGTGCAGCACACCCGCAGATCCATCACAAGACGCAATACTGCAAGTAGCAGTAAGCATCAATGCAACTATCATACGGATGGCGCCCCGTCACAATACACCCACATGATCCCTATCGACTTTGGTAACAAAATTGATAATGTTGTTAACTAAAAATACCACCAACGTATCATAGTAGTACGGTACTAAGACGTCAGTAGCCAAAACTCCACGTATCATAGCGCTATTGCACTAAGACATGAAGTTGAGTATGCTTGCTGCACTTAAAAGTACTACCAAACACACTCACCCTAATCCGAAAGATAGCCGACGTATCATAACGCTATGCGCTAAGACGTCGCCCACAAAGGGTAGGGGTGTGCGATGTCCACGGGCAAGTCGTATTGCTACAACAAACCCGCTTATATTATATATATATATATATATATATATATATATATGATATGTCTCGGACACATCGGTTAGTGAGTCCAAGTTTACCTCGGTCTCAGAGGCTGCGAAGCAACCTACACGCCATCTCATCATACATATCATCATACATATAATAATCCTTTTTCAAGTCCCATTTCTTTCAATATAATGCTTTTACATATTTGAGACCTTCCACATATTTGCTTTATTTCATAGACCATTCTATTTTATGTCTTATTCATATGGAGCTTCAAGTCATAACTCTGCTATCATAATGCTTATGCATCATAGAGACCTTCTATATTAATGCTTTGGTTCGTTAGACCTTACTATGATAAGTCCCTAATATAGGACTAGTCATTGTGCAACCTTAGTACTAGCAGTCGGTCAGCCGACCACCCCATATATATGTACAACCTTGGGTATGTGTCTCCGGCAATGCCCTAATATAAGGGAACATTACAAGAACACCTTCATCAACTTAAAAATTTTGATCCATTTTTTCTATTATATTACAAATGTTATTTATCTTTGTTATTGCAATATAATCGACTTGTATTTATATGATTTGATACATTTTGAACATTTTAAACAGGTTTTTAATAATTTTAGAGATTTTTAGAAACATTTTTCGCGTTTACTAATATTATAATATTCAATATTCCAAATGGATATATTTGAACTTTATGCCTATTCATCATCATCATCATCATTACAGCCCTTCACAAGTCCACTGCTGAACATAGGCCTCCCCCAAAGAATGCCACAAAACACGGTCCTGAGCCACCTGCATCCATCGACTTCCTGCATGTCTTACCAGGTCGTCACTCCATCTCGTGGGGGGACGCCCTACACTTCGCCTACCGGTACGAGGCTGCCACTCGAGAACCTTTCTTCCCCATCGGTTGTCGGTTCTTCGAGCTATATGGCCGGCCCACTGCCACTTCAGCTTACTAATCCGTTGGGTTATGTCGGTCACTCTGGTTCTACTGCGGATATCATCATTCCTAAGTTTATCACGCAGAGAAACTCCGAGCATAGCCCTCTCCATAGCTCGCTGAGCGACCTTGAGCTTCCTCATACGGCCAGCAGTGAAGGACCACGTCTCAGTTCCGTAAGTCATCACTGGCAACACGCACTAGTTGTACAATTTCGTTTTAAGGTTTTGAGGTATGTCTGACGAGAAGATGTGTCGTAGCTTATGCCTATTATTTGCATTTAATTGTTTAAAATATAATTTCTATGACATTTTTAAATGTCTGTATAATGAATTTAATTATTATTTATTAATAATTATTATGAGGCGACACAATAGGATATTAAAAACGACTGCAAGTAGCGATCGCTTCTAGACATCGCTTCTAGAGATCGCTTCTTATACGTGGTAGAGCCATGCTGCAGCTATATTATGGTTGTAGCACGAATGGGTCGGCTCGACCGGGGAAGGACCACGCTCTCACAGAAAACCAGCGTAAAATAGCAGCTTAACGCTGCTGTGTTTCGTATGGTGAGTGTAGAGAACCGGAGACCCTTTTTACTGGCAAAGAGGCATTCCATCTTAGTCCTCACGGGTGACAACGCATCTGCATCTTGAGCCTTTATTGAGGATAGATGTAGATGTCTATGGGTCACAGTAGCCACTTACCATCAGGTGGACTGTGTGCTCGTTTGTCACCCGATCCTATAAAAAAAAAAAAGACAACCAATTGACCAATATAAAAGAAATCTCCCTATCGTCCTATAATTAATAATATTGTTACGAACTTGGGGTTCGAGACAATTAAAAACTGCCGATTGAATTACCAAAATTAACACTTTAATTACACAACACTAATTACAATCTAAAATCACACTAATAATAAAACACAGTTCGCCGTTATTTCGCTTCGAAGTATTCTCTTGTATCGCCAATTCAATACTGCCCCGGTCGTGGTCTATACCGGTCTTATATAAGGCCTCAGATAGTTTCCAGAACCTTCTACTGTAGCGACATCTAAAATGTTCGAGTACATATCGGTCCCGAAATTTCTGGAAGGATCTCGACTCTCCTAGTTCTGCTACTCGACACTAGAGGGCGCTAGTGTGACTAGTGTTGCCATGTACAAGACATTAATAGTGGCGCGCAATACTTTCATTTACTCGACACTAGGGGGCGCTAGTGTAACTAGTGTTGCCATGTACAAGACATTAATAGTGGCGCGTAACACTGCCCCCTCCTAAGACATGCTCGTCCCGAGCATTATTGGCCCCATAATAACGCGCCAGTCGATCCACATGGACAATCTTAGGAGTACCTCTGGCACCTTTCTGTATCCGGTAGGTTACATCATTGATCCTTGTCACAATCCGGTACGGTCCGTCCCATTTAGCTTGAAGCTTAGGAGATTTCCCTTTGCTGCGAACTGGATTGTGTAACCACACTAGTGAACCTTCATCAAAGCCCTTGTTGTTCATTTTGCGGTCATACCGTGTTTTCATCTTCTCAGACGTTTGCTGGCCCGTCTGTCTGACGTGCTCATAAATGTCATTCATTTTGTTCCGCAAGTCATTTGCATAATCTGTTATACTGCGTGGGGCATCAGGTGGTATTCCGGTGATCAGGTCTGCAGGCAGCCGCAATTCTCTCCCAAAGTTTGCGAAAGCTGGTGTCACTGATGTACTTTCGTGAACAGCGCTTCGATATGACAACAAAAACGGTTGTATGTGCCTGTCCCAGTCTCGTTGCCGTTTTTCCACAACTTTTGCTAGGTACCTCTCCAATGTCTGATTAAATCTTTCTACCATTCCATCAGATTGTGGGTGGTAAGAAGTTGTTCGTGTTTTCTGAGTACCCATAACTCGGCAAGTTTCCTGGAATATTTGAGACTCAAAATTCCTTCCTTGATCGCTGTGAATCTCTAAAGGTACTCCAAAACGACAGAAGACTTCATGAACTAGTTTATCTGCGACTGTTGAAGCTTCTTGATTTGGAATGGCGAAGACTTCTGGCCACTTAGTGAAGTAATCCATCACTACCATGAAATACTTGTTACCACTTTCAGTTTCTGGAAACGGCCCCGCAACGTCAATGGCTATCCTCTCCCATGGTGCACCAACATTATACAATTTCAATGCGCCTCTACTACGAATTTGAGGTCCCTTTACAGCCGCACAACTTGTACATTTGCGGCACCAGTCCTCGACATCGTCACGACAGTGGACCCAGTAAAACCGTTCTCGGATCTTCAGGAGAGTTCGTTTAACTCCCAGGTGGCCTCCTGAACAACCACTATGGTACAGCCGTAGAATATCCGGCACTTTAGCCTTAGGGACAACCATTTGCAAATGACACCTGTCTCCCCGACCATTTTCCCATTTACGGCACAGGACTCCATCCTGAATCAGCAAGCTGTCCCATTGGGCCCAATAGCTTTTCGTGGTCGAACTCATTGATGAGACGTCGCTCCACTTGGGCTTAGGAGCACTGGCCTTCATCCATTCCAGAATCGGCTTAATGTCCGAATCTTCCTGCTGTGCATGTTGTAGGCTGTCCTTCCACTCATTGCTGAGCTGGTCTGTCCTGAGCATTCTCACAGATACCACTTCCTTACCCTCTTGCCTAGTACAATGCTTGCAATCTTCAGGGCAAGGTCTTCTTGACAATGCATCTGCATTGCCATGAGATTTCCCGCTGCGATGTTCGATCACAAAGTCGTATTCCTGCAGTAGTTCTATCCATCTCGCAACTTGTCCTTCCGGATTTTTGAACTGCAATAGCCATTTCAGTGCAGCATGGTCAGTTCGTAAGTGGAATTTCCGCCCTAGAAGATATTTGCTAAAATGCTGCAAGGACTTTACCACAGCAAGCAATTCCCGTCTTGTGACACAATAGTTCCTTTCCGGCTTTGACAATGACTTGCTGAAGTACGCTATCACAATCTCTTGATCACCATTCCGTTGAGACAACACACCGCCAAGTCCTATATCACTTGCGTCTGTGTCAACTATGAATTCCTTGCCCGCATCAGGGTACCCCAAAATAGGTGTTTTGCACAGGCGGTTCTTGAGCTCCTGGAATGCAATATCGCAACTTTCATCCCAGCAGAATTGTCGTTTCTCCTCGGTTAGCTTGTGCAGAGGTTTGGCTATATCTGCAAAGTTCTTCACAAATCGCCGATAATAAGAGCACAAACCCAAAAATGCTCTAACATGTGTCTTGTCTTTTGGGACCGGCCACTCCTTGACAGCAGCAATTTTCTCTGGATCCGTGCGGATACCTTCTTCCGACACTACATACCCCAAAAAACTAACTTGCCGTTTGAATAGTGAGCACTTCTTTGGACTCAACTTGAGGTTGGCACTCTGGATCTTCATGAGCACGCGTTCCAGGTTTTGAAGGTGCTCCTCAAACGTACGGCCTACGATGATGATGTCATCCAAATAGACGAGACAGGCATCTCCAATTAGCCCGGTAAGTACAAGCTCCATCAACCTTTCAAACGTTGCTGGAGCATTGCACAATCCAAACGGCATGACTTTAAATTGCCACAGACCCTTTCCTGTGGAAAATGCAGTTTTCTCCTTGTCCTTAGGGTCAATTTCAACCTGCCAGTAGCCACTTTTCAGGTCCAGCGTACTAAACCACTTTACGCCTGTGAGCATATCCAGCGTGTCATCAATTCTAGGCAAGGGATAGCTGTCCTTCTTCGTAACGTCGTTCAGGCGGCGGTAGTCAACACAAAACCGCATGCTGCCGTCCTTCTTCTTTACCAGCACCACAGGTGAACACCATGGACTAGATGAAGGTTCAATAACACCATCCTTCACCATTCCCTCAATCATGGTTTCCACTTCCTTTTCACGTGCTACAGGCAATCTTCTTGGCCGCTGACGAATAGGCAATTCTTGTCCTGTGTTTATTTTGTGTTGAACTAAGCCAGTCTTTCCTATGTCAGCTTCGTTTGACGAGAAAACATTGGCGTACTTGAGTAACAACTTCTTCGCCTTGACCATTTCATTCGGGGAGAGAACGCTGCGACAGTCTTCTAAAAGTGTGGTCACTCTCGTTTGTCCATCCTTGCTAGAGGTCCCGGTCGATAGATATTCGCACCGACGCAACCAATCCACTTCCTCACTAGTACCAACCAATGTGCCTTTTTCTATAATCTGTTCCTGATCACAAAGGTTCAACACACGTACTCCTGAGATGTCGGTGGTTCTGACCAAGGTTCGAGCCACTTTCCATGGAAGGTCATTGTCTACCCTTTCCACGAGTACACAACTATGAGCTTGCCCAGGACTCCGAGGAAGACTAACCGGCACAATCGTTTCCGATCTCGGCGGAAGAACAATCTTCTTAAGGCTGTACACATTCCCTGGTAACGCCCCTTCCATGAAAAGTTCTTCTTGTCCACATTTCAAAACACCTTGCTTAACGTCGATCTCACAACAATTCTTCCTCATAAAGTCTAGGCCCAGGATGCAGTCGTCCATTATATCAGCCACGATGACATTATGCAGGTAGATCATGTTGCCTAGCTTCAACTCCATCTCCTTCTCTCCACGGACGGGTATGCGCTGACCAGTGGCTGTCACCAAATTAATGCGTTCTCGGTTGTATGCGAAGTCACCAAGGAACCGACTTATAAGTTGGGAACTGACAACCGTGCGAGAGGCTCCAGTGTCTATGGTCAGTTTACATGGCGTTCCGTTGACTTCGCCCTTGATGATTAGGCTGTTCCCATCATGAGTTTGTGAGATCGAAATCCTTGGGGCTCTTTTAACATCAGCCAGCACCCGCCAGTTTCCCTGCTGCTGCTGGGCGGTGCTATTATCCGCACTACCCTCTCGAGATCGATCACCTTCCCTTTTTACAGTTCGCTTAGGGCAGCTGGATCGAAGATGGCCCCTTTCTCCACAGCCGTAGCACCTAGGGCTGTAGCTTTTATTGCGGTCCTGAACTTTAGCTGCTGCAACCTCCCTGACGCGGTGGGAACGATGATCCTGCCGCACGGCTTCCACCTCCAGTGCATGGGTCAAGGCGTCCTTAAGCGTCTCGTGGTGCCCGAGCCTCACAGCAGCTCTGACTTCAAGGTCGCGGATGCCGTCGATGAATGTCTCCACCAGGTTCCCTACAATAAGCGCAGGTACACACTGGTACGCTTTTCGAACCAGCTTCTCCACCTCAAGGGCCCACTGCTGCAGGTTTTCGTTACTGCGTTGCACGCGATCTTTGAGCTGCGCACGAAAGACGTGTTCCAGGTGAGCGTCGCCATATCTCGCCTCCAATGCCTCAAGGAGCTGCTCGTAAGTCACTTCCTTACCGAGAGCTTCCAGAACAGTTAATGCCTGGTTGCGCAGGCCTAGGGTGAGAGCAGTCATGGCCTGACTTTTATTCCAGCCGTTCGCTTTCATGACAGCCTCGAACTGGATTTTATAGGCCGACCAGGAAGAAGTCCCGTCGAACGGTGGCACTTTGAATCCACGTAGCGAAGGTGTTGTAGCTGCCACGGGAGCTGTAACTCCATCCCCAAGTTTGAGGTCGTCCAGCGTTTTCTTCACATCAGCCATCACGTTGTCAACCCGATTGTTCACTTGGTCGATTCGGGTTTCAGCTTCCGACAGGCGGTTGTCATGTTGAGCAACCCTATCCTTCACCTCCTTTATCTCTTTCCCGAAGGTAGCGTGAAGGTCCTTCCTGAGGAGCATCTGTTCTTCCATACCGCGCTGCAGCTGCTCTTCCAACCGACGGGTCTGTTCCTCCTGTCGGCGGGCCTGTTCCTCCTGTCGGCGGGCCTGTTCCTCCTGTCGGCGAGCCTGATCCTGCAGCATCGTCATCAGAGCACCTAAGTCAGGTGCTGCAGATGCAGGAGCTGCTGACGGGCCAGCCTCCGTGGTTAGCAACTGGCCCTCCGACGTTTGCGGCGTTGCATTACCAAATCCTCTCTGGTCCGTCTCCTGTTGGCGTTGACTTCGGGTACGGATACCCTCCGTGTCGTCTTTAGGTAAAATCGGCATATTTGATCCCACTTCTGACACCAATTGTTACGAACTTGGGGTTCGAGACAATTAAAAACTGCCGATTGAATTACCAAAATTAACACTTTAATTACACAACACTAATTACAATCTAAAATCACACTAATAATAAAACACAGTTCGCCGTTATTTCGCTTCGAAGTATTCTCTTGTATCGCCAATTCAATACTGCCCCGGTCGTGGTCTATACCGGTCTTATATAGGGCCTCAGATAGTTTCCAGAACCTTCTACTGTAGCGACATCTAAAATGTTCGAGTACATATCGGTCCCGAAATTTCTGGAAGGATCTCGACTCTCCTAGTTCTGCTACTCGACACTAGAGGGCGCTAGTGTGACTAGTGTTGCCATGTACAAGACATTAATAGTGGCGCGCAATACTTTCATTTACTCGACACTAGGGGGCGCTAGTGTAACTAGTGTTGCCATGTACAAGACATTAATAGTGGCGCGTAACAATATGTAATACCTAAATGCTAGTACTCTAAATACTATAATAGTTACCCTATATAGATAAGGTAAGTTTAAATAATTATGTTATTTAATATCTTAATTAATAGCATGCATAAATACTTGCTTTAAAAAACCCTCGGAAAGGTTCTTATTCATTCATAATTAATTAAAAAATCACGAAGACTGAACACAATGCTGTTTTCATATGGGAAAAGAAATATGTTATTTGCTAGGTATGTTTGTATATCTGCGCAAGCGAGCCCTAGGGCTGGAGTCTCAATTGATCTACCATGGTAAAGTCTCCCTGAATCATATAAAAAAATCCAACATCGTTATGTTAGTCTACCTATTAAAGTATTGGTCTACTAAAAACTCATCAATCAAACATGCATGACAATTGCAATTATCAATAATATCGATCGAGATCAAATACAATAACATGAGCGCTGCGTCCATACGTCTTTTAGAGTAACAAGCTATCGCAGCGAGAATCAGATTATTGAATTCCACACCGTCGCGCATCGTGTTTGGGAATGTAGAGCTGTTTAGTGTAATATTGCGGCGAACTGCATTGCGAGCGGACTTTAACTTATTATACGGACGGGTCACACTTGCGTATATGTCACTTAAGAGAAGTAAACAACGTATTCACTGTCTAATGGTCTATTGCAGACTGTTTTTACAAATATAATGAGAAGTGAGATTTGACTTTACGCGTACAATACAACATACCGCCCGCCAAAAAGGGCATGACCCTTTTTATAAGTTCATTATATCTAGAATCTATAATATGTAATAAAAAAAACTTATTCAAACTTAGTTATTCGAATTTTATACATTAACAAACAATTAATATAAATACGAATAAAATTCAATTACAATCAATAGGCAAATGACACAGTTTTAACACACTTCTTTTAATAACACCATCACCGCACTTTAAACTGTAAACTCTTGTGACTCCATCTGGTCCAGGATGTTTGGCAAGTATGCGACCCAGCATCCACTTTCCAGGAGGCAGTTTATCTTGCTTAATGAGAACTATTTCATTGATGGCAAATTCCCGTTCCCTTTTAAGTCACTTTGGTCTTTGTTGCAACCTTGTGAGATATTCATGCTGCCATCGATACCAAAAGTCGCCTAAGAGTTTTTGTGTATATCGCCAACGTGCTTGTAGGCTAATTTTTGCATCACATAAGTCTGGCGCTGGGACAGAAATAGGAGCTTCACCGATCAAAAAATGGCCTGGTGTTAAAGGGCTTATATTTTCCACCTCAGATTCATTAATTGGTGTTAAGGGCCGAGAATTTAGGCACGCTTCAATCTGGCACAAAAGTGTGGACATCTCCTCATATGTTAAATTCTTCGTCAGGACTCTCTTCAAATGTCCTTTCATGGATTTAACCCCCGCTTCCCATAAACCACCAAAGTTAGGGCTATAAGGTGGAATGAAGTGCCACTGGGTGCCGTCCAAAGCCAAAGCGTTTTTAATTTGATTGTTCAAATTTAAATTGGCTTCATTTAAATCTTCCGACAATTCTCTGTTCGCTGCTATGAAAGTTCTGCCCTGGTCACTCCACAGGTCAGCGCAACGTCCTCTCCGTGATACAAAACGTCTAAAAGCCCCAATAAAAGCTTCTGAAGTTAGATCACTTACAAGTTCGAGATGAATGGCTTTAATTGACATACATATAAAAATAGCTATGTAAGCTTTACTTGTTCGTATACCTCTCCCCTTTGACATAAGTATTTGGATTGGCCCGGCAAAATCTACACCACTTTGTAGGAATGGGCGTTACGGGTTAACTCGTTTGGGGGCCAGATCACCCATTATTTGTCCTTTTGCCTTGGCTCTAATTTTAGCACATATCAAACATTTAAAAATGTGAGATTTTATTACAACTTTTGCCCTTACAATCCAGTACTTTGTTCTCAAGTATGACAACATTAATTGTAATCCACCGTGCAGCGTTCTTTTATGAGCATCAGCTACAATGAGTGATGTGAGTGAAGATTTAGCGTCTAAAATAATTGGAAATTTACTCTCTTCACTAATATTTGCATGCCGTAGTCTCTCTAAGAATCCTTTCTTCATCAAGAAATGGATTTAGAGATTTTAAGCGACTATTTCTCCGAACATATTTACGATCGGTAATTGTTTTTATTTCATCATAAAAATCTTCCCATTGTGCTTTCTTTATACACAAATTTACGGCTTGTTGTAATTCTTCAGTTGTAATACAGTTTTCATTGTACTGTCGCCTTTTAAAATTTAAGAATCGTCTGCTGTATACAATTGTCTTTAGAAGTTCTTCAAATGAGTCAAAATTTTCAAAGTTTAAAAAGTGGTTTGTTTGTTAATTTTTTATTAGTGTCACATTTAAATTTATTTTTATTAATTTTTTATCCAATTGCGTTGAAATTATGTTAGGTCTCGAAAATATTACTCCCTTCTTTACAGAAGTTACCAACCATGGTGGTCCGTGCCACCATAACTGATTTGTGAGAAGAACTTGAGCAGAGGAACCTCTTGACGCAACATCCGCTGGATTTCCTGAGTTTTTACGTGGTACCATTGGCCATTTTTAACATTCTCCATTATCTCAACTACACGATTTGCAACAAATGGCTTCCATCTATTTGGTTCGCCAATAAGCCATGCCAAAACTACTGAAGAATCAATCCACGCAAAAACTTGTGTAGAAGGTATTCTCATCGCTTGAGCCACGTGATTTAGAAGCTTAGATACTAAAGTTGCGCCACATAACTCAAGACGAGGCAAAGAAATGGTTTTTACCGGAGCTACCTTGGTTCTGGCAGCTACAATGCTTGTCTGTACGATATCGTTTTCATCTACTGTTCTACAATATACAACAGCAGATATTGCCTTTATAGATGCATCACAGAAACCGTGCAGTGATGTGTTTTCTTTATTAGCGGTTTTTGTATAAATCCAACGTTTGATTCGCATTTGATTGACATTATCTAGATCATAACGTATTGTCAGCCACTCTTTCCGTAATTCTTCGTTTATTTTGTCATTCCAGTTTACTCCTTCTAACCATAGCCTTTGAATCAATATTTTAGCCTTGATAATTACGGGTGCTATCCATCCTAAAGGATCAAACATTTTTTGTACATCTGCTAATATATTACGTTTAGTGACGTTCGTTAGAACAGGCGGTAAAGTCACAGTGTATTGGAAATCATCTTCACCTAAATTCCATGTCAGGCCGAGTGCCTTTACGGTGCCATTAATTTTAATATTCAGGCTAGCCCTTGTTGATATTTCACTTGGTTCTAATGACCTTAACAATTTAGCATTATTTGATATCCATTTCTGTAGTCTGAAGCCGCCCTTATTAAGAATAATTTTCAATTGTTTACACACTTCTATGGCTTGTTGAACAGTGTCACACCCAGACATTAAATCATCTACATAAAAGTCTTCACGTATTGTTCTTGCTGCATTAGGATAGTCTTTGGCTTCATCGTCTGCAATCTGTAATAAGGTTTTGACAGCTAGATATGGTGCCGATGCTGTACCAAATGTAACTGTCAATAACCTGAACTCCTCTATTTCGTTAGATTTTGATGAATCATCTCTCCAAAAAATTCTTTGAAAGTCTGTGTGTTCCCTTTTTAACAATATCATCCTATACATTTTTTCGACATCACTTGCGAAACAAATTTTGTGCATCCGCCATCTCATAATGATACTTCTTAAATCTTCCTGTAAAACGGGTCCTACCGAGAGCTCATCATTAAGAGATATTCCTTGAGAATTCTTACATGAAGCGTCAAAAACAACACGCACTTTGGTTGTTTCTTTGTCGGTGCGTATTACAGCATGATGAGGCAAATAAACTGCGCACTTGGTTGTTTCTTGTTTGGGAATCCTTTCCATGTGACCCATTGTAAGATATTCTTTCATGACCTCCTGATATTTTACTTTAAGATATGGTATCTTATCTAATTTTTGTTCTAACTCTATAAATCTTTTCATTGATATTTCTCTGCTGTTTCCTTTATGTGACTTCAGACTACCTACTTTAAATGGTAATTGAACTATGTACCTTCCTTCGCTATTTCTCGAATAGGTATTTTTAAATATTTCTTCACATTTCTCTTCATCCCTCGTGAATCTTCTTTTAAGAGTCGGGTCTACTTCCCATAACATTTTTAACATATCATCTACTTCAGTAACTTGATGCATGACTATCATTGTTTGTTCTTGTTGTTGTAAATTGTCGTTTACGGTCCCGAATACTATCCAACCCAGTGCAGTATTTTGCGCACAAGGTGTTCCAGGTGGATCTTTGATGACTTCACTTTGCAAGATTTGTGCATATTCATTTACTCCTAACAACAAATCAATAGATCCTGTTGTGTGGAAACTTGGATCTGCTAACCTAAGTCCTTGGAGATGGGGCCATTCGTAAAACGCAATTTATTTTGTGGGGATTTTAGTAGTCAGTTGTTTTCACATGACATAGGCTTTTACCTTGAGGCTGAATTCGCTTTGATACTGTGATATTACCTCTACCTGAACTACTTGATTTATTTTTGACATTACAGATCCCACACCAATAATGTTTCCCTTAACTTTATACCTTGTAGCCTTTAAAGATTGAGCTGCACGTTCACTAATTAAACAAGCTTGTGATCCCGGGTCAATGAGGGCTCTTAATACAGTTGTGTATCCATCTTCACTTCGTACTGTAACTACTGCTGTACCTAATAAAACTGTGCTCCTCATTGATTGAGCTTGTGACGTCATCATTGTATTGATTTGAAGTTCTTCTGTTTCTTCAACATTTGTATGTAAAACCTTCGGTTGTGTTTCCTTTTGTTTTTCACCTTGGGGAATCATAGCTCGTGAATGATGAAGAAGAGAGTGATGACGTCTGTGACAAATCCTGCATATGCTGGATGAACGACAAGCTTTGACTGGGTGACCAGGAATTAGATAGTTGAAACATATGTTTTTGTCTTTACTAATTCAGTTCTCATTGTGGGTTCCATTTTGCCAAAACTCTTACAGTGACATAGTGCATGATTCCCGTTGCACAATGGACAAACCTTCTCCGTAGTTGTTACATGATATGAGCGCACTGTAGTTCTATCCCTTGTTGAACCTGGCGATAACAACTCAAGTGTTCGAAATTTCATTTCCATAAATTTTGTTAATGTCATTAAGGTGGGCAACTTATCGTTCATTTCTTTGCTTACAAATTCTTCCCATTCCTTATGGGATTCCAAATCTAGTTTATTTACGACCAGATAAATCACCAATGGATCCCAATGTTCAGTAATAACGTCCAGGTTTTTCAAGGTGTTAAGACATTCGGTCGTAGTGTCAAGTAAAGATTTAATTTGACTTGCGGACTGACTTTGCAATTTTTTTTGGTTAAACATCCATTTTAGAATAGAGGTCACTATGAGTCGTTTGTTGCTATAACGCCCTTTTAATATATCCCACGCTTGGTTATAGTTATTTTCGGTTATCTGAATATGTTTCAATAAATTTTCGGCATCGCCCGTAACACTAGACTTTAAATAGTGTAGTTTTTGAACACAACTGAGTGTTTCATTTTTATCAACAATCGTTAAAAATAAATCTTGAAACGTCGGCCAATCTTCGTAACTGCCAGAAAATGATGGTAATTGTATTCTGGGCAATTTGACTTGGGGAACTTCACGCTGCAATATCTTATTTTCACCAACTCTGGCTGATTGTATAACCGTAGAATGTAATGAATCTAATAAGTCCTTCATATCCGCTTTTGTTTGCATATAACTTTCTTCACACGAATAGTATACGTCTTTATTAAAATATTCCAAGCGTTTTCGTTGTTCCTTAGGCACAGATTTTATTAAACTTGTATGTGCAGTCTTAAACGAGTTCCAATAGTCATTCAGGCAGTTAATTTTTGCTTCTAAATATCCCTTAGTTAGACGTGCCTTTGGACACTTTTTAAAATTCTCGTGGGTTTTAACAATACTACAGTGCAAATCTTCAATTTCACTTAAAATTTGGTCCGTAGTTTCCATGTTAAATATTGAATAATACGACGGTTAATATTTACCAACAAAATTAATGTAACTTGTTTTTGTATTGGCGTCCGAGCTCTTTTGTTCTCCGACTCGACGTTATCAGTCGCCTATTCAATAAAAATCCGGTTCGATGCAGGCCATTATGTACTTTAACTTATTATACGGACGGGTCACACTTGCGTATATGTCACTTAAGAGAAGTAAACAACGTATTCACTGTCTAATGGTTTATTGCAGACTGTTTTTACAAATATAATGAGAAGTGAGATTTGACTTTACGCGTACAATACAACAGGAATGTAGAGCTGTTTAGTGTAATATTGCGGCGAACTGCATTGCGAGCGGACGAGTGATGCAGAAACTCCAATAATATCGGGGCGAACTGCACCGCGAACGGACGTGAGTCATGCAGCAGCCCCAATATTACCCTACTGACGTCGGCATTTATAAAATCGTTAATTATAATGTTAAATACTGATTTAACATTATAATTGAATATAGACCTTTTCAAAAACAAAACATTTTAAGGACATGAAAAATCCGCCAACGTGCTTTGGGGCGGTATAGTATACTCGTAGCGTAAGTTTGATGTCTAACTATTTATAACAGCATTCCCAGTAATATTTCTGATTTTCCTTTCTATAAGCTCAAGGCACATGTAACAAGCACACTTATGAAAAAAGGATATTATAAATTAGATGACAATTTAAAAGGTAAGAATGTATATAGGGAAATTTCTTAGACTTTTATACTTATGTATAAAAGTATTATATTTATAAGGATAAATTGTAACTGCTGGGAGAAAAATCTAGTTGTGAGTTTTTTACCGCTTATTTTCACAAGCTCTTCCCGCAATAGGAACTTGTTGAATCAATGGCAGAATTTTTTTTTATAGGATAAGGGTGACAAACGAGCACACAGTCCACCTGATGGTAAGTGGTTGCTGTGGCCTATAGACATCTACATCTATCTTCTATTACAAATCAAAATGTAGATGCGTTGTCACCCGTGAGGACTAAGATGGAATGCCTCATTTCTAGTAAAAAGGGTTTTCTGTGAGGTAGTGGTACCACCCCGGTTTGAGCCGGCCCATCCGTGCGACAGCAAAAGCTGCCGCGTAGCTCTACCACTGTTAAAAGTTTATAACGAATTGTGCACCATTTGAAAATTTGAAAATGATAAGTTGATTTTATGTGTATAATATGGATTAACCAATTCAATTATGTTATTGCACGCATCATAACGCAAAGCGTTATTAGGTAGTGTATTACTCTTGACACGTCAAGGTCAAGCAATTTTTTGGTCTAAAATACCTCTATTATAACTATATTACACTTCTACGATAATATGAGTAGCCGTATATCAAGAAAACACTCTAATTAATCCATGTTATATTTTATTTAAAAAATGGTTTGAATTTTTTTTTACGTGGACGTCCGGATAAATTTTTTTTATAGGAGAGGGGGCAAACGAGCATGCGGCTCACTCGATGGCAAGTGACTACCGTCGACCATGAATAACTGCAACACCAGAGAGGGAATTGCAGATGCGTTGCCGGCCTTTTAAAAAGGAGTAGGCTCTTTTCTTGAAGGCCCCTAAGTCAGTCACTACAGTCAGTCACTACTGTTAAGACAGTCACAAGGAAGTCGAAAAACACCCAGTGGTGGACCGCCGATCATACAGATCGTTTGGATGGTATCGGAAGTTTTTTTTTTATAGGATAAGGGTGACAAACGAGTACACAGTCCACCTGATGGTAAGTGGTTGCTGTGGCCCATAGACATCTACATCTATCCTCTATTACAAATCAAAATGTAGATGCGTTGTCACCCGTGAGGACTAAGATGGAATGCCTCATTTCCAGTAAAAAGGGCCTCCGGCCGCCTGCACTCACCAAACGAAACGCAGAGGTAAACCTCTACTTCACGCTGGTTTTCTGTGAGGTCGTGGTATCACCCCGGTTCGAGCCGGCCCATCCGTGCGACAGGAAAAGCTGCCGCGTGGCTCTACCACTGTTAAATGTTCTGAAACTGTTCGAAGAATATGTCGACACCGATGATTCCGATACTGGCTGAGCAAAAAGGGGAGTGCCTTGAAATTGAGGAGATACGACAAAGGGGTTTTTTTTAGCGGTAAACGCGCAAACTTGTGTCTTCTGAGGATTAAACTGGACTAGATTATGTCGCCCTCAATCCGAGACTTTGTGGAGCAAAGACTCTACTTCAGACACAAGTACTCGGCGACGTTTACCCGAGAAATATTAGCACGGCTGGTGTATAGAGCATCACCAGTGCTGTCATCCGCATAGCAATGAATGTTACCAGTTAGCAACATATCATTGATATGCAGAAGAAACGGCGTTGGTGATAGCACACAGCCTTGTGGAACACCAGCGTTAATAGGCTTGTAGTCGGAGCTTGCACCGTCTACAACGACCTTGATGCTTCGATCTGCAAGGAAGCTGTTGATCCAATTGTACAATTTCTCGGGAAGCCCATAGGAAGGGAGCTTCAAAAGAAGCGCTTTGTGCCAAACCCGATCAAAAGCCTTCGCAATGTCCAAACTAACGCGGCCAACGCCTCCCCCTTGGACTCTATTGCCTCCGCCCATCTATGGGCCAGGTAGAATTAAAGATCACCAGCTGATCGACCCCGAAGAAAACCGTATTGGCGGTCACTAATCAGCTGGTGATCCTCAAGGTACCGCATGAGCTAGCAGTTAATAATGGATTCCATTATTTTGGAGAACAAGGAGGTGATGGCGATAGGCCTATAGTTGGACGGGTCTGAGCGGTCGCCTTTTTAGGGATCGGGTGGACAAAAGCTGTCTTCCATGAATTCGGGACTACGCCTTGGGAGTAGGAGTACCGGAAAAGACGCGTTAGGACCGGTGCCAACTCCGGACCACATGTTCTCAGCACAATTGGGGGGATCCCGTCAGGCCCACTCGACTTCTGATGTCCAGGAAGAGGAGTGCTTTGCGAACCGAGCGCTGTGAGAACAGCACATCCGGCATGGAGCACTCACACCGCGGGATGGTCGGCGGTGTTTTCCCCCCGTCATCAAGAGTCAATTTGGACGCAAAAAGGGAGCCTAAAAGGTCGGCTTTGTCTTTTGCGGCATGGGCCAGTGAGTCGTCCTCCCCGTGCAGAGATGGTAGTGATGGCTTACAGAAATTCCCTTGGACAGCCTTGGCGAGAGACCAGAATGCGCGGGTTCCCGAAGGAAGGCGAAATAGTTGCTCGCCAATTCTGCCTATGTGCTCTGACTTTGCCTTGGTAATAACTCTTTTGAAGGACCTGGAGGCGAAGTTATACTTCTTTTTAAGTGTGCTGGTGCTTACATCCCGAATCGCCGTTGCCGCAGCCCAGGCTTGATAACACTCCTGCTTACTGCGTAATGCAGTCTTACAGGAGCGACCAAACCAAGGCTGAGATCTGCCTCCGATCGGTACCACAGATGATGGAATAAATAGTTTCATTCCCTGTAGCACCACATCAGTGACAGAGTCAGCAACAGCGCTGGGATCATCCGGCGAGAAGCAAACCCGCCCCCATGGGTAGGATGCAAAGAAAGACCGCATTCCGTCCCAATCCGCCGACCTGTAATGCCAAACACAGCGGCAACCTACAGAACGCAACCGCGAGGGGAGCGTGAGTGGCACCACACTCCGGATCAGACAATGGTCCGAAGAGCCGAGAGGGGCATCGACGGAAACCTGATATCCGTCCGGATGAGAGGTCAGCAGAAGGTCCAACAGGGAAGGTGTATGATCCTCCACATCTGGAATCTGCGTAGGCGAAGTAACCAGTTTTAGTTTAAAATTTTCTAAGTTTTATTGCTATTAAAAATTTAAAGGCGCTCTCATTTTTTAGTTTTGCCGTTGGACAAGAGACAAAGGACAAATACCAAACTAAAATAAATCGATTACACAGTAATACTTTGTGTAATCGATTTATTTTGGTTATTTATTTTTTCAATCGAAACTAAATGAAACACTCATAAGGCATGCACTTTTTTGGATTTTCCAAACTATTTTATGCTTCTAACTAGATTTTCTAACGTCACTTTATAAAATTAATATATATAGTGACGTGATAATATATACTATATATTATCACGTCACTATATATATTAATTTTAAAAACTTTACTTTGTGAATAAAATCAGTTATAATTAACTTCGAGTAGTCTCTTTAAAATGACAATTAAACACGGTTTGTTTATCAGTACACCTTGTTTAGCAGATAATTACATCGTTGTCGTAATTATTATAATTGCTTTCGGAGACAATTTAAGTAAACCCTTTAAGGAACGTGCAATATATTAATTTTAAAATTATAACCTTGTCTTTTCCCTAACTAGCCCGTAATAATTCACAGCTGGACACGGGCCACTTACTTAAGGAAAGAATAGTCGTTATTCGTCACGCTTGGCAGAACGACAATCGCGGTAACAGACATGTCCATCGTTCTAGATCGGGTCTGGCACAAAGCGATTCTTTCGAAGCTTCCTTCCTATGGGCTTCTCTAAAATGTGCAATTGGATCACCAGTTTTTTGGCTGATCGGAGCATCAAGGTCGTAGTAGACGGCGCATGTTGCGATTACAAGCCTATTAACGCTAGTGTTCCACAAGGCTGCGTGTCGTCACCAACGCTGTATTTTCTGCATATCAATGATATGTAACATTCATTGCTATGCGGATGGCAGCACTGGTGATGTTCTATAGACCGGCCATGCCAATACTCGTATTTCTCGGGAAAACGTACCGGAACAAACTTGTGTCTGAAGTCGACATTTTTCATGAACGTCTGAAAAGTCTCGGATTGGGGGCGACTAAATCTAGTCCAGTTTAATCTTCAGAAGACACAAGTATGCGCGTTTATCGCTAAAAAACGCTTTGTCGTATTTCCTCAGTTTCAAGGCCTTCTTCTTGTTGCTTAGCTAGTATCGGAATCCTCGGCGTCGACATATTGAGTGACTTGCTGTTTCGTGGTCACTTGCAAGAGAAGGTCGATTGGCCTCTAAAAAGCTTGGCGTGCTCAGCAGAGCGGGACAATATTTCATGCCGGCACACCTGCAATTTTACAAGGGGCAGGTTTGGCCTCACATGGAATACTGTTCCTATCTCTGGGCTGGTGCTCCTAGTGCCAGCTCCTTCCACTTGACCGCATCCAGCACAGAGCGGCTCGAATCGTCGACGACCGAGTCCTTTCCGATCGGTTCGATTCACTGGCGCTGCGATGAGATGTTGCATCTCTTTGCACCACGGGGAGTGCTCTGAAAAATTGTTCGGACTAATTCCAGCCACTCAATTTCACCATCGCACATTGCGACAAAACTCGCGATACCATCCATACCATCTGGATGATTGGCGGTCCACCATTGAGCGATTAAGAAGATGTTTTCTGTCTCGCACAACTTTCTTGTGGAATCGATTACTACCAGCGATTTTCCGGACCGATGCGACTGTTCAAAAAAAGAGCCTACTCCTTTTTAAAAGGCCGGCAACGCATCTGCGATTCCCCTGATGTTGTTCATGGGCGGCGGTAGTCACTTACCATCAGGTGAGCCGCATGCTCGTTTGCCACCTCTCCTATATACAAAAATCTCCCGTCGCCTGTTTTTCCCCGCCGGCACCAATTAAACTGTTAATTGCAATTTTAAGTGCTGATTTACCACGTGCTCGGCGGTGAAGGAAAACATCGTGAGGAAACCTGCATGTCTGAGAAATAAGAAAAAAAATATTTCGAACACATGTGAATTTCGCCAGCACGCATTGAGGCCTGTGCCCAGCAGTGGGACGTAAATAGGCTGCAACTTTATAACTTTAACTTTACTGTTTTTTTTTAAGAGTTATGGTGACAAACAAGCACATAGCCCATATGATGGTAAGTGAGTGATGTGGCTCGTAGATGTCTACATCTATCTTTGATTTCTACGTGGTAGAGCCATGCTGCAGCTATATTAATAGTATTATTTGTAGCACGAATGGGTCGGCTCGACCGGGGAAGTACCATGCTCTCACAGAATACCAGTGTGAAATAGCAGCTTAACACAGCTGTGTTTCGTATGGTGAGTGTAGAGAACCGGAGACCCTTTTTACTGGGTAAGAGGCATTCCATCTTAGTCCTCACGGGTGACAATGCATCTACATCTGGATTCACAAACGAGGATAGATGTAGATGTCTATGGGCCACAGCAACCACTTACCATCAGGTGGACTGTGTGCTCGTTTGTCACCCTATCCTATAAAAAAAATCAAAATGCAGATTCATTGTTACCCCTGAGGACTAAGATGGAGTTCTTCGTTTCCAGTAAAATAATCTCGGGATCTTTACATTCACCATAATATACACAGCAACATTAAGCTACTATTTAGCTAAACTTTATGCTAGTATTCTGTGAGAGCCTGGTCCTTCTCCGGTCGTTTCGACCCAATCGTGCTATGGCCATAATATAGTTGAAGCATGGCTCAGTCTGGTTATTTGTTACAAATGTTTATACAACTATCTCTTGGAAGCCACTAGATCTATCTGGCATTTTATATAATCAGCTTTTATGACAAATACGGGACGAAACTTACGGCTTCTTTGAAGCATATCATCATACGACAAAATTTTAATATAATAAACCAAAAACTTTTTTAGTACTACTAATTTACTTGCTAATTTTTAATGTTTTAATTATAAATTAAAAATTACATTTTCAAGCCACTTCAAAAATGAGGAGGTACTTACTCAATTAGACTGTATGTTTTTTATGTGTGTTATCTCATAACTTTTTCTAAGTCAACCGATTTCGATAATCCTTTTTTTATATTTGAAAGCTGGTGCTTATCTTGTGGTCTCATATAAATTTGTTTAAGGTAGTATTAATAATTATATTAACATCAGTCAATTTTTCAAAAATGATTTTTAAAATCTGGTAAAATCAATTTTTAATTTTACCAGTTGTTGTAAAATAATGCTAAGATGTTATTTTGTGCCAAAATATTACGTTGTTCCTAACCTCAGGTTACTGTTCTAATTGTCGTTTATTAGAGGGAAATTTAAAATAAGCTTTATCTCACATTGCTAACTTCTGCCTAATTACGTGATTTTATAGCATTGGATAATGTTTTAATGACATTAGAAAAATCTATAAATATTCAATAAAGGCAGGTAAAACTACTTTACATTTCTTAGGGGCAAATGATCGTAAGTAGATTACATAGATCATAGCTAATAAACATTACTTAGTGTCGACAGGAACGTAAAAATACAAAATCTTTGGTAAATCTTGAGAGAACTTTGCCTTGACATCGATATCAACTGAATATTTCACTTTAACAGTATCACATTACTATCGCATTTTGTCAAGTAGTGTACTCTTACGGAATTATTTGAATCCTCTTATTTATTTGATCACACAATTGCATCAAGTAAGGTGATAAAGGAAAAGTTTGTAACGTTGAAAAATATTTTAAATATGTTGTCAATTTTCTTACCATATCATGTTATAGAATCTTGGGTGATCTTAATCCCAACTGTTGCCGTCCACATTATCTTAGATAAAAAATTACGCAATGTGGTTTAATAATTATTCGCGGTAAACTATTGATTTTTGGATTCAGAATTTATAAACGTTCATAACATTTTGACTCGTGTGTCTTTTGCCTAGTATTGGTGAAATATATTATTTATTGCAACGCTGAGAAAATATTAGCCTTATAGCAGAAGGGTAAATCACACCACTAATACAAAATATTTGCTATTTAATTATTTAATGAGAAAAGTACAGCTATTTCTGTTTTAGGCAGATGAAAAATAGTTCGATAATGGGGAGAAACGTCAGAAGTCTAAGCGTATCGATTATGATAAAATATCCCTACATAAATAAGAAAGGCCCATGTCCAATAATGGACAGGTATGGTCTAATAAAGAAGGATACGTTCTTTTATACTTCTAAGTTGACAAATGAGGGCATAGCCCACCTATTAATGATTGAATGCTGTTGCCCAAAGGGACCATAATACCTTGATTAAGGATCAAAATGCAGTTTTACCCCTGAGGACTAAAATATAATGCCAAATTGCCAGTAATAATATTCTCCGGTTCTCTTCAGCCATTATACGAAACATGAAAGTATTACGCTGCTAATTTACGCTGGTATTTTGTGAGTATATACCGTCCTTGCCCAAGACGATCCATTCGTTCTTCAGCCTTAATAGCCTGCAGTGCATTTCTACTACGTTAAAAATGTCAGGTTTTGCAATTTATGGAAATATTAAAATGCTAGATATAAAATATGTTAATTTCCAGAAATTTCACCTTACTGTAATGTTGTGAATCTTGTCTTAGATTATATTTATTTTTAAGTGAAATATACATGTATTATACCTAGTCAGGTCATAAGTATTGTGACACAGTAAAAACTTTTCTTTTAGAATGCTGGGCACAAAAAAGTTTATTGAATTCGAATTTCGAATTGTTCATGAAAATAAAACTGTATACTTTTTAGAATTTTACTCATTTTTAAATATGGAGTCGACGCTTAAAGAAGACCGTGTTGCAGTTATTGCGAGATGTTTTCTTCCTCGCACGACCTCCTTGTGGAATCGATAACCATCAGCGATTTTTCCGGACCGATACGTCTTAGGGACCTTCCAGAAAAGAGCGTACTCCTTTTTAAAAGGCCGGCAACGCATCTGCGATTCCCCTGGTGTTGCAGTTGTACATGGGCGGCGGTAGTCACTTACCATCAGGTGAGCCGCATGCTCGTTTGCCCCTCTCCTATAAAAAAAAAGACTTCAATCGTTTCCATTAAGTGAAAAGATTTATCAGCAAAATATATATTAGCGTAACTGATTAATTTTTGAAACTGAATCGATAAAAGTGTTCTTCAATTTACGTTTAAATGGAACAGTGTTACATTGCAAAGAATTTTAAACTATAGAACCAAAACACAAAACGATTATAAAAAATCTATTAAAATGGCAAGTTTTGTTATCAATGCTTATACCCTCATGTGCGTCAGGGCTGTCACTGGTACGTAGCGTAATATGTAAATAATATATTATTGTATAATGTATATTTACCTACATTTTATGTGTGTAGATTGAATATTTTTAATTTTATTTAAAATCTTAGGTTTTTGTTTTAAATTACTTTGTAAGCAAAAGCACGGCTCCACGAATGGTCACCAGTAATTTTAAATAATGATTTACCATCAGCTCGCCGATGAAGATATGATGTCGATATCGTACGTTTATAATATATAAAAGTAAAAATCCTCGTATTTTTCAAATTTCACATTGAGAAAATATTTCTAGGACGTTATGTGAAGTTAGCCAAATCCCGTTGAAGTTATATGGATACTATTCTTAATTTATGATTATATACTCTAGAATTTAAGTAGGTTAATTTGTTTTCTAATTGTCTGATGCAGGTGGTATAACTGGGAAATATAAATAATTATAAAAGGTTTTATTAAAATAATTAAATTATATATAAAATAAGACTTTCACAGGGGTAGACATAGATAGTATCATAAAAAAATATTTGCTTTGTGTCGTTATCTAGGGAGACTTTCTTACCTACGTTCATCTAGTGGTAGTGCTACTTCTTCACATTTGTTAATTACGAAATTAAGGGACCTATCCCTTAAAATTGTTAACAGTAAACTGCTTTGAACTTATTGCTGCCGTGCTACTAGCACGTCTCCTAAAGCACATGTTTCAGCTGCTTCACCAAGAAATTCCTATTACAAAGATTACTGCTTGTAAAGACAGCAGTACTGTTCTAGCTTGGCTAAATACTTCAAACTACAAGCTTAAAACTTTTGTGTCACATAGTGTAGCAAAAATCACACATTAGGTAAGTGTCGGAAACAGGAACCATATCCCAATTCTATGCAGTCGAGGCTTGAGTTGTTCGCAACTATTTAAAAATACGACCTGGTAGTCAAGTTCGACGTGGTTGACTGCAAATCCTGCGACATGGCCCAAATCAAAAGGAACCCTTAGGGCTAGACATAATTCTGGAATTAAAGGCTGCAGCCCTTTTTCTTGCATCCCAGCACACACTGTGAGTAATCAAGCGTGATCACTCAGCTGCTGGACAAACATTTATAGCTGACACGAGTTCAGCGTGTAATGGCGTGATGCTTGCGATTTGCAAAAAATTCTAAAACTACTGGGAAGCGTATCAATTCCAAGTTAACTATTGAGGAACTAGATTTTCTCTTTTATTCATTATTCACCTTCTAGTTACCTTTCGTTACCTATTCGTTACGTAAAATTCCACCGCTGAACATAGGCCCTAACATACACTGCCATATTTGCCAAGCGTGGGCGAATTAGCAACCGAGTTTTTAGTAGTAATTTGCCACAATTGCCACGGCTGGCAGGTAGATTTGCAACCGTAAATTTTTATTTTTTATTTTATAGGATAAGGGTGACAAACGAGCACACAGTCCACCTAATGGTAAGTGGTTGCTGTGGCCTATAGGCATCTACCTCTATCCTCGACGATAATGTGGAACTTTTCTGTTCCCTACTTACTCAGCTTTATGATATTCACGCGCCAATGCATTATGTGAGACTCAAACACTTACCTGCTCCATGGCTCTCTGATGATCTGGAAAGGCAAATTTTGAAGAAGAATGCGGCATTACCAAAGCATAAGAGGTATTCCTAAAATCAACAGCGAAAAACCTAAGGAAATACACCAAAATCAGGAATCGCTGCAACACATTATGTAGAGATGCACAACGACGCCATATTCATACATCACTTGAGAATGGCAACTCATCTAGGGTGGAAGTTTCTTAAAACAGTTGCAGTTGGTAGAACATCCCTAAATGCTTCAACTCCTAGTGTTGATGTTGAACTATTAAATTAACATTTTTCTAATCCTTTTAACTGTTTTGATAGTGAACATAAACTGCAAACACTTCGTTCCCTATCTGTCACTCCGACTCCTAATTATCCTCCGTTCGTTTTTAGTCAGTTTACTGTATGTGATGTTAAGAAGATCATATTATCCATCTCCTCAAACGCTGTCGGTAGCGGCAACATTAGCCATAATATAATTGTTTCTCTACTTGATGTTATTACCCTCATTATCACTTATTTACTTAATGCATGTGTCTCTTCCTCTAAATTCCCTCAAGCCTGGAAGAGTGCTCATGTTATACCCCTTCGGAAGAGAACTAATCCCGTCACCCTCTCTGATTTCCGTCCCATCTCAATCTTACCTTTTCTTTCTAAAGGCCTGGAAATACGTATTTGCCAAAAGCGGACCCTTTTCCTTAATAAGCACAATTTATTGAATTCTTTACAATCCGGTCTCCGTCCTGGTCATAGTACGGCTACTGCCTAAATTAAAGTTACTGATGATATACGGTGGGGTATGGATAATAAACAATTCACAGTCATGACCTTGCTTGATTTCCGTAATGCGTTCAATACTGTTGACTTTAAGTGTGTTGTGTTCCCTTAACATATCTCCATCAGTAATTAACTGGTTTTAAAGTTATCTCTGCGGCCGTCAGCGGTGTATTCATGTCTCTCTCACTCATCTTGGTGTGATATTACTGCAGGCGTGCCACAGGGCGGCGTGTTGTTACCTTTACTAATTTTCATTTTTATTAATTCAATCACTCATACAATATCTTCTCTCTACCATATGTATGCGGATGATGTCCATATTTATATGCAGTCAACTGTTGTCGAGAATTTGCTGAGAATTTGCCGAATGCAATCGTTTCATTGAATAACGATCTAAATATTATTCATGATTGGAGTAAGTCATATGGCCTAAATGTATTACTAAAAAGTCACAGGCTATCATTATTGATAGTCAGAGCTTTACCTCAAGAATTGACTGATTTAAAAAATTATAATCTCTTTATAATACCTTTTTTTATTCAGATCCATGTGGAACTGGAGAAAAATCTTCTCCAAATTGGGTACACACGAACAGTGTGTTCAGTTTGCGGAGGAGAGAGGACTCATCCCAGTAGACAAAATCTGCACATACCACCGGAAGTTAATGGTTTTGACAAAAGAATCAGGGCAAGTTGGAAAAAGATGCCTGAAAAGCAACTGCTGCACCAAAACAGTCTCTCGTGCTATTGGGACCTTGTTTGAAAACGCACACTTGTCCCTCACTTTAATATTTTAAATTATTTATGCATTTAGTGAGGGACTATCTTACCACCAAACGAGGAAGGAGCTAGCCTGTGATGACGGCCTAGTAGTTTCTGACAGAACTGTGACTGACTGGTTCAGTTATTGCCGGGAAACAATTTCCATTTATGAACTAGAAAATCAAAGGGCGCAAGGGAAAGATAGCGGGCCCTAATAAAGTGTCTCAAATAGGTGAATCTAAATTTGGAAAAAGGAAGTATAACCGTGGGAGACACTTTGAAGGACATTGGGTGATTGGGATGATTGAAGATGGTAATGACGATCTGCGGCTTGAGGTGTATCCTGATAATGAAAGGTCTGCGGACATATTGGTGCCACTCATAAAAAACATGCCCAGGAAGGCTCCATCATTCACATAGATTATTGGAGGGCATATACGAGCCTTCCTGAGCATGTATATATTCATAAAAGAGTCATAACGACCCAACTGAGAATTTGTGGCACCAGACGGGACATACACGTAGCGCCTTGAGAGCCAGTGGAGAGGATTAAAAAAACATTTTAGACAACACCAAAACCAGCATAATTTTACGGATTGGTTGTGCGAGTACTCATGAAGACGAAAAATTAGGACAAACCGTTTAGATGCATATGAAGAGCTGATAAGTGCAATTAAACATGTATATAAAATATAATAAAGTTTACTCTATTTTAGTTCCACCTTAGTACTTGTATTTCTAAGAATCTCCGGTGGAGGTTCGGTTGCCACCTACGACGACTCAACCTGGCAACATACAACGCACGCACCCTGAGGACTGACGAGAAGATTATGGAGCTGGAAGAAGAGATAGACAAGTTACGCTGGCATATTATAGGATTATCCGAAGTCCGAAGAGAGGGGGAGGAAACGGTAATCCTCGAACGGCAACTTGCTCTATTACCGGGAGGGCAACCATCTGTCCCAAGGAGGTGTCGGATTTATCGTCCATGAGTCTCTCGTTAACAACGTTGTAAAGAATGAGAGTGTGTCGACGACGGTTGCGTACCTTATACTCAGAATCACCAAACGTTATTCGTTGAAGGTCATACAGGTTTACGCACAAACCTCTGCACACCCCGATGAGGAGGCGGAGGAAATGTATGAGGATATCTCTAGAGCCATGCATTCCTCCAAAACTCAATATACGGTGTTAATGGGAGACTTCAATGCAAAACTAGGCACAAGAAAGAATGGTGAGCTGAAAGTAGGGAAATTTGAAATAGTGCAACAAAACCCAAGGGGCAAGCAGCGGCTGACTTCATGGAGAAAGAGGGACTCTTTATGATGAACTCTTTCTTCCAGAAGCGGCCCCATAGGAAGTAGACCTGGTCGAGCCCCGACGGTTCGACAAAAAATGAGATTGACTTCACTGTGACGACCAAACGACAACTGTTCAGTGATTTCTCAGTGATCGCGAGGATGAAAACCGGCAGCGATCACCGAATGGTTAGAGGCACACTGAACCTAAACGTTAAGTTGGAGAGGACTCGTCTAATGAAGTCAACGCTCCGTCCCCCTTGTGCTCTAATCCTAAGTCCCGAAACCTTTCAGCTCGAGTTACAAAACCGTTTTTAGTGCCTAGAATGCAATGAAGTGGACGATATGAACGACAAGCTCGTGAAAACTGTCCATGCGGTCGGAGCTAAGTTTTGCAAGACCCACCGCAGAGGAACACAAAAACTCTCCGATCACACTCTTAATCTCATGGCTGTTAAAAGGGAGATGAAGCTACATTCTTCAACAGATTTGACAGCATACAGGCAACTGAACAGACAGATCTCCAAATACATGCGGCGGGACTTACGCAACTTCAATACAGCTCGTATTGAAGAAGCGATCGAGCGGAACCAAGGCTCCAAAGTCTTTGCCAGAGATCTGTCTGCCAGAAAAAGCCAACTGTCAAAGCTGAAGACAGAATGTGGCAGCATCGTTTCCGGGGCACCTGAGATTTTTAGTGAGATTGAGAGGTTCTATGGGCAGCTGTACATGTCATCGTTGGAGCTACACGCGAGTGTGAGTAACGATCCAAGAGCGAGTCTTATCCGACATAATTCCGGACGTCAGTCTGAGCTAGATTAGAATGGCTCTCCAGCGCCTTAAAAACGGCAAGGCCCCAGGCGAGGATGGAATTAAGCGGAGCTTCTGAAAGCGGGTGCAAATCCGGTACTTGAAGTCCTTCAGAAGCTCTTTAATTCCGTCATCCATGGTGGCATTACACTGGAGGCGTGGAGCAGAAGTGTGGTGGTCTTGTTTTTCAAGAAAGGCGACAACGCTCCCTTGAAGAACTACAGACCGATTTCCCTTCTGAGCCGCGTCTACGTGCTGTTTTCGAGAGTCATTACGAATCGTCTCGCGCGCAGACTTGACGACTTCCAGCCTCCCGAAAAAGTCGGTTTCCGAAAAAACTTTAGTACCATAGACCACATACATACCCTTGCGCAAATTGTACAAAAGTCAGAGGAGTACAATTTGCCACTATGTCTGGCATATGTGGACTATGAAAAAGCCTTTGATTCCGTCGAAATTTGAGCGGTGCTGCAGTCCCTTCAGCGGTGCCAAGTAGACTGAAGTGCTTGTACAGTAGGGCTACGATGGCTATTCGAGTACAGAACCAGAGTACGAAACCTATCCAAGTGCAGAGAGGTGTAAGACAGGGTGACGTCATATCCCCGAAACTCTTCACCGCTGCATTGGAAGACGTTTTCAAGCTTCTGGACTGGAAAGGTTACGGTATCAACATCAATGGCGTGTACATCACTCACCTTCGATTTGCCGACGATATAGTCCTTATGGCAGAATCGCTGGAGGACCTAAGCACTATGCTCAATGACCTCAATAGTGCTTCCCAACGGATAGGTCTCAAGATGAAAATGGACAAAACAATGATCATGTTTAATGTCCATGTCACACCTATGCCGGTAGTTGTTGGGAGCACTAAGCTCGAAGTTGTTGACGAGTATGTTTACCTGGGACAAATAGTCCAATTAGGTAAGTCCAACTTCTACCGAGAGGTCAATCGACGGATTCAACTCGGTTGGGCAGCATTTGGGAAATTACGGCACATCTTCTCGTCAGGTGTACCTCAAAACATGAAAACGAAATTGTACAACCAGTGCGTGTTGCCAGTGATGACATACGGAACTGAGACGTGGTCCTTCACTGCTGGCCGGATGAGGAAGCTCAAAATCGCTCAGCGAGCTATGGAGAGGGCTATGCTCGGGGTTTTTCTGCGTGATAAACTCAGAAATGAGGATATCCGCTGTAGAACCAGAGTGACCGACATAGCCCAACGGATTAGTAAGCTGAAATGGCAATTGGCCGGCCATATCGCTCGAAGAACCGACAACCGATGGGAAAGAAATGTTCTCGGGTGGCAGCCTCGTACCGGCAGGCGAAGTGTTGGGTGTCCCCCCATTAGATGGAGTGACGACCTGGTAAGATATGCAGGAAGTCAATGGATGCAGGTGGCTCAGGACCGTGTTTTGTGGTATTCCTTGGGGGAGGCCTATGTTCAGCAATGGACTTGTTTGCAACTTGTTTGTATTTTCTAATTAGTACAGCTTTTGTACTTGTATTTAATTTTTTGCAACTTTCTGTATTATCTAATTTTTTACAACAATAAAGTGTTTACTTACTTTAAAAAAATAATAAAAAATAAAAAGGCTTTATTCATAAACACGGTCTTACAAATACATATACCATGATAGACTTCTTCTTTTGAACGCATAATGCGCCCGTATCAGAAGTAAGCCCCTCTTCCATATCATAACATTTACTAAAGCAGGAACCGCTTGTACTAAATTTAAAGGAAGAAAAAATAATATGTGTAGTGTGTGTGTGTGTGGGCGTGTGCGTGTGCGTTTGCGTGTGTGTGCGCGTGTGCGCGTGCGCGCGCTTGTGTGTGTGTGTGTGTGTGTGTGTGTGCGCGCGCGTGTATGTGTGTGTGTGCGTGCGTGCGTGTGTGTGTGTATGTGTGTGTGTGTGTGCGTGTGTGTGCGTGTGCATGTGTGCGTGTGTGTGTAATATGTGTGTTATGTGTGTAAACCACTGAGCAGAGTTGGTAGTTACATATACAAGTACATGGAGGTTATGTGTGTATGTATGTAATGAATGAGTGATTTACACATAAATATCCTCATATCAAAATTTTAATTTTAACAGGTTTTCAACTTCAATCAATTCTAATGTTTTCAGCCATTCAGTGAGTTTTAGTTTACAGTTTCTATAAGTCAGGATATATATCTAGTATTTTATTTATTTTATTATATAAATGAGATGAGATGTTTTTGTACTGATTGCGAGCAAATTTAATCTTGGTGTAATTTAGTGTGGCCACGCTATCTTCTTTTAGTTGAAATATTGGTGTCAATATTAAAGGACATATGTTTTTTCAGAACTACATGCAATATGTAAAGTTTACGAACTGTCAATAAATCTGCATATAAATACAATAAATTTGTTGAAAACTGACGTTTTTTGAAATACATAATTGTTAACAATCCCCTTTGAGCTCGTTCTAATTGTATAAAATGAGTTTTAGAGCACCATCCCATATCGTTATACAAAAATCAAAACATATTGTGCCAACGCAATATAGATCTGATCAATTAACTTATTATTTGCAATGTGTCTGTTTTAAAAATCCACATTAATTTACGTAATCTGCCATTAATTATTTAGTATCATCCACAAAGTACCCAAAACCGAATCAGAGCACCCTACTATCCTTGTGGGCTTGTCTGTCCTACCCCTAGAGTGTATACAAAAGGGCTCGGAGACGCGGAGGGAGAGCAGTGCCCGCCCGACGCTAGGGCGGAGGGACTGCTCATCCCGCAGCGCCGGAGCTGCCAAGGAGCGCCGGAGCACGACTTCTCCGCTTCTAAACCCTCACCCCTCCACCCACTTCCCCGCTACTACCCCCCCTCCTTCCATAAGCCCCACCCTTTTCTTCATTTAATCTAGTTCATTTTACCCCTCCTCCCCCATATCCCCCCCCTCCATTACATCAGACATACGGAAACGAGAATAATAATAAATAATATAATAAAGTAAAACGAGATAATGGTAACTAAACCATGGTATGTATATATACTAATGGTAACTATAACTAACTAAATAGCGCTATTTTAACGTTAAAAATTTAACCATGAATATCTCCATAACCATGAGGTTCCGCAGGGTGGGAATGGCACAGGGGGGTAGCCCCCTCTGCCCGCTCCCACCCCTAAAACCTCATATATCGATGGTCCATATTGGAAAGTTTAACCCAAAAATCTAGGCATAAATATCAAGAGAAAGACTTTCAACACTTGAATTCTCCCCTGCATGTCCATACGGCTGCGAGACATGGACATTAACGGACAAACATGGAGAAAAACTTGCTAAACAGTAATAGCAATGGAAAGAAGCATGTTGAGAATCAGGCGTAGTGACAGAATCCGAAATGTGGAAATAAGAAGGAAGACAAAAGTAACACATATAACAACCCCTATAGACCACCTAAAATGGAGTTGGACAGGACATATGCTACGTTGCAAAACAAATAAATGGAGCAAACAAGTAACCTTATGGTGTCAAAGAGGGGACATCAGAAGACAAGGGCGTCCGAAAACAAGATGGAGTGACGATATCCACCTTACCCTAGGACCATACTGGACCAGAATTGCAGAAGACCGATCTCAATGGAGAGAGCTAGAGCAGGCCTATGTCAAGAGGCACGTCGAATTGCGAGATAAATTATAAGAAATAAAATTCAAAAATTCAAAAATGTTAAACTGCATATAGTTCAGAACAAAAGGGCTTTATAATTATTGTGTATTATATGTTTTAATTTATCTTTTATTATGTATTAATAATTTATACTATTTCATGTTTCAGTTATTTATATGTTATTTTATTGTATTTATTGTCTATATATCGCATGTATTTTGTATATTTATATTGAACCACTTACTTACCGATAGCATGCAGCGATAAGGCCGCCAAATTGTACATATAATCTGCTTTGTTATGTTATTTGTATATTTGTTTGTGGTGTACAATAAAGTATATTAATTCTTTCATATCTCGTCAAGTAGCTTCACTGACTATGCATCGTGCGCGTTCAAAATCAAGAGGACGTATTTCTAATTGCCGTAGACGCTCACGTAGCCGTCCTGCTTCCGCCCCTAGCCAGTGCTGGTATCACTGGAAGTTTGAAAGCTCCGCTAACAAGTGCAGATCGCCGTATTGGTTCTCCAACTCCCATCCGGGAAATACCAAAAGAAGTCAATGATGCCGGCCAATGGTTGTCATACTTCCGACCGCTTGTTTGTTACGGACAATAAAACTAAAGTGTGTTATATACACACTTTAGTTTTATTGTCAGACACCGGGTCAGATCTGTGTGTATATCAGCTTGGCATGCTACGTAATAAGCGCCTTTTAAAGACTAATTATGAAATTTTTTGCAAAATACCATTGTTACTTACGGTTGACTGGATATATTGCTGGACTTTGGACTACGTTTAATTGGCGATTAGTTGTATCTAATGTTGCATAGGGATATACTTTTTATGTTGATGCTAGGCACCATAGGTTAATAAACAATACAATCTCTTTCGTGGCTAAAGCATCTTCAGTCACATTACCTGCTTTGTGCCAAATTAAAACGTTTACAGGCTTTTCACGCTACTATGATCTGCTAACACATTACCCGGAGATCACGCACCCAGCAGACTGCCCCGCTGCGCGTCAGACACAACACCGTGTACCACATTTGCAACACGTCGGGACGCCACACCGATTAGCACCTGACCGTCTGCGCATCGCAAAACCAGAGTTTGAAGAGATGGTAAGATTAGGTATTGCTAGATAGCTCATACTCGTCACTTCTGCATCTGACCACGTAGAAGCACAACACGTAGCGTGCATGCGGTAACTATCGGGCGTTAAATATACGCACGATTCCCGACCGCTATCCAATTCGGCACATCCGAGACTTTTCACACAATCTCTTCGGATCGGATGGTGTGCTAATCAACAGCGCAAAATTAATCTTCGGAATTCCTGAAGTGGGGTTCTTGGACTTTATTGTAACCGCCGACGGAACGAAGCCAACACCAGATAAGTTCAGTGCCCTTTTGAATTATCCATTTACGAAAAACATAAGAGAACTCCGCAGATATCTAGGCATGTTGAATTTATACCGCCGCTTTGTTTGTAGTGCAGTCACCATTATCCAGCCTCCTGTCAGGGACGTTTTTAAAGGACACTATACAACAACCAACCACTAATCAACCGCGGTCGAAAAATATTTTGAGGAAATAAGGAAAGTATAGTTAAAGCGACACTGTTAGCACACCCTGACCCACGAGCACGCTTAGTCATCGTCACTGATGCCTTTGACAGTGTTATAGGCGCAGCGCTGCAGCTGAAATCTGGTTTAGAATGGATTTCTCTAAGATTTTCTCAAAGAAACTGAACAGCGCTCAACGAAAATACAGCTCGTACGATAGATAATTGCTGGCAATATACGAGAGCATATAATATTTTAGGTATATGGTCGAACTTAAACCATTCACTGTGTTTACCGATTATAAACCCACCATCTCTACCTTTAAGAAAAATTCGGACAACTGCTCTCCTACACAATTTCGATGCCTCAATTATATCGCCCAATTTACAACTGATGTTCGCTACATTTCAGGAGAGAACAACATAGTGGCAGATGCCTTGTCTCGAGTAGATAACATTAACAGTGCAGTCAACTTGGAGGATGTACGTGCACCGCAGGAGACAGACGACGAACTTACACATCTTCGCCATCATACATCTTTGATGCTTACGCAGCTAGACCTGTCTGGCACCGGAATGAAACTGTACTACGATGTATCTGGTATGTCTCCACGGTTATACTTACCTAAAACATTACAATGCCAAGCTTTCGATACGAAGTCACTTGGGTGACTTTATAGCGAGAGTCACGATTTAGCTGATGACAGCAAGATACGTATGGCCTAATATTCGGAAAGACTGACGACAATGGGCCTGTATCTGCGTTGATTGCTAACTCTCAAAAGTATCACGGCATACACGACCTCCTGTACATGACTTTATTTCACTAATTAGCTGATTCGCTCACATGCATGTGGATTTTATCGGACTTTTGCCTATCTTCAAAGGATATCGGTACTGCTTCACCGTTGCTGACCGGTTTAAACAATGACCTGAAGTGACGCCTCTCGAAGACATAAAAGCTGAAACCGTAGCCAACGCATTCGTCATAGGTTGGATATCACGATTTGGTTGCCCTCAATAAATAACTACAGATAAAGGCAGGAAATATGAGTGTTACTTTTTTAAAGAGCTTTCCAAATTAACAGGCGCACATCACATTACCACCACTGCTTACCACCCACTGGCAGCTGAAAGCTGCCATCATGTGTCATGCTGTGAAAAGATGGTATGAAATCCTTCTATTAATTATTTTGCTCGGAGTAGGGAGTTCTTGGAAAGAAGATATTGCATCTTCACCAGCAGAGCTTGTATATGGCGAAGCTCTAAGATTACCAGGCGAATTCTTCCACTCGACTTCCCCAGCAGTCATAGATTATAATGACTTTTTATCACGGTTACGTCACAACATTCAATCTTTAAAGCCGACAATGGTAACAGAACTGATGGTACAACGAATGTTTTTGTACACAAAGACTTACGTAAATAATCACACTTATTGCTAAGACAAGACGCCATTAAAAAAAGCTTTACAGCCACCATACCCTTGGACCTTTTAAAGTGGTAGAACGTAGTGATAAAACATTTAAAATCGATATTAATGGTAAAATCACTGTTTCCATTGACAGACTGAAGCACGCTTACCTGCTTACCGAGACACAAGAAACTCACTTTTGAAGAACTGACAACAGTATTTACACAAATTGAGGCCGTCCTTAATTCCCGTCCATTTTTCGTGATTTCGTCAGACCCTGATGAAATAGATATAGGTACTTACGTTTGGACACTTTTACTGGAGGTCCATTGGTGTCCTTACCTGAACCTGAACTGCATGATGTTAACTTTTCCTCGAGAGAGATGGCAAATGCTTCGTATGAAGTTTCCGATTTTGACGTGGGAAGGCGCTAGTTCCTGTAACAAGCATCTTGCGTCAGCGAGTTACTTACCGTTCCGCTCCGCGCAAAAAAATTAAATGTTTTCATAGACAGTTCTATTGTATTAAACAAATGCACAACCACAGTGGAGTGCCAAACTGAAATAGACAATTGAATCACCACGAAACAGGATCGATCTGCAGTGAGTCAAAGACCTAGGTAAGTACTAGGCCTAACCTTTCCTACCATTTCTCTTTTTTGTGCAAGCCAAAACACTATTCTTAGCAAAAAAACGATTTACGATTGATACTAAAGCAATCGTTCAAATCTCATACAGTGTGGAAAAAAAACTTGTATATGATATGGTTAAATTGGCTCGCCCTATTGGCTATTGCAAAAGAAATGTCATCTTGTGAGTTTTTTTTTTTACTTATTATAAGACAGTGCTTGACTAAAATAAACCTGGTGATAAGTATAAATCTTTACGTCCTAGCAAAGTAAAAGCACTCTAAGCCTTGAAGACGCTCAAATTGTTATCAGAGGGAAAGACGCTGGCAGATTATTTCAATCCTCTTCTGTACATGTTAAGAGAGGTTTGAGTTCTAGAGACCGTTTGTTCGAATGCGTCAAATATCCGATAATAGAAATGTCCGATATTGCAAAGGGGTGGGAGAAATTAATTATGTAATTCATATTCTCCGGTATGCATCTTATAGAATACCGAGAGACTGGCTACTCGGCGCTTGTGCTCGATGTTGACAAGATTGCTTTCAACCAAATCAAGGTAAGCCCGTCTCTCCACTGAGGCCAACGTTACTTGCCACTTCTTCTCAAATGGTTTCCATCAGTAGGGATGCATTAAAGTGACTAGAAAAGTTGATTACAAAATGGTATATTTCATTAATGTACTAAAAAGTGTTTATTCTCTAAAAAAACATTATTGATCAAACGAAAGGAGCAAATTTTACTATATAAAAAAAGGAAATATTAGAACATTATTAAATTTAATTGTATGGTCAGGCTATTGGGGTTTAATAAAAAACAATATGCGACATTACTTATACTTCAATTGATAAAAATACTTACTAAAAGCATTGAATAACTTAGAACCCACTTTAAAGTAGGTACATTTACGAATAAATGTTCTGAGCAGTCGTGTATAGCGTCAACCGCTTATTTTAAATGGAGTCACCCGGACACGGCTACTTAATACTTTTATAGACCTGATTATAGTGATCAAGTGTGTGACAATAAAAAATATAATATATTTTGTTGATAGTGGAGGGTACAAAATTAGCCCAGATGAATAATTCATCTACTGGCGTAAGTTGTGTTTAAATATGTATGAATTATTATAACATAGAGCGATGGATAGCCGTCATTTTGGAAACTATAGAACTCCTTCACTCAGATGGGCTCTTCCAATAATCTTTAGAGAGGTTCCCGAGCGATATAGCCAGGTTTATTAATAGAGCTATCTATATTCTATATAGCTCTATTTTTTTTGTGTGTTGATTCATCGCTTCATATAATTTTATTCAAAATCTACAAGCCTTCCTTAATATTATAATCTCTAAATATGTAATGAAAGGAATAGATGAACTATTTTTTTTATGTTTAAGCCCCGAATAAGGCACAATTTGGTGTTAAATGTTACGGTATTGGCAATTTTGTTATTAAGTCAAATATACTCCTTTTGTTTTTAATTTCATTTGCTAGCCTTACTGTTAATTGCACAGTTTAGCACAGTTAACTTTAAAGATGTATAAAAAAAATATCATTCATTTGTGGTCGTGGTATACATGAATGCAAAATAAGGTACAAATTTTTGGCCTTAAAAATCTCACCGTCCTCCTGAGTCTACCAACTGTTTTCGAGAAACATTTAAATCATTCACACGAGTCATCCCAAGCCTAGACCCGACGAATGCCATCCTCCTGAACAAACTGGTTTCCGTAAAAGCTTTAGTATCATAGACCACATACATGCCCTGCCCCACTTCTCCGTTATGCCCTGCGTATGTGGACCGTGAGAAAACCTTTAATTCAGTTGGAATGCGTGTGGTACTACAGTCTCTTTGGCGGTGCCAAGTTGACAGGCGGTATATCTAGTTGCTGAAGTGCTTGAATAGTAAGGCTACAATGACTTTACAAGTACACAACTTGAGCACGAAACTGCAGAGAGTTGTAAGAAAGGTTTCTTGATTATATATGGATGACAAACGAGATTAGAGTCCACCCGATGGTTAGTGGATGCTGTCGCCCATAGACACCAACAGTCAACCTCAATTAAGAACCGAAATGAAGATGCGTTGTCACCCCTGAGGACCAAGACGGAAATCCTTGTTTTCAGTAAAAGGGTATTCGATTCATTATTACACTCACCATACAAAACATAGCAACATTAAGTTGTTATTTGACGCTGCTTTTCTATGAGAGCATGGTCCTACCCCGGTCAAGCCGACCTATTCGTGCTACAACCATAATATAGCTGCAGCGTGGCTCTACCACGTATATGAAAATGGTTCGTATATTGTCATTGATATAGCGTATCGTTTTCGATGCATTGTCGGAACTCTTAATCAAAAATAACACTAATTATATCAAAATTTAACTAACATCTTACAAATAATTAATTAATAGATTTACTTTTTTTATATACATACTTGATTTAAGAATTCCAAATTAAACCATATTAGACTTCCAATTAGCCAGTGTACAAAACGGCATTTTATGGGTTATTTTATTTTATTTTTATAGGCATAACTTTATAAATTTTATTTTTAACTAGCTTTTAATTTTTACAACGAGATTTTTCAATCAAAATTATCAATCTTTTAATTAGTTACCTAAATCAATTTTCCATATACAGCATAAGTTAACTTTCTGATATGGTGTAGCAGCTTTGCTTCAATAGATAATAAACGATAAGTGAGAGCGATTGTTATAATAAAGTATATTATATATATAATATTCTATATGAAAAATTCAAAAACACACGCCTCCTGTAATTGCTGAGAGAGTTACGAACTTATAGATCAGCTGCTGCGCTGTCCCTCTGCAGAGAGTAGCAGATCTAACACATGACCTCAAAGTATTTAATTTCTTCACGTGTAGGTTTCCTCGCGATGTATTCCTTCACCGCCGAGCATGTGGCAAATCAGCACATAAAGCAACTAATAACATTAATGGTAGTGTTAGATAGAGTTCGGTATTATGAAACTTCAAGGCAGGCTCCACGCCACCTTACATGTAATAATCTTAAATAGATGTTTTTATAGTGTTAATTATTTGGTTTAGTTTTCTTTATCTTTGAAGATTGCATATAATCGTAAATATGTGTTATAATAAGTTAAGATAATACGTTAAATTGCTTGTAAGCTACGCAAATTTATGACTTAATTTAGGCTCGTAATCGTTTTAACAAAGCACCGCGACCGCGGTTTGACGTAAATATTTGGCACTTACAAATTCCTGGTCCATAAGAGATGAATTCATAAAAGCCAGGTGCAACTACTTTGTTTTAAATAATTAGTAAAGTTTTAGTCTCAGTGTCGTTTATAGTTAAACTAAAAACATTATTATCCTTCTTTAGGGGTAGATATTTGTCTCCAAATTTAAATGGGACCACCCTTTGTGATTTGGAATCTTAAATATGAGATTACCCTTGAAATATAACCTACTTAATAAATAAAGAATCATCGAAATTGGTTTACAATTAACATAGTCATCGCGTATAACACATATAAGCAAAAAAAAACGTATAGGAGAATTTAAAATCCATTTAAGAATTATTAATTAAAAATAAAAAGCTAAAACATTAAGCAAAACCTAAGTAAATTCATTTTAGAACAATAACAACGGATATTTGTCTATGAGCTTGTTTTAAAAGAAAATCTACTGGGAAATAACGAGAACCAATTTTACAATTGTTTGTTAAAAGCATTCCTTCAACGTTAATATTACCTACTTCCTTTCATATTTATACAACTCCCCGGGTTGAATGTTCTTATTTTTATCATGGAATGTTTATTTTGTATGAATCATCACGAATCGAATCAAATTTGTAAATTACCTGACTGCAAAATAACTCAAGTGATTTTAAATTTAATTACATTTAATAATAATATATATGTGCCATTTTGTTCGATAACTTGATGCCATCTTGTTGAGACTCCACCCCGGATAGTCACGAGACTCAGACATCTGTCCTAAACTTTAAACAAATTGAAATATAATTTCTGTATAAATAATCCAGTGCAAATAATAGGCGCACAGAATATTAGAAGAGGATTGAAAATATCCGACGCAACATCATTCTATGTGTGAGTCCCTTTACATATTAACAAACTAGCATAATTTATAAACCTAGACTGCTTACTTTAAAGAACAGAAGGCAAAAAGAGTTAAAAATACTTTTATTAAATAATAACTGAGTGCTCAAGATATACGGGACGGAATGTCTTTTAGTTTGAATTCCTCGATAACAACCAACAAATTAAGACCTCAGTGCTACTCTCAAACAACAATATTTATGATATCCTGATACAATTGATAATAAACATGCCTTTAAAACGAACCCCGCCGTCGACCTCAACTGCGCATATTTCTCACTCCGACCCGAACTTAAGCGCCTCAAGCGATGTAGATTCACAGTCACCTGCATTTATTTCGCAGCGCATTAAGCGAAGGCGTGAAGACGAATACGAATACAACATTTTAATAACTTTAAAAGCGAAATTTCTAATATGTTTAAAGAACTTAAAGGGGGTCAATTTTTACACTCAAATTCGCTAAAAGCTGTTAAAGAAGAGTTAATGGCACAGAACGCAAAACTTCAAGAATCGGTGGAATTTATGTCAATAAAATATGATGAAATTTTAGAGAGACTGAAAAAAGTTGAGGATGAAATATCAAATGACCGGAAGTACATACATAAATTAGAGGAAAGAATCGAACAGTTGGAAAGAAGATCACGATGTGCAAGTTTAGAAATAAGAAATGTACCGATTACTGGTAAGGAATCCAAAGAAGCATTAACGGATATTATAATGAAGGTAGGAAAAGCAGTTGATGTCCTAATTCAGCTGAATGACTTAAAAGATGTTTTTCGTTCCAATTACGTAACTGGTAAAACGTCAATCATAGCTGAATTAAACTCTACAATACTCAAGGATACATTGTTAAAGTCGGTCATTTTATTTAATAGGAAACAAAGCAAAGATAACAAACTCAATACTACGCACTTGGGTATTCATGGAGTAAAAACACCTGTATATATATCTAAAAATCTTACCAGTAGAACTAGAAAACTATTTGTTTCGGCTAAAGAATTTGCTACGAAAAACAAATTTAAATATTGCTGGATATTCTATGGCCAAGTATACCTACGGAAAAATGATGGTGACCTACGCACTAGAATTAATTCGGAGATTGATTTTATTACGCTGGAAAAAGAAAAATGACTAACATACATTAGTTATTATAAGTATACAATATTTTACTTTTGTTGCCTATTACTTTTAATTAACCTACTTAAACTATTAAACTTATTTAGTTTGTTAATTACTTTACTTAAGATATATTATGAACAAAATTTTACAATAACACTATTTACACACAAAGCTTTACGCACTAACATTAATAATCATACAAGTGATTTTCTGCTATACATACTGCCTGTTTCTTGGCTTGAGTGGAATGAATACAAAATATTAAATTGCATAATATATAATATAATAACTTGAGCACATACAACATTTATAGGATGTCTATGAGCTTAACTTATTATCTGACGATGATGCACAGTATAATATATAAATATTCGCTGCGAATCAAATAATAGATTTACAAAAAAATATTGATTCCTTTTCCGTATCAGAATTTGCTAAAATTGATATAGATGACTGCCGGTCCCTCATAAATAGCCCCAATCATTACCTAAAAATTTTGAACCAAAATATTCGTAGCATATCTCGAAATATATCTGGATTAGAAACCCTCATGGCTAGATCAAAAACTGACTGGGATGTGATTGTCTTGACCGAATGCTGGCTCAAATCTAATTCCAACGTACCTTCATTGCACAGTTATCGTACATTTGCGACAACCTCTAACAGTTCACAAAATGAAGGCATTGTAATCTATACTAAAAATTATCTCACAGTTGTAATGGAGTAATCAGAGTTTTCTGAAGCAAATTGTCTTATATTAAAACTTTATATTGATGTTGTTATTATTGCAATTTATCGCCCTCCTTCCTTCAGAAATATCTCCCTTTTCTTAAACTCATTGAATAAAATTCTCTCTAAATTTGCCACATTCACGAATGTTATTTTAACAGGGGACATAAATTTAAATATTAAAGGTAATAACTTAGACGCAAATGCATGCGAATATCTAGAACTAGCAGCTTACCATGGCTTACTTCCAGCACATTCCTTATCTACGCATCATGGAAATTGCCTCGACCACATTTTATTAAAAACCATATTACATGCATTTACTTATGTAGCACAAACAACCTTAACTGACCACGAAACTGTAATATTTTATGATCTATGATCTACAAACAATAACTAAAAATCTTAAAAGTTCCGTTAAGCGTATTAATCACAAAGGTCTTGCATTAAATTTAAGTAATATTAACTTCAAACAACTATTTGAATCCAGTGATTTAAATTATGCTGCAAACTATCTTACTGAATCCATCTCTCAGGCGATAGAATCCAACTCTTATGTTATCACTCTTTATAAACGTAACCGAATTAAAAAGCCGTGGATCACTCCAGGTCTACTACGATGTATGCGAAATAGAGATAAACTTCACAAAAAGCTAAAAAATAATCCTACCAATGAAACTCTAAAATTAACATACACCCGTTATCGCAACTTCTGTAATAACTTATTGAGAAAAATAAGATAAAAATACGAAGAACAAGAGCTAATTAAGGCCAAAAGTAATCCAAAATTATTATGGAAAACCATTAATGATATAACAGATAGACAAAAAGTAGAAACACCTGCAACTGAACTTATATCCAACTGTATAGTTCCAAATGTTAACATTGAACACATAAATGAATACTTTGCAAACGTGAGAAAAAACCTTGCCGAGAATATACTTAAAGAAACGCGAAGGTCAAAAGACGAGGATTCGTCGTCTAGCAAAGTGGTAAATAATCTCCGATCTTTAGTAATAATGTCTACTGAAATAACAGAAGTCGAAAGGTTAATTATGTCACTAAAAAGCATACATAGTACTAAGCAGACATACAACATATTAAAATTATACAAACATATAATAGCAAATCCTTTAACACATGTCTATAATTTAGCCATAACAAATGGCATATTTCCTTCTGCTTTTAAGAAATCTGTTATCCTTCCTATTTATAAGAATGGAGCTAGAGACCGCGTAAATAATTATCGCCCAATATCTACCTATTTTACCATCAATGTCTAAGATTCTTGAAAAGATCATGAATAACCGATTAACCTATTTTCTTGGAAAGAATTTACTTTTTTCCAAGGCACAGTTCGGATTTAGATCTGGTTTTTCAACAACAGATGCGGTCCATGATCTTACAAACTATATTTTCAAAGAACTTGACAATAATAAAAAGTGTATGGCAATTTTCCTACATCTAGCCAAGGCATTCGACACGGTCTCTATCCCAATTCTGATAAAGAAACTTGAAAAGGTTGGAGTTAGGGGTACCCAACTAAAACTCTTTACTGACCATTTAACAAACCGCACTCAACGTATAAAGATAGGAAATATTATAAGTAAGGATTTACCTGTTAACTATGGTATACCGCAGGGAAGTATTGTAGGTCCTACCCTCTTTCTTGTCTACATAAATGACCTATGTAAATTACAGATACCAAATGGTCAAATTACATCATTTGCAGATGATACTGCTCTAGTTTTTAGCGCTGATAATTATGAAGATCTCTTCCGCTATGGACGAAATGGTTTTAACTTAGTTACTCAATGGTTACATGATAATGTTCTAACATTAAATGTTGATAAAACCAAATATCTAATATTTAATAAGAAAGGAAATATGCCAACTATTAAGTAATCATTCAATTACTTCTCATAACTGTTTTGTCTTAAACGAGAAGGAAAACTGTAACTGTCCAAAATTGCAGTCCGTTAATAGTATTAAATATTTAGGAATTTACTTAGATAATAACCTAAGCTTTAACAGTCATATAGATATGCTTACTAGTAGAACTCGTAAATTAATGTACATATTTAAGAGGTTACGCAACGTAGCTAATTCAAACATTATTAGAATGTTATATTTAACACTATGCCAATCCATATTAATTTACGGAATCACAATTTGGGGAGGAACATCCAAATCTATTCTCATAAAACTGGAAAGAGCTCAACGCGCTCTACTCAAAACATCACGTTCCCTTCCATACACATTTCCAACGCGCGATCTATATAAAAAATGTCGAGTCCCCACGATTCGACAGCTTTATTATACACCGTAAACAGGCAACATTCTCTATTACCTTATGATTCATCAATATTAAAAGGAAAAAGACGTAAGGATGCTATATGTAAAATAAAACCTCATTCGAGCTTCGCAAAAAAATCTTTTACCTTCTAGGGAGCTTATTTATATAATAAACTTAATAAAATTTTAAATCTCTTCCCACAAATAAAAAACTCTTGTAAAAGAAATGTCTCCAAATGGTTGGAGACGCTGGATTATGATATGACAGAAAACTTGCTAAGTGTTAATTGCTAATTCTTATAATGTTAAACAAAATAAGTGTTTCGGTTTGTGGTTTAAGATCCTTATAATCTGATAACTGATCCCAAGTCATTGGCGTAGGGTAAACAGAACACACACACACACACACACACACACACACACACACACACACCCACACGTGCGCGCACACACACACACACACACACACACACACAAACACACAAACATGCAATTGCATTCTTTCCCTCTTATTTGTATTTCCATACTACAAAGATTGTATTTATCCAAGGGGTGTAGGCCTGGTGATCCATAATACAGGTTTGTACCTAGTTTGGACACCAGTCCCCCGCACAACATTTTAATATTTTTTAAAGCTGTGTACAATCAAATTGTGGGAAATAAATAAATCTATTATTATTATTATGGGGTATTTGTATAGTTTTCTCATCTGGTTGGGCTGTATAAATATATAATTGAAAATGAAAATGATAAACTTACATAAATATCAATAAAATAAAATAAATACATAAAAATTACATAAATATATAAAAACCCAACCAGATGGAAGCCCTCGGCAGGGGAGACCAAACGGCCGAGGGTTAGGGGGAAAGGGAAAGAAACCGGCGGACGATACGGGCGGTATCGAGGAGCACCGCCTTCTGCATTTGAGCTTGGAGCGATCCGTCACGGAGTCCCAGTCGCCTCAGATGACCCGAGAGGCTGACTGGGATTAACCCGTTCGCAGAAACGACCACAGGAATAATTTCGGCCGGCAATCCACCCCACATGTCGGTCACCTCGTGAGCCAGGTCCAGATATTTTGTCAGCTTATCCTAGCCCGAAACGCAAATCCTCCAATTTCTCCCCGTTTCGCCCTAAAATACGCCCGCAATGCGTTGCTATTCATCTGCATTGACCAACGCATGCGGCGTACTCCACCAGTGGCGGGTGCTGATTGCTGGGCCCGCGAAGACCCTGCCAACACCAAGCCAGCTGGTGGGGATGTTGGATGCGAGGGGCTGCTAGGTGGTCGTGCAGCACCTCGCACTCGGCTGGCGGCCCGCATGCTGTCGCGTCCAGCGCCAGCTCCAGACGCGCCCCGGCGACCCCCAGGCAGCGGCCCTAAACGCAGTCTATTTCCTTCCATCATCCATAAATTCGGCGTCAATTAACGGGAGACGCCCAGGCCCGGCACCGTTTCATGATTTGGCCGAAAGCACGAGCGGGCTCAAATTAGCACCCTCAATTCTGCCGAGGCACGGCGCTCACACCTCTTGGCAAGATGCTGACTGACTGCGCTGACGTAACAGTTTTGTCACATAACCATTACGTCAGCGGGCGATGGGGTCATCACTTCCCTACGCCAATTTATATTATTATTATTATTATTATTATCTTGTAGGCAGTGCTATAATACCGTTGCGGTAAAAATCTTTTGATATTTAATCAAAAAAATGCGACAAGTAGTTTGGACAGTCCTGTCTTACTGTTAACCTAACATCACCCAAAGAATTCTGAAGAGACCGAATCAGGTGAAAATCTGGGGTGTAATGTTATTTTTTTTATTACTGGATAAGGGTGACAAACGAGCACACAGTTCACCTGATAGTAAGTGGTTGCTGTGGCTCAGAGAAATTTACATCTATCCTCGATTACGAATCAAAATGCAGATGTGTTGTCAGCCTTGAGGACTAAGATGGAATGCCTCGTTTCCAGTAAAAAGGGTCTCCGGTTCCGAAGTAGAAGCTCTGCTTCTGCGTTTCGTCTGGTGAGTGCAGGTGACCGGAGGCCCAATTCCCCCCCCCCCCCATCAATATGGTAGCGGAATTAAATCATAGACTACCCCAGGAGGGTACCAGCACCCCTGGAGAATCCCTCGCTAAGCATCAACGACTATTCCATTCCACTCCTGAGCGTGGGTACTCAGGCTGCCCCGCGTATTACAACATACACAATAACTGCTCGGGGCAAAATGAGCAACAAGACCAAGGCGACCCCTGCCATGCTATCCGTGAATTTCTGCAACATCAGGGGACTTCACTCGAACCTAAACGCCGTCCACTACCATCTATCACTGCCATCCATCACGGCGAAGCCGGCCTTGCTCTTTCTGACCAAGACGCAGGTGTCCTCTCCGGCTGATACTTCGTATCTCTCCTACCCGGGGTACAAATTGGAACACTCCTTTGTGACTCGGGCTGGAGTTTGCGTATACGTCAGAGAGGACATCTGTTCTCGACGCCTCGGCAGTCTTGAAGGTTCGGTCCTGTCCACCCTTTGGCTACGCATAGGTAGCGACGACCATCCGCGCGTCTACGGGTGCCTCTATAGGTCCCATAGCGGTAATGCCGGAATAGACTGACTCATCGACCACGTCCAAATAGCTACAGATTCCTTGCTACAACAGGTCCCATTCGCAGAGATCGTGATTCTTGGCGATTTTAACACCCACCACGCCGAATGGCTCGGTTCACATTTAACCGATCATGCGGAGAGATCTGTTTATGACTTTGCCTTTGCATATGGTCTGACACAACTGGTTACTTCGCTTACGCGGATTCCAAATGTGGAGGATCAATTCGTTTCGCTTCTGTCAGGCAGTTAACTGTGTGTTTGTGCGCTCTGAATTCAGTTTACGAATACATAATTTAAGTGTTACTTTTTGATTTACGTATAATGTAGTCTGACAACGTATTTCTTTAAGTTTTGTTGTGATTTATTTTGAAGTTAAAGCAAAATTTGCACAATTACATATATATAATACTTTATACTTTTTACCCTCGCTCTTGCGAGGGTAAAAAGTAAACGACTCGGTACGTAGCATCCTCACGGTTACGCGCTACACCTAATCGTGAAAGTCGTGTGCATTATCTTTATCATACTAGTGCTGACAAACGCGCTACTAACACCACAAATCTGTATATATTTCCGGGTCTGTTAATAAATAAAGCAGCGTAATGAAGTGTGCCGGTTGTTTGAAGCCTATTAGAGACAGTGCCGGTACTACTAAATGTACGTCTACTGCATGTGAAAAAACCTTTTGCTCAGTATGTATAAATGTTACATTGCTCACTCCTGAGCGGAAGATTTAGAAATGTTCCGAATGCTGTGCCGCGAAAAAAAGGTGGGGATAACAGTCTCACTCCTGTTCGAGGTGGTTCTGAAAATGTTATCACACGTAAAAAGCCGGATTCTGTAGGGTCTGAAATGACTCAGCTTACTGAACAGCTACCAGTGAATTATGCTCTGTGAAAACAAAATTAAATGATCTTACCCAATCAATTTCTCATGCAAACGAGCGAATGGATGATATTATGGGTATTCTCACCAAAAAAAACCAATGAGAGAATAAAATATTTAGAAAAACGTGATGAAGACGTCCAAAACTTGCAGGTTACGGTGACACAACTGCAAAATGAATTAAAATTACAAGCTCAACTAAATATGAGAAATGACGTAGAAATTGTAGGCATTTCTGAAATCTTGAGTGAAAATCTGAATCACACCATACTTGTAGCAGCAGTGAAACTGGGAGTTGACTTAGAAGATAAGGATTTAGATTGGGTAACTCGTGTGGGCCCACGCCGACCACCAAAAACCGTTGTTTTACCAGAGGATAGCGGCAGTATGCCAGTGGTCGTTAAATTTCTGCGTCGATCTAAACGAGATCAAATCTTCAAAGCTGCAAAATTAAGAAGAAACATAAACAGTTCCGACCTGGAGGTATCAGGTCAAACCCGGAAAGTTTATTTTAATGAAAGACTTACCAAAGAAAACAGAGTGTTTTTTCGAGACACTAGACACAAGTCCAAGCAACATGGATACACATTACACTGCTGGTGTAATCAAGACTTTATTTATGTCAGGCAACGTGAAGGTAAATTTGCTCAGCTTATACAATCGCACAATGACCTTGATCGTCTGCTTCCACCATCTTCTACAGCCAGGATACATAATGATGTACATAATTATGAAAGACCAATTATTGATAAATTTTACTTAATGCAAGCTACCTTACATGACTTTACTGATGCTAAAGACGTATGTATGTATAACTGTAAGCCCTTTTGTTATTTTGAAACCATTTTAAATTTCACTTTTTGCCAGTCAAGTTTGTTCCGCAAAGTAAAGAAACGTGGTTCATTCCATCCAAAAATGTCTTGTCTCAAATTAACCAACTCATTCTGATTACCGGATAAAATTCGACTACGAAAATGACTGTGACTTAAAATTTAGGCCTGGAATTAGACTTAATGCAGGTTAAGTGTGAAACTGTAAAAGATATATGTGATTGTAAACATATCATTACTCCGGAATTTACATTTAAGCTGTTTTGTCTTAATATTAGAAGCATAAGAAAAAACTTTTCTTAATAGTAGCCCTCCAACGTTTGGAAATATTCGTGGATATTATAATTTTGACCGAATGTTGGCTCTTTGATAGTATAGTTATACCGCAAATACCTGGATATAATGCTTTTAAAACACATAGGCACTTAAATCAAAACAGCGGAGTTGTCGTATACCTGAGAGACATATGGAATGCCACGGTTTCAGAACTACGTCTCGATGAAGCCGATCGCCTATTTGTTCAAATACCTGAAAAGTTACATATTCGTGGAATATATCGTTCACCATCTTTTAAAAATCTGCAATAATTTCTAGCATCTCTTGAAATACATATTAATAAAATAGATGGTCCCCCTACATCCTTGCCGGCGACATAAACATAAATATAATGGAAACTATTAGTACTCCACAAAGCTTAGAGTTCCAGTGCTTTATGGCCGAACATGGATTCATTCCAGCTATAGTACACCCAACTAGGGAGTCCGCTTGCCTTGATCACATCTATGTTAGAAACATGGAAAGGTACCAAGCACTACATAGCATTGTGTGCCAATGTGACATTACACAGACCATATCCCAGTTATGCTTGGTTTGAACTCTAAAAAACTTAAGCCTCAAAGACCCAATCGCTTTATAATTAAAAGAGATTTTAATGCGATAAACGAAAACCTTAAAAGCATCGATTGGTCCATTTTAAGCAATATACCCCACGTTATATAGCTAATGAAATCTTTACAAAATACATCACAAATGTCGTAAACAAGCACACCAAAGAAGTTAAAATTTGTAGAGCTAAGTTTAACATAAAACCTTGGATAACACCTGGTTTAGTTCGTTGTATGCGCGTCCGTGATCGTTTGCATCTTCAATCTCGTAATGATCCGGAAAATAAAAACCATAAAAAAATATACATCCGTTACCAAAATTTCTTCATAGATTTAATACGAAAGGTAAAATCTGAATATGAAAATAAAATACTTACAAAAAATAAAAATAACCCGAAAAAGATGTGGGAGTCAATCAAAAATATCTGTCATCTTCAATATTCCAAAAATGAACCTAAGGAATTGTTAAGATTAGATGGTCTAAATGTGCAAGAATCAATCGATTTCACAAATAATTATTTTTCTACAGCTGGTAAAAAGCTGGCAGAAAATATTCTCTCTAGTATGAAGCAAAATGAGGCTGATTTGGGGAGGTCCGTTGGAATTCCAAATCTACCAATGAATTCGTTTTTCATGTATCCCATAGATCATGTAGAAATTGGAAAACTTATATCAGAGTTGCAAGACAATAAGGCACCGGGCATAGAAGAAGTTAGTAACGTGCTTGTAAAATTTATTAAACACGAAATTATGACTCCACTTGCGTATATTTTTAACCTCAGTCTCTCATGCGGTATTTTCCCAGATAGTTGGAAAACCGCTTCGGTTTGTCAGGTTTATAAAAAGGGACCTAAAAATTCTGTCAACAATCATAGACCCATCTCGCTTTTAGTTGTATTTTCAAAATTACTTGAGAAACTAGTAAATAAACGCCTTGTTGATTATCTAGAGAAACACAGCTATATCTCCCCAAAACAATTTGGTTTTCGTAAGGGTAAAAACACGGAAGACGCTGTAAACCTTCTAACGACCACTCTATCTGCGCATCTTGATAGCAAAAAATCTTGTGTTGGGATATTTTTGGATCTATCCAAGGCGTTTGATACTGTATCCGTTTCTATTCTCTTGAAAAAACTAGAAAAGATAGGTATTCGAGGGGTGGACTTGGATTGGTTTAAAACTTATTTAACAGATCGAAAACAGTGTGTAAAAATTGGTCAATTTATTAGTAACTTACAACATGTCAGTTTTGGAGTCCCACAGGGTAGCATCTTGGCACCTACATTATTCATCTTATATATAAATGACATTCACGATATAATTCTTGAAAATGTCGATATTTTATGCTACGCTGATGACACCGCGGTCATTTTTCGCGGGTCTTCATGGAAATCTGTTAGTTCTATTGCTAAGCGAGGTATGTTGCACATTTCCCAGTGGTTACGAAATAATTTACTAACATTAAACTCAAAAAAGACAATGTACGTATGTTTTCATAAAACAACTGCCTCTTGCCCGAAATTTGATTTGAACATAAAAATTCATGAAGAGTCGTGCGACATTAATCCGCGCTGTTCATGTGAGTCACTTCTGCGGGTTAAGGTTTTAAAATATCTTGGTGTGCTTGTTAATGAAAATCTGGGATTTAAATCGCACATAGAAGTTCTTTCAAACCGAATCAGAAGGAATTATCTATATAATGAGAAAGCTACATTATATAGCAAATAATACTGAAATCAGTATATTATGCTCTTTGTCAATCGCTGATAACTTACTGCATCACATGTTGGGGTAGTGCGTCCAAAATATATTTAATACAGATCGAGAGAGCACAGCGGGCAGTTTTAAAGGCAATGTTAGGAAAACCATACAGATACCCTACTGTAAGCGTATACAAAGATGCCGGAGTACTCACTGTACGCCAACTTTTTGTACTAAATACGTCCTTAGCAGTACATAAAGGTGTATTATCTTCCCATAATCACAAACTACTGACTAATCGCAGGGTATACAAACTATCCATACCATCTGTCAATACTAAATTTGCACAACGTTTTGGCGAATTTATCAAAGGACAAATTTATAATAAGGTCGTAAAACATTGTAATATTAGTAATAAAAACTACATATCTGCGAAATTAATTTTATTGAAATGGTTGGTCACCCTATCATATGAGGAAACAGAAGAATTGTTAAAAACTGGCTTTTGCTAATTGATGATATTTGTAAAATTATTAGATAAATTTTGTTATTGTTCTAATTTTTTTTAAATGCACATAGTTAATAAATTTCAGTTTTATATAGCTTATATTGATTTTATTAAAAACGTCAGTAGTGGTATTAAAGTCGAATGTTGAATTTTATATTTTGATTTCCTGTGGGAATTAACTCATTTAATGATGAATTGAGGAAATAAGCGTTTTTATTATAAATGCATGTTGTACTCGAAAACTACAAAATATCGGATAACATACATTGGATATTTTTGGATGCCATTAAATGCCATGAAATTAAATTTTTCTTTTGGACATCACTATTTGGACCTGCCTGTATATTGGCTTCGATTATTACGGCTTATTTACCACGTAATCTAATTTAATATTAATGTAAGTAATAGGTAACTGGTAAAGATTGCGTGTTACAATACATTATCCATAATTAATTAATCTGTACATTTATATTAACTCGTACGTATATTTCATTGGACTGTATTTCCCATAATTATGTTATTTATTGATTTACAAAATTTATTAAATGAACGTGGTTACATTGCGCTTACACAAATATATGTACGAGTATGACAACTTATAGGTCACATGATGATTTTCTTTTTTAATTAATTTTCTTCCATTGGACTCTTGTTGTTGATCAGTTGATCACGGCTGTACATGCTGCATATATATATTTCTCTCGTTAGTTGCTTAAGGACGAATGGATTTGTGTTATCGCTTCGCCTTGAGGATTGCGATGACACTGAATCTTCTGTATATTTTTACGGTCGAGTTCATGACAGATCTGACCTGACATTAGTAGTTCTCTCTTATAATACCCTCAGGATCACATGTGGTAAAATACATTTTATGCAGTTGATGCACTGCTATTGTTACTTGGAGGCAGAAATATTTAGGTGAAATAGGCTGGCACCTACCCAAAGATTTAAAGGCTAAAAAGGGTGCCACTAAAAACTAGGTACCTATTTATATTTTTTCTTAAACTACAACGCAATAAATTACATACTAGTATAAACATTATATATACACCCAAAAAATCAGTGCATAAAATATATATATATATAATTAAAGATGAAAAAGAGGCTTATGGTATGTTTGAACCGCTTAATTTTAAAAACTATTGGTTACTAGCTTTTCCACATCAAGCAAGCCTAGTACGACTGGCCACTCAGAATAGTTTTGCGAAAAAAGGTATTATTTTGTATGAATCACTGGCCAGCTATAATTTATTTTGAAAATACGATTATTTAAATTTAAAATACGAATGTTTCAATTTCAAATTTACCTCAATTAAAATATCTCGTTCAATCGTGTTTCATGATTAAGTACGTAATATGATAATATATGTTTACCTAATTGACAAACGGATCTGCGTGGGGAGCATTTTTGTGTGATGATTCATTTGCGATTTCAAATGTCGTCTTAAATGGGGCTAATCGTTTGATAGATTTTATATGGCATTTATGGATACAGACACTTCTAAGGTGCCATGACATGCTTACTAAATTTGAAGCTACCTAATGAGCTAGCTTCAAATTTAGTACAGGTGATAATGTGCGTGTAGAGGCGATATAAGGATATCCACTACCCGATATCTTCCTGATCCCGTAGGGTTCGTAAGAGGCGACAGATGAAAACAAGCCAGGAGGTGGGGAGTAGCGCCTTCCTAATACTTAACATCTAAAAAATAAAAAATAAACTACGGTTGCTGACCAGCCTGTTAAGCGTGGAATTACAGCATATATCCTCCTTATGAGGCTACCTATGGGGAAGGCCTATGTTCAGCAGTAGATTTTGATAGAATATAACGGTAACGGTACAGGTGACTAATCTTGCACTTATCCATATGATCCAGAAACGAAAAGCCAGCCGATGATTGACTTTTTCAAAATGATCCAACCTACCAAAGTGAAGCGACCGAGAATTGCAGGGAAGATTTTGAACGCTTTTTTACTTTGACTGGGTAGCTGGTGTTTTTTTAAAACTTTAGTAAGAAACGATTGTGTAGTCCACTTTGATAGTAAGTGGCTACTAATGTCCACAGATAACGACTTCTTTCTGACCGGATCGATTCATTGCGATAAGATCTTGTATCCCTTTGCATTTTCTATCGCATTTACCACGGGGAGTGCTCTGAGGAATTGTTTCGATTAATTCCAGCCGCCAAATTTCACTAACGCACATAGTGCCAAAACTTACGTTACATGCTCATTTTTCTCCTCATCTAAAATAAAAAATAAACATCTGCAGCTAACCTTGAACAAAGAAGACAAACAGATGCGTTGTCACCTCTGAGTACTAACGTTGCGATTACACTGTCCTAAATTGTAGACAATTTAGAAAGTAGAGTAGTCGGGACCTCCAACTTTAACTAAATCGGATTCTATCTGTTCTAACTAAGTTTACATTTTCCAACTTCCTAATTAGATTTTCTAAAAATTGAATAATGTAATAAACGCTTAAGATGAAATGCCTCACAGCCTGTAAATATACTATCTATACCCTTTACCAGCAATGCAGTTCAAGCACTGCTAATTGGAGACAGACATATGTAAGAGGTTTGTACTCACCCAGATCGATACCATATAGATACATATGCAGATAAGGGGTCCTAGCGCCTTGTAAACGGACATCAATACCTTTACGAAATTGAAGTAGCATTAATGCGGGATGGTACACTAACAATCGATATTGATGCTACTTTAAACTGGCTGAGTGGCTCACGTAAATATTATATAATTATGCTTAAATAATACACGTCCAACTACTATTATAATATATAAGATATAAGAAAAATACTGCAAAGTAGCATACCTCTTAGTTTTTATTTCTACTGATATTGGAATATACCAAACGAAACCGTTGCATTTGTAGACGTTTACAAGCTACTGGACTGGAAAAGATACAGTATTAACATCAATAGCGAGTACATTACTTACCTTTTATTTGCCGATGATTTAGTCCTTATGTCAGAATCACTGGAGGAACTAAGCACTATACGCAATAACCTCAATAGTGTCTCCCAATGGATAGGTCTTAAGATGAACATGAACAAAACAAAGATCATGTGTAATGTCCATGTCTCACCTATACCGTTAGTTGTTGGGAGAATTAAGTTCGAAATTGTTGGGAGAATTAAGTTCGAAGTTGTTGACGAGTATGTTTACCTGGGATACATAGTCCGACTAGGTAAATCCAACTTCGACCGAGAGGTTAATCGACGGATCCAATTCGGCTGGGCAGCGTTTGGGAAATTACGACCCATCTTCTCGTCAGGTATACCGCAAAACTTGAAAACGAGACTGTACAACCAGTGCGTGCTGCCAGTGATGGCTTATGGATCTGAGACGTGGTCCTTCACTGCTGGTCGCATGAGGAAGCTCAAGATCGCTCAGCGAGCTATAGAGAGGGTTATACTCGGGGTTATAAATATACTATACATATACATAGATAAACTTAGAAATGAGGATATCCGCAGTAGAACCAGAGTGACTGACGTAGCCCAAGGGATTAATGAGGAGAAGTAGCAATGGGCCGGCCATTTAGCTTAATTTTTATAGCACAATTTATTTGTGTTTATTTGCAGTCCGATCTCTAAAACTGTGGATTAGATTCTGGGAATTGTTTCACTGATAAAGAGCTAAAATATTCCCAAATATATACATATATTTTATGATATTTTGCATAATGAAAAGCGAGTCTGTGAAAAATAGCCGATTATCTTTTATTCACTGACTAAAGAGTTTTAATTAATTTTTTTTAATATTCTACTAAGCCACTGCTTATCTACGATCCCACCTGATGGTAAGTGGTGATGTAGCCTAAGATGGTGAAGCGCACTGACTTAACAAAAGCCTATTAACTCTTGCCTTGAAGACACCCACACTGTAATCGGATGGAAAGACAGATGCTGGCAACTTATTCCACTCCTTTGCTGTACGCATGATGAACGACGTGGCGAACCGTTTGGTTCGAATGCGTGGTAAGTCAACAACGAAAGGGTGGAGACTGGTCGAACGTCTGGTTGTCCGATGGTGGAAGGGAGAGGGTGGAATTACATAATGTGTTTATGTTCTCCGAAATGCATCCTGTAGAAAACCGAAAGGCTGGCTACTTTACGTCTGTGTTCGAGGCTGGTAACATTGGTTTTAACCAAATTCGGGTCACCAATAAGTCTCTTAGCACGCCTTTCCATTGAGTCCAAAGCTGCTAGGTAGCATTTTGCAGCACCAGCCCATATATGGCAGCAATACTCCATGCACGACCGGACTTGCGCTTTATATAAAGTAAGCAGCTGTCCCGGCGTGAAGTATCGCCGCACCACTTAAATAAACAAAACAAAGTAAATTTAATATTTATTATATATATACAAACAAAATTTTATTTATTTTATATAACTAAAGCATGCATTTTGAAGTTGGTAATTTTTTTGGTTTGTAATTTGAAAAAAAAAACAATATACTTAACTTTACGTTTACCCAGATTTCTCGCGAGTTACCCTAATGAACTTTTTCATTAGAAAGTAAATTAGTATTGTTTTGAATGGATCTACAATAACTCCTGTATTTATGTGTTGCTAATTGTCAACATTATTCTGATGCGTGTTTTTCTCAACAATCATTACCTTAATTTTAGTATATATTATGCATTTAAATTACATATTATTTTACTGATGTTTTTCAGGTTGAATTCAAACGCGGCGATAACTTTTGAAGGTTTAGTAGAAAAACATTAACCGCGCAGATAAAATTATTATAGGACCAGAAATACGAGCGCTTATTATACTACCGTGTTAGTTAACATGAAAACGCTCGCTTTTCCCAAACCTAAACCGATTTGTTATCGATGTAATTAACATTTTGCTGTGAGTTAATTTGCAGTGCCAGAGGCGAAGAAAATACTTCTTGTTTAACAGCCTGTAAAAATCACCGCTGGACATGGGGTCCCCTATTGAAGGGAAGATTTGCGTTAATTGTCATGTTTGGCAAATGCATTCACATACGTCTCTCACATTTGAGGGTGTCCTAAACAAATTATACCTGCTTCCTACCGCTTCGTAAACGAAATAGTTATATCGCCATAAGGTCTCTGTGGCATATCACATAGTCGCCTTTCACTACATATCCATAGAGAAAGTCAACTATGGGTTTTGCCATAGTCCTCTTAAACACGGGGTGAAATGGGATGATGATAGTTACCGCCAATTTATGTCGATCATTCACATAACACAATTTCTGTTTATGCAGACGTGATGGCTCTGTCCGTGATTTGAATCAAGTATGTACTCGTAGCAGCCCGTAATTACGTTTCTCCACTTTGACCACTGGCAACGTCATTACTTTTTAATCTATAAATATATCTACTGATAAAAATGTAAACAAGCAACGTACTGACTTGCATTTTTTAAATCTTTCAATTTTATTTTTTTAAATTATCGCAATAAATTGATGACTAAAGGGAAAAGAAATACTGAGGTAATGAAATAATAAGGTTTTCTAAACATTTGCCGTCATTACGACACAAGGAAATGATTGAGGTAGTTAGTTGGGTATTCAAGATGGAACATAATATGCACATACTCGTATTAACCATATCTATTATTTTGTCATTCGTCGGAGTTAACAAAAATTTTATGAGATTTTCCTTAGGCAAATTTTACGACATTCACGATAAAAGAGGGTCCAGTGGATTTTATTACCGGTAACCATGAAGTTATCTATCTATATTTATTCCTAATAATTTTTTTATTATTTTATTTATTTATTAATTCTTAATCGATATTAGAAATAAAAAATAATAGTCTGAAAACTGTCCTATTCAAAACAGAATGTTAAGTAATATTAGAGTAATTACAAACCTACACTGTTATTCTGAGGTAAGAATATTTTAATTTGAATATTTAAAAATAATAACATGAATTTTACATAGAGCAACACACGGAGAAGCCATAGCGTTATTTTCCGATACCAAACTGTCTGTCAATTTTTGCCGGGGGAAATCTGCGTCACGCTCACTCTCTCAGACTCCCACACAAAAATAATCTTCTGTCTACTACGAAAATCACACATAACAATTAAAATAATACATTATTAACTTCACACACACATATTTACGTATAGCTGTGCCCGCGGCGTAGCTCGCGTATATAGGGTTTACTTAGAGAATTTGACATTCAGGTAAGAGAATATTAAACGATTTATATCATTACTGTATCAATAAGTGATAACGTCAATGGAACAGACGTCTCTGGTTAGTGGGTATGATATACACTAAGCGCTCCGTCTCTATTTTCGCATACATGTCCACTATAAATTGGTTAAACAACCCCCGAAATCTTTGCAGATACGCAAGACGATTATGCCTTACATGTAACAGGTGCGAATAAAATTGTAGAGCAAATATTTTTTTTTATTATATATTGTCTCTCTAGTATTAGGATTAACTTGATCAATTCCGAAATTGTACCCATTTTCACCGTGACAATATATTAGTGGATATTGTAAAGCATCATAATATCGATGCGTTTCATAAATCCCTGGCTGTCGATAGTCATGTGTGTGCAACACGATGTCACGTGTATTGCACTCCTGGTCAACTAATACCACTGCCACTTCATCAGTGACAGGAGCGTTGCTACCGCGGTGTTCAGTAACAGGACGTCTGTCAGCGTTAATAACTATTTTATAATTGTTTATTAAATCTTGACGGATCGATTGCAATGCAACCCTACCCTAACGTATAGATTTATTTCATGTAGCATCCTTTGAATTGGGATATGAGTTCGTTATTGAGTTGTGATTTCGGATATTAGTATGTTCATTATAATCTGATACAAAATAAATTGACTATTTTACTTATATATACATATATATTTATAACTCATAATAAACTCATAATATAATATATCATTTAATTTAATTTAATTTATTAAGTTGAAATTGAAAATATATATTATCTAAATTGGTTCTGTGTAATGTATGGTTATGTTATTTGTGAGACTGTGACTGCACGTCAATGAGTCTCAATACGATTCGGAGTATCTTAACGCCGCAATTCAGAAAAGAATGTAATTTGTACAACGCCATCTATTACGTTTTTTGTGAGAAAACTTTTTTAATTTAAGGAAAACATATTTTTTACTGTTTACTGTGTTTTAAGTATAAATATATTATTATAGAACGTTGTTTTACACACAAATCTTTTTATTACATTTTCTGAGATTTTATGGCGCCATTGAACAAATTCGAACCTACATTTTAAACTAATATTCATAACTTTCGATAGAATTAACCAAATTTAATAAAACAAAAATTAAATGTAACTTGAAGATACGCTTTATGATTTTCTTAACGACTTATTTAAAAAAAAATGTTTACTTTAGATGTTATGCGATTATAAACAAACAGACAGACAGACAGACAATTATAAAAATGTGCTTATTTAATTATTTAATTTCCCTATAATGATTTTAGTGACAAACATTCTATACAATGTACAAAAACAGACAACATGTTATCACCATTTTTCTTATAAGTATATATTTAAAGAGAGATGGCGTTGCTATTATCAATCAATCAATTCTAAAAATAAAAGAGATTAATTGACGCGATTGGTACATTATTATATATATAAAACATAAAAGAACTTACAAACAAGTGTCTGCATAGTAAGCAAAACGCCTTTTTGTATTACATTTGCACCATACCGCCATCTATCGATGAAATTGGTTAACTATTTCACTTTAGATTTAGTTAATAAGGTTATAATCATGAAGCTAATACAAAGGGGAGACGGCATAAGCAACTGTGCACTGTGATTCTAAGTAGGTCCTGACGTCATCATAGTGGGCGTGGCTTTAGTTAGTATACTGTCAGCATTCGTCCAGTGCGCTTATGTGTTGAAAAAATCGCAAATCGGTGTATTTTCGTAGTATTAAGAAGAAAAGGATGAAGTGTTGTGTTTTATTGTGTAAAAACTACTCAGATAGATGCTCTGATGTTATGGATGGCATCACATTTCATTTGTAAATAATTTTATACCTAATTTATTAAAATAGTTCTAGAATAAATCTCTTTGCGTCGGCTTTCAAATATAATTAAATATATTCGACACTAGAAGGCGACACTTTGTGTCATGTGAACTAAAAATATAAAAATCCGTAGAGCTCAGTATTGGTAAAATAATCATACGAAGGTGCTGAAATTTGTTTTGCATTCAGACATAAAGAAATTTTAATCGCAAAATATTATTTTTATAGTTTATAATCATTTTGAGAACAGGCCGTATTCTCGTGAAGTAAACCTCATAAAAATGACAAAAAGACAGGGCCCTAATTAGAATTCAATAATTTTTCCCAGAAATCCAACTTTTAATTTTAAATGCAGGAAATTGTACTTATGCTGATTTTTACGAAATGTTTAAGTTATATTTAAGTGACATTCTATATGCAAAGAATCACTTAAATACAATTTAATGTTCTTAGATTGGCATTCAAAAAGTGCATTCGGATGCCTAATTTGGAATAAAATATTTATATTTTAATTGATTTGTAAATAAAATTATATTAATTATAATAATTTGTCTATTATTTGTTCTCCCTCAGAGATATTAAGTAGTATAACCCACACATAAATAATAGTCCAGCCGTTTCTGCGTGAAAAAATTACACATACTTAGTGTGGAATAAGCTCAAGGAGACAGAAAGAACACACAAAATTTCGCCTTTATAATATTAGTGAGATAAATAGGATTTTTAGTTCCAAATTAAATATTCTACTTAATATTGAACATAGAATATTTAGTTTCAAAGAGACTTTATTTTATGGAAAAAAAAATATTTCTTAAAGGTTGACTTTCACGAAATGATAAACATATTTAAATTGTATTTAAGTGATTCTTTGCATATAGAATGTCACTTAAATAAAACTTAAACATTTCGTAAAATTCAGCCAAGTACAATTTCCTTCATTTTAATATTGAATGTTGGGTTACTGGGTAAAATAATTTAATTCTAATTGCGGCCCTGTCGTTTTGTTATTTTTTATGACGTTTACTTGACGATAGATGGCGGCCTGTTTCTAAAATTATTATGAATACTATAAAAATATTATTTTGGCAATTAAAATTTCTTTGTCTGAATGTATTTGCTCAATGAGATAGACGCTCCGATGCTATGGATGGCATCATATTTCATTTGTAAGTAATTTTACACCTAATTTATTTAAATAGTTCTAGAATAATCTCTTTGCGTCGGCTTTCAAATATAATTAAATATATTCCACACTAGATGGCGACACTTTGTGTCCTGTGAACTAAAAATATAAAGGTACGTAGAGCTCAGTAATGATAAAATAATCATACGAAGGTGCTGAAATTTGTTTTGCATTCAGACATAAAGAAATTTTAATCGCCAATATATTGTTTTTATAGTTTATAACATTTTGTGGACATGCCGCCATCTACCGTCGAGGTAGCTAAGCTACATTGCAACATCGATATGGAAAGATTCGAGTAGTTTTACTATTTATAGATAGATGTAGATAATGTAAAGTGGGCGGGGCTTTGCATCCCCTCACCCCGCAAATTGTCACGCGTTGTTACATAGTGAAATTTAATTACAACGTCTCCTCTTTGTATTTGCTTCATGGTTATAATATATTTTTGTATATTTTATTTAATACGTTCTTTAATACTTTTGTTTACTACGTTTTAGATATAATTATATCATTATAGAACATTATTTTACCTAATTTAATTATGATTTATTATATGGTATTAGTTTAAAATGCACTTGACAAACCATCGCCACCGTTGAACAAATTCGTACCTATAGGTACTTCGTATTCATACTTCAGAATATTTATCATAACTTTTGATTGAATGAACTGATTTTAATAAAATAAAGACTAAATGTAACACGAAGATACACTTTATATTTTCCTTAATGATTCTTATGATATAAATTAGTACTTTATACCTGATACGTTAACAAACAAACAGACAGACAGACAGAAAATTCTAAAAATGGTAGAAATGTATTTCGTTACTTATTTTTAGTACCTCTCAATCACTTTTATTACAAAAATATAAAATGTACAGACGTCTGCTTTTTTCATTTTTATTATATGTATAGACTAGCTGTGCCCGCGGCGTAGCTCGCGTATATAGATTTTACATAAAGAATTTGTCGTTTAGGTAAGAGAATATTAAACGATTTATATCATTACTGTATCAATAAGTGGTAACAAATAAATCATTATCATCAAAGTTCTAAGTAGTTTATGATAGAGCTTCGGTGTAAACGACGTTAGAAGTAGGCTTAGCCGGGGTGTACACAAAAAGGTTACGGGGGCTACTAACGCGGGAAAAAGCAACATAGAGTTGGCCATGTGCAAAACAGTCAGTACTGAGGTCCACTCTTACAACGCGTAAATTTTGACCTTGCACTTTATTTACGGTCATCGCATAACACACGCTGACATTAACTGGGAACTGAACACGCTTAAAACTGAAGGGAAAGTTACTTCTTAATAGAGGGTTTTTTGGCAGTGCTGCCAGATCAAAAAAACTCATTCAGCGCTAGGACAACACAAAAAGCGCTAGATTTCATGAAAACAGCGCTTTAAAAAAGGCCTAGATTTTGCGCTAAATTAACTACAAACAAAGTTTGTGTTTTTTATTATAATTTATAATTCAAGAAAATATAATCATAATAAAGAAAACAACATTAAGTTTTTTTCTGGCAATATTTTTTGATGTATCAATACTTCGCAGGACATCGACTTATAATTATGGCAATTGCTGTCAACAGTAGTTAGTACTACTCTAAGTAACTTTTAACTTAGCTGTGCTCTAAACAACTGACTAAAACTGAATAAAGCAAAATAAATGCGTTGCCAAAACTATGAACGAAAACTTTAATGAAGGGGATTTCCCCGCTTATAGTCGTCGATAAAAAAAATCAAGTTGATCATCCTAAAGGGGAAGCCGGGAGATCCATAGCACAGGGTATCCTAGTTTGGACTCGTCTCCCATGCTCTTTGTTTTGTGGAAAAAATATGTTTGAAAAAGATAAACTGCAATGTACTATTTGTGGAAAAAAATAATAAAGGTCATTATTATTATTATCGGTAATGTGGACTAACAGTGCTGCTATAAAAGAGTTAATAACCCGCTAGTCGCTACAATTTTGAAATTTGTGCTAAATACGCCAAAAAGCGCTGGATTAAGTGCTAGGTGCTAAAATTTCGAAATGCGCGCTATACATTCCAAAAAAGCGCTAAATCTAGTTCCCAAAGCGCTAAAATGGCAGTACTGATTTTGCGTATATTATAAATACAATATCACGACATTTCGTTGTAATTTTGTTATTCTTGTTCGGGTTCCGTTGTATGGCTTCGATAGATACTAATTTCTTCAGTAAGTCTCAATACGATTAATCGGCGAAAAATCTCAACACAGCAAATCAGAAAAGTTTGTAATTTGTATAACTCCATCTATTACGTCCTTTGTGTGAGAAAACATCCTTTTTTAAATCTCTTTTTATGTTTTAAGTATAAATATATTAATTATTATGGAACGTTTTTTTTACACACAAATCTTTTTATTACTATTTTTGTGATTTTTATGGCGCCATTGAACAAATTCGAACCTACATTTTAAAATAATAATCATTACTTTCGATAGAATTAACCAATTTTAATAAAACAAAGATTAAATGTAACTTGAAGATACGCTTTATGATTTTCTTAACGATTTCTTTGAAAAGAAAAGATGTTTACTTTAGACGTGATGCATTCATATAAAAACAGACAAACAGACAGACAGACAATTCTAAAAATTATAAAAATGTACTTATTTAATTATTTTTAGTTCCCCATAATGATTTTAGTCACCAAAATAAATATACAATGTACAGAAAGAGACACAACATGTTATCATCATTTTTATTATATGTATATATTTAATTGAAGAGAGATGGCGCTGCTAAGATCAACTTGATGACTCAAACAAAGCCACCGTTGAGCAAATTCCCTACCCATACTTCAGAATATTTATCATAACTTTTGATGGAATGAACCGATTTTAATGAAATAAAGACTAAATGTAACCCGAAGATACACTTTATAATTTCCTTAACAATTCTTATGATATAAATTAGTACTTTAAACGTGATACGTTAACAAACAAACAGACAGACAGACAGACAGAAAATTCTAAAAATGGAAGAAATGTATTTAATTACTTATTTTTAGTACCCCTCAATCACTTTTATTACAAAAATATAAAATGTACAGACATCTGCTATTTACAGTTTTATTATATGTATAGATATTCTGTGTCATAAAAGTGTAATTTAATGACGCAACTACATTAACAGTTCCATACAGCCATGGATGTAACAACTGTCGATAGGCATTATCGATGAAAATGTGGATATTATAATAAAGATATGACTTTATTTATAACTGTTATAATAACCTATCATTTAACAAATAAACTTAATGTTAATATTATTTTAAAAACCAGTATAAGCTTTGTCTATCACTAGTTTTTAAAATGATTCCATTTCCAAACTAATCAGTTTTGTATAGATATGACGAATACATTTTTGTGGGTTCGCTTTTTAAATCAAGAAAGAAATTCTTGTATCAGCATAGAGAGTTAAAGCAAAGCACCGCAGTTGTGGTGAATACTTACCTCGTGGGAACGTCCCACTTTTAAATATTTTTCTTGATTTTACTCTTAACGAGTTCTGTTTTTTCAACGCCAATTTTTTTCAAAAACCACCCATTTTTCTTTATATATCAAAAATTTTTCATCCAAATTTCTAGCAACTTTTTTATTAAAAAAAGAGTTTTAGCTTGGATAAAATAGTAGAAATTGCTATGTGATAAATATGTACCTATTTATTTTAATCAAACATATTATCTACAGTAAACTATTAAAAGGAAACTCGCACGTGGATGAGTTGATCTTGTACATGCAGATGTCAACGAATCAGGAAAAGTGAGATTGGTACTAATGGCGTCATTAGCTGATAGTCTGTCATCTGGTGGAGTAAATGATAATTGATGGCTCTGGAAAATTAAATTTAAAATTGATTACTTTTGATAAATTTTTTGAAATAGAGAAATCTGAGCTTCATCTCCCAACTAAAGCTAATAAATAATACACTGAATATTATACAACTGAATAAACCTAGCAAGCTAACAGCATAGCAAAGTGGCGAAGCAATCAGCTTTGTAGCGGTTTGTAACGGTTGCCGTTGAGCAATCAGTTTCAAAATAGGAAGTTCAGATGCCCGTGTGATCAGTAATCGATTGCTGAAAACAGAATTTGAAAATTCAAAACCGTTCTCGAGATAATCGTGGGACAGACGGATAGACGGACAGACGGACAGACGGACAAACGGACAGACGGACAGACAGTTTAACAGTGGTAGAGCCACGCGGCAGAATTGCTGTCGCACGGATGGGCCGGCTCGAACCGGGGTGGTACCACGACCTCACAGAATACCAGCGTGAAGTAGAGGTTTACCTCTGCGTTTCGCTTGGTGAGTGCAGGTGGCCGGAGGCCCTTTTTACTGGAAATGAGGCATTCCATCTTAGTCCTCACGGGTGACAACGCATCTGCATTTTGATTCACAAACGAGGATAGATGTAGATGTCTATGGGCCGCAGCAACCACTTACCATCAGGTGGACTGTGTGCTCGTTTGTCACCCTTATCCTATAAAAAAAAAAAAAAAAAAAAACATCGTGAAATCAATAAGTGACTTCGCAAGCTTCGCCACTTAATAATTAGGCATTTTTGTATGACGTCGATTCAGTCTCGCAACTAAATTTACTCTAGCGGGCAGTGCGATTTTATTATAAACATAGGGCCGCTATCATGGACGTATAAATAAGGCGGATTGAATCTCGTCATACAACTCAGCGAGGCACCCAAAATAAGTCAGCTCGCTTGTACGTACAAGGGATCACTTACACATTCACACTGATAATAAACCTAGCAAGCTAACAGCATAGCAAAGTGGCGCAGCAATCAGCTTTGTAGCGGTTTCTAACGGTTGCCGTTGAGCAATCAGTTTCAAAATAGGAGGTTCAGATGCCTGGGTGATCAGTAATCGATTGCTGAAAACAGAATTTGAAAATTCAAAACCGTTCTCGAGATAATCGTGGGACAGACGGACAGACGGACAGACGGACAGACGGACATACAGACAGACGGACAGACGGACAGACGGATAGACATCGTGAAATCAATAAGTGACTTCGCAAGCTTCGCCACTTAATAAGTCTAGCGCCCGCCATTACGCAACAAACGTCGTCCGCGAGAAGTAGTTGTCGTAAGTAAAAACAAAAATCCATATGCCCTCTTGAGTCGTTAAATTTTATAAAAATCATAGTGGTTGTTGAGAGTGGCAGGCGCGCAGCATGTTCGACCGTGCTGCCAACGGGCCACATGACCACCTTAATAACTTCGCACCTCTACATCCTCGGCCCCCGGACGGGCGCACTCTACCAAGAAAACTCCTCTCTATGGAGATTAGAGAGTCAAGTAACAACCCTCAATGTCGCAGATAGACCAACTATGACTTACTTTGAATCTATCTTGCAGCGACCGGGGAATCGAACCCCCGACTGTTGCCTTATATTTACAATGCCGAGACGGCTCCCACGACCGGTACATAGTTGTGTACCGCGAGGAGAATCCGGGCAATAGGGAATGCCCCGAGGCCCGAGACCTGCTGTGTGCTAACTAGCACACACGTAGAAGACAAGGATAATGGAGATTCGTTCGGGACCAGCTACCAGTTTTACAGTTTAAATCAAAAGTGTAGACAGTAGGGAGAGTGATAGGAAAAGTAGGGAACGTTTCATTGTTGCATCCACTAGATTTTCTTTACTGGGGCTGTCTAAAGGAACAGATGCACTTCAAGCCTATTTCAAGTTTGGAGGAATTGTGCAGTCGTGTGCAGGAGGCCGCTTCAAAAATAACTGAACGCACGATTTCTTAGAAGAGCATTTATTAGAATATGTCGTGTATGTAACTTGTATCAGAGTCGGTGGTAGACAAATCGAACTTAACGCTTTTATTATGAAAATTTAAGACAAGATTATTTTATTAACCTGTATTAACTGCCCATATTTTTAAAATAGTTGGCTACTAGGCCTTCATACTTTTTTTTCACGAATGGCTCTCAAACTTTTTCAAAAAATTTTTTTTTATAAAATTTCATGCTATAATTGAAGATTTTTTTGCAAAAAAGTACAATAGATACTCATACTCTTTACTGCATTTCTAATAGAATAGTTTGTGAGGAATAAGAAAACACCAAAAACGCAACGAATTTCATTAATTTGCGGCAGTGGTGTACATGAAAGTTATGTTGGTTATTGACAATATACATGCATAGTTACGTATGTATTACTTAAAAGTCAATGTCAAACATCTTATAGTCTATAGCTCTTGATAAAGAGTAATTGTGTTCTGTGGTCTATAGTCAAATAGTCGCATATAGTAGAAATTGTCGCTAAAGGATTTTTAAATGATTCCAACATATAATTACTGACAGATAGACTGAATAAGCTGTATTGGGTGATTTCAAATGTTTCATTTTCATTAGTATGTGGCGTGTATGTCAAACAAATAAGACGTTTATTTTATATGGTGCTTTTTTCGTTAAATAACGGAAAGTATTCAATGGTTTCTGAAGTCTAATGGCCGTAAAAATTTCAATTACAGTTGTATAAGACAATCCGACAGTTCTTCTTGTGCCAGATCCTTTTCGTAAGAGACCTTTCATCAAAATATTCACTCTAATTCTGATGACAACATTATTTTGCATCATATGGCAACTGTAAATAGTAAGACAAAAGATAAAACTCACTTGCGTGACTAGCTGCTTGTCTGGTTAAAATATCAACTTGCTCATTTTAAATAAACCCTAACGCTAGTAAAAGTAGTTAGGCTGCAGTGGATTCCGTCACACAGCGTAACTATATTATCATCTTGGTTCAGTTTGCCAATTGATTCTAAGATTTCGTAAGCTATCGATGTTGCTTACGAAATTCGAGGTACATTGAATTATGTGTTGCAGTCGGCTTTCACAAGCGGTGAATATTACTCATAGGTACCCAAATGAGTTAATATATGAAAGCGATTTATAAATAGAGTAACTCTACCCGCATAATTAATATGTTAAACTCAATGTTTTATGATAATTAATTTGAGAGTCAAAATACAGCACCAGTTTTCTATCCGTTTGTTTAACCAGTCTGTGAATAACTTGAAACATTTAGTATAATTTGAAGAAATGACTAAAATTTACAATTATAAATATATATATATAAATTTGTCTTACTGTGAAAACTTTTCATTTTATATTCTATATCTCAGTTTCAGTTTATAATGTTTGAGAGATTCACACTGCTAACCCAAAATTGAAAACAATTCTAATTTCTTAATTTAATACACTATGGGTGCTTTATCATGGTATTATGTACTACGACACTTTTTTCAACGCCGATACGGACAATCACATAAGTTCTGGAAATAATTAAATAATATAATTACTGTACTGTAGCCTATTAAATATACCATATTACATATACCTAAATATATGTTATAAACGAGGGTTGAATACGAAGTTCATTTTACATTACTAAGATAGGATTTGACGTTATAAAACCTCGAACTATCTTCAAATAAGAATCCTATACATTGTCTTATTTTAAAAAGATGGTGCCTATTTTCGGCACTGTCGTAGAACTGTTGTTCATCTACATGATATGGCACAAATACATTTTTTTACTGCATATCGAAATGTAAAATAGTAAATGTTGTTTCCAAATCATGTAAAACAATTTTTTAATTTCCGTGTTTCAAAAAATACCATAAATAAGAAGGAAGTTTATAACCAGCTCCTATCGTATATCAAATTATTACTGATACGCTATTTTTAATGTCAATGAAACACGCAATTGTACGCTTTCTCGGTGAAAGATATCAATCAATGTTCTGTATATTAAAGAACTTAAATTAACATAGTAAGATTACGATTTAAAAAAAAAACTGTTGCTATAAGACTTTACTGATAAATATCTTTAATCTTTTAAATAAAAAGTATAATTTTGTAAGTTTTTGAAAATATATACTTAATAATTAAAAAATGATGAATACAACAGTTTTATTGTACACAAGGAAATTATAATCCGACCAACAAAAGGTTTCGATGAGAAAATGTAAAACGTTGTGATTATATTATACTCTTTGAGAAAATGGAAGCGGGCGGTCACGTGCCAGTACTATTATTCAACGTATTTGACGTTATTACCAGGGAAAGGGGTTTTTTCTATTCTTTAAGCGATAACGCACTTCCGTTTCATCGATATTGAATTTTTAATGAAAAGATAAATTCTTTGAGAGAATTTAGATTTTAAAATATCATTTTAAAATAATAGTACAATGACACAACCTTTAAGGAGGATAAAATAAATACGTAAGTATATTATTATCGCTCTGTAATGGCGGTTCATTCTATACTATTTTTATTCCTCTAGCTAGTATTGTAAGAGGCGACTATAGAAAATATTAGGCGAACCTCGTGATGATTTTTGTATCTAAGCGAATATAACAACAATTACTAAAGCAAAAAACAACACAATGAATACATTTTACGGATTTTTTTAGCGCCTAATATAGCTTAATTCACATAACCAAAATCACGTTAAAATATATTTAATTATATAAAAGAATGTTTATTTCCTCATCATTTTGCAGTGTCAATCTAGATGTAAAATATAAGTAACAACGTTTATATATATATAAGAAAATTGTACCGTTTAAGAAATGAAGAAATTAGTCAATCTAGTACAAAGACGATTTAGGTATTTTCAATGTGAAAATTGTTATGTAAAAGATGAAGTTCGCTCTGATCGCTTTGTAAAAGATACAGAAGGAGCAGTTCAAGCCATTTGAAAGTGAAGAAAAAAAAGTGGAGCAGATCTACCGCAGTAAAAAAATAATAATGGAAATGTGTATTGATAACAAAATGGGTCCATTTGTAGTTAATAGAGATATTAAGTGAGCGGAACGGCAACAAACTTAAGCACGTCGGAAATCGTTTATTTGTTAAAATAGTGATAATGTTGACGAGAAATAAATTACTATATGAAAGTTACGTAACAATTGTGTTAAAGAATAGACAGGAACGAACGGTTTAATTTAAAACTTTATGTTGCGTGTTCGTTGCAATTAGAAAAATATCCCTTTTTAAAACTTTCTACTTCTGGTTTGTCCATCACTTGAATTTAATAATGGGAAACTTCCGTTTAAAACGGGTTTGAATCCTGGATCGGGCCATAAAAAAACAGTTATTGAGTTTTTCCTTTAAGAAATTCTCAGTAGCTGCCCGGAGTCACGAAGTTAGCGGTGTCTCATCCAAGTGCCTCCGAAAACACGTTAAGCCGTTGGTCCTGTCTCTGATCTCTCTTTATACGTGATAGAGCCATGCTGCAGCTATATTAGTAGTATAGTTGTAGCACGAATGGCTCTGCTCGACCGGGGTAGGACCACGCTCTCACAGAATACCAGCGTAAAATAGCAGTTTAATGCAGCTGTGTTTCGTATGGTGAGTGTAGAGAACCGGAGACCCTTTTTACTAGAAAAGAGGCATTCCATCTTAATCCTCACGGGTGACAACGCATCTGCATTTTGATTTGTCAACGAGGATAAATGTAGATGTCTATTGGGCCACAGCAACTACTTACCATCAGGTGGACTGTGTGCTCGTTTGTCACCCTATCCTATAAAAAAAATATTACTTGATAGAGCGACGCTGCACTATATTATGGTTGTAGCATGAATGGCTCAGCTTGACCGATGAAGGACCACGGTCTCACAGAATACCCGCATAAAATAACAAGACTCTTTTTACTCGAAACGAGGCATTCCATCTTAGTCCTCACAGGTGACAACGCATCTGCATTTTGATTCGTAATCGAGGATAGATATAGATGTCTATCGGCCGCAGCAACTCCTTACCATCAGGTGGACTGTGTGCTTGTTTGTCAAATCCTATAAAAAATCAGTATCTTATATATGGTTTTAAGAATTAACGCTGTCCTGACGTATTTCCTATTTCAGAATTGGCCTTATCCTATTATATTACCATAAACTCCTTGTGTATTTCTGACAAGTTAGTTTCGGTCACCACTAATATAATACATTATAAATCGATGTTTTCAGTATTTGTTGTTTTAATACAGTATGTGACTTATTATATGCATACATTTCAAATTCTGAACTACTTTAATTGAGATAGATTTTCAAATAACGACAGTCTAAAACAGACAACTTTTTCGCTTTTGAGCGTTGATATGGAGCAAATCATTCCTAATAAGCTTGGCGAATTATTTCAATGATTTTTACTTACAGACAAGGCTTGAACACTTCTTTCCTTTTCTTTTCATTTTTTAATCCTTTTTGACACGGCTAGGCCTTCCGGGTGGCCTAGGTGGCCTCTATGTTAGTGTCTTGCCTTATATTGGTTTACCGTTACAGCCTATTAGAATCCACTGCTGAACATATGAAGAGGCCCTTAGATTGTGTTCCTCTAAATTTCTATATGAGCATAGTTTAGGTTAATAATTTTAAGTTGTCAATTTTTTTTATTTTACTGGTAAAATATTGTATAAAGCAGCATTTAAAAAGATATTCACTTGTTACAATTAAGGAATGCCACCAGAATATTAACTTCAATTACGATTCTACTCACGCATTACGTTATTTGCAGCTTTACAATAAATATTTGATAATTAGCGACCGCTCCGGCTTCACACAGGTGATTTCTGAATATCGATAACAGCGCCACCTTTTGTGTACAAATGTGAATCCTAACCATCTAGGAACGCATTCAAACAGTTATAATCATAGATAAATTACTCTAAGGTTATAATAAACTTCTTCAAAATCGGTCGAGCCGTTTTCGAGCTTTGGCGAGACTAACGGACTTTTTATATATAGAGATAATAGATGAATTTAGAACACAAAGAACAATGGCAGACTTTCATACATAAAATTAGTTGAGAAAAAATGGTAGCGTCTAAATATCAAAAATATCTTAAAATATTAAGCGTCAATCCCTTAATAACTCTTTCAAAGAATTTTGTCCTGAGAAGGCGTCAAAAAAAAGATATTTAGATTTGAACCCTTTTAGGTTATGTCCTATTTCACTTGGAAAAAATCATGCTTCCTGTGGTTGTTTGATGTTAGCTTAATACATAATACATAATTGAGAGTTTTTAGATTATTGTATCTCTATTATATATTTGCTTACTATAAACGTATATTTCTGGCATGGCTCTAGGGCCTTTGTATCATAGTGACATTTTCAGAAGGGCTAGAACCCAAAGCCGTAAAGCCAGTAAAAAAACAGTGATATTTTGTTTTAGCTAGTGTTGGAATAACATTAAATGCAATTGTTACATAATACTATGATTGAGATAATGTAATGTTTTAGGAAATTTTTTGTAAAAGACTTATTCTCAACCATGTCACTTTTATTTTTATTATTACTGGTTGTATAGTTATTACTAATAATAACTTAATATAAAAATATTTTCTGTGTTGTGTTGGTAGTCTTACAAAGTGTATACAAAAATAGTATGAATAGACTAAATGGTAACACTTGAATAGAGTAAAATGATTTAAGTCATTTGATATTCCCAAAATGTTTGCTTTTTTCTGTGGCTTTAATTAAAATACATTTTTATTTGAAAAATCATAGAAAAATAATAAAACTCATTTTATATATAGCTTATTTCTAGACGCGATAATTTTTTTCAACTATTTTTCTGCCATTGCTCTTTCAGTTTCACAGTTTTCTGAACGTGATTAATATCTATAGCTATGCCAAATTACAGATTTGTAGCACCTAGGGTCTCCGAGAAAAACCGCGGACGGACGGACGTACGGACGAACGGACGGACATGGCGAAACTATAAGCATTCCTTGTTCTGTAACTACGGAACCCTAAAAAGCGGACTTAATGCCTATAGGCATTTTCTATCAACCAACCCATGGAGTAGTTAGAAATAGGAGTAGTGAAATATATTTTTTATGCTCTATTAGCTTTTTTAATGATATTTCCTATATGTGCATCAAAGAGTAATTTAGAACATGGTGGACATAATGTTACATATGGCATAATGTTTACTTAATTATGTTTTATAAATAATTGTATCACATGAAACAATATAAAAATGATTTCTATCTATTGGTATTTCACGGATACACGTTTTCTGGTTGGCATGTTCTAAGACCATATAATAATTTATGTAAACCTAACTAACCGAGGAAAATATGTAACTATATCTTTTAAGTGACTATATCTTTCAAAATCAGTTCTTTTTTGTACCTTATTAAGTAACTTTATTAAATTAAAATTCAATGCCAAACTTGTATTAAAATAGAATAAATAAATAAAACAATCAAAAACCCGACTGCAAAAAAAAATTAAAAGTAGTGCACTAAAACGACCGAAATAAGATTGAGAATAGAAAACAAAATTGAAATAAAGCATTAAAGGTCGTTTTAGTGTACTATTTTTAAATTGCTTTTTTTTGTAGTCGGGTTTTTGATTTTTTAAATTATTTATTTTATTTTAAACTATTTACTGTCCCGATACACTCTTATTAACTAAATTTTATATGATAGCACGATGTCCGACACAAATATGGCCCATTTTACGTTTTCACAATTTTTCAAAAACTTTTAACCAATAGATTATTCCTAATTAAATTTAAACATATAACTTATATATACATTTTTTCAATTGCCTTTTAATTTCCATTATTTTGGTACCTTACTCGATAGATTTGGTTAATTTTTTTAAATTAACATACCTATTACTATTTTGCGCCAAAAATCCGCCATTTTATTTTTTTAACAAAGCTACTGAGAACACTTGGGTTTCTAAGGCGAATAAAACGATACCTTAATTGTCGAAATCCATCCAGCTGTTTAGAAGATACGAGTATGAGGTAATAAAGAAAATTACAAACATACAAGATACGCGCGAAAAACATAACCCTTCCTTGGCAGTCGGCTAAAAAATACAAATTGAAATTAAGTTCCATCGGTACAGTTGTATATATTTTTTTACTTTGAGTTTAGGCCTTATTAATGATATTTATTCCAGTTTTTTTGTGAAACGTGTTATTTGTGGTATAGCCATGCAGCTGTATTACGGTTGTAGCATGAATGGGTCGGCTAGCTCATGGAAGGACCACGCTCTAAGAAAAGCAGTGTGAAATAGCAGTTTAATGTGTTTCGTATTGTAAGTGTAACCGACCCTTTTTACCGGATATCCATCTTGGTCCTCAGCGGTGACAACACAACATCTGCATTTTGATTCTTAATCGAGAATAAATGTAAATGTCTATGTGCCACAGAATCCACTTACCATACTTTTTAGAAAAACCTATTTTATGTTAAGATTTTAGAAAATGCATCTACCTACTATTTGTATTCCATTTAAATTTACTGTTAGAATTCGTATTCTTGTTATGGTTAATTGTTACTGTTGCGGTAGTAAAGAATAGCGGTTTTTTATTCATTAAGTTATAAAACTCAACAATGTAATGGAGTTTTAAAGTGAAGTGTGTTTGCAATAATAACGAAAATCTCAATATTATGAATTAAAATGCTTTGAGCATTTATCTTCCATCTCTGTAAAATTAATATACCAATGCAGCTTTTACTTAATCTTAAATGTGCTCTTGAATTCGCCCTTTTATCGCTCGTAAATCGTTTTTACCTATATTCTGTTGGGAAACGAATTTATCTCTAAAAATTTTAATTTATTACAGTTAGTTCTATTTGTCTAGAGAAAAGACTCATCTGTCCGTAGTTATCGGTAATTTACAAACCTTTGAAGACCATATTGACAAAAATATATGATTTTATTTACTTCAAAAGTCCATTGATGTTCATAGGTAATATGGGGTAGTGGAATCTTTTATGCCACCACAATACGGCTAAAATGTGTGATATCATTATACAATATCTAATTTACGCATGCCTGCCTTATACGTGGTAGAGTCATGCTGCAGCTATATTATGGTTGTCGGATCAACCGGGGAAGGAACATGCTCTCACAGAATACCAACGTAAAACAGCAGCTTAATGCTGCTGTGTATCGTATGGTATGTATAGAGAACCGGAGACGACGTTTACTGAATACGAGTCATTCAATCTCAGTCTTCAGGGGTTACAACGCATCTGCATTATCAATCTTAATCGAACATAAATGTAGATGCAATCGCCCGATTTAATTTAAGTATTATAGATACACGAGACTAAAGTATTACACTGCGTTTCGTAATATAAAATTATGTTGAATTTAGCTTATGGATAAACAAAACCAGTCTTAATGTTAAGTTAACTTTGTTATAAGACTAACATCAACAATTAAAAACTTATTTCTTAAAACTCTGCTTTATATTTTCTTCCACACTCTGTGGGTGCAAGTGCACTCTTGCCCATGCTCATTAATTAATTTACTTTTGTACAAAATGGTGTAACATTAGAAGCAAAAAAATAATATACACTTTTCCTTTAAACTATTACATTAAAAACTTGTTAAAACATTTCCCATAAAATTTATTAATAATGACCTGCAACAAAGAATGACGCAAAATCATAATAATTTTTTTTTAGTATTTTCTAGTGTTGCAAAGTATGGAGGAAAAATGAAATTTTATAAATATAATCTTGTTTTATAATTTGTTATTTGTTAGATATCGCTGTTTGAGAAATTTACCTCAGGTTTTATTTAAAAAATGCTAGTTAAGGTTTAACATTGAATATAACCTTAAGAAAGTTACCATGACACAACCCTGTTTTACGTCCAAATGGGCGTAAAACAGGGTTGTGTCATGTCTTCCTGGCTTGTCATACTGAATCTCGACAGCTGTTTACAGAAGCTGAAAGATAGCTGTTTGGGTGTGAAATTGGGTGACATAAAAGTAAATTGTCTGCTGTATGCTGATGATGCAGTGCTTATTGCACAATCAGAGGCAGAACTGCAGGCATTAGTCACGTGTATGAAAGAGGAATGTGAAATTAAAGGTTTCCGTTTGAATGCTAATAAAACTAAGGTTCTGGTATTTGAAAGGGACGAAGAGAGAACGAAGTGTGAAACATGGGTAAATCAGGAATGTCTAGAACAGGTAAATGAAATTGTATACTTGGGGAGTGCTTTTAGCCGGGATGGAAGATGTGATTTAGATGTGGACAGGCGTGTCGCTGCCGGTAACAAAGTCATTAGTGCCCTGACTGCGTTAGTCAAAAGGCAAGGCGTAGCGAAGAGTGCACGCCTTGCAATACATAACGCAGACTTTGTTATATGGCAGCGAAACCTGGGTATACCAGAAGAAGCATAAAAGCAAGTTGAATGCAGTGGAGATGCGATCTCTTCGTAAAATGTGCGGCGTTACCATGGCCGACCGAAATCGAAACGAAGAGATTCGCAATATGGCAGGTTTGAAAGATGACCTTATCACAAAAATTGATAAGGGCGTGCTTCGATGGTTTGGGCACGTTGAGCGAATGAGTGAAGACCGAATGGTGAAGAAAATATATAGCGCTAAAGTTAATATTAAAAGGTGTCGAGGTAGACCGAGACTAACTTTCGAAGACCATGTGAGCAAATTGATCGAAGAGGGGAGGGTCAAGAGTACTCGGATACCTAGATGTTCATGTATGAAGAAGATAATGAATCTGAAAGAAGCGAAAGAGGTATGTAAGGATCGTGACACTTGGCGATCTGTTCTCTCTGGCTACCCCGTCAGGGATTGTGCGTGAAGATAAGTAAGTAAAGTTACTGAATCCTGTTAAATCTATCAATAATATTTATCGGAAATACATCAGGATAGCGTTAACTGTTAAAAATAAAAAGTGTGAGAGCGGATGTTCAACTTGCTCTCGTGCTTACGCAATTAATCATTATCAGTAATAAGACAACGTAACGCACTATACATTCAGTATAGTGAAATTACAGTTCGACCACACCGTAACACGTCTCTGCCACAATCACACACCAGTGTAACGTGAGGTACGTAATTACATGATAACACCAAAATATGTAAACCAACAGCAACACTACTTATCTCAATGTAACACTGGGCAGCCTCTCAGCAACACCAATTCTCCTTGCCTGCACTAGAAGAATTACAACAACGAACAGAACCACGACACTATCTTAGCACTAGTCGAATGACCACACTCGTTGAATGACTTAAGCGGAATCTCCCGCGCACGGCACCTACAGTGAACTTTATACTACAGACACAAGAGGGGTTTCTCGATATACCCTCCATTCTACCTCGATCCAACCGGGTATTTTATAGACACTCCGACACGGCCATCCTGACGTACGACCGTCCTCGGGCGTTTGTCTTAATGCATTCCTGTAACAAACACTATTTAGTCACTAATTAGTCCGCTCGTCCATCCTGACATGAGCAGGTACATATTATTAGTTCGTAAAACTAATTGATAGATGGCGCTGCTTGTTGCACTATGGCACCATCAATCCACGACACGGCCACCCGTCCTCGGTTGCAGTGCCTGTGGACATAATATGCTCAGAGATTAATCTAGCTCAGCTATTCTGCCAATAGAAACAATGTCGATTCCAAATTGTACTTTACTTCTCCCAAGTCTAAGTACAATAGTCAACTGTCGTAATTGACAATGCCTTGCTACTCGTATCAAGGCTTACACAGTGCTTCCTGCACAACATGATTTATTGTGGAAGGTCCGATCAACAAGTTCCAACACAGTAATTTTAACAATTTTTTACTCTTTACAATTCAGAAGCAATGCATATTCAACTCGTGAAACTTTCATTGAAATCTGTGCACCAACACAGACCAGACTCGCACCAACGATTCTTTACATATCCGCCGTCACATATGCCAGAATCGCACCAACGATTCTCCACATATCTGCCGTCATATATGCTACAATACACAAGGGGCTCTGTGCACCAACACAGGCCAGAATCGCAACAACGATTCTTTACATATCTTCCGTCACATATGCCAGAATCGCACCAGCGATTCTCCACATATCCACCGCCAAATATGCTACAACACATCTGCCGCCAAATATGCCAGAATCGCACCAACGATTCCCTACATATCTGCCGCCAAATATGCACCAACACAAACAGAAATCGCACCAACGATTTCCTACAGACCCATCGCCACATGTTACTCATGAGGTGCGGTCTAAAGTTTTGAGTATGAGTATACAAGCATTCTTAATCAAATTTGGTCTCACTACCACTGTCATCAACTATGACATCTAATTCTCGAGGAACTTGGTGATCGGGGATCTTTCTCACATGATCATGGGGGTGAAAGGGTACTTTGCACACTAACATGACCGATTTCGGTTGAATTTACAATATTATTTACACTTTTGCTACAACACCATCTTTGATGAGAGGGCATCCGGCCCGGAATCATAATAAAATGAATACGACTCACCAGTATTCATCAGCACACCGCTGGGTTTGCTCACATAGTAAACATCAACACGTCGCTCACTGCTCGCCTCTGCGGCAGGCGTAAGGCAAGCGCACGTGGCTATTAAAACAAACCAGCACACGCCATAGTTAGCTGCCATGAAGCAAGCTCACATGGTCAAAACAACAGCACAGGGCGTGCCGCACTCGCACAGCGAGTCGTCGCATCTTACCAGCGCCAGCGAGATGCTACACCGTACCACGCACTCCAAAGCATCAACGGGAACAGCAGGAGCACCTGAGGGTTCACAGGCATTGTAGAGGTTGCAGTCATCGTGATCTGCGTGAAAAACAAGTTGTTAATTATCAGGACAACATATACAGTTGCCTATTCTCTCATCCATCACACATATGAGGCCCTCAAAGAGAAATACGCTCTCATACCGTGAACTATAATAAAGCACTTCGCTTTCACAAGTATGCATACATCTCCATACGAAGTATCTCACACATATACTCTTGGACTTGCGAGATCCCACGTTAACCACGTGAACCACGTTAAAAACGTGGACCAGAACAGCGCCTGCCAGGACAGAGCCTGATACATGTTTAGAAAACACTACTGCGCACACAGAGTATACGACTTCTGCGCACAAAGTGTATGACTTCCGCGCATACAGAGTACACGACTTCAGAGGCATCGCCATGTATAGCATACGCGCGCTCCGGGATGGCGCCCACCACGCGTGCAGCAAACGCGTCTGCCGAAACCAGGCCATACTATAGCTGGACCCGGCAGTCCGTTTCGACTAGCAAGGCATACCCTCGCCTTATGCTCGCGCACATGTAATCATATCACACGTACTACTGTAACACAAAAGAAAACATTAAAAAGATTCAGTAGGAACTTTTTTTTAAAAAATGCAGGTGTACTCTCAGGATACTAATCTTTCCAGGGCACCATATACTGAGCTGCAGCTACACGACAACCTCTGGTATGGTCCGATCCTCATGTAAACTTAAATACTCTCTTCAATGTCAGAACTAATTTGCTCTACTTCACTTTCATCAGTTATACTTTGGTTTTCCGGCATTTTCGCAACCAATTAAAAATGTAAACACTTATACTTACAAAATATTTTTTAAGACAATGTTAGGAATTTTACTTTCCTCATGTATCAAATGGTTATCGGTAGCAGCGACAATAAATGTGTCCGCGGCGACATAAACAGACAGCTTACTTCCACTTAAGAACGAGCGCCACAGCACCACGCCTTCCACTAAACTCTCAACATCAAATCCCAATTTTATCGACTACGTAATACTCGCAGTAAACTGTAACACTTATCAACACATTAGAACACAGAAATACAACTTAGTATTTTTAATTAATAGCACGTTAACGTTAAACATTTTTCGGTACATCGTTTAAACATTTTAAACTTTAAAATTAGCCCATGTAAATCACACCTCGTGTATCAAATTATAACGTAACTCGAGCAAGTTAAACTTCCACAGAATGCGAACTATAACTCATTTAGAATTCCTCCAACATTTCTTTTGACATTTGTTATCATATTTGGGTACGTTTAGAAATAATGAAAGTACTTGCGGGTACTTTTTATCAACAACAAAAAGATTTAAGTTTTGCCTTAAACATTTCACTTTAAACTTTACTTTATTCGTCAGTGTTGTAAATACGACAACAAACTTGATTTAAGAAATTAAACACAAAAACAAAACGCGAGGCGTATCATAGTATTTCACCAACGTAATAACCCTCACACTATTCTAAGTTTATAGGTGGGCAGTAACAGGGACTTTATCCCACTTCTGATATCGGAAATACATCAGGATAGCGTTAACTGTTAAAAATAAAAAGTGTGAGAGCGGATGTTCAACTTGCTCTCGTGCTTACGCAATTAATCATTATCAGTAATAAGACAACGTAACGCACTATACATTCAGTATAGTGAAATTACAGTTCGACCACACCGTAACACGTCTCTGCCACAATCACACACTAGTGTAACGTGAGGTACGTAATTACATGATAACACCAAAATATGTAAACCAACAGCAACACTACTTATCTCAATGTAACACTGGGCAGCCTCTCAGCAACACCAATTCTCCTTGCCTGCACTAGAAGAATTACAACAACGAACAGAACCACGACACTATCTTAGCACTAGTCGAATGACCACACTCGTTGAATGACTTAAGCGGAATCTCCCGCGCACGGCACCTACAGTGAACTTTATACTACAGACACAAGAGGGGTTTCTCGATATACCCTCCATTCTACCTCGATCCAACCGGGTATTTTATAGACACTCCGACATATTAATATTGTACAATTGCACGCTACAATGTTCTTTTTGTGCGTGACTACAACTTTCGAACGCAACACTAGTTGCCCTTAGTTGCACGAATCATTTTGATACTATTGGAACTTCTTGTAGGTGGGGGAAGGGAGGGCAAGAAGGATCCGTTAAGGTTGAATAAAAATACGTTCTATAATCAAATTACATGTAATGAAATTAAAACAAAACAAAACTCCGGCTAATAATGTCGAAAAATAAAAATAAAAAAAAACATAAAAATCAACATCTTCCTTGACATTTAATCTTTTTTCAAGTCTCTGAACTATATATCTAATATATCCGTTTTACCTACTCTAGTAGGGTAAAACGGATATATACTTCGAGGGAAAAATGGATATATACCTTAGAATTCGGAAACTAATCACTACAAAAATAGGAACCATGTCCCAAGTATGACGAACAACACATGACATTCAATCCAGTCTTCTATGAGGGGATTGGTATACAACTCCTTGCACACAGTACAATAATATATTTTCTCTTCATTTTATTTATTTATTTATTTGTCACACCAACAAGATATACACTACAAGCTTTCTAAGAGTAGACAATAAATAATTTAATGCTCAGTGATACCTCTTTTCTAGGTGTAAACTACATGAATGTTGAGCGTCATACTCACATTGCTTTTTGCTTTATAAATAGTTATCTTAAAGGGAACATTACAATAAAAACAATACAAATCACACTTACAAATACACAATTCTTAAACATTACGTTTTGCTTACGAAAATATAAAACAATACCAAAATTTAAATGCCAAGGAATTAAACTGTTGTTATATAAAGAAAAAAAAAATGTTTATGAATATTTTAATGTCAATGATAATTTCAATTTGAATTACTAATTAAAAAATCAAAATACAATTATTAAAATACAATTATTAAGATTAAAATTATTTTATACAGTAACAACAAAAAGAAACATTAAAAAGTAACACAATAAATATTTGAAAAATCGTTTAGCAGTTGAGACACTGCTCTTTTAAAGCGACGTAAGGGGTCTGAGAAAATATCCAAGGTTTGTGTCTTTCGACGTTTTTTCGAAGTACATGGACTATCTTTGAATATAATTTGTTCAATCCCGGTATTACCAATATCTTTGTTATATATCTCGTTGTAACTTCTCATTAATCTGTTTAGAGGAGCATAATGGCCTAAATGCGACTGTGCTAACTTTGTAAAGAATAGAGTGTATTTCTTATACCTGGACGATCTTCTGGGAACAGCAAAATTAATATGAGATATAACGTCTGGAGCGTCGATGTAACCATTTATCATTTTGTAGAGGAACAAGTTGTCCGACATCACTCTGCGCTCAACGAGAGATTTCATATGAAAGTATTTCAAACGATCATTATAGCTAGGCAAGCGTTTTGCTAAATTACAACTGTAAGTCAAGTGCCAGAGGAATCTTTTTTGTACACCTTTTATACGCTTTTTGTATACGTCATAGTGCGGGTTCCAAACCACGCTGCAGTATTCTAAGCTACTACGCACAAGTGACGTATAGATTGCGATTTTCGTGCTCGGATTTTTAAACTCCCTACAGGTACGTAAGACAAACCCCAAGGTCTTGAAGGCTTTTTTAGTAATGCTATCTATAAGTAAATTAAATCGCATTTTGGTATCTAGAATTACACCCAAATCTCTAATATGATCAACCTCTTTTAATGGTACATCGTCAATACAATAATATCTAGTCACTGAGACTTTTTTTCTAGTGAAGCGTACCACGTGGCATTTGTCAATATTCAAGCTCATACCATTAGATTTGCACCACAGTACTAGATTGTCAGGTCATTTTGAAGCAACAATACATCCTCTAATGAATTTACTGATTTAAAAAACTTCAAATCATCGGCGAACATTTAAAACTTATAATTTTGGAAACACTTACCGATATCATTAATAAAAACGTTGAACAGCATGGGACCCAGATGGGATCCTTGAGGAACGCCGGAAAAGGCAGTAAAAAAGCTAGATTTGAAACCCCCTGCTACCACCACAGACAGTCTATTCGTTAGGTAAGATCTGAACCAGCGCAAGAGATTACCGCCTATACCGACACATGATAATTTGTGTAATAACATATCGTGACTGACTTTATCAAAAGCCTTGTTAAATCAGTGTATATGACATCGAAAGACTGCGCATGGTCAACACCTCCGGCCAGGCCTTCAACAAAGGATTTCAGATTAGTCGTGGTAGAGCGGGCTTTCATAAAACCGTGCTGTTCCGGTGCAGTTAAGTGTCTTAGATGCCAAAACATTATCGGGCACAGTAGTTTTCTTTACCTCGTCTCATCTTTTTTGCACTCTTTGTCTTTAGCTTCAAAAAGTCTTTTTCTTGCCGGTTGTTGACTTCTTTAATCCAGACACAGAAGCTCCAAGGTTTATTTTAAAAACTGTTTTTATTTTTTATTTACCTTCTTGTATAGTTTTTATAGGTGTGCTGGTTAATATTTCAGATTTTTGTAATTTTCTACCCCTACTTAGTTTTTTAAACTGTTGCTGAGGCAATAGATGAATTTCTTTAAGTATTTCAGCATTGGATGCAGTAAAATAATCAATGGTTTTGGTACAGTCAATGTATAAACGGGAATATGTGGTGCTGTCAACGTAGATCGTGTCTTTTCTGGAGTCATCAAAACAGGTGTTGTCTGTTCTGGAGGAATGATCTCGTGTGTGTATACGTGTGCCAAAATAGGTGATGTCATCAAAACTGATGAAGTAATTTCATTTGGTCTTACAATGAGCAGCATGTGTGGTGTTATTGTAGAATGTAGTATGGTGATCGTATCTGTCGTCATTGGTGAAACAGTCGTTTCTAATTGAGAAGGCGTTGGAGTCCGTCCGAAGGCGTGGTCTTCGCCTGCTTCATCTATCACACTTTTGTCGTACGGATAAATGCCGGCCGCTCTAAATCCACTCACGGCGTCTTGTGGTGTTGCTACTTTTAAGTAAGCAGGTATAACGAGACGTACAATTTCATACTGTGATATAACTCGCCCTGGATACTGCTTTAGGAAATTATTTATCTCGATTTCAAAGGCCACCTTAAAGGGTGCATAGACAGCAACATCAAGTGGCTGTAATTTATGAGATGTATGTGGGGGAATGGACAAAAATATAACTTTATGATCTCTTGCATAGTCTCAAGCAGGATAATATTTATGAGACTCGTGATTGTCTAGAATTAATAAAGCCTTACATTCACTCTTTAGACGCACATAAGTCACAAAAGCTTTTAGCCACTGTAAGAAAATTTGCTTCGCTTACTCACTATCTAATATAGTGCCTTCACAACCAGGACATGCCCCATCTAGTAGACGTAACCGAAACCTTCTTTTTTTTAATAAAAATGGGGGAGGTGCGAAAAATCCTGTTGCGCTATAGCAGCAGATAACTGTTGTCAAAGTACCTCTCTCTAAGCATCTGACCATGCCGACGTGCTTCTTATCAAGTACTGAAAGTACTTTTGGTGGTTTTGTAGAAGAGGTCCTCACACCTGTGTCATCCAAGCTCTTCGACAATGGTATCCAACATATCATAAAAACGGGTCAAAGCTGGTTTGTGAAAAGCTAATAATCTGGCTACCGATGTCGTCTCTGGGCTTTTTAACAATATCAGAATGACGTTTCATAAAATTTTTATACCACTTTTACCAGCAATATCTTTCTTAAATGGCGTTTGTATGTCTTGTCGCTTAGCATACTCACCAGCTAATTCCATAAATTTTTTCTCGGCAGACCGTAAAACAGTGCATCTAAGTCCCTTAAATGTTTTTTCTAAATTTTTATCTTACTTTTCATTAAATACAGGCTTAAAACGGCCGAGATACTTTATACTACTATTACATTTCACATGACGTTGCAGCGTAGTATACGGTATTCCATATTTTTGAGATACACTTTTTATTGAGGATTCTTTTGCTTCTGCAATTGCTTTTTTCATTGTTTGCTCCAACCAAGAGGCCCCCTAGTGGTCTTCCGTATGTAGTGGTTAACCATCTGCAAGTAACAGGAACATAAATTACATTTAATATTGAATAAAAATAAACTCACTTTATTCTCATTTAAGGTAGGCAATAAGGTAGGCGGATCGAGATCCGTTTTGCCCTATACTAGCTCGCAGTTATTTTTTATTAAAATTATCATTATAATAACTTTAGATAAATACCTTACAACATTGGCAGATTAATTTATAATAAAGGCTTAACAGAATGTGATAAAATTATGCCACAACTTACCTTATTTTTTTAATTTCGCAATACAATAATTTCGCAAAAACATATTTCGCAAATAAAAACAATAACACGTCACTACTTCCACATACATACCACGCGGAGCACCGCGAGTTGCCTGGAGTGAGTGAATCGCCGCGCACCAAGCGAGAATGCACCATGAAGCACTATTTCTTTCTCTGTCTAGCATTACTATTCGTATAGAGAAAATATCCGTTTTGCCCGCCTTAACCTTCTTGCTCTCCCTTCCGCTACTAATATTTATTCTGTGTTAGAACTAAAAGGGAAATATAATTTCCACACAGTAGCTTAAAAGGTCGGTGCTAAGACATATATAGTGTATAGAAGGATTAATATAGCATCTAGCCCTGATATCGGAAGCTAATATTATGAGGAAATTATTTTATTCTTTTAGTAAATTGAAGTCGACTTTTTTTTACCCTATTGCGTAGACTAAATAATGTCACAAAGTCAAGGTAAGTAATGGAAAGGGGTAAGTAATATATGTTCGAATTGAAAAATATGTATTATATAAAATAGATATCGTTTGATACACTTTTATTCTGTTTCATAATGTTAACATAATTCATTCAACTAACAATTTCATTCGGGATCGAACCCGGGTTGCTCGCGTTTACGGCGAGCACTTCGCACTTGTTTTTGTTTAATAATAACGTTACCTCCACGCTAGGAATTTCTCCTAAGTATATCGTGGGAGCAGTTAACATACGTACATAAGTTACACAAGGACAAACATCCAGACGCGGAACAATTATTTGTAGCACATACGAATTTTTGTTACGTGCGGGATTTGAAGCCGCGGCCCTCAGCACTGCAATCCATTCCAAAGCCACTCCCCCAAATACATCTTTTATACTATTAAATATTATAATTATAAATTGCTTACGATTAAATAAACATATAAAATAATACTACTGAACAAAGTATCATTCATGCTGCTGGGTTGCGCTTTCGATTCATTTACGCTACTGTGGCCAGGTCCAGTGGGTCAAATTTCATTCCATTGGGTCAAATTACATTGCAATGGGTCAAGATTTTATAGTATTGTTTTTTAATATTAAATCGAACATTTTTCGTAATTTAGGCTATGTGTTGCACTTCAAGCCTATATATTCCGTTACAATAAAGCTTAAATAAAGTATTTTTGCTTTTAATAATGATTGTATTCGACCTGAAAGATAACTCTGACGCATATTTTGTAAAACGCTATGGAGGGATTGTCTTCGCTCTAAAAAACCATCATTAAAAATTATGATTTTGCTTACGGAAAGGTTATTTAAAATTTAAATTCAAGTACATAAACATTTGTAAAGTATCCACAGTTAAAATATGAAAAGAATACTATACATATATGTATACATAAACACTATGAATGGAATAATTAAGAACCTTTCAAAATATCAAATTCTTGAGACTTATTTTTTCGATTGAAATATAAGTTGTTGAATTACGTAAAAAAGTTGATTTCTAGTAATGCCATTTTGATGATACTTTTTATTACAATAAAAATGTGAGTTTCACTATGGCTGTTATTATATTTTATAATAAAAGCTTTAAGAAAAATTTACTTCGCAAATATCCGCGTTATAAAATAAAATGATGTGTCTTATCTAGTATGAAGAGCACCTCCCGCCCTCCCTCAATTGCGTGCACTATCCCCGTCACCACTAATCCCAGCACCGCTACTGCTAAGTAGATCGGTTAGCCACCGTAGAGTCTATATCACCTGAGGATGCCTCGTGTAGAGGCAAAACACGTGTCGTATTATCGTCAGTGGTGTGTCTTGCCTAGTGTAGTGGCGTTGGGAGTAGCGGTGCTGGGATTAGTGGTGACGGGGATAGTGCACGCAATTGAGGGAGGGCGGGAGGTGCTCGTCATACTAGGTAAGACATTTTATTTTATAATGCGGATATTTGCGAAGTAAATTTTTCTAAAAGCTTTTATATAATGGATTTATGCAAAGTAACGCCTGATTCTATTAATTATATGTTTTATAATTCTAAACTTCAAATTCTAAAATTTGAAATCCAGTCTTTTCAACATAATTAGGCAGAACGAACATGTACAAAGAAATAGCTAACTTTCCCGAAAGTCTGAATCAAAGTGTTATGATACGGTCTGATTTTAATTAACAAATTAATTGAACGCTCCGAGTTGAGAAACTTTAATCATTTTCTTATATAGATAAATTTTTCGTTATATTTTACTGAAATATTTTTATTTTATGTGTTTGTAATGGTTCCGTTTATTTCTCCGAGAAACATATACAGTCTTTAGTGTGAACCATATTTGACATGTTTTTTTTTTAAATTAATTAGAAGAGAGTTTTAGTTCTTTGCTTTTTATCATTTTTTATTCGTTACATAGTTTAAGCAGCTACTGTTTATTTAGATTCTTAAAGGATTTGTTTACGGAATAAAAACACATATTACTGGAAATCCGAAAAGCCAACCCGAACAGTATTACAAAACTTAGGAATAATTATTACTGTAAGAGATATCGATCACAAGCCTATATGTATACCAGAGGTGAAAGTCAAGTTGACATTCTACGATCGTAAACACTGCAGAAAACAATGAAAATGAACGAAAATAACGTCATATTTTTATAGTTTTCTATAGCGTTAACGATCGTAGTGGTCTTCCGCTAAAGGAATTCCGGTGAACCAACGACTTATCACAATCCAATGGCTTTGGTATATAATGAGTGATTTTTCTTTTCTATTAATAGAGGTTCCTTGTCCATATTCTATCGACTTCAAAAAGGAGGAGGTACTCAATTCGACTGGCATGAGATAATTTCAACATAATTTCCCGCTTTATAGTTAAACAATGTTTGTTTACTTTCTAAAAGAAGACTAAAATGTCCTAAAGCTCAAAAACGGCTCGACCGATTTTTGTGTGTGTTAGTCCCTAAAAGGTTTGACATTTGGACTCGATAGGTGGCGCTATTTTCGAGATTCAGAAATCACCCCTGCGAAGCCGTTGCAGATCGCCAGTATATAATAAAAACACATTGATAATTTATTATTACAATTTATTACATGACTTAGAAATTTGTGTTTGAAGTTAGAATTATACTAAACTGATTTCGTAAGAGCGAAAGGAAAAATCCTTAATTGATTAATTATCCAATTAAGTAATTAGTCACAACAAAGTTTTAAACGTATTACAGACATTTTGATTAAATGTTACACTTAGTATGATAATAAATTATTTGAAAAATTAATTACTTTACGTAAAGTAAGCTGGGTAAAATAATGAATTTACGTTTAAGCGAATAACATTTATTAGTATTTTTATAATTATTATTTAATAAAGAGAACGATTTGCCCTCTCTTCAAAAATACTATTTTCTAGTATTAACATATTGGTGTACGTATTGCCTTTATTTTATAAATTATTGAAAACTCAGGTGAAAGTTAATAAATATGTAGGCTATTTGAGATTAAGATTCAGATAATGTTCTACGAATTCATTTGATCTTTTTTTCCAGTTTTGAAATATGATCAGGAAATAATAAAAATAATGAATACTCGTACATCATCCAAAGAACGGATCACTTTGTTAATTCATTAAACTACATTAGCCTTATCATAAGGTAGGGTAAATGACGGTGAACGCAAATATTTGTGTTTACTGGTAAGTAAGCGCAGCTTAAGTCAAACGTCGTTGTAAGTTCTGTGAGTTCTACCAATAATAAATTATAAGCTTTCTTTTTGTAGTTAAGTACAGGAGTAAGCAGCTGACCTAGAGTGAAGTATCGCCACACTTTTGCAAGGGTAGGAGTCCTTCCTTTCTTTGTTCTTGCGTCCTTGCAGCTTTGGCATTGGGCTCAATGAATCATCCGAAGTTATGGTTTGAGGAAATCTCAACCTCCAACAATTGAAGGCAGTCGGTGTATTCTAGTGATACATAAAGAAGAAGCCAAGATTATCTGGCTCTTTTTTGCAGTGAAGAGACATGCTTGTGTTTTGGAAGCGCTGTTCTGTAAGTATTTCTTTCAATATTTTTTTAGTACTAGTGATCCGCCCCAGCTTCGTACGGGTGATTTCTGGATCTAGACAACAGTGCCACCTAACGGTCCCAATTGTGAATCTAAACCATCCAGGAACCCACTCACGTACACAATTTTTTTATCAGAATCAGTCGAGCCATTTTCGAGTTTTATCGAGACTAACGGACAGCAATTGATTTGTGTGTATTGAGATTAAACGACAGGAGCCAGCTAATCTAAAATAATGGTTTAAAGACGTCATTAGGCACCTATTACAATAGACATCCAATGACGTCTTAGGAAGTAACTACATTTATTCAGTTCCACTCGCGTTTCGCTGGATGTTTTTGGTTACACTTATACAGTTCCGCTTCTATCAACCGCATACGGTATCGTAAGATTGGATAGCGTGCATCTCTGCTAAAACGCTTCTATCAGCCGTGTACGGCGCTGGATGACTGAGAAGCGTCTACATGCTCACGATAAACTACTTTCATTTAGTATTTTGCAACATGCACAGATCCATGTGCGATATTATTGTCTTACGGTTCTTTCAAAAGAAATGGAAAAACTGAACATAATAAACACAAACGCAAACGAAAGTAGGTCGACCTCCATCGGAGAAATAAAAATTTGGTTAAAGAATACGCGACATTGATACCCGAATTAAAAGAAAACAATATTAAATATAAAGAGTATTTTCCGATGAATATTTAAAAAATTTACAAAATTGCAGAGCTATTGCGACTAGGGTTACAAAAGCAAAATACAATAATACTCCGAGTTAACTCTGACATTGCGATGTTAATTACCTCAGTCCCCCCGTGATACTGGATGCTGTAAAGAACCCTAAACGTCGAGATTTAATAAAAATAAGTTAATTAAACGCGATAGAATCCAATTAATAGAATCAGGCGTTACTTTGCGGAAATCCATTATATAAAAGCTTTTACAAAAATTTACTTCGCAAATATCCGCGTTATAAAATAAAATGATGTGTCTTACCTAGTATGAAGAAGCACCTCCCGCCCTCCCTCAATTGCGTGCACTATCCCCGTCACCACTAATCCCAGCACCGCTACTCCCAACACTAAGCTATAGCGGTTAGCCACCGTAGAGTCTATATCACCTGAGGATGCCTCGTGTAGAGGCGAAACACGTGTCGTATTATCGTCAGTGGTGTGTCTTGCCTAGTGTAGTGGTGTTGGGAGTAGCGGTGCTGGGATTAGTGGTGACGGGGATAGTTGCACGCAATTGAGGGAGGGCGGGAGGTGCTTCTTCATACTAGGTAAGACACATCATTTTATTTTATAACGCGGATATTTGCGAAATAAATTTTTGTAAAAGCTTTTATGCGATAGAATCCGTAAAAGTAGTTTTATTTAATGTGTAGTGTTCGCGTAGTTATATCTAGTCGTTAATCTCTTATATCTTTAATAATCACAAAATAAATCATAGTATGTAACAAAGTGGCAAATTGTACCCTTCAGTCTTCTGTACAATTTGCAGTTGGGTACGTATGTGGTCTATGGTACTAGAGCCTTTTCGGAAACTGGCTTCGGGAGGCTGGAAGTCGTCGAGTCTGCTTGCGAGACGATTCGTAATGACTCTCATAAACAGCACGTAGACGCGGCTGAGAAGGGAAATCGGTCTGTAGTACTTCAGAAGAGCGTTGTCGCCTTTCTTGAAGAATAAGTCCACCGCACTTCTGCTCCATGCCTCCAGAGTAGTCCCACTATGGGGGACAGAATTAAAGAGCTCCTGAAGGACTTCAAGTACCGGTTTTCCACCCGCTTTCAGAAACTCCGCTGTAATTCCATCCTCGTCCAGGGACTTGCCGTTTTAAAGGTACTGGAGAGACATTCTAATCTCGTTCAGACTGACGTCCGGGATATCATTGAAATAGTGTCGGATGAGATTAGCTCTTTGATCGTTACTTACATTTGCGTGTGGCTCCAAGGATGACGTGTACAGTTGCCCATAGAACCTCTCAATCTCAATCAAAATCCTAGGTGTCCCGGAAACGATGCTGCCACACTCGTTCTTCAGATTTGACAGTTGGCCCTTTCTGGTAGACAGATCTCTGGCAAAGACTTTCGAGCCCTAGTGCTGCTCGATCGCTTCTTCAATACGAGCTGTGTTATCTCATATGTAGTATATGTAGCTGTATATCCTCATACATTTCCTCCACCTCCTCATCGCAATGTGCCGAGGTTGGTGCGTGAAACTGTATGACCTTCAACGAATACCGTTTGGTGATTCTGAGTATAAGGTACGCAAGCCTAGTCGACACACACTAAAACTTTACAGAGTTGTTAACGCGAGACTTGTGGACGATAAATCCGACACTTCCTTGGGACAGATGGTCCCGGTGATAGAAAAAGTTGCCGAATTCGAGGATTACCGTGTCCCCCCCTCTCTTTGGACCTCAGATAATCCTGTAATTTTCATTTCATTTCAGCCCTTCACAAGTCCACTGCTGAACATAGGCCTCCCCCAAAGAATGCCACAAAGCACGGTCCTGAGCCACCTGCATCCATCGACTTCCTGCATGTCTTACCAGGTCGTCACTCGATCTCGTGGGGGGACGCCCTAAGTCATCACTGGCAATACGCACTGGTTGTACAATTTCGTTTTAAGGTTTTGAGGTATGTCTGACGAGAAGATGTGTCGTAGCTTCCCGAACGCTGCCCAGCCGAGTTGAATCCGTCGATTGACCTCTCGGTCGAAGTTGGACTTGCCTAGTCGGACTATTTGTCCCAGGTAAACATACTCGTCAACAACTTCGAGCTTAGTGCTCCCAACAACTACCGGCATAGGTGTGACATGGACATTAAACATGATCTGTGTTTTGTCCATGTTCATCTTAAGACCTATCCGCTGGGAAACAATATTGAGGTCATTGAGCATAGTGCTTAGGCCCTCCAGCGATTCTGCCATAAGGACTATATCGTCGGCAAATCGAAGGTGAGTGATGTACTCGCCATTGATGTTGGTACCGTATTCTTTCCAGTCCAGAAGCTTGAAAACGTCTTCCAACGCAGCGGTGAAGAGTTTCGGGGATATGACGTCACCCTGTCTTACACCTCTCTGCAATTGGATAGGTTTCGTACTCTGGTTCTGTACTCGGATAGCCATCGTAGCCCTACTGTACAAGCACTTCAACACTTCGATATACCGACAGTCAACTTGGCACCGCTGAAGGGATTGCAGCACCGCCCAAATTTCGACGGAATCAAAGGCTTTCTCATAGTCCACATACGCCAGACATAGTGGCAAATTGTACTCTTCGGACTTCTGTAAAACTTGCCGAAGGGTATGTATGTGTTCTATGGTGCTAAAGCCCTTTCGGAAACCGGCTTGTTCGGGAGGCTGGAAGTCGTCAAGTCTGCGCGCGAGACGATTCGTAATGACTCTCGAAAACAGCACGTAGACGCGGCTCAGAAGGGAAATCGGTCTGTAGTTCTTCAAGAGAGCGTTGTCGCCTTTCTTGAAGAACAAGACCACCGCACTTCTGCCTTACCGTTTTTAAGGTGCTGGAGAGCCATTCTAATCTCGCTCAGACTGACGTCCGGGATATCTTCGGAATAGTGTCGGATGAGATTCGCTCTTGGATCGTTACTCACACTTGCGTGTGGCTCCAACGATAACGTGTACAGCTGCCCATAGAACCTCTCAATCTCACTCAAAATCTCAGGTGTCCCGGAAACGATGCTGCCACATTCCGTCTTCAGCTTTGACAGTTGACTCTTTCTGGCAGACAGATCTCTGGCAAAGACTTTGGAGCCTTGGTTCCGCTCTATCGCTTCTTCAATACGAGCTGTATTGAAGTTGCGTAAGTCCCGCCGCATGCATTTGGAGATCTGTCTGTTCAGATGCCTGTATGCTGTCAAGTCTGTTGAAGAATGTAGCTTCATCTCCTGTCTAACAGCCTTAACTTAACTTAACAGATTAAGAGTGTGATCGGAGAGTTTTTGTGTTCTTCTGCGGCGAGTCTTGCAGAACTTAGCTCCGACCGCATGGACAGTTTCCACGAGCTTGTCATTTATATCGTCCACTTCATTGCAGTCTTCTAGGCACTGAAAACGGTTTTGTAACTCGAGCTGAAAGGTTTCGGGACTTTGGAATAGAGCACGAGGGGGACGGAGCGTTGACTTCATTAGACGAGACCTCTCCAACTTAACGTTTAGGTTCAGTGTGCCTCTAACCATTCGGTGATCGCTACCAGTTTTCACCCTCGCGATCACGGAGACATCACTGAACAGTTGTCGTCTGGTCGTCATAATGAAGTCAATCTCATTTTTTATCGAACCGTCGGGGCTCGACCAGGTCCAATTCCTGTGGGGCCGCTTCTGGAAGAAAGAGTTCATCATAAAGAGTCCCTCTTTCTCCATGAAGTCGGCCAGCTGCTGGCCCCTTGGGTTCTGTTGCCCTATTCCAAATTTCCCTACTTTCAGCTCACCGTTCTCTCTTGTGCCTAGTTTTGCATTGAAGTCTCCCATTAACACCGTATATTGGGTTTTGGAGGAATGCATGGCTCTAGAGATATCCTCATACATTTCCTCCACCTCCTGATCGGGGTGTGCCGAGGTTGGTGCGTAAACCTGTATGACCTTCAGCGAATACCGTTTGGTGATTCTGAGTATAAGGTACGCAACCCTCGTCGACACACTCCCGATCTTTACAACGTTGTTAACGAGAGACTTGTGGACGATAAATCTGACACCTCCTTGGGACAGATGGTCGCCCTCCCGGTGATAGAGCAAGTTGCCGGATTCGAGGATTACCATGTCCTCCCGCTCTCTTCGGACTTCGCATAATCCTATAATATGCCAGCGCAACTTGTCTATCTCTTCTTCCAGCTCCACGATCTTCTCGTCAGTCCTCAGGGTGCGTGCGTTGTACGTTGCCAGGTCGAGTCGTCTAAGGTGGCAACCGAACCTCCACCGGAGATTCTTAGCACCCCCTGCACCGCCGTTACCATGGTCGCCACCGTAGCCAGGAATAGCGGGGCCGCCGGGGACTGGGGGCTGTCTGTTTGTTGCTTTAGTCATTGGGGGGTATTTACCATAGTTGCCACGCTTGGCGAGCGGGTTGGCAACCGCAGTTTTTTTATTATAATTTTGGCTATTATCAGGAAGATGCTGCTGCCCATCTTCTGCCTGTTTCCCTTTGTCGCCTTTTACGGCACCCACGGGAGGATATGGGGTAGTGGATATTCTTGACCGCCACTACACGGCAATATCCTGTAATATCCTACCTCAATTTATCTATCTCTTTTTCCAGCTCCAGGATATTCTCGTCAGTCCTCAGGGTGCGTGCGTTGTATGTTGTTAGGTCGTCTTAGGTGGCAACCGAACCTCTACCGGATATTCTTAGCACCCTTTGCCCCGCCGTTACCATGGTCGCCACCGTAGCCGTAGAATAGCGGGGCCGCCGGGGACTGGGAGCCGTCTCTTCGTAACATTCGTCATGGGGGGATGTTTGCCATAGTTGCCAAGCTTGGTGAGCGGGTTGGCAACCGCAATTTTTTTATTGTAGTATTGTTGTCATCAGGAAGACGCTGCTGCACATCTCCCACTGTGTGTCTGTTTCCCACTGTCGCCTCTTACGACACGGAAGATATGGGGTAGTGGATATTTTTAACCGCCACTACACAGCGAACGAGTTAGCAAATTGGCTTTCTCTTTTGCTCTTTAACTTTATATCCACCGCATTTTATAGACTGTAATCCGTATCTATATCTTTCGGCAGTGTACAAAAACTACTTATGTCAGCTCTTGAGCAACGTAAACAGCTTAGTGGGTTGTAGACCAATGACATGCAAATAATATGACAGAATATTGTTAAGCAGAATTAAATACGGTTTGTAATTAATCCGGTTTGTTGATTTGCAATATATACATAGAAACCTTTTTTATTATCGTATGACTTTGATAATAAAAAAGGTTTCTATTACGTAGGCTTACTTTATTTGTAGAACAATGTTTGATCAAGATCAAACTATGATGTAATCGAAAAGTCAAAGCAAATTAACATCTGATCATTGTGGATAAATTGTTGCCTTTGATGATAGTAAATAGAAACTAAAATAAAAAAGGAAAATAAAAAAAAATCTCAAAAGATTGCACAAGTTTGTCGTCCAGTAACATCATCGGGATTCAGACATTTGGTAACAATATTAAATTACTTGTGCCTCTTCTTGACATAAATAAAAATCATCCAGATTTATTTATATTTGATTTATCGTAGTTAATGAAGTAAAACTTGTTGTATTCATCCGAAGCACTGCATTAACATAAGATTGAGATGCAATCGTGGGACGTGTTGCTTAATGGCTAAATGTGGATGGAAAAACAATAGGATTTAACTCTTTAGTACACATGTAACCACATGTAAACTATGAATAGTGACCTCTATGCCTTTGTTCAAGAGTGTATAGTTTAGCCTACGAATTTTTATAATGGAATATAGCTTACAAGTGCATTTAAAACTAAATTCAAGACAGCTAGGTGATTAGTAGTCCTATAATTAGCAAATGGTATTATTAGACATAGTTTAAGAAGCTGACTCCGTATAAAGTACCCACGTAGTTTGCTGAAAATATAGCGTGATTTTTAAATATTTTTGTTTTTTCAGATTACTCAGCCGTCTAATGATAAGGCTGAATGAAATTTTACTTCGTGTTGCTGAAGACAGGCTGGCAATTGTGATTTCCAAGACTATATGCAGTAAGCAATAATTTAACTAAACGGTGGTAAGTGATGATGCAGCCGAAGATGGTGAAGATTTAGCTTAACAAAATACATTCTATTAAGCTAAGTACACTTTTCCTAGATGTTACAAACTTGATAATAATGAATGCATTAACTTCTTAACTTGATGACTTCTCACTTTTACGCGAATACTATATTTAATCAAACTAACTTGAAGGATTTAAACGCGCTTATATCTAATTTCAAATTCAAACGATTATCTTATAAAATCATTCAAATAATGCTTATGAGTAACAATTTAATTCAGTAAATCTCAATTTCTCTATGACTAAAATATGCTTAAAGCAAATAAAGCCAAAAAGGAAAACATTTTCGCACAGACATGATTCCCTGAACGCGTGTAAAGAAAACCATTTCACTATTGACATCACGCTCTCCAGAGTAAAAGATAAGATGATTTTTTCATGTTGAGTGAATTTTATTGAGATATTCGTTGTATAAGAAGTGGCTATTTCTTTAAAAGCATTTTATTATTTGAAAGAACATTTTAACCATGCATGTAGCCCGATATTTAATGATAAACTAATGTCTGCTACACATACGTCATGTCTTGCATACGTGTTAGAGCCATGCTGCAGCTATATTAGTAGTAAAGTTGTAGCACGAATGGGTCGGCTCGACCGGGGAAGGACCACGCTCTACAGAATTCCAGCGTAAAGTAGCAGCTTAACGCTGCTGTGTTTCGTATGGTGAGTGTAGAGAACCGGAGACCCTTTTTACTGGAAATGAGGCATTCCATCTTAGTCCTCACGGGTGACAACGCATCTGCATTTTGATTTTTAATCGAGGATAGATGTAGATGTCTATGGGCCGCAGCAACCACTTATCATCAGGTGGACTGTGTGCTCGTTTGTCACCCTTATCCTATAAAAAAACATTGTATACTACAGTCTAGTACATACTATTATATGTATATTTCATAAGAAGTATTCCAAGTTAAATACAAATCAATTTTCCGAATCCAAAAATATACCAAACTGTGAGGCATTTTGTGACATAGTTGCCTCTCAAGATGGCATAGATCAAAAAAGGCATAAATAAAAATAATAATAATAATAGTCAAAATTCTATTAGCCAATTGAGTTTTCCAAATATATTAGAAATACAAAGACAACATCATTTCGGAATTAATATTACAAACACAAATTGAGAGTGGAAGATTCATTAATAAAGCTCTTTTCCTTACATTAATATAAAGCATCCATTCGGAGTTTGCTTGTAATCATTTGAGCATGAATTGTTTACCAACCTAATAATTGCAAGTAGACACTTAAAAACATACACTACAAGCTAAAAATGGTATAAATACTACTCAAACTGTCTTCAACTACTTTGTATAACCTTGAAATGCCGGGACGTCAAAAACTGAGGTTTTTGACGTCCCGATGTCATAGTTAGCCCGACTACCTTCAGTTTTTTAATATTAATTTTTGGTTCGATTTACGCAGAATGAACTTAAGTATCTTGAAGTCTAGCAGCGGTATACTTGGGTTTGGATTTCACTTTATTATTTTTAGGATCCCAAGTAGATGGCAGCAGCCATCCATCATCTCTATTGAAATTAGGATGTTTTTTAATTTCAATAGCCTCGCGAATCATCCTTGGTAGGAATCGGTGTTCTTTTGCGAGGATTTGTGGTCTATCAAATCTAATGTAATGGCGGGGACGATCTTGAACATGTTCATAAACTGCAGACTTACGGTGCGGTACGTACCCGATACGTCGGTGCTTCACGTCAGCTATATGTCCACCCGTGAGCATGGGTGCTGTAAAGCACCCGAAACGTCGCGAATTGAAAAAGTTAAAATTAAACGCGATATAATCCGTGAAAATTAGTTTCATTTAAGTTTTCCGAAATTAATTTGTCATCAATCTAATTATAAATTAGTACAAATATCAATTGCATGAAATACAATTAATGACAAACAATTTAATTCAGATTTTAGTTTAGTACAGGTATGGGCAACCTTTGACATGTTGAGGGCCAAACTTTAGCGTTCAAATATGTTAGCGGGCCGCGTTTAAATGTACTCAGTGCATTTTAAAGTACTGATAATATTTTTTGCGATAGATATTATACATGAAATAATACGACAATGTTATTATAGTACACTTTATTAAAATAACAAAAAGAAATTTAATAAAACGGTACATTATAATTAAATCGTTAAATTTGCAATTGTTACAAACTACGAAAGTTAAATACACCGAAATCAATGAGACACTTGTGCTTGAATTTGGGAAACTAATCCAGCGATATTTGGATTAATTCCACTGATACAAAGACGTAAAGATTTTTCCAAATTATCGTCAGTCAGTCTTGTGCGATGTGTTGATTTATTAACTTTCATCAACGAAAAGAACTGTTCGCATTTATAAGTACTGCCAAACGCACAAATCAATCTTCTTGCGAATTTTCTAAGCTGCGGAAAATTGTCTTTTTCTAGGTATTTTTTGTAGAAATCGCACAACTCTACGTCTTCAATTTGGATTTTAGGAGTGAGTTTTTTTGAATCTTGATCAACTCCATTTGTATTGGAACATTTTGTAGCAAATTAACTGAAACAGTCGCTAAATCTGTTCGAAAATTGTTCCGACAGTAACTTGAGTTCTTCAGCATATTCAGCATAAGCAATATTTTCATACGCAGAGAGCGTGTTGAAATAGTAACTGTTACCAGACAGCATCTGTAACTCCCACAAGCGTAGTTTGATCTGAAACGCTTTCAAATGGCTGTTCAAATCATTTACAAACTGTCCTTGTTTTCGAAGTTTCTTTAAATTATTTAAATAGCCTGTAAGATCGACCAGAAATGCCAAGTCATATATTCATTTTGGGTCACTTAATTCAGATTGTGGTTTATCTTTGATTTTCATAAAGTCTGCTATCTCATTTCTAAGCTCGTAAAACCGTTTCAATATTTTTCTTTTGCTCAGCCATCTGACTTCACAATAATATGTTACATCGTTATATTCAGCTGACATTTCATCCAAAAACGCCTTGAACTGACGATGGCTAAGCCCTTGGGATCGAATAAAGTTGTTGGTTTTACTACCACATTCATAACATTCTGGAGTCGAATGGACTTATGACACAAGTTCTGCTGGTGGATAATGCAATTAAGGACTATCAAATCATCTTTTTGTACATTTAATTCTGTTTCTTTTTCATTCGAAATTCCGATAAAACCTTTACGTAAGCCGACCATAGGAGGTCTTTTCCGGTACTCCTACTCCCAAGGTGTATTCCCGAATTCATGGAAGACAGCTTTTGTCCACGCGATCCCTAAAAAAGGCGACCGCTCAGACCCGTCCAACTAAAGGCCTATCGCGATCACCTCCTTGTTCTCCAAAATAATGGAATCCATTATTAACTGCCAGCTCATCCGGTACCTTGAGGATCACCAGCTGATTAGTGATCGCCAATACGGTTTTCGTCGGGGTCGATCAGCTGGTGATCTTCTGGTCTACCTGACCCATAGATGGGCGGAGGCAGTAGAGTCCAAGGGGGAGGCGTTGGCCGTTAGTCTGGACATTGCGAAGGCCTTCGATCGGGTTTAGCACAAAGCGCTTCTTTCGAAGCTCCCTTCCTATGGGCTTCCCGAGAAATTGTGCAATTGGATCACCAGCTTCCTTGCAGATCGGAGCATCAAGGTCGTTGTAGACGGTGCATGTTCTGACTTCAAGCATATTAACGCTGGTGTTCCACAAGGCTGTGTGCTATCACCAACGCTGTTTCTTCTGCATATCAATGATATGTTGCTAACTGGTAACATTCATTGCTATGCGGATGACAGCACTGGTGATGCTCTATACACCGGCCGGGCCAATATTTCTCGGGATAACGTCGCCGAGTACCGGAACAAACTTGTGTCTGAAGTCGAGTCTTTGCTGGACAAAGTCTCGGATTGGGGGCGACTAAATCTAGTCCAGTTTAATCCTCAGAAGACAAAAGTTTGCACGTTTACCGCTAAAAAGAACCCCTTTGTCGTATCTCCTCAGTTTCAAGGCACTCCCCTTCTTGCCTCAGCCAGTATCGGTATCCTCGGAGTCGACATATCGAGTGACGTGCAGTTTCGTGGTCACTTGGAAGAGAAGGCCAAATTGGCCTCTAAAAAGCTTGGCGTGCTCAGCAGAGTGGGACAGTATTTCATGCCGGCACACCGCCTGCAACTTTACAAGGCGCAGGTTCGGCCTCACATGGAATACTGTTCCCATCTCTGGACATGGGCTCCCCAGTACTAGCTCCTTCCACTTGACCGCATCCAGCGCAGTGCGGCTCGAATCGTCGACGACCGAGCCCTTTCCGATCGGCTCGATTCATTGGCACTGCGAAGAGATGTTGCATCTCTTTGCATTTTCTTTCGCATCTACCATGGGGAGTGCTCTGAGGAATTGTTCGGATTAATCCCAGCCACCAAATTTCATGAACGCACATCGCGGCAGAACTCCCGATACCATCCACACCATCTGGATGATTGACGGTCCACCACTGTGCGATTTAGAAGATGTTTTCTTCCTCGCACGACTTCCTTGTGGAATCGATTACCATCAGCGATTTTTCCGAACCGATACGACTTAGGGACCTGCAAGAAAAGAGCTTACTCCTTTTTAAAAGGCCGGCAACGCATCTGCAATTCCCCTGGTGTTGCGGTTGTTCATGGGCGGCGGTAGTCACTTACCATCAGGTGAGCCGCATGCTCGTTTGCCCCCTCTCCTATAAAAAAAAAGGTGCATGGCAAGCCAAAACTTGTGAATATCTTTTGAACTTCAATAAAAACATCCTCTCCTGTAGTGGTTCCTTTTAGCGGCTGTAAAGCATGCAACTCCTTATCAACACCTCGAATAAATATAGCCAGTTGAGCTGTGTCAGACAAATCGGTGCTTTCGTCTAATGCTATTGAAAATGATTCAAAACCAGCCATACGGTTATTCAATGTTGTTTTTATATCATTAGCCATCATTTCTATACGTCGAACAACAGTTTGTCTCGACAAACAAATTTTTTCAAATTCATTTTTCTTTTCAGGACACAAAATACCGCAAACTTCTAACTTACACTCCTTGATAAATTCTCGTTCGGCAAATAGTTTTAATGCCTTTGCCTATTTTGAGCTGAGTATAAAATTAGCTTTCACAACATTACCATCTTTTGTTCTTTATTTATGAAACATTTGTTACTATTTTTCTAAATTTGCTGTAAGCTTCTGGATTATTTTCTGTTCTTAATAGTCCTGCCAATGCGTGCAGCGTAGCATGCTTAGTTGAGTAATGGCTCTTTATATTGAGTTCTTTCATTACTGAAATGGATTCATTATACAGCAAACAAATAGGCTTGCCAATGTGCAAGTTAAAAAAAAGAATTCTTCAGTCCTTTTCTCGTTTCTTGAAACTGGCGACTCTCTGTATCTACTTTTCGTTTCTTTCCACCAGATATCTTTTTTGTTTACTTATCGTTCAATAAACTTAATAACAAACTATAGTTAGTAACCACTCGAGATGCACACAAAGTCACAAAGCAAGTTGACGGCTAGAGCAGTTCGCTAGGATATCACTTGTCCAAGTTATCACCTCGGTAGCTCAAATAGAACTGAAATAACGTTCGAGCCATCCACCCGCTTATAAAGGCAAAATGAATGATTAATCTAGAATAAACTAGTTTAGAATATTTGAGAAGCAATAAATCTTTTGATGTGTCGCTCGTGAGGCGGCAAACATCAACGAATTTGATGTTTGCTGCCTCACTGGCACTCCCGTGAGTATACAATAAGTACCTAATGTAATGTTTTTTTAATTGGGTTTTTTCAAAATGTCTCGCGGGCCGGATCATATCTTACAGCGGGCCGGTGGTTGCACATATATGGTTAGAACATTCGACATTTTTTCGTCTTCAACAGGTCGTTAAATCCACAGCTGAATGGACTGTAGGAAGAATTTGTCTTAATTTCCACTCTGTAGTCAGTATAATATACTATGAATGCCTCGTTGGTTTAGTGATTGTAAACGCACCTGCTGATCGTGTAGTCCTGGGTTCAACAAGGACAAACATCCAGACCCGGAACAATTATTTGTAGCACATACGAAATTTTGTTACGTGCGGGATCCGAAGCCGCGGCCCTCAGCACTGCAATTCATTGCAAAGCCACTCCCCCAAATACATCTTTTATACTGATAAATATTATAATTATAAATTGCTTACGAATAAATAAACATATAAAATTATTAATTAAACAAATAGATAATATAATTGAACAAAGTATCATTCATGCTGCTGGGTTGCGCTTTCGATTCATTTACGCTACTGTGGCTAGGTCCAGTGGGTCAAATTTGATTCCATTGGGTCAAATTACATTGCAGTTGGTCAAGATTTTATAGTATTATTTTTTAATATTAAATCCAATATTTTTCGTAATTTAGGCTGTGTTGCACTTCAAATCTATATATTCTGTTACAATAAGGCTTAAATAAAGTATTTTTGCTTTTAATAATGGTTGTATTCGACCTGAAAGATAACTCTGACGCATATTTTGTAAAACGCTATGGAAGGATTGTCTTCGCTCTAAAAAACCATCATTAAAATCATGATTTTGCTTACGGAAAGGTTATTTAAAATTTAAATTCAAGCACATACACACTTTTAAAGTATCCACAGTTAAAATATGAAAAAAGTACAATACATATATGTATACATAAACACTATGAATGGAATGATTAAGAACCTTTCGAAATATCTAATTCTTGAGACTTTTATTTTTTCGATTGAAATATAAGTTGTTGAATTACGTATTAAAGTTGATTTCTAGTAATGCCATTTTGATGAAACTTTTTATTACAATAAAAATGTGAGTTTCACTATGGCTGATATTATATTTTATAATAAAATTAAGTTAATAAATAATTTTTTTTATGTTGTATGTGTGTGTAAATAAATAAATAAATAAAAATAAATAATTAAAAGCTTTAAAAAAAATTACTTCGCAAATATCCGCGTTATAAAATAAAATGATGTGTCTTACCTAGTATGAAGAGCACCTCCCGCCCTCCCTCAATTGCGTGCACTATCCCCGTCACCACTAATCCCAGCACCGCTACTCCCAACGCCACTACACTAGGCAAGACACACCACTGACGATAATACGACATGTGTTTTGCCTCTACACGAGGCATCCTCTCAGGTGCTGGGATTAGTGGCGACGGGGATAGTGCACGCAATTGAGGGAGGGCGGGAGGTGCTCTTCATACTAGGTAAGACACATCATTTTATTTTATAACGCGGATATTTGCGAAGTAAATTTTTCTAAAAGCTTTTATATAATGGATTTCCGCAAAGTAACGCCTGATTCTATTAATTATATATTTTATAATTCTAAAATTCAAATTCTAAAATTTGAAATCCAGTCTTTTCAACATAATTAGGCAGAACGAACATGCACAAAGAAATAGCTAACTTTCCCGAAAGTCTGAATCAAAGTGTTATGATATGGTCTGATTTTAATTAACAAATTAATTGAACGCTCCGATTTGAGAAACTATTTAATCATTTTCTTATATAGATAAATTTTTCGTTATATTTTACTGAAATATTTTTATTTTATGTGTTTGTAATGGTTCCGTTTATTTCTCCGAGAAACATATACAGTCTTTAGTGTGAACCATATTTGACATGTTTTTTTTTTAAATTAATTAGAAGAGAGTTTTAGTTCTTTACATTTTATCATTTTTATTCGTTACATAGTTTAAGCAGCTACTGTTTATTTAGATTCTTAAAGGATTTGTTTACGGAATAAAAACACATATTACTGGAAATCCGATGGAAATCCAAAAAGCCAACTCGAGCAGTATTACAAAAATTAGGAATAATTATTACTGTAAGAGATATCGATCACAAGCCTATATGTATACCAGAGGTGAAAGTCAAGATGACATTCTACGATCGTAAACACTGCAGAAAACAATGAAAATGAACGAAAATAACGTCATATTTTTATAGTTTTCTATAGCGTTAACGATCGTAGTGGTCTTCCGCTAAAGGAATTCCGGTGAACCAACGACTTATCACAATCCAATGGCTTTGGGATATAATGAGTGATTTTTCTTTTCTATTAATAGGGGTTCCTTGTCCATATTCTATCGACTTCAAAAAGGAGGAGGTACTCAATTCGACTGTATGTTTCTTTTTTTTTTGGCTATGGAGAACCGGAGACCATTTTTTACTGGAAAAGAGGCTCTGTATTAGTCCTCACGGCTGACAACGCATCTGCATTTAAATTCGTAAACACAGGCCACAGCAACCACTTACCATCAGGTGGACTGTGTGCTAGTTTGTAACCTTTATTCTATAAAAAAAATTTGACAGGCATGAGATAATTTCAACATAATTTCCCGCTTAATTTAAAAAAATTATAAAAATAATGAATACATCATCCAAAGAACGGACCACTTTGTTAATTCATTAAACAACATTAGCCTTATCTAAATGACAATGAACGCAAATATTTGTGTTTACTGGTAAGTAAGCGCTGCTTAAGTCAAACGTCGTTGTAAGTTCTGCGAGTTCTATCATCTGTAAGCAGCTGACCTAGAGTGAAGTATCGCCACACTTTTGCAAGGCTAGGAGTCCTTCCTTTCTTTGTTCTTGCCTCCTTTCAGCTTTGGCATTGGGCTCAATGAATCACCCGAAGTTATGGTTTGAGGAAATCTCAACCTCCAACAATTGTAGGCAGTCGGTGTTTTCTAGTGATACATAAAGAAGAAGCCAAGATTATCTGGCTCTTTTTTGCAGTGAAGAGACATGCTTGTGTTTTGGAAGCGCTGTTCTGTAAGTATTTCTTTCAATATTTTTTTAGTACTAGTGATCCGCCCCACCTTCGTACGGGTGATTTCTGGATCTTGACAACAGTGCCACCTAACGGTCCCAATTGTGAATCTAAACCATCCAGGAACCCACTCACGCACACAATTTTTTTATCAGAATCAGTCGAGCCATATTCGTGTTTTATCAAGACTAACGGACAGCAATTGATTTGTGTGTATTGAGATTAAACGGCAGGAGCCAGGTAATCAAGGACAAATGTCATAAATCGTTGGTTTAAAGATGTCATTGGGCACTTATTACAATAGGAATCCAATGACGTCTTAGGGAGTAACTACATTTATTCAGTTCCACTCGCGTTTCGCTGGATGATTTTGGTTACACTTATACATTTCCGCTTCTATCAACCGCATACGGCGTCGTAAGATTGGATAGCGTGCTATCTCCGCTGAAACGCTTCTATCAGCCGGCGCTGGATGACTGAGAAGCGACTACATGCTCACGATAAACTACTTTCATTTAGTATTTTGCAACATGCACAGATCCATGTGCGATATTATTATCTTACGGTTCTTTCAAAAGAAATGGAAAAACTGAACATAATAAACACAAACGCAAACGAAAGTAGGTCGACCTCCATCGGAGAAATAAAAATTTGGTTAAAGAATACGCGACATTGATACCGAATTAAAAGAAAACGACATTAAATATAAAGAGTATTTTCCGATGAATATTTAAAAATTTTAGAAAATTGCAGAGCTATTGCGACTAGGGTTACAAAAGCAAGATACAATAATACTCCGAGCAAATTCTGACATTGCGACGTTAATTACCTCAGTCCCCCCGTGATCATGGATGCTGTAAAGAACCTAAAGCGTCGGGATTTAATAAAAATAAGTTAATTAAACGCGATAGAATCCGTAAAAGTAGTTTTATTCAACGTGTAGTGTTCGCGTAGTTATATCTAGTCGTTAATCTCTTATATCTTTAATCACAAAATAAATCATAGTATGTAACAAGGTGGCAAATTGTACCCTTCAGCCTTCTGTACAATTTGCAGATGGGTACGTACGAGTATGTGGTGTATGGTACTAGAGCCTTTTCGGAAACTGGCTTAGGGAGGCTGGAAGTCGTCGAGTCTGCGTGCGAGACGATTCGTAATGACTCTCATAAACAGCACGTAGACGCGGCTGAGAAGGGGAATCGGTCTGTAGTACTTCAGAAGAGCGTTATCGCCTTTCTTGAAGAATAAGACCACCGCACTTCTGCTCCACGCCTCCAGAGTAGTCTCGGTATGTAGGACAGAATTAAAGAGCTCCTGAAGGACTTCAAGTACCGGTTTTCCACCCGCTTTCAGAAAGTCTCATCCTTGGAGTCACACGCAAGTGTAAGTAACGATCAAGGATGACGTGTACAGCTACCCATAGAACCTCTCAATCTCACTCAAAATTGTAGGTGTCCCGGAAACAGTTGGCACTTTCTGGTAGACAGATCTCTGGCAAAGACTTTCGAGCCCTAGTGCTGCTCGATCGCTTCTTCAATACGAGCTGTATTACCTCATATGTAGTATATGTAGCTGTATATCCTCATACATTTCCTCCACCTCCTCATCGCAATGTGCCGAGGTTGGTGCGTGAACCTGTATGAACTTCAACGAATACCGTTTGGTGATTCTGAGTATAAGGTACGCAACCCTAGTCGACACACTCTAAAACTTTACAGAGTTGTTAACGGGAGACTTGTGGACGATAAATCCGACACTTCCTTGGGACAAATGGTCCCGGTGATAGAAAAAGTTGCTGGATTCGAGGATTACCGTGTCCTTCCCCTCCCTTTGGACCTCAGATAATCCTGTAATATCCTACCTCAACTTATCTATCTCTTTTTCCAGCTCCAGGATATTCTCATCAGTCCTCAGGGTGCGTGCGTTGTATGTTGTTAGGTCGTCTTAGGTGGCAACCGAACCTCTACCGGAGATTCTTTGCAACCTCTGCCCCGCCGTTACTATGGTCGCCACAGCAGCCGTATAATAGCGGGGCCGCCGGGAACTGGGGGCCATCTCTTCGTAACATTCGTCATGGGGGGATGTTTGCCATAGTTGCCACACTTGGTGAGCGGGTTGGCAACCGCAATTTTTTTATTGTAGTATTGTTGTTATCAGGAAGACGCTGCTGCACATCTCCTGTCTGTTTCCCAATGTCGCCTCTTACGACACGGAAGATATGGGGTAGTGGATATTCTTAACCGCCACTACACGGCTAACTTTATATCCACCACATTTTATAGACTGTAATCCGTATCTATATCTTTCGGCAGTGTACAAAAACTACTTATGTCAGCTCTTGAGCAACATAAACAGCTTAGTGGGATGTAGACTAATGACATGCGAAATAATATGACAGAATATTGTTAAGCAGAATTAAATATCCGGTTTGTTGATTTGCAATATATACATAGAAGCCTTTTTTATTATCAAACTCATACACGTAGGCTTACTTTATTTGTAGAACAATGTTTGATCAAGATCAAACTATGATGTAATCGAAAAGTCTATCATAAGCAAATTAACATCTGATCATTGTGGATAAATTGTTGCCTTTGAAGATAATAAATAATAAAAAATAAATAAATAGGAATATAAAATAAAACTCAAAAGGTTGCACAAGTTTGTCGTCCAGTAACATCATTGGGTTTCAGACATTTGATAACAATATTAAATTACTAGTGCCTCTTCTTGACATAAATCAAAATCATCCAGACTTATTTATATTTGATTTATCGTAGTTAATGAAGCAAAACTTGTTGTATTTATCCGAAGCACTGCATTAACATAAGATTGAAATGCAACCGTGGGACGTGTTGCTTAATGGCTAAATGTGGATGGAAAAACAATAGGATTTAACTCTTAAGTACACATGTAACCACATGTAAACTATGAATAGTGACCTCTATGCCTTTGTTCAAGATTGTACAGTTTAGCCTACGAGTCTTTATAATGGAATATAGCTTACAAGTGCCTTTACAACTAAATTCAAGATAGCTAGGTGATTAGTAGTCCTATAATTAGCAAATGGTATTATAAGACATAGTTTAAGAAGCTGATCCCGTATTAGTTTGCTGAAAATATAACGTGTTTTTTAAATATCTTTGTTTTTTCAGATTATTCAGCCGTCTAATGATAAGGTTGAATGAAATTTTACTTCGTCTTGCTGAAGACAGGCTGGAAATTGTGCTTTCCAAGACTATATGCAGTAAGCAATAATTTAACTAAACGGTGGTAAGTGATGATGCAGCCGAAGATGGTGAAGATTTAGCTTAACAAAATACATTCTATTAAGCTAAGTACACTTTTCCTAGATGTTAAAAACTTGATAATAATGAATGCATTAACTTCTTAACTTGATGACTTCTCATTTTTACGCGAATACTATATTTAATCAAACTAACTAGAAGGATTTAAACGCGCTTATATTTAATTTCAAATTCAAACGATTATCTCATAAAATCATTGAAATAATGCTTATGAGTAACAATTTAATTTAGTAAATCTCAATTTCTCTATGACTAAAATATGCTTAAAGCAAATAAAGCCAAAAAGGAAAGCATTTTCGCACAGAGATGATTCCCTGAACGCGTGTAAAGAAAACCATTTCACTATTGCCATCACGCTCTCCAAAGTAAAAGATAAGATTATTTTTTCATCTTGAGTGAATTTTATTGAGATATTTGTTTTATAAGAAGTTGCTTTTTCTTTAAAAGCATTTTATTATTTGAAAGAACATTTTTAACCATGCATGTAGCCCGATATTTAATGATAAATTAATGTCTGCTACATATACGTCATGTCTTTTATACGTGGTAGAGCCATGCTGCAGCTATATTAGTAGTAAAGTTGTAGAACGAATGGGTCGGCTCGACCGGGGAAGGACCACGCTCTCAGAGAATACCAGCGTAAAATAGCAGCTTAACGCTGCTGTGTTTCGTATGGTAAGTGTAGAGAACCGGAGACCCTTTTTACTGGAAATGAGGCATTCCATCTTAGTCCTCACGGGTGACAACGCATCTGCATTTTGATTTGTAATCGAGGATAGATGTAGATGTCTATGGGCCGCAGCAACCACTTATCATCAGGTGGACTGTGTGCTCGTTTGTCACCCTTATCCTATAAAAATATATAAGGACGGAATCGCAAAAATACTTTGAACACAAATAATAAGTTATTTCACGTGAAGTGGCGGCATCAGAGAATCCACTATCCCTTATTATTTTGTTGCTTGTCGTAAATCGTATCGTAAAAAAAGACATAGAAGAATATAACAAGTGATGGCATTGGCAAGCATTATCTTCCTGATATTAACTCATAATACTAAAAGTCTGGAAGGTAATCTATTGAAAAAGCCTAGTTTCACCAGTGGACTTGTTTAGACTCTAATGATAGAATAAGCATTCATAGACAAACACGCATAATTTAAAAGCCGATGTCTATCTTCAAAACATATAATTTGGAAATGGTATGCAGATATAGTCCTTAATTTAAGTGTCCGTTTCTAGTAATTAGACAAGAAATGATCAATTAATTGAATTAATTGAATAATCTACGGAGTCTCTATTATCTTCCATACTATTTACATAGCTAAATTAATTGCTTTATTCTAATAGTTTGAAACTTTTCTGATGGATCACTAATTAATAACTATAACATGAACGTAATATTAATTATAATTATATTTTGAAAACATTTTTATACATATTGGCCTCCATAAATTTGAAGCCATATTACAAAAGGACCTAAGTACCTATTAGGTTTTATAGTACCGTGTTTCTCGGTGGCGAGAACTACAATATATGATAATAAACGCAGATGATTTATTATCTTATTCTCGTATTGTAGAACTTATGTGAGAAACTGTAACGAAGTTTTCTACTACGTTGTATGACTTTTTACGTGAAACAGTTAAATGATAAGAATTAAAAAGTCTTTACCAAATATCCGTAGACCGCATCGAATTTATTTGAACAGTGCATAGCATTGCTATTTAATTTATTATCTAGCTGTCTAGATTGCTTAGCTAAAACTCTACGACTTTACACTTTTATTATGTCAAATATAGCAAAAATGATAAAAACTATTAAAACAGTAGAAAGGCTGCGCAGATTTTTTATGATAACTAATACGGAAAATTGTCAAAATATAGCCAATAATACAAGGAAGGGAGTTGCGTGTAGTCTTACATTAGACGACCTCCACTTCCATTCAATTCAATTTTGATATAGCAAAAGTTGGACTAAACCAGTCATGGTCCAAACTCGACTAATGACCAGTTTTTTGACGTGGTAGAGCCATGCTGCAGTTATATTATGGTTGCAGTACGATTGGGTACTGTTTCGTATGGTGTGTGTAAAGAACTGGTAAACCATTTTTACTGGATACGAGGCATTACATCTTAGTCCTCAGGAGGGACAACGCATCTGCATTTTGATTCTTATCGAGGATAAATATAGATATCTATAGGCCACAATATCCACTTAGCATTAAGTGGACTGTGCGCTAGTTTGACACCCTTATTCTTTAAAAAATGTAAAGTAGCAGCAGAGCAGCACACTAGGCTTTTTCTTGTCCCCGTTCATTTTAAGACCAATCAGTTAGGAGATAGCAGTCTGAGGACTGCGGACTGAGGTCCTCCAGCGAAACTACCATAACGGGTATATTGTCAAATTGATGGCAGGTGATGGGAAGTCTATGTTTATAGGTAGACTTGTGATCTGCTATAATAATGATGATGATGATGATAGGTATCATAGTTCCCAAGAATTGGCATTTCAACGTTGTACTAAGTAGTTGAAGACAGTTTTAGTAGTATTTATACCATTCTTAGCTTGTAGTGTATGTTTTTAAGCGTCTACTTGCAATTATTAGGTTGGTAAACAATTCATGCTGAAATGATTACAAGCAAACTCCGAATGGATGCTTTATATTAATGTAAGGAAGCGAGCTTTATTAATAAATCTTCCACTCTCAATTTGCGTTTGTAATATTAATTCTGTAATGATGTTGTCTTTGTATTTCTAATATATTTGGAAAACTCAGTTGGCTAATAGAATTTTGACTATTATTATTATTATTTTTATTTATGCCTTTTTTGATCTGTGCCATCTTGAGAGGCAACTATGTCATAAAATGCCTCACAGTTTCGTATTTCTTTGGATTCGGAATATTGATTTGTATTTAACTTGGAATACTTCTTATGAAATATACATATAATAATACATATTATAGTATGTACTAGACTATAGTATACAATGTTTTTTTATAGGATAGGGTGACAATCGAGCACACAGTCCACCTGAAGGTAAGTGGTTGCTGTGGCCCATAGACATCTACATTTATCCTCGTTTGCGAATCAAAATGCAGATGCGTTGTCACCCGTGAGGACTAAGATGGAATGCCTCTTTTCCAGTAAAAAGGGTCTCCGGTTCTCGTCACTCACCATACGAAACACAACAGTGTTAAGCTGCTATTTTACGCTGGTATTCTGTGAGAGCGTGGTCCTTCCCCGGTCGAGCCGACTAACTACTAATACTATAACTATACTATTAATATAGCTGCAGCATAGCTCTACCACGTATAAAAATATGTTTGCACTTTGACCAAAACATTTAAAAGGAAATTCATTCGTATTTTCCAACTTCAGCTTTAATCTACATGAACAGAAAACCTTACAGTTCACTTATGTAATGGAAAGTTCTCCGAAAGTTTTCTTATATTTACTTGATTATATCGCATTTAATTTAAACTTTTTAAATTCCCGACGCTTCGGGTGCTTTACAGCACCCATGGTCACAGGGCGACTGAGGTTTTTGACGTCCCGATGTCATAGCTAGCCCGGTTACCTTCAGTTTTTTAATATTAATTTTTTGTTCGATTTACGCAGAATGAGCTTACAGTCTAGCTTGAAGTCTAGCAGCGGTATATTTGGGTTTGGATTTAACTTTATTAATTTTAGTATCCCAAGCAGATGGCAGCACCTATCCATCTTCTCTATTGAAATTAGGATGTTTTTTAATTTCAATAGCCTCGCGAACCATCCTTGGTAGGAATCGGTGTTCTTATCCGAGGATTTGTGGTCTATCAAATCTAATGTAATGGCGGGGACGATCTTGAACATGTTTATAAACTGCAGACTTACGGTGCGGTACGTACCCGATACGTCGGTGCTTCACGTCAGCTATATGTCCTCCCGTGACAATGGGTCGAGCACCCGAAACGTCGCTAATTAAAAAAGTTAAAATTAAACGCGATATAATCCGTAAAAATTAGTTTCATTTAAGTTCTCTGAAATCAATTTGTCATCTATCTAATTATAAATTAGTACAAATATCAATTGCATGAAATACAATTAATGACAAACAATTTAATTCAGATTATAGTTTAGAACAGGTATAGGCAACCTTTGACATGTTGAGGGCCAATCTTTAGCGTTCAAATATGTTAGCGGGCCGCGTTTAAATATACTCAGTGCATTATAAAGTACTGATAATATTTTTTGCGATAGATATTAGACATGAAATAATACGACAATGTAATTATAGTACAAATTATCAAAATAACAAAAAGAATTATAATTAAATCGTTAAATTTGCAATTGTTACAAACTACGAAAGTTAAATACACCGAAATCAATGAGACACTTGAGCTTGAATTTGGGAAACTAATCCATCGATATTTGGATTAATTCCATTGATACAAAGACGTAAAGATTTTTCCAAATAATCGTCAGTCAGTCTTGTGCGATGTGTTGATTTATTAACTTTCATCAACGAAAAGAACTGTTCGCATTTATAAGTACTGCCAAACGCACAAATCAATCTTCTTGCGAATTTTCTAAGCTGCGGAAAATTGTCTTTTTCTAGGTATTTTTTGTAGAAATCGCACAACTCTACGTCTTCAATTTGGATTTTAGGAGTGAGTTTTTTTGAATCTTGATCAACTCCATTTGTATTGGAACATTTTGTAGCAAATTAACTGAAACAGTCGCTAAATCTGTTCGAAAATTGTTCCGACAGTAACTTGAGTTCTTCAGCATATTCAGCATAAGCAATATTTTCATACGCAGAGAGCGTGTTGAAATAGTAACTGTTACCAGACAGCATCTGTAACTCCCACAAGCGTAGTTTGATCTGAAACGCTTTCAAATGGCTGTTCAAATCATTTACAAACTGTCCTTGTTTTCGAAGTTTCTTTAAATTATTTAAATAGCCTGTAAGATCGACCAGAAATGCCAAGTCATATATTCATTTTGGGTCACTTAATTCAGATTGTGGTTTATCTTTGATTTTCATAAAGTCTGCTATCTCATTTCTAAGCTCGTAAAACCGTTTCAATATTTTTCTTTTGCTCAGCCATCTGACTTCACAATAATATGTTACATCGTTATATTCAGCTGACATTTCATCCAAAAACGCCTTGAACTGACGATGGCTAAGCCCTTGGGATCGAATAAAGTTGTTGGTTTTACTACCACATTCATAACATTCTGGAGTCGAATGGACTTATGACACAAGTTCTGCTGGTGGATAATGCAATTAAGGACTATCAAATCATCTTTTTGTACATTTAATTCTGTTTCTTTTTCATTCGAAATTCCGATAAAACCTTTACGTAAGCCGACCATAGGAGGTGCATGGCAAGCCAAAACTTGTGAATACCTTTTGAACTTCAATAAAAATATCCTCTCCTGTAGTGGTTCCTTTTAGCGGCTGTAAAGCAAGCAATTCCTCAGTAACAGTGAACTCCTTATAAACACCTCGAATAAATATAGCCAGCTGAGCTGTGTCAGACAAATCGGTGCTCTCGTCTAATGCTATGGAAAGTGATTCAAAACCAGCCAATGTTTTTATATCATTAGCCATCATTTCTATACGTTGAACAACAGTTCGTCTTGACAAACAAATTTTTTCAAATTCATTTTTCTTTTCAGGACACAAAATACCGCAAACTTCTAACTTACGCTCCTTGATAAATTCTCGTTCGGCAAATAGTTTTAATGCCTTTGCCAATTTTGAGCTAAGTATAAAATTAGCTTTCACAACAGTACCAACTTGTGTTATTTATTTATGAAACATTTGTTACTTTTTTTCCAAATATGCGGTAAGCTTCTGGATTTTTTTCTATTCTTAATAGTCCTGCCAATGCGTGCAGCGTAGCATGCTTAGTTGAGTAATGGCTCTTTATATTGAGTTCTTTCATTACTGAAATGGATTCATTACACAGCAAACAAATAGGCTTGCCAATGTGCAAGTTAAAAAAATAATTCTTCAGTCCTTTTCTCGTTTCTTGAAACTGGCGACTCTCTGTATCTAATTTTCGCTTCTTTCCACCAGACATCTTTTTTGTTTACTTTTCGTTCAATAAACTTAATAACAAACTATAGTTAGTAACCACTCGAGATGCACACAAAGTCACAAAGCAAGTTGACGGCTAGAGCAGTTCGCTAGGATATCACTTGTCCAAGTTATCACCTCGGTAGCTTAAATAGACCTGAAATAACGTTCGAGCCATCCACCCGCTTATAAAGGCAAAATGAATGATTAATCTAAAATAAACTAGTTTAGAATATTTGAGAAGCAATAAATCTTTTGATGTGTCGCTCGTGAGGCGGCAAACATCAACGGATTTGATGTTTGCTGCCTCACTGTCACTCCCGTGAATACTCACGGGAGTGACAGTGAGGCAGCAAACATCCACAAGTTCCTAATGTAATGTTTATTTAATTGGGTTTTTTCAAAATGTCTTGCGGGCCGGATCATATCTTACAGCGGGCCGGTTGTTGCACATATATGATTAGAACATTCAACATTTTTTCTTCTTCAACAGGTCGTTAAATCCACAGCCGAATGGACTGTAGGAAGAATTTGTCTTTATTTCCACTCTGTAGTCAGTATAATATACTATGAATGCCTCGTTGGTTTAGTGATTGTAAACGCACCTGCTGCTCGTGTAGTCCTGGGTTCAAACCCCGGGTTGGGCTATAAAAAATAGTAGTTATAGATTTTTCCGTCATTGAACTTTCAGTAGCTGCCCGGAGTCAGGAAGTTGACAGTGTCTCACCCCGTGCCTCAAGAAACACGTTAAATCGTTGGTCCTGCGCCTTATCTCTCTCCGGTTGTATCGGTTCACCGTCCTATCGGACTAAGAGAGTGATGGTATAGAGAGTGCACCTATGCTGGCGCAAACATTTGGACACTATAATCCTGTCCTTCACCGATGGCTAGTTTCTGTTGACGCTGGCCGCCGTGACCGAATTTCGGTCTGGAGGGCATTATTATTATTAATCTTTATCACCGTTTGGACGTAGTAGAGCTATATTATATGTGGTAGAGCCATGCTAAAGCTATATTATACCATCACCTCGACTGGAGAAGTATCATGACACCACAGAATACCAGCGTAAATTAGCATCTTAATGCTGCTGTGTTTCGTATTGTGACGCATCATAATTATTATTAATAAATAATAATTAAATTCATTATACAGACATTTAAAAATGTGATAGAAATTATAATTTAAACAATAAAATGCAAATAATAAGCATAGAGTTCAAAAATATCCATTTGGAATATTGAATATTATATATATTAGTAAACGCATAAAATGTCTCAAAAAATCTCTAAATTTATTAAAAACCTGCTTAAAATGTTCAAAATATATCAAATCATATAAATACAAGGCGATTATATTACAATAACAAAGATAAATAACATTTGTAATATAATAGAAAAAATGGATTAAAATTTTCTAAGTTGATGAAGGTGTTCGTGTAATAATTGGAAAATTTCTAAGTTAATGAACGTGTTCTTGTAATGTTCCCTTATATTGGGGCGTTGTCGGAGACACATACCCAAGGTTGTACATATATATGGGGTGGTCGGCTGACCGACTGCTAGTACTAAGGTTGCACAATGACTAGTCCTATATTAGGGACTTAACATAGTAAGGTCTGACGAACCAAAGCATTAATATAGAAGGTCTCTATGATGCATAAGCATTATGATAGCAGAGTTATGACTTGAAGTCCCATATGAATAAGACATACAGTAGTATGGTCTATGAAATAAAGCAAATATGTGGAAGGACTCAAATATGTAAAAGCATTATATTGAAAGAAATGGGACTTGAAAAGGATTATTATAGTGGCGTGTAGGTTGCTTCGCAGCCTCTGAGACCGAGGTAAACTTGGACTCACTAACCGATGTGTCCTAGACATATCATCTTAGTGCCAATGGTAAGCGGGTTTGTTGTAGCAATACGACTTGCCCGTGGACATCGCACACCCCTACCGTTTGTGGGCGGCGTCTTAGCGCATAGCGTTATGATACGTCGGCTATCTTTCGGATTAGGGTGAGTGTGTTTGGTAGTACTTTTAAGTGCAGCAAGCATACTCAACTTCATATCTTAGTGCAATAGCGCTATGATACGTGGAGTTTTGGCTACTGACGTCTTAGTACCGTACTACTATGATACGTTGGTGGTAATTTTAGTTAACAACATTATCAAATTTTGTTACCAAAGTCGATAGGGATCATGTGGGTGTGTTGTGAGGGGGCGCCATCCGTATGATAGTTGCATTGATGCTTACTGCTACTTGCAGTATTGTGTCTTGTGATGGATCTGCGGGTGTGCTGCACCTGATTCGATGCATCTTGTGGTTCTGGTCGATGGAGGTATGCGGGTGGTGATGTCTGCTGGGACTGTGTGGGGGACCTTGGGATGGTGTAAGCCCGACGATAGTCGTATTGATGCTTGTTGCATTCTGTAGCATTGCGTCTCTACGATGGTTGTTTGGCGGGTCGCTATTCTCAATGGCGCTCTCTGCGTCTTGGTTTGACTCACAACCTAAGTAGCTTTGCCCAAGTCGGGTCCCTTCATTGCGGGGCTGCAGACTGTCTGCCCTCCATGATGTTTTATATAACAACTTAATAATATATCTCTATAAAGTTCCCACCTTTGAGAGATTGAAGGCAACTTGTTGGTGGGTGAGACAAACATGATCGAAAAATGCATATACTCAACGTCAGTGACACAAACCCTTTCTGATGGCGAATTATTAATATTATCTTATAACTGCCTATTGGCTATTATATCTGCCATTGTCTTGGTTGGTGGAGCATATGTGTTGACCTCATGCGGGTGGTAGCTGGAGGGAGAATCTGAGGAGGCTCTCAAGGCTGCGGCCGAAAGCCGCGCAACGTGGGACCCCATTCCCTTGAGGTGAGCGGTAGACTCATGACACGCTCTGCGGCCAATTGGCCGTGCTGACCATGCAATTGGTGGTGATGCCTTACACTTACATCACGTCTGCAGGAACGGCGGTCTGGCAGGTGGTGGCGCTCACGGAAGGCTTTTTATGGTCAGTGTGCCTATTGTTGCCTAACCCGTGTGACGTACATTCACCGTGGCTGGATTTGATCGTATTCTGTATGGCGTTTACACGCATTGACATGCGCGACTTCGGTCGATGTTTGTGCTTACGCACTGTCAAGGGGCCAAGTCCTCTTTTACTGGTTCGCCAGTTATTTTGCTGTGGACTACGGTCCAGTTCCCAACTTTGCGTACCCTTCGGGGGGAACGCATTAAAATGGTTGGCGCTCACCGTGCGCGGCGTGTGTGGGGGCCGTGTACCTCCTCCACATTTTTTTTAAAATATGGGAGAGCGAAGCCCTTGTAGCTGGTATTTGATATAAATATTGTGAGCCTTTTCCAAGCGGGAAGGGATTAATTAATAAGGAATTGACTGTTGTGAACCAGATACAAGTGGAATAGGGACAATTTATTGTTCTTAACCTTTTTGAGCTCTGTCTTCGTGAACGGGGTTCTTTAGCTTATAAGACTCTACCAACAGCTTTCGATTGCTCTCGTGAATATTCATTCTTCCAAGATACACCTAAAAGAACTAAGTTATTATACAAACACAACGTAAATAATTTAAAATTAAAAATTTTGTACAGCCGACTTCAATATAAGTTATTTAAGAATAACTTAAAAACTATTGGTCTGACCTTGATCAAATTCATATGGGACCACACGAGAAGTACCAGCTTTCAAATAAAAAAAGAATCATCGAAATCGGTTCACCCAGAAAAAAGTTCTGAGGTAACACACATAAAAAAAAAAAACGAAAAAAAAAACATACAGTCGAATTGAGTACCGGCTCCTTTTTGGAAGTCGGCAGAAAAGGGTCCTAACTAAGACGATCAAGCCATAAATTTATTAAACGGCCTATTTAAACCTTTAGAAAGATCAAGTTATACTGGTCAGGTAAATTAGATTATTTATTGTCGTGAAGCGACAATTAAAAAAAACAGAACCTAACCTAAGTACAACAAAACAACAAAAGTAGAGCCAGAAAACAATATATTTAAATTTTTAAAAGGTATTTACAATTTTATAAAAAAATGAAATGAGGATGATGATGAATGAAGTGAGAGTACAATTAGATTACAAAAAAATAAAGGTAGGAGAATAGGGGAATATAGAGTTGTAGTGGAGCCTAAAAGTCGAAGCGACACACGTTGCGATTGTAGAGATAGGTTTCTTAGCAGCGACGGCACGCAGCGCCTGAAGCCAGCACACGCCGGTTGCGCTTGTAGAGGTAGGTTTCTTAGCAGCGACGGCACGCAGCGCCTGGAGCCAGCACACGCAGCATCCGGAGCCGGCGCACGTAGTGCCTGGAGTAGGTGCGCTCAACGTTTAGAGTCAGCAGTTGCAGCGCCCAAAGGTAGCGCCGGCGGTAGGTGCACTCGGCGCCTGGAGTAAGCAGTCGTAGCGCCCGGAGTAGTGTGGCCCCCGCGCTTGAAGTAGACTGCCGACGACATCCGAGGTAGATGGAGGCTTGTAGGATTCCGGAGTGGTGCGGCTCCGCGCTTGAAGAAGGCTTCGCCGAAGACTTCACGTGTAGGTGGAGGCTTGCAGGATCCCGGGGCAATGCGGCCCCGGGATAAGGCCTTTAGAAGATGCTTCCAATTCGAGAACTGAAGCAAGACTGCCTTTCTTCACCGATTGTTCGGCTTTTATACCTTTCTAGAGAGGACGGAAAAATTATTTAAATTAAACGCAAATTTTTTGTAAATGGTCAAGAGAAAAGAGTATTTATGTGGAATTATCGAAATAGGAACAACAGATCGGTAGCAAATTTGAATATAATTACTATGGAGACCAAATAAACAACAATGTCAAAACATGTCAAATTTTGGTTTTAGGCTTGTAATAAGAAAACGGCAAGATTTAAGTGGAAAATGAGATATTATTGATATAGGAAAAAAGGTAGCGCAACTGCCCACACAAAGCCCGAAATTGTAGAGTTACGGAAAACTAACTAAAAGACCGAAAAAAAGGTAGACTCCATTGACACCAATTTAAAAGTGCTGATAATGTGAAAATACGAAGTAGAAATGATTTGTTATTGTGTTCTTATGGTTTAAAATCGTTACAGGATCCTATGGAAATAAAGGTGATGTAAAATATCCAGTTTTGAAGTGAATGCAGAAAATCGAAACAGAATGGAAAAATGAATTTAAAATAATGTAAAATGATAAGTAAGTAGCATTACACTACATTATATATCTTACAGATATAGATTCTAAAGAAATACAAGTATAAGTGGATATATAGTACAAAAGAAAAAAGATGGGGGGGTTCGTTACAGTATGATCAATGTAGAAAACTAAAGACCTCTTTTACTGGAAACGAGGCATTTCATTTTAGTCTTAAGGGGCGACAAAGCATCTGTTTTTTGTTTTTTATCGAGAATAGATGTAGACATCTATAGAACACAACATATGCCTACCATCGGGTGTGCTAGTTTGTCAACCTAATTATTTAAGTAAAAACAGGCGGAGACCATACATCTTGCATCTTTGACGTTTGCATACTGTCAGTTGAGTGGCGCGTAGCCACACCAACACTACTCTTCCTGCCCGATTTCACCTTGGTTGCATCCGGAAGGGAAAGAGGACACCCTTTCCGCCATAGTCCACCAACGCGCATTTGTATCGGGCTAGGTAAGCCCCCTCGGAGCGGCCACCTCGGGCCGGCCCTACACCTCGGGCCAAGTGCGTTCTTCTTTGTTCACCGCGGGTGGCTAAAGCGATGACTACTAAGCCCGTCTCCCCCACGACAAGGCGGGAGGAACCCGTTCGGGGGGGAACCTAATAACCTAAGCTAATCTAACCAAACCTTTTTTTGTTGTGGGGAAATCCTCATGTACGAATACTCGTATATGATCGTTACGTCCCGAGATCTCCATTCGGAATGTAACCGGGGCCGCTCTCTCACTTTGCTTTATTAAAGTACATCTCAGGGGCGGTCCTTTCTAACCCAGCGCCCGAGTAGTGCTATCCCGTTGTCTCGGGACCAATTTCAAAATATGTTTCTCCTTGAGGGTTACATCTAGGCGCACGGGGCGGTCAGAGGCCCCGTTTCTGGTAGAGAGACACTGTTTTTAACAGGAGGGCCATGACGAACACCTTGGCGACGTCGTCTCCGAGCGGAGCCCTCTTGCGATGCTGCTTAGCAGCCTCCATCTTTTTTTTATAGGATAAGGGTGACAAACGAGCACACAGTCCACCTGATGGTAAGTGGTCACTGCGGCCCATAGACATCTACATCTATCCTCTATTACAAATCAAAATGCAGATGCGTTGTCACCCGTGAGGACTAAGATGAAATGCCTCATTTAAAGATGAATCATAACGAATTCACAGAGGGTGGCTACGGCTCTCTACGCCGAATGCTTGACACGAATGCTGGCAGGGAGAGGTTCCGTCCGATTTGGTTCACTAGAATCGTCCGCACCCGTTCCTATCCTGGATATACCTCGAGCGTATCGCACGCGGAATCCTGGTCCCATGCACCACCAAAGTAGCAGTTTGCCGTCACCTTGTGTCCAATCTAACACAAATAATAACCAAAGCACCCGTGCCTGGAAATTATCTATGTAAGTCTGTAGGAGAGTCTTCCTACTCAATGACGTATTTGCGTCCACAGCGTTCCTTTAGTCGAATGTGCTATGTCGTAAAAGCGTTTTGCCGTTCCTGCCGTTTAACTGATTCTGGTGCCTCTTCTGGCTCACTGCCACCTCTCTGGCGGATGCCAAGGATCCGGTCATATACCCTCGCGTCCATGTCCGCTAGTATGTCCAGAGGTGGAAAGCGAGCCAGGATTGTCGCCGCCTCAAAGGGTAAAGTGCGGTATCTTCGTACGATCTGCGATCTGTATGGCCGTCCTTCGCTGGACTCTGTAGATTTTAGTACTATAGCGTCGTATGGCCAGCCTGTTTGGCCATACAGGCGCTCCACACAGAGCTACGGATCACATAACTCCCGCATACAGTCGACGTACTTCCTCTATCGATCCCCCTAGATTGGGCAGTAGTCTATGCATAGCACACGCTACCCTTACCTTGTCCATAGGCATAGGTACTTCATGTACCTCCCCACTCTGACTTCAGACCCACCCACGTGGACACACGAGTTATGTGGTTCCATGCCACTTGGTAATTTGCCTCCAGGGAACGTAATCAAACCGAACCTAACCTGACTAACAATAAGCAATTTTTTTTATACTTACAAGAAAAATGTTGTTCCTTCTTTATTTATTTATTTTGCATAATGTGTGTGTTTTACAGTTGTTATAAAAATATAGTACAACACATTAACTATTTCTGGTGTACAAAATTATTGAATTTTATAAACATTTAGTATGATGAAGTATAAATATAAATTAAAATTACAAAAAAAATACATACATTGCATAATAAATAGCAAAAAAAAATGAAAGTGACCTAATGAACAAAAACATTTACTACTATTTGCATTATCATATCATTAACATTTATAATTTCATGTCACATTATAATATACAATTACCAAAATATTATTATTTAAAAAAAAGTTAAAGATAATTATTGTTTTTCCAACAACTCGCTAACCGAATAAAAACATTTAATAACTAGCCACTTTTTCAACTCGTTCCCGAAACGCTTCCTTGGTAGTAATTTTATATTATTGGGTTTTTTTAACACTTTTATGCACATTGTATAGCAATTTCTATGTTAATTAACTGAAAATGAAAATGAAAAAATGTTTATTTACAGCTAAGGTGGTACAGATTATAATATACAATATAAGATGATAATAAAATGGAAGTACAGTAGTCTTAATTTTCTAGTATACAATTATAAACTATGATCTTATCGCACCAACTAAGCTGGAGTGTATAAACAAGGGTGTATAGTTCTGTGGTCCTAACACTAGACATGCCTGTGTCGTGAGGGCCTGATACGATTTTCTTATGGTTTTCATTAATTGACACTGGGTCGACGTACGGTTATTACATTATGTAAGCTTTTTGTTTTTAAAATAAAATAAAATATAAAATAAAATAAATATTTATATTAAGTTAATATGTATAAAAATAAAATAATTAGAGGTAAAATAATAAATTGTTAGTAAAGAAAATACTGTTATTCATAAATATTACAATAATTAATTAATTAATTATTATAATTAATTAATTAATACTGTTTTTGGTATTTTATCAATTACTAATTTATCTGGATTCCTTAAAGATTTGGACTTGATAATATCTCCAGCAGTTATAAACAGCTCAGAATTATTTTTCACAAATTTTGCTGTTTCAAGGATGTATATGCAAGGAAGTGTTAACACTTTTAAATTTATAAATATTGGTTAGCACGACTCATGAGGGGCCATATTACATATTGCACGTAGACATTTTTTTGCACATTGAAAACTTTATTGATGTCTACAGAATTTCCCCATATTATTATACCGTAGCTAAGTATACAATAAACGTATCCGTAATACGCCATAAGAGCTGTTGATTGCGATGCCGTCTTTGTAAGGTTCCGTAATATGTAAACAAAGCAGTTAAGTTTATTACATACCTTTTCTATGTGAGTTTTCCAGTTACAAAATCTATCCATATGTATACCGAGAAAGGAATTTTCTTGTACTTGTTTTATTTCTTCGCCATTTTATACAATATTTAGCTTTATTTCATTATTTTTTTCTAACTAACTTGGTTTTGCTTATATTTATGTTTAAATTATTATGTTCTAATCATTCAATTATTAATTTCAAAGAATTATTAATGTCATTTACAAATATACCAATGTCAGATTTTTTGTTACATGTCATTAGCATAGAAATATCATCTGCAAATAATGTCAATAAATTATTCGTTACATAAGAGATATCATTAATATAAAATAAAAACAAAAGTGGACCAAGTACACTGCCCTGTTGCACGCCATATCCATTAATTAGGTACGGTGATTTATATTGCTCAAGTTCTTTATTATAATTTTGTTTTGAAATTTCAACACTTTGTTTTCGATCTATAAGATATGATTCTATCCAATTTAGTGCCGGTCCGCGAATGCCTAAGTTGTCGAGTTTGTTAAGTAGAAGTTTGTGTGAAACGAAATCAAAAGCTTTACTCATATCTATGAATATTACTGAAGTGTGATTTTTGTCATCTAAATTATTAACAACATTTTTACAAGATGAAAACATGCATGGGTAGTTGATTTATTGCTTTGGAATCCAAATTGTTCACTTATTATTATATTAAATTTTGAGGTGAATTCTATTATACGCTTGTACATTGCTTTTTCATATATTTTGGAAAAAATAGGCACTAAAGTTATGGGGCGATGATTACACATATGACGTTTATCATCTTTTTTATGGAGCGGTTTTACTATAGATTTCTTTAAACTATCTGGAAATTTGCCATTAGTAAAAGAAAGATTAATGAGGTAGGTTAAAATGTGTACTAATTCTTTACTGCAACATTTTATTTTTTTAGTGGAAACTGATTCATATCCCATTGTGTTTGTGTTATCAATGACCTTATTATATTCATCACATCGGCATAACCATATGGCTTCAAAAATACTGCTGGATATAGTAGTTTTATCTATGTTAATATATTTATTAGTGGTATACCTCAAAACTTGAAAACGAGACTGTACACCCAGTGCGTGTTGCCAGTGATGACATACGGAACTGAGACGTGGTCCTTCACTGCTGGCCGGATGAGGAAGCTCAAGGTCGCTCAGCGAGCTATGGAGAGGGCTATGCTCGGAGTTTCCCTGCGTGATAAACTCAGAAATGAGGATATCCGCAGTAGAACTAGAGTGACCGACATAGCCCAACGGATTAGTAAGCTGAAGTGGCAATGGGCCGGCCATATAGCTCGAAGAACCGACAACCGATGGGGAAGAAAGGTTCTCGAGTGGCAGCCTCGTACCGGCAGGCGAAGTGTAGGGCGTCCCCCACTAGATGGAGTGACGACCTGGTAAGATATGCAGGAAGTCGATGGATGCAGGTGGCTCAGGACCGTGCTTTGTGGCATTCTTTGGGGGAGGCCTATGTTCAGCAGTGGACTTGTGAAGGGCTGTAATGATGATGATGATGATGAGATATATTAGTAAGACTAATGAAATATTCATTAAATGACTTGGCGATTTTAGTAGGATCTGTAAATAATTTATTGTCGACCTCTATTCCATTTATAAATAAGTCTTCATTACTTTTATAAGATCCCTGTTTAACGAGTTTCCACGCAGCTCTAAACTTGTTTTTTGAATTTTTCACAAACTTATAGTTATTAATTTTTTCAGAAAGACGAAAAAAAATTTTAAGGAGCTTTGTGTATTTTATGTATTTAATTTTGTTTTAATTACTATTGTGTTTGTAATATTGTAACTGTAGTTTTCTTTTCGTTTTACAACTAACTTTTAAGCCTTTAGTCAACCACCTAGGTTTAGATGGTTTGTTCAGAATTTTAATGCGCGTCTGCGGAAAGCACAATTAATACATTAGCAGGAATAGTTCATGAAATTTATCAAATGCAATATTTATGTCATTTTCACTATAAATATGTGACTAATTTATACTACACATACATTCACGAAATTTTGTAATATTATCTTCACAGTAATCCCTTTTGAAGATATAGTAATTTTAAGTTTCAAAGGGCTACAGATTTGTTGTTCTACAGGTACATGTAGCATTTGCGCTGTATTGTGGTCTGACAATGCTAATTCCAATAGTTCCCCGTGAGCATTGTAGATGTTACTAATTATATGATCTATACATGCATTACGTCTTGTGGGTTTGTCAATGTGAGTTATTAAGCTATAGTTCAATAAAATATCCAAAAAAATATTACTTGTGCTACTATGTTTGAGAGTATCGATATTAAGGTCTCCTCCTATAATTATTTTTTATTCTGTTTGGTTAAGTGATGCAAAAACGTATAAAACTTATGTAAAAATAATTGAATGTTAGAGCTGGGTGTTCTAACGGCAATGTTATAACGGCATACTTCCCTGGTATATTTCTTTTTATTACTCTGGAACGTTGCATAAATCTTAGAAACTTTAAATTATAATAATTTTCATTAATAATTTGATTAATTTCTTTATATAAATTATATCTTTTCAAAATATCAGTATATTTGATAAAGTGGCAATACATGTTATTTTCAGAATATTATTAAGGTTCCATTCATTTAAGTACATATTTGTGCGAATTCTTAAACACGAATTCCTAAGACACTCTTTATCTATTGTTTTTAGAAAGCTACTTAACTCTATCATTACTTTATAAGGGTTTTTATCATGTTCTCTAACACTTAAAACAATCCAGTCCTTTGATGTGACATGAAATAATTGGCATGTTTTCAAGATTTCTTCAGTGTCTGATTTTGGTTTGATAAATGACTCAATTTGATAATGTTCGTAAGGTGTATTCATTCTTGACGTTGTTAACAAATTTGCCAATCCTATACATTGTTGTCCTCCAGTTCTATATAATGTTTTTTTATGAAGTACCTACGGAAGATAATTTCGACGATGTTTTATAGTTTGGTTGTATGTGGGTGAATGTTTCATTGCTTTGTTGTATTTCGGGGAAACTGTTATTTCCGGAAATATTGGTAAGTTGTTGATTCTGCATATTATTTTTGTTTTCTAAAGATGATTTTAGCCCGGTTTCAAACTCACGCTCTTTATCGAATGTTGTGTTTGATGCACAAGCAATTGCTTGATTTATATTATTTCTTGTAATATATCGTTTTGTTTTATTTGTTGACGGTATTGTTCCCTTTAAGTACTGTACTGGACTTTTGCATATAGTTCTTAGTGTATTATTTGGGGTGCTTAACTTGTTTATTTCTTTTATTAACTGGCAATTTTCTATAATTACATTTTATAACACATTTTGTGTGCTGTGCAATTGTGAAGTTAAATCGTTTATTTTCTGTTTTAATTCATCTCTAAGAGTATCCTTATGTAAATGTGTAGACAGCTCAAAGCTTCTTTGTACCATTTCTGAATCCATGGAACATGAAGATACGTTAAGTCCGTCGTCATCTAATGATTCACAAGATTTGGATTTAAATAATTTTTTAAGTCTTAAAGTAATGTTTTCGTACTCCTCTTCCATCTTTTGTGAATATCGAATACTAATAATATAATTAACAATTTTATTCTCAATAAATATTTTATAGAACTCGAAATTGAATTTTAAGAATTGTAGAAAAAAGTTATGGTAACAAATATAAAGCAGTCCACGGGATTTGAACGTACAAAACTGCTATAAGCTAAAAATTTTCGACGTATAACTTGTACACTTGTATCTTTGGAATTTTTATAATATCTTTGTTACCATGGAAACCCGACATTAATCATATGGCTAAACGTGGATTGAAAAATTATCAAACGTTGACATTTGAACGATACGATCGGTTTTAGCCGGACATTTCATGAAATACAATCATTTCATGAAATGTTCAGCTGCATCATGAACTGATCAATTCTACGATCTGGCCACGACATGTATACTGCCCTAAATAATACTGAGTAATTATTATTATACTGAGTTTAACACTTAGTTAATCATTAAAGGATCATCATGTTAAAAGCATTATAATGTTGTGTACGTACGTACACACACATTATATTTGTTCCCTTAATTACGGAACCAAAACACTCAGAGCCAGATATACATACATATATTTCAATTATTTTGTATTTTCTAGACATGCATTCCGCGTTTGCATTTGTTTGCATCGCGACAACTGGCGTGCACGTATTCTGCTTAATTTAGGTTTATTCTGTTTATTTTGCGATTGTTTTGGTTATCATTTAAATAAATTTAGAAGTAAGGCATACTTTGTTTGTGTTTTAGTGCCTTATTTCGATTGCCTTATATTTTATAAGAACACTTCTTTCAGAATCATTAAATATGGATCGAAAATAAGCGACATTTTTTTTTTTAATTTGATATCTGTAATTTTAGTAGCTTTGCTAAAACCCGAAAACTAAAGAGTACGGGTTGGTGCCAAACAAGCATACAACTGTTTCTCATTAGCTTTTAGGTCATTAGCATATTTATGAAATTTTAAGATTTGTGAATTATTAATCTTTCATAAATTTTATTTTTAAGAGGAATGGTTTCCTGATTTTCTAACGAAACATTTATGAGAAATATGATCTAGATAAGGTAATATTTACTACATAAAATTGGATAACCTTTTATTAAATCAATTTCATCCGCGGCTTCACTCTTTTTATTTCATTGGGAGTTCAGCTCAAGTCTTTGTCGTGTCTTACTGAGCATATTATTAACGAGTTTGATAAAAGCATATTACTTGGAATATAAAGTGGGATTAACTTTACAGATACCGTTTTAAGAATAATGAAATTAATTTCACAAACATAGTTTCAATAAAATGTGAAATCAACAATATTGCTGAGATCATGGCTTTGTCAGTATAGGAGTTTAGTTTTGTATTGCACAATATTTTCATACTGATATTAGTGGATAAAATTAAAAAAGAGTCTCGAAAAAAAGCCAATGGATATACAATGAAAGCAACTAGATGCAACAACGATAAATAGGATCAAATACAAGTTAATCAAACAATATGTCTATTTTTAAAAATGGGAGCAGAGTAGGTTAACATCAATGGGAAATTAATAAACCTTACTATTGTACCAATAGTGGGGGATGGCGTATGCCTTTTCCGTACGCTTTCTTATTTGTTGTACGACACACAAGAACGCTCAAAGATATTCGTAAAGGAATTGTGCGTCATGTGACGAACCATTCGGATGAATTGGCTGTTATGTATCATGAGCGTCGTGGCAACAATCATGGCACAAAAGAAGAGTATACATTAGATGTGTTACAACACTCTACATATGGTGGTTTCTGCGAGTTAGTTGCAATTGGTCAAATATACTCATTTATGTTTAAAATGTATCGAAATAGCAACCTGCGTGCCAAACTTGGTACACAAGATCAACACATTAAAAGGTTACGTTTTACACAAGAGCCTTCTAATGGTTACTTTGATGCATACGCTGATGCCGATAAAGATAATAAAACTGATGAGCGTCCAATAGCCAAAAAACGACGCATTGAAATTGCTGTATCAGCAAATTTTACTTAACCTTCACCAATTTCTATTGTGGTGCAACTTTCGTTCGCCTACTTATATAACTATTGAAGTGAGTCAGATTTAATTTTTTCTTTGTCCATGAATAATTGCATAGAATCTAAATAAAAAGAAAAAAGAAATAAGGCGAAGAAACGCAGGGCCTAGGGTTACCAATGTGGTCAGAAAAATGCAACTTAAGGAAGCAAAAAAAGATGCAATCAAAATGAACCTTCTAATCATCGTAAACATGTAGCTAATTATCAGAAAAAACAACCTAAAGTTAACAGGTAGACTGTCGTTGATGATCAACGGGAACAGTGGAACACCCTGAAGTACATAATGAGGCTGCAAGTAAATATCGCCGTAAACACCTTGAAGTGTACAGAGTATCACAGTTACGAAATGAACCACATCATGAAGGACAACGAGTTGAAAGACGTCTCATCATCATTAGAGCCTTTCATAAGTCCACTGCTGAACATAGGCCTCCCCCAAGGAATGCCACAAAGCACGGTCCTGAGCCACCTGCATCCATCAACTTCGTGCATGTCTTATCAGGTCGTCACTCCATCTCGTGGGGGGTCGCCCTACACTTCGCTTACCGGTACGAGGCTGCCACTCAAGAACCTTTCTTCCCCATCGGTTGTCGGTTCTTCGAGCTATATGGCCGGCCCACTGCCACTACAGCTTACTAATCCGTTGGGCTATGTTGGTTACTCTGGTTCTACTGCGGACTCATTTCTAAGTTTATCACGCAGAGAAAACCCGAGCATAGCCCTCTCCATAGCTCCCTGAGCGACCTTGAGATTCCTCATACGGCCAGCAGTGAAGGACCACGTCTCAGATCCGTAAGTCATCACTGGCAACACGCACTGGTTGTACAATTTCGTTTTAAGGTTTTGAGGTATGTCTGACGAGAAAATGTGTCGTAGTTTCCCGAACGCTGCCCAGCCGAGTTGAATCCGTCGATTGACCTCTCGGTCGAAGTTGGACTTACCTAGTCGGATTATTTGTCCCAGGTAAACATACTCGTCAACAACTTCGAGCTTAGTGCTCCCAACAACTACCGGCATAGGTGTGACATGGACATTAAACATGATCTTTGTTTTGTCCATGTTCATCCTAAGACCTATTCGTTGGGAGAAACTATTGAGGTCATTGAGCAAGGTGCTCAGGTCCTTCAGCGATTCTGCCATAAGGACTATATCGTCGGCAAAATGAAGGTGAGTGATGTACTCGCCATTGATGTTGATACCGTATCCTTTCCAGTCAAGAAGCTTGAAAACGTCTTCCAATGCAGCGGTGAAGAGTTTCGGGGATATAACGTCACCCTGTCTTACATCTCTCTGCAATTGGATAGGTTTCGTACTCTGATTCTGTACTCGGATAGCCATCGTAGCTCTACTGTACAAACACTTCAGCACTTCGATATACCAACAGTCAACTTGGCACCGCTGAAGGGACTGCAGCACCGCCCAAATTTCGACGGAATCAAAGGGTTTCTCATAGTCCACATACGCCAGACATAGTGGCAAATTGTACTCTTCGGACTTCTGTACAATTTGTCGAAGGGTATGTATGTGGTCTATGGTGCTAAAGCCCTTTCAGAAATCGGATTGTTCAGGAGGCTGGAAGTCGTCAAGTCTGCGCGCGAGACGATTCGTAATGACTCTCGAAATTAGCACGTAGACGCGGCTCAGAAGGGAAATCGGTCTATAGTTCTTCAAGAGAGCGTTGTCACTTTTCTTGAAGAACAAGACTACCGCACTTTTGCTCCACGCCTCTGGTGTTATGCCACCATTGAGGACGAAATTAAAGAGCCTCTGAAGGACTTCAAGTACCGGTCTTCCACCCGCTTTCAGAAGCTCCGCTGTAATTCCATCCTCGCTGGGGCCCTGCCGTTTTTAAAGTGCTGGAGAGCCATTCTAATCTCGCTCAGACTGACCTCCGGGATATCTTCGGAGTAGTGTCGGATAAGACTCGCTCTTGGATCGTTACTCACACTTGCGTGTGGCTCCAACGATGAGGTGTACAGCTGCCCATAGAACCTCTCAATCTCACTCAAAATCTCAGGTGCCCCGGAAACGATGCTGCCACATTCTGTCTTCAGTTTTGACAGTTGGCTATTTCTGGCAGACAGATCTCTGGCAAAGACTTTGAAGCCTTGGTTCCGCTCGATCGCTTCTTCAATACAAACTGTATTGAAGTTGCGTAAGTCCCGCCGCATGCATTTGGACAATTGTCTGTTCAGTTGCCTGTATGCTCTCAAATCTATTGAAGAATGTAGCTTCATCTCCCGTCTAACAGCCGTGAGATTAAGAGTGTGATCAGAGAGTTTTTGTGTCCTTCTGCGGCGGGTCTTGCAGAACTCAGTTCCGACCGCATGGACAGTTTCCACGAGCTTCTCATTCATATCGTCCACTTCATTGCAATCTTCTAGGCACTGAAAACGGTTTTGTAGCTCGAGCTGAAAGGTTTCGGGACTTTGGAACAGAGCACGAGGGGGACGGAGCGTTGACTTCATCAGAAGAGACCTCTAAACCTTAACGTTTAGGTTCAGTGTGCCTCTTACCATTCGGTGATCACTACCAGTTTTCACCCTCGCGATCACGGAGACATCACTGAACAGTTGTCGTCTGATCGTCATAATGAAGTCAATCTCATTTTTTATGGAACCGTCGGGGCTCGACCAGGTCCACTTCCTGTGGGACCGCATCTGGAAGAAAGAGTTCATCATAAAGAGTCCCTCTTTATCCATGAAGTCGGCCGGCTGCTGGCCTCTTGGATTCCATTGCTCTGTTCCACATTTCCCTACTTTCAGCTCACCGTTCTCTTTTGTGCCTAGTTTTGTGTTTAAGTCTCCCATTAACACCGTATAGTGGGATTTGGAGGAATGCATGTCTCTAGAGATATCCTCATACATTTCCTCAACCTCCTCATCGGAGTGTGCCGAGGTTGGTGCGTAAACCTGTATGACCTTCAGCGAATACCGTTTGGTTTTTCTGAGTATAAGGTACGCAACCCTCGACGACACACTCACAATCTTTACAACGTTGTTAACTAGAGACTTGTGGACGATAAATCCGACACCTCCTTGGGACAGATGGTCGCCCTCCCGGTGATACAGCATGTTGCCAGGTCGATTCGTCTTAGGTGACAACCGAACCTCCACCGGAGATTCTTACCACCCCCTGCCCCGCCGTTACCATGGTCGCTATCGTAGCCAGGAATAGCGGGGCCGCCGGGGACTGGGGGCCGGAAAGACGTCTACAACCTTGGAATACTGATGCCTTTTATGGACTGAGTTATGATAGTAACATAGCGTACGATAGTGATAATACTGTTGTTTTGGGACCGATGCACATTGAATGCAAGTGGTGTAAAACTGTCAAGTACAAGGTTGAATCTATGGACATGTGCTGCGATTCAGGAAAAGTCCAGCTCGAACTTTTGCAAAAGCTTTCAGATCTTCTTTATGTGTTCTGTGTGATAAAAAAGTTCCACCTTCATGGCTGGCAGACGGCGTTATAATACTTGTGTTTTCTTACAGATATATTTTGTTGGTGAGGACGATAGAAAAGTTCAATTGAGATGCAATAACTTTCTTTATGGAAACCTGGTTTGGAAAGGCAACTACAAGAAATGGTACATACTCATAATGTATACGTAAGAGAGTTAAAGCTAGCTCTGGGCAAAGTATCTGCTACACCAAATACATTTAAAGTTGTTATAAATGCTGAAAGAAAGCCTACAAAAAGCCAAGAAAGGCCACAGTGGACGGTCTAATCAACCTACGTGAAATAAAGTTACTTTAGTTATTGTTGGACAGCAATTTTATAAGCGTGATGTGTAATTGAGAGCTATGATAATACATTGCATCGAATAAGTGAAATCCATCGCTCATACGATGCATTACAGTACCCACTATTGTTTTGCTAGGGCGAGGATGGATACTCCATTTCTATACCTCAGTGCGATCCTAAGACAAAACAACCGCTTAAAAAAATGGTATCTGCTGCAAGTATTTATTCTAACCGTATAATGATAAGGAAAGAAGAAGATAATCATCTGCCATATTTTTGATCACTGTATAGCCACTTTTTAGTTGACATATTTGTGAAAATCGAGACGAAAATATTGAGTTATATTAGGCACAATCAGGCGCAGCTGAGAGCGAACAAATATATACACTTGCAAGATGCGATAAAGAGACAGGATGCTGATGATGATCAGTTGGGTCAAAAAATGGTGTTTTCTTCTTTTACTGGGGGCAGCGCTATGTGATTGAGCAGACACAAGACACCATGACGTATGTGCGCCACTACAGTCGTCCCGATTTCTTTATAACATTTACTTGCAATCCTTGATGGAATGAAATCACGGAGATGCTTTTGCCTGGGCAAAAAAGTTTAATAGACTCGAAAAGGAAAAATATTTGTAGATGTACGTTGTTCATGTGCTCAACCGAATGGTAAAAATGGGGTCTGCCTCCCATACAAATATTATCGTAGATTTAGCCTGACATGGTTGATGACCTTATATGTGCCGAGATACCATACCAAATCGAAATGAAGATCCTATTTTATAAGACATAATTAAAAACAATATGATACAGGGTCCATGTGGGAACTTTAATAATAATTCTCCCCGCATGAAAGATAATAAATCTAGCAAAAAATATCCCAGACAATTTTTGAGACATACACAGACAGGTGACGATGGTTACCCACAGTACAGAAAACGATCTTCGGCTGACGGTGACTTTACATAAAAGACATCGAAGTAGATAATAGGTGGGTGGTCCGCTATAATAAGCTTCTGTCACGGACATTTAAGGTACATATTAATGTAGAATTTTGCAATTTTGTTAAATCAATAAAGTAAGTTTGTAAGTACATTAATAAGGGCAGTGATCAGGCAGCTTTCGTGCTCGAAAACAAAAAAGCCGAAGTAAAATTAAATGAAAGTGGGCAATATTTGTGTAATTCGGAGGCAGTTTGGAGGATTTTAGGGTTTTCCATACGTAAAAGGTTTCGCGCAGTCATAAATTTAGCTGTTCACCTTGAAAATGGCCAACGAGTCTATTTTAATTCCGACAACCTCGCCGACAAAGTTAACAGCCCACCAAAAACTACACTATTAGCATTTTTTTATTTATGTCAAACAGGTGATTTTGCTAAAATCCTTCTATATGCAGAAGTGCCTTCATATTTTATATGGCAAATAAATAAATTTGTAAGAAGGAAAAGAGGTAAACCCGTAGATGGCTGGCCAGGAATAATGAAAGAACACGTTCTAGGTAGAGTGTACACGGTTCACCCAAATAACAAAGAGTGTTACCATATTTGCTTATATCTGCACGAGGTTAGGGTTCTACCATCCTTCGATGACTTGAAGACTGTCGACGGTATCCTCCTACCAACTTCTGAATTAGCTTACATGAAACTTGGCTTGCTAGAGGACGAAAAACATTGGGATTCTGCCCTAGAGGAAGCAGCCTTATGCGGGTCGCCATTTAAAATGCGTGAACTTTTTTCTATGATGCTGGCATTCTGTCAGATTACAGACGCACTAAGTCTTTGGGTAAAATACAGGATAGCCTATTAGAAGATTACAAACGACAAGTTGAAAGGCTTTCTGGCTTTATAGATGTACATCTAGCAGATGAAATCTACAATAAATGTCTGGTCACAATAGGAGAAGCTGTATTAGGAGCATTAGGACAAAGTCTTACAGCAGTACGGGTTGCCTCAGCCTCAAAGGTTTGAAGGCTTATACAATAAGCGGGACTACCTGAAGGAAACAAGTACGATTTCAAGTCCTTAGCACAACTGGTGTAAAGTAGTGAAGGCTCTCTTACCAATCACCAAAAACATATTATCTATTATAAAATAGTTTCCAGTATCGACGTAGGTGTAAGTGATATCTTTTTTTTGAATGCTCCTGGTGGAACAGGCAAGAATTTTCTATTAAATTTACTGTTGGCCAAAGTGAGAAGCAATCGCGGTCGCATCATCCGGAATTGCTGCCACACTGCTGACAGGAGGTAAAACTGCACACTCCGCGTTTAAATTTCCCGTCTATTTGATACAAAACGAAACCCCACTCTGCAATATACCCAAAAAAGTGTAGATGGCAGAAGTACTCCGCAAAACGAAATTAATTGCTTGGGATGAGAGTACTATGGCTCATAAAGGGGGTTTCGAGGCTCTAAATAGATCTTTACAAGATATTAGGAATAATAATTGTCAAATAGGAGGAGTTACTGTATTGTTATTAGGCGATTTCCGGCAGACTTTATCAATTAGTGCCCAGAGGCACACGAGCGGACGAAGTTAAAGCGTGTGCGAAGCAGTCTTATTTGTGGCCTTTAGTAACAAAAGCCTTACCAAAAATATGGGAGTCCATATTAGGAGAGATGTAACTGCCGGACAGTTCTTAGACCTGTTGCTTAAAATAGGAAATGGTGATTTGTCGGAACTGGATTTTCGCACTGTAGAAGAGCTTATAGCTAAAATGTACCCAAACATTAATAATATTCACGATAAACCTGCAGAATGGTTATGCAAGCATGCCATCCTAATACCAAAAAACGACCAAGCCTCAGTCATAAGTGAAACACTTTTGAGATCATTCGAAGGGGACGAATATTAATATAAATCCGTTGAATATTAATATAAACCCGTCGAACATCAATATAAATCCGTTGACTCAAAGATAAACACCGATGATGCCATTCATTATCCGGCCGAGTTCCTGAACACACTGAAGCCTCCAATTCCCCCAACTCACATATTAAAATTGAAAGTTGGCGCGTAATTTTTGTTGCTGCGCAATATAAATCCACCAAAATTATGCAATGGCACCAGATTGCAAGTAAAAACATTGCATCGCAATGTAATCGAATCAACTGTACTGACAGGTTGTTCTTGAGGAGAGTCTGTATTTATTACTAGGATTCCCCTAAGGCCTTAACAGTGGTTGAAATGCCTAAATCTTGGATATTTCAGTAAAAACAATCTCAATAACTGTTCATTTAAACCACAAAGAAAAAATACAACGTAACAGAAGCGGATTTCGTAAAAGTTTTTAATTAAACAAAATTGTATTTTTATCAACCCCTTATTAGAAAAAAAATCCCCAAAGAGTACCTATCTTTGTCATATTTTGCAAAATTTCTCCAAAACGGCCCAAGCTTTTTAAATAGTTCTTACACTAAAAAAAAAAGGTTTTAAAAATATTAATATTTTTAATTGAGAGTTTTATTTTATTCCCCGTTTTATAAGAGAATATATAATTTTTCCCTGAAATTGAATATATTTATTTACGCGAGCGCGCATGCTCTGTCGCCCTGTCAGTCCGTTTTCGGACATCGTCGAGGGTGGACCGCGCGTCGGTGTTGGAGCGATTTCATTCAAATATATATTAGTTTTTTAAAAGTTTATACTCAATTATAAATATTTTTATGACTAGAAATACTTAATTTAGTAAATATCTGTACACTGGTAACTGTAAATATTATTTTCAATATGAATTAATTTTTAAAGTGCCCAAAGAAGAAGAAATTTTCGCGGCGACGCTGATTAGTGAAATTGCAAAATGCATTTTTATATAATTTAGATTTGGAACGACGAACATGCTCTCGTTACTTAGATTTCGATAGTTTTTAATACCTATGTAATTTTATTGTTGCATATTTTTATTAATTAGTTGATACTCAATTTTATAATTATGTATTACAATAAAACGCTATTTTTATGAGTATGACTTTATAAAATATTGTTGGGGAGGGAAATATAGATACAGATACCTACATTTAGGTACACTGTTATCAAGTTAAATCAAACAATTTAAATAAATAATAAAAATGGTGCTTATCTAAATATAAATAACTATATAAAGACATTCTTAGGTTTATGGTTTTTTTTTATGTTAGACAAACTATCATCTAAAAAATGTAAAAATTTTAAATTGGAGAGGGGTTTCCCTACGTAATAAAGTTAGAAATGAAGATATTTGCAGTAGAACCAGAGTAACTGACATAGCCCAATGGAATATTAAAGTGAAATGGCAATGGGCTGGCTATATAACTTGGAAAACCGATAAAAAATAGGAAGAAAGGTTCTCGAGTGGCAACCTCGTGGAGGTAAGCGAAGTAGTACTCAACCTTTATTCCTCTTCACGTATTCTCATACGCTTTTCTTTACACACACACACACACACACACGCACACACACACACACACACACACACACACACACACACACACACGAACACAAACACACACACACACACACACACACACACACACACACACATACACAAATAGGTCGCAAGTAATACTTACCTAGTACTATTAGGCAAGAGTGAATAGGTTTTTGTTAAGTCAGTGCAATTCACCATCTTAGGCTACATAACCACCGATGGGATTGTAGTTGCTTTACTACTTGCTGGATAAAAATAGTAAAAAAAAATACCCTGTGAAAGTTTGCATTTAGATATAACTTTTCTGACCAATCATAAAAATATGATGAGAATATGTATATAAGTATAAAGGTTGCCTCACACGGGACAGTAATAATATAATATTATATCTTCCATTATCTACGCTTGAAAACTTTTAAAATCTCTGAATCCCGAGGTATGTCCATATTAAGATGCTGAATAGAGCCACATTTATATGCATGGGGATCGTTTAGTAATTTCACGTCGTTACCGAAAAAAATTGTACGTATTTCAGGTGGCGGTTTACAAAACACGATTCCACAAAAATTCACCCAATAGAAAATACTCAATTTTTTCTTACGTGGTAGAGCCATGCTGTAGATATATAAGTAGTAGGTATAGTTGTAGCACGACTGGGTCGGCTCGATCGGGTAAGGGCCACGCTCTCACAGAATACCATGTAAAATAGCAGTTTAAGCCTGCTGTGTTTCGTATGGTGAGTGTAGAGAACCGGAGAACCTTTTTACTGGAAACGAGGCATTCCATCTTAGTCCTCACGGGTGACAACGCATCTGCATTTTGATTCGCAGACGAGGATAGATGCAGATGTCTATGGGCCACAGCAACCACTTACCATCCGGTGGACTGTGTGCTCGTTTGTCACCCTATTTGTATAAAAAAAAACTTAAGAAGAGATTAATTTAAACAAACCCTAATTGATATCGGCGTTCCGTAGGAAAGCAGTTCATTGCTTAAGGTACTTTTCGAACGCCTACCGGTTAACATCTGTTTTATTCTGCTCCGTAATAATCAATCTTAATTAGTGGTTTAAAGTTGACGTTTAGTGTTAAAATTATATTACCCTTTTAGCTTGTAAAACAAGCTCACTAGTGGTACATTCAGAATCAAAATCTGTAAAATAGTTCTCAAGTTATAAGTGAAAATATTTCAAAAAATTTAAATAACTGTTGTGTTCCTTCGACGAGCTTGACCCGCCTGCTGGAGTGATTCATCGTGCCTACGACCGGCGTGTACGTAGCGAGTGACTGTCGCCTGTATTACAATGTCACCTAGAAGAGTTAATTGCGCGGGATGTCGTGACGTAATTATCGAAGGTAACCCGTTTATGAGATGCGTCAAATGTAAACAGTATTTTGGCTTGTTATGTGCAAATTTAACTGCACAGATGTACGCTACGCTCTCTTCTGATTTGAAAACCTCTTGGATTTGCATTGAATGCCGTTGTAAAGTACCTAAAGGTGACAACTCACACACACCAATTCGTCAACAATTAACGCATGATATGAGTATTGCTAGTGATTGCCCCGATATATCTTTTAATAGCCCGGACAATGTAACTATTCGTACTGGGGCTCGCTATGCACCACAAACTTCCAGACAAAACGAGTACTCTAGTAGTTTGTTGGAGAAAATCCGGGTTTCTGTTGTGCATGAATTAAAAGAAATGCAGGAGAGTTTTGAAAAAAATTTGACTACTAAAATTAGTAATTTGATTAATGAACAATTTATCACGTTCAAAACTGAACTTTTTAATATGATGACTAGGTTAACAGGCAGAATTACTGAATTAGAGAATAAAATTGAAATGATGACTAAATCATCTCAATCTAAAAACAGCGGCGAGGAAACTAGTACAACTGCATCATTACCCACCGTCCCTCCGTTAGCTCCCACCAATACCCCAAAAGGCCAACAAAATAAAAAGAAGTGGACTAATGCCAAGCAAGATTTTATGGCCTCCAATGGGTCAGTTATCACTCCTCTGAGCTCGGTGGTAGATCGATCAAATAATGCCTCCGTGAATAACACTGCCTTAAATGTGGAGCAGGCAGGGGAATGGGTGGAAGTGAAAAAGGCTAAAAATTGAGAGCTTCGTTACCTGGAGTGCTTCGAGGTACTGCGGCGCCAGGTGCTACATCTTTGCGCGCTGCAGAGAGGTGGAGGTACTTGCACTTGTATTATGTACAGGAGGGTACAACTGTCGAACAGGTGCAGGCTCATCTTACTTCTATATGTGGAAATGACGTTTGCACCGTGGAAGCGTTGAAATCACGTGGCCGATACTCGTCATTTAAGCTAGGAGTTCCGGCCAAGCAAGCTGAAAGTATCATGTCACCGGCGCATTGGGCAGAGGATATTTGTATTAAACCTTGGCGTCAGACCTTTCGTACCAAAGAAAATAATACGCAGCAATAGGCGTCAACGGTTAATAAAAATGACTCTGTGTTATCAAAATGTTCGTGGATTGCGCTCTAAAATAAGGACTTTTTATAATAATGTGACTCAAGCTAATCTTGACATTATTGCCTTGACAGAGACGTTTTTGACTAGCTCTGTGTCCGATGGTGAACTATTTCCCTCAAGCTATATTGTGGTTCGAAAAGATAGGTTAGGTGACGTTGGTTGGGGAGGAGTATTGTTGGCTGTGCGTGATAGCTGTGAGGTTCGGGTGATTTCGGATATTGACGGTATGACACCTGATAAGGAACTAATATTCGCACTTGTGAGCTGCAAAAATGTAAAGTTTTTATGTTGTGTGGTGTACCTACCACCAAATTATTGCGACGATCAGTATATTGATGTTCTGACCTGCATAGAAAATGCTTTGTGTACTTATTCAAATTTGAATGTATTAGTATTAGGTGATTTTAATCTTAATTCTTGCAGCACTAATGTTAAAACTCAATTTAATATTTTTTGTGACTTCTGTAATCTACAGCAACATAATACGGTACTTAATACTCGCAGTGGCTTGTTAGATCTCGTGTTGAGTGACTATGACCATAACCAACTGAAGGTGTTTCCTGGATTGGATCCACTCGTGCCAATAGATGAGTATCACCCTTCGTTGGACGTCAAAATCAATCTCTCATATGGGGAGTTCTTGCCTGGGCTGCGGTCTTCGCCTGATGAGAGTTCGCATGCGATCCCCGATTGGAATTGGCGTAAGGCAGACTTTCAAGCTCTATATACTGCATTAGCTAAATTAGATTGGTCCGAGTTAATGACTTTTACAGACGTAAATTCGGCCGTAAATTTTTTTTACAACAAATTGAAGGAAATTATTAATTTATATGTACCAAATAAAAAGCTTTCTCCAAATCATCGTCAGTATGTCTATCCGAAGTGGTTCACGCCTGAGATCATAGAAAATATAAAAAAAAAATATTTTCATCTTAAGAGATTTAAGCAAGAAGGCAAATTATTTAATAAAGAACTGTTTAGCTTTTATCGATGGAGGGTTAAAACCTTAATTGACAACGCATATGAGCAGCACCTTAAGTTGATACAGAAAAGCATAATTGACGATCCGGTATTTTTTTGGAAATATGTTAGTGATAAAAAGAAAGAAAGACGACATACTGAAACGTTTAGTTATAAAGGTGCAGAAGTAACAGGTCAAGATGCGGCTAATGCCTTTGCTGAATATTTTGGCTCAGTATTCCATAATGAAAAGCCCCTATTAAATTATGTAGATGCCGAAAATGCGGCTAACTCACAAAATAACGTGATGCCCATCTCAGTCAGGCAAGTAGACGAAAGTGATTTTAGATTGGCAATAAGACGCCTAAAACCACGATCTGCTGGTGGCCCTGATCGCATTCCCGCTTTTCTGGTCAAGGATTGTGCGCCAGCTCTTCGTTCACCGCTCTTGTTTATTTTTAATCTGTCTCTTAGACAGGCTAAATATCCAGAACAATGGAAACTATCTAGGGTGACACCTGTTCCAAAGGGAGAACCTGGAAAAGATGTTTCTGCTTTTAGACCTATTGCGGTGCTTTCGGTTCTGGCGAAGATATTTGAAACCATGTTGGACTTTCGCATTAGGAATCAGGTAGATAACATTTTGCATGAAAGTCAACATGGGTTTCGAAAGAATCGTGCAACGACTACTAACTTGATAGCGCACGTGGACTATGTCTGTGCTGAGATGGATTCTAGGAGACAGGTAGACGCCGCCTATTTCGATTTTAGGAAGGCTTTTGACCTGGTGAGTAATGACATACTGTTACATAAGCTAGCTAAGTTGGGCTTTACTCCGAAACTTCTTCAACTCTTTGCTAGCTATTTGGATAATCGTCGTCAATTTGTTAGAGTGAGTGGTTTCGAATCCGCTGATTATTTCACTAGATCTGGGGTGAGTCAGGGTAGTACTCTTGGCCCTACGCTGTTTTTAATTTTTATAAATGACTTGCCTACCAAAGTAAAATTTGCGAAGTGTTTGTTATTCGCAGATGATCTAAAATTAAGTTTGGCGATTGGTAGTGTTGCTGATGCACAGTCTCTTCAACGAGACATAGATGCGGTATCGAAATGGAGTCAACTGAACCATCTTCCTCTTAATGTGACTAAATGCAAGGTTATCACTTTTGCATTAAAACAGAATCCTGTCATTATTAATTATAACTTATACGACGCGCCTTTGGTAAGAGTATATGACATACGTGACTTAGGTTTAATATTAGATAGTAAATTGAGTTTTCACAATCATATGACATCCATTTGCAAGTTAGCTAGTAAGACTTTGGGTTTTGTGATGAGGACTGCAGCTGACTTTGATGATATAAGGGTGGCTAAAACTTTGTACAATGCGTATGTTCGTAGTAAGCTAGAGTATGCATCTGTGGTCTGGAATCCTTATGAGAAAAAGTATACTCTCTTGTTAGAGAGGATACAACGTAAATTTGCTCGTTGGCTTTATAAGAAAGTTCATGGGTACTACCCTTATTTGTATCCTTCTTTATTCGTCTTGGGTATGGTTGATTTTGAAACCCTAATGTTTAGGAGGGTGATGTCAACTATTAGGCACTATCTTTCTATAATTCACCACAAGTTGGATTGCCAGTCGGTTATGGAGAGAATCGGTTTGTTGGTGCCCAGGTACCTGCATAGAGGTAATGGAGGAACGGTGGCTCCGCGCCGTAGGGCGCGTCTTCTAGATAGACCAGTTACGCGTACCAAACGTGCTGCTTTTGCACCAACAAATCGTGCATTAATACTTATAGGGGACATACTCACTCAGCACGATGAAATTGACCTATTTGCAGACAGTATATCACGTCTGCTGACTCTTTTTTATAAAATCATTGATGATATGACAATTAATAATTGGACAATTTAATTTCGTTGACTATGTACTATTTATACTTTATATTTAAGATGTGATTTTAATTATGGGCATATTAAGATTGTTATTAGTTTTTATTGACATTGCATTATAAATTGATATGACAAAATGTTTAATTATTAATACTTTATGGTTTTAATTGGCTTTATTACCATTTTAATTTCTGACACGGGCTGCCAAAAGCTTCGAGATTTTATATTACTATTATTTTACAATTAATTAATTTATGATTATTAATTTTTGTTGTAATGGATGGATACTATTTCTGAAAAAAAATTTTTTGCATGTAAAATTTAACCTTGTGCGCGTGTTGGATTTTCTGTAAGCCACAAGTTTATGAATTAAATAAATAAATAAATAAATAAATAAATTGCGCTGTCTGTTATGGGTAACGACAGTTGGTGGCTACACCATGAACAACATAAATTAGTTCTTTTGCTTATTATTTAGTTACCCTTTACTAGGAATTTCATCGGTATCCTGGAGACATTTTACATACATAAATTGCACGTTGATAAGTATCCCGACCCGAAACAATTATTAGTAAGCCATAAACACGCTTGTTTTGTACGGAAAGTGAATCCGTAGCCCCACAGAGGCGTAGCCGAACGGTTAATTATTGCGCTATTGAGCTGTCAGATAATATACCTGAAAATGTAACTAGATTTTTTTATTTAATTATATTTAGTTATATATAGATTAATCTAGTTATATTTTCTTTATTTTGATACGTAATTGAGAATAGATGTAGATGTCTATGGGCCGTAGCAACCACTTACCATCAGGTGGACTGCGTGCTCGTTAGTCACCCTCATTCTATGAAAAAAAAAACTTTCTGAGATTTCAGTAAAATAATGTTAACCTCTCAGACCTTGACATTTTATTGGACATACTTAGTTAGAACTATGGTCAAGCCAAAGAGTATAGTAGATCAGGCCAGACGATTTTTTAAAAAAATGGTAAAAATAACTTAGAGTCATTACTATGTTCATATCCAAAAATAAAAAATTATCAACAATTAAAATATCGAATTATTTATATGAAGGTCAAGTGAGCGCTAGAGTGACGACGATTGCAAGACGATTTGTCGATAAATGAAATGTTTCGAGAAATTATCAATTACTGTGTAGTGGCGGTGTATGAATATTCATACTATTCCGTGGGTTTCGTAAGAGGCGACTGATCCACTGTTCAATACAACAAGGTACGTGTACCGTGGAACAGAACGTGGCAACTATGACAAGTATACCCTCTATGAGGAATATAGTGGAGGCCTATGTTCATTGGGGGTTTTTATAGGATGTAACGGTCCATCACCAGCAGTGGAATGAAACTGTAAGGAGAGGGAGGGATTCATTTTATTATTTAAAAAAATATTTTAGTGTTTTTTTTTTATAGAAGAGGGGGCAAACGAGCATGCGGCTCACCTGATGGTAAGTGACTACCGCCGCCCATGAACAACCGCAACACCAGGGGAATTGCAGATGCGTTGCCGGCCGTTTAGAAAGGTGTAAGCTCTTTTCTTGAAGGTCCCTAAGTCGTATCGGTCCGGAAAATCCGGACTTTGTGGGATATGAAAATTTGTGTTTATTACATGATTTATTGTGATAACTCACACTTTTTATTTACTTTTCAGTTAATTCTGGCTATTAAATATAGTGATACGTATTTGAAATGGCAATTTTATAAAATATATGAAATTGTTACGAAGCAAAATATAAGGAATTAAATTTTAAAACAGTGTAATTACTTACCATTTGTATAAAAACTAACAAAAAACTTTCTATTGTACCCACTTAATTTTTTGTAAAATTTCTAGTTGCCTCTTACACTCACGCGGCGAAGGATATAAGACTAAAGTATGTGACGTAAACGCGACGCGAGGCGGAAACTCGTCATTTGAAGTAAATTATGTTCATTTAAAGAACCGTAATTTAATAACGAAACTAATTCTAATAAAATTTTAGTTTTATAGTTCATCTAAATAACATTTAAAAAATAATTGTTATGAGCACAATAACTATGGTTCTGACTAAACGTAGTGTAGTGATCATATACTCTTTGGTTCTGAGGGGTCCTTTCTAAATATTACCATACTCTTTGGAGCGTTCTACAAAGTTGACCTTGGATTGCCTCATGTGTACTTCAAAGGCTTGACAGATTAAGTATTGTAAGCACTCGTACAATTATGTGTCTCATGTTAATAAAGCTATTGGGCTATTTTGATTTTTAATAAAATGATTTTACTTTATAGGTTAAATAATTTATTTTAGAATAGAATAGAATAGAATGATTTTTATTCAATATGGATTATTACATAATATATCAATCACGGACCTATTGGTTTGTTTTACTTTTTACTTAATTAGTGAAAAACAAGATAGACTGATCTAAAAGTTTACTTTCTTGTGTAAAAAGTGCGATTCAGAATTTTATGCAAATGATAATTAAAGTTTCTATGTAAATATGTGTAAAATAGCGGGTATTATATTCAATGCTAGCGGCCATCCATATTTGCAAAGCCAGCATCATTTTCTGTACAGAAACCGGCAAAGTGTTGCTCAAGGCACTATAAACAAAGCAGCTGATAAAATGTTACACTCATAACTGTTAACAAAAACTGTTTCTGCAAATGGTCTATAAGACTAGATTTAGAGTTAGATAATAATAACTATTCCGCCGTGTTAGGTGCAGGAGCTATTATTAGAAGGAGAAGAGGTAAAATTTTGTTTTAGAAATCGCAATCAATATTGTTTTGTCTGCAATTGAGCATAAAATAAAAAATAACTTCAGCCAAACAGCATAACTGATATTATACTCAGGCCCATCAATTCGTATGGAAAAAATAATATTACCAGGTTTCAAAAAATCAATCAAAATTCAAAAAAACAATAATATTTAAATCAAAAAATGTATATATGTATGTCTATACATACATATAGTGATTTATGGCCGCTTAGTAACTGACGGTGACTCAGTATAACATCCTACAGTCGCGCCGAAACTAAGAGGAGAGAATCACTGTAGAGAAGGTAATAATTTATTGCGGAAATGTTGTGATAAAATTAAAAAAATTACTAACTTATCCAAGTTGATCTAACTTAGTCTAACTTATCCTTATGCGTTACAAAAAAAAAAACAAATAATAAAATAGTGAGATGGCGTCAGTTTTTAAGAAGATATAACAAAAATAAACAAAAAAATAAATTTCAAAAAGTTCAGTATTTAATTGATTATATATCGCTGACACTTAATCACGCTTTTCGAAACCACGCCAGTTGTAAACAATACTTGTGTTAAAAGACAAAATCTTCTTTTCAAATTTCCGCCGTGTTGTAAGTAGAAGGCCAAATAGGTCATGGTAAAAATTAAAACAGGAATTTTACAATTGCGTTTACAAGAAACATTATTAGTTGAACCTTGCAGCTTGCTCATTATTTTTATTATAAATACCTATAAATGTGTATATTATTTATAAATATTTCCCATAATATTTTGTATTTTTTTTTGCCCTATTTGCAATGTTCTACGCTCTAAAGAAAATGTGGCGTATGACATGACTGACAATCTCCTGAACGTTTTATCTAGATACAAAGATGTTTTAGGTTTTCGTCGCCTCCACATGATATTTTTGTCAGCATAAGGTACCCTTCTGTATCTAATACGAATAAGAATATTGCAACAAAGTAAAGTAATAGGCTATACAAGTCTCTCTACTGGGCACAGGAATCTTTTTTATTTCTGAGAGGGTTTTAGGGCAAGGAAATGTCCGCTGCGCTGCCCCAATGCGTATTGAGAAAAATTGCAATTACAAATTTCATTCGTGCTGTCGGGGATCAAACCCGGGAAAAATTTACAGCGAACGCTTTGACCCAGATCTACTAATACGACACACGTACTTGAAACTTGAACACTTGATAGCTCGTGACGCCTACCGGACAAAGCAACACCACAATGTAATTGAAGATGCGCAACCGCGACATAATTCTCAGTGATGCGCAAGCATAACAGGCAGTATGTCACTTATATAATTGTCATCTCTGCAGTCTATTAATCTTTGCACTTTTATAAGTAATACAGAACGTAGTTGCTAGACGGTGCTGACGTCGGCTAAAATCTCTGCGATCGCCGTTTCGTCAAGGTCATTCAGACTAGTTAAAGCCCTAACACCTTCAAATTACCCCTTCGAATGCAAGAGAGTACAGTTTCCTATCAAAGTCTTCTTCACCATAACCATAAACAAAGTTCAAGATCAAACTTAAGGTAGCGGGAGCAGATTTGAAAGCTAGCTGCTTCTTCCACGGTCAGTTGTATGTGGCATGCTCCAGAGAAAGCGCACAGAGTAGCCTGATGATTCTTGCACCCGAAGGAAAAACAAAAAATATTGTTAACAAAGAAATACTATGGTAGGTGTAGTATTTCGATTTCGTTGTCAAACAATCATTATTAATAATACCACGTTTTTACATTCAAATATTCAAACTTGCAACTAACAAAATAAACAACGTGCGTCACACTGACCCTGAGATTACTGTCCACTGGCTGTGCCAGCGTAACCGGTTTTTTCCAGTCTCGCCGTGTTTCCGACAAGCGACCAGGGGAATCTAGAATACCTCCAACATGTTTTTTGACATTTGTTAACATATTTGAGTACGTTAAGAAACAATGAAAATACTTGCGGGTAATATAAATCGAATAAAAGGATTTAACATTTCACTTTAAACTTTTACTTTACACTTTAATTGTAAGTTAATGTTGTAAATAGGACAGCAAATTTCATTACGACATTTAACATAAAAACTAAGCCATCATCAACTCGAGGCGCATTATAGTTTTTCACGAACGTAATAAAATCAAACGAAAGGATTTTACTTTTGGCTTACAAAATTTCACTTTATACTTTAATTCTACACTTTAATTATTAGTCAATGTCATAAATTCAATTCATTAAGATATTTTACTTAAAAACGAAACGAGTGGTGCGTTATAGTCTTACGCCAACACTATTCGAGGATTTTTTGTGAGCGATAACAGGGACTTTATCAAACTTCTGATGTAAGAAACTATTCAAATTTTGAAATTATTCTCAAAATTATTTGTATAGAAGAACACTATTTGGTAACAAACTCTCCTTACTATAAGAAGCCAATCTCGAGGCCAATCGTTAAGGATAATAAAGGTGTGAGAGCGTGTGCTCAACTTACTTTCCTGCTTAAGCAACCAATCACTATCAGCAACAATACATTTCGACCAACCATAACGTGTTCCCATCACAAACACACACCGGTGTAAAGTGAAGTAAACAATTTCATGATAACACCAAAGTATGCAAACCAACAGCAACACTACCCATCTCAATGTAAGACAGGGCAGCCTCTCAGCAACACAATCTTCAATGCCTACACTAAAAGAATAAACCAACGGGCATAGTAATGAGAGTGAGACTCGTAAAATTACCAACTGATGCCTCTTAGTCGCCTATGCGAAACATTATACTGCTAGAACGGAAGGGAAATTACAGTTCTACCTTCATTTGTTCGTATTTCGTTTTATTTTTACCCTCATTCTCAACATTATTATATTTTCAAACTAGATTCGAGGGGTAACGTCTAAGGAAAAAGACGATAATATTTTCAAGTAAAAGCAATGTTAGGGTTTAATAAATGTAATTTATTAACGTTGCTCAGAAAATGATCACTTTAATCTGATTTTCCCTGTTAACTTTCGAGAAGAATTATAAAAACATCTTCTAATTCCGCCTTCCCTTGCCGCCTTGAAAAAAAAAGAGGAGGTACACAATTTTACTGTATCTTTTTGTATATTCTTTAAACGATATTTTCGTCAATTGTTAACCGATTTTTATGATTCCTTGTTTATACAATAAGCATGACAAACGAGCATACAGTCTACTTAATTGTAAGTGAATGCTGTGGCCTGTAGATACTTATCTATTATCGATTAAGCACTAAAATATAGATGTGTTGTCAGTCCTGAAAACTAAGATGGAATGCATTATTACCAGTAAAAAGTGTCTCAGACTATCTGCTCTCACCATACGAAACAAAGCAGAATATAATTATTATCTATATTGCGCTATTTTATTTTGAGAGAGTATGGTTCTTCCTCTGTCGAGCCGACTTGTTCGTACTGCAGACATAAATATTTAGAATATTTACCTACGTAGATATATATCCATATAAAGTTAGAAAAAATATCTACCCTTAAGGGTAAAATACTAGAAGATGAAGATTACGTCGGGCTTGTGAAATTCAGGATCCGAAAATTATTAAAAAAAGCGACAGCCGAATTTAAAGATCTAAAAGGAATAAAATAGTTTGCATATAAAATTCTGAAGTCGGAGTTTTAATAATTCTTCTATACACTATATATTGGAAGGGAAAGACTCTCTCGGATGACTGTCTCATTGGTGTAGTGGTCGTAAGCGTCACTGCTGATCATATGGTTCCGGTTTCGAATTCCAGGTCGAGCAAAAATCAGTTATTGGAGTTAAGAAATTTTCAGTAACAGCTTGAAGTCAGGATTTTGGTGGTGTTTTACTCCTGTGCTTCAGAAAGTACGTAAAACCAGCAATACTGCGATCGATCTCTCTACATTATATTGGATTACCGTCCCATTGGACGATGAGAGTGAGGGAATAAAGAAAGGGAGAAAAGTAAAAGTAGTGCACTACTTTTACTTTTCATCAATTTCAAATTTATACATTTTTAACCACTAATTGCACAATGATTAACATTGTTCTATATACAATCTATAAACTTGAAAAATATTTATTCACCACAAATACACCGTTTTCAATATCGTGGTGTTGTCACCTGTGTCTATCAATTTTGATGGTTTCCTAGCGCAATGGTTATGCGTTTGAATCCCGCATGGAAAAAATATTTGTTAGGGCTATAAATAAAAGTAGCAGGTTTAGATGTCTAGACAATTTAAAAAAAACCTACTCTGGCAGTAATTTATTTTAAATAAGATTATAGAACTTTTTTACGTGGTAGAGCCATGCTGTAGCTATATTACTGGTATAGTTGTAACACGAATGGGTCGGCTCGACTGGGAAAGAAACACGCTCTCACAGAATACCAGCGTAAAATAGCAGCTTAACGCTACTGTGTTTCGTTTGATGTATGAATGAATGTAAAGAACCGGAGACCCTTTTTTCTGCAAAGGAGGCATTCCATCTAAGGACATCAAGGACTAACCTCACGGGTGACAATGCATCTGCATTTTGATTCCGCATCGAGGACAAATGTAGATGTCTATGGGCCACAGCAACCACTAACCATCAGGTGGAATATCTGCTCGTCTGTCACCCTTATCCTATATAAAAAATATTAAAATAAATCTGTAAATCTGTGTAGCTTCCACCGCAGCTTCGCAGGCGTAGGTGCTGGTGTAGGAAAACGACATCATTTCGAAAAATCATAGCTCATAATATTCATCTTTTAGGTTTTGCCCGCAAATTCTTCCGCATAGTAGTTGGAAATAATATTTTTATTACAACCCAACAATGAATGACATAATTTCAAGAAGTTACTATTGTATCAAAACTTTTTAGAAAATTAAAAGGATATCATTATAACGATACCAACGAAATACTAAAAGACTTCCCTATCGTATTACATCATATTGAAACAGTACGATAGTCGTTATTGCAAATTGCTCAAAAACATAAATAGCGAATACATATTCGTACATAAAAGATTTTACTACTAGCAAACATTTTTACGGGCTTATCAGAGGAAATTTTTTCAAAAGTTCCTAAAGCTAGTTAAGAGAGCTTTTGAAAGTTCCAGTTGACCTAATTAGCGTTGTGTAATTAATAATCTGACGAGGTCTCTATTATACAATTCTTTTCCTTTTGTACATAGCTTGGCTTGTCATACTAGCTTTTAAGTGCCAACGTTTATTAACATCGTTCACGTTTAAAAGGTGTTTTTAGTATATAATTATTTCAGAAAATATATAATTATTTCAGATAATATTTTATTTTCATATAGTAGAATCAGTAAGGCTGAGCAGTTTATGTTATGGATAGTAAAATTAAGAAGGAAAACCTTTTCGTGGAGAGATTTTTTTTTAAATTTATACTACACAGATGATATATACAAATGAGTGAAATCCGAGGTGTTTTGGATGAATGGATTGGTGGTTACTTAATAAGGTTGAAGGAGATCCTGAGTTTTTGAACCGCGTACTTTTCACGGATGAATGCTCTTTTGTTACAACAGGTGTATTGAACTCTCATAATGAACACGTATGGTCAACGACTAATCCGCATTCTTATAAACCAAGCCACTTTCAACACCGATAAAAAATCAATGTGTGGGCGGGAATTATAGGTGACATAATTTTTGTCCGTGTTTTCTTGATCACACAATGAACGGCGAAAATTACGGACGCTTTTTGCGAGAAAAACTAAGCGATGAACTTGATGAAATAAATCTAGATTTCGAGCATCGTATGTGGTTCCAATATGTTTTAGCTAAGCAAAGGAGCAAATTTACTGAATAACAAAAAGATATTCGAATATTTTTTAAATTTAATTGTATGGTAAGGCCATTGGGGTTTAATACAAAAACCACATTCGAAATTATTAATACTTCATTGGACATAAATACTTCATTTGAAATAAATAATTAGGAACTAAATGTTTTGAATTGTTTCGAACATACTGTGATGTAGATATTACATGTACAAATAAATGCTCTTCTGATCAGTCGCGTATAGCGTCGACCACTTATTTTCAATAAGGTAATGGAACACGGTTACGCAAATATTTTGTGAACCTGATTGTAGTGATGTGAGTATATGACAGTAAATAATTCAATGGATTTAGGTGAACGTGGGGGTCACAAAATTAGCCCAGGTGGTCAATCCATCAACTTGGGTAAGTTGTGTTTAAATATGCATGAACAACTACAGTCTAATTTGCCATTTAGTCGACATTTTGGAAACTATAGAATTCCGTCAGTTAGTTGAGCTCCTCCAATTAACTTTGAAGAGGTTCCCTAGCGATATAGCCTTATTAGAGTGATATACGAGTAGATGTAGATAGCTCTTTTTCTTTGAGTGTTTGTTCATTGCAACATAGAATTTTATTAAAAAACTGTGGACCTTCTTAAATCCCTAGAGTATTGTAAATTTGTATAAAATTGGATGAAAATAATATGTGGAGGCTTGTAATTAGCAATTCTTATCACCATTTTGTAATTTTACCGAACATATTAGTCTGTAAGCCTTCCTAAAATGACTAAATAAATAAATAAATAAATCTTACAATCTGAAATCGTGTTATGAAAGTGTGACGACGCATTATTAATATTATTAATAAATAATAATTAATTTCAATATAGAGACATTAAGAAATATCTTATAAAATGCATTAATAAGCATAAAGTTCAAATGAATTATTTCGAATGTTGAGTATTATATAGTAAAAGCATAATATTGTCTTGAAATTTTTTAAATTTAATAAAACTGCTTAAAATATTCAAAATATATTAAATAAAAGAAGTACAAGTTGATTATATTGTAGTAATAAAAATAAATTACATTTGTAATATCATTGAAAAATGGGTTAATTTAATGAGGGTGTCTTTGTATTACTGGATGGTGTTCATGTAATGACTGCTAAGGAGTTGTCGGAGACACATACACATGGTTGTATATACATATATACAGTGTGGCCGGCTGACCGACTGCTACTAGTACTGTTGCACAAACAAAGAATTAATATAGAAGGTATGATGCATAAGCTTTATGATAGAAGAGTTATGACTTGAAGTCTCATATGTATAAGACATATAATAAGGTCATGGAAATAAAGCGAAAATGTGAAAGGTCTCAAATATGTAAAAGCATTATATTCAAAGAAATGGGACTTAAAGAGGATTATTATAGTAGCGTGTAAATTGCTTCACAGCGCCCGAGACCGAGGTAAGCTTGGACTCGCTAACCGATGTGTCCTAGACATATCATCTTAGTGCCGTTGGTAAGCGGGTTTGTTGTAGCAATATGACTTGTGGACGCGCATATCTTTCGGATTATGGTGAGTGTGTTTTGGTAGTACTTTTAAGCGTGACAAGCATATTGTACTCCATGTCTCAGTGCAATAGCGCTGTGACATGTGAATTTTTAGTTAACAACCATATCAATTTTGTTACCAAAGTCGATAGGGATCATGTGGGTGTGTTGTGAGGAGGCACCGTCCGTATGATAGTTGCTTTCTGATGGCGTATTGTTACTATTATGTTACAACAGACTTTTGGCTATATCTGTAATTTTTTTGGTTGGTGATGCATATGCGTTAACCTTATGCGAGTGGTAATTGGAAGGAGAATCTGAGGAACGTGCCGCGCAAGGTGCGACCCCATTCCCCTGAGGTGAGCGGTGACTAAAACCCCATAGTGTTCCACCTTCGTCGCACGTTGTCAGGGCCATGGCAACGCCTTCGCACAAATCAGCAGCTCCATCCAGCACCGGCCGCCCATCGCAGCACCTCCTCGGGGGAGAACTACTCCACATGTTACTACACTAGTACCTGATTTAAATATCATCAAAAGAAGAATTACTTACTGTACAGTATGTTTACTTCACACCCAATCATCCAAAAAGGGTTGGTCAAAATGGGTCCAATTTTGTGTGAAAAGTAAAGATTTATTTCATAATATGTATTTTTAAACTTTTTCTTCCAATTTTGCTCTTGCCTCCTGCTGGCTTACCAATAATGTATTATTTACAACTATTGGTACTTTTTAGATAAGATATATTTTATTTACATAAACAATTTTTGCAGTTTTCCTGGAGATTCGAACAAAAATATGGATAGAAGCGAAGAGAAGATTTGACGGGAGGTTCTACGAAAAATAGTTATATTCGCTCAAAATTTATTTTTTTCAGACTGAATTTTATCCATACGTCACAAACGATATTTGAAAGACTACATTTTTTTTCTTTTTTTTCTTTTTATATTCCACATAAATAAATTGTATACATAACATTAGCACCGGTAAGTGCGATTCCTGTAAAAAGGATTAATTCCTAATCTGAGAATGTGAAAGCTCGAAGAAACGAGGCTACAGATGACAGAACAGAAGAAGAAGATATAAGTTCGAAATGTAATCACATATTGGTTCGAAATGTTGTAATCACACATTATTTTTATTTATATTTCTTTTTTTTTTCTTTTTTAAATTCTACGTAAATAAATTGTATACATAACATTAGCACCGGCAAGTGTGATTCCTGTAAAAAGGATTAATTCCTAATCTGAGAATGTGAAAGCTCGAAAAAAAGAAGGCTACAGATGACAGAACAGAAGAAGACGATATAAGTTCGAAATGTAATCACACATTGGTTCGAAATGTTGTAATCACACATTTTTTTTCTTTTTTTTCTTTTTTAAATTCCACGTTAATAAATTGTATACATAACATTAGCACCGGTAAGAGTGATTCCTGTAAAAAGGATTAATTCCTAATCTGAGAATGTGAAAGCTCGAAAACACGAGGCTACAGATTACAGAACAGAAGAAGAAGATATAAGTTCGAAATGTTGTAATCACACATTGGCTGTAATATTTGTTTCCCGAGATTATATTTAAATCAAATAGAATATAAGAAATCATATATTTCTATATATATATATTTATATATTATATATCTATAACTTATGGGCTGAATTATGGCTTTAGATTTTACATACTTATTTAAACGGCAAACACGAAAGTCCGCAAATGTATACTAGATCCGAATAAATCCCATAAAAATGATTACGGATGTGTTTAATTGTTAAGGCCTAGATTAATTTCTTCTAAATGTTACTATAACATAAAATTTTCAATAAATTTTATTATTCTGTAAATACTATTATATTTATTAAACAAAGAAATAGTATTTAAGATCAATATTAATTTTCGTTACTTTTGTATTCGTTGCAACGAATGGCAATTTGTGAATGTTAAACAACGTGGGAAAACAGGTCAACCAATTTTAAAGGCAACCAATAATAAAGAAATAATTATTTAAGGCTTTAACTAGTCTGAATGACCTTGACGAAACGGCGATCGCAGAGATTTTAGCCGATGTCAACACCGTCTAGCAACTACGTTCTGTATTACTTATAAAAGTGCAAAGATTAATAGACTGCACAGATAACAATTATATAAGTGACATACTGCCTGTTATGCTTGCGCATCACTGAGAATTATGTCGCGGTTACGCATCTTCAATTACATTGTGCTGTAGCTTTGTCCGGTAGGCGTCACGAGCTATCAAGTGTTCAAGTTTCAAGTACGTAAGAGTTTTTTTATTATATATGTTAAATCGTATTTATTTGTATCGTAGGTATTAATAGATCTAGGTCAAAGCGTTCGCTGTAAATTTTCCCGGGTTTGATCCCCGACAGCACGAATGAAATTTGTAATTGCAATTTTCGTCAACACACGTGCTTTGTTTATAGTGCCTTGAGCAACATCTTGCCGGTTTCTGTACAGAAAATGATGCTGGCTTTGCAAATATGGATGGCCGCTATTATTGAATATAATACCTGCTTATGTTACACTTATTTACATAGAAACTTTAATTATCATTTGCATAAAATTCTGCAGCACTTTTTACACAAGAAAGTAAACTTTTAGATCCGTTCATCTTGTTTTTCACTAATTAAGTAAAAAGTAAAACAAACCAATAGGTCCGTGATTTAAAATTTCTTGCAACTTTTTATAGAAAAGCATGACCTTATCATAATATAAAAGTCAATCATTTAGCCATGTGATAAAACTTTTAAGTGTGCCAGTCAAATATTAATGATGATATTCGGGTCATTATACTGGAAATAGTCTTTTAAATATTTTGTAGTACAATTGATAATCTTCAGTATGATTGACCGAGTATATGACTTTTATAAGTCTATGTTATTTTTGACGAAAATTATTATTGCAGATAAAAGCCCTTTCACATTTATTTTAGTCTCGAATTAAATTAATCAAAATGAAAATAAGAACTTTGGCTCTTTATAACTGATCTTTAAATGTTAAACACTGACTTGAAATTATATAATTATTGGCATTTTTTTAAATCATTGAACTTTTTTTAAGATTTTGTTGAAATTCTACTGGTAAAAAAAAACAAATATATATATTATAGTTCTTGATGAAAATAATGTATGCGCGTTACATCGCATCCCATCAAGAATTTCTAATGTAATTCTTGGTGTAAAGCTAAGACGTGATAATAACTGTAAACAATAGAAAAACAAAATAATGAAAACATTTACATTTACATACAAAACATTTACAAAAATACTTGCTTTATAACCTAATAAATATCATTGGACCGTAATAAAATAAAACAAGGTAGTCTTCGGCATGAAAGTAAAAATAAATATTTTCGATTATTTTTCCAATATCTAACAGCCGGATCAGCGCGCGATTCTAATCCATCTAAAGATGCTAAATTTCAGCAAGCACTGTCAAATTCAATAGGAGTGACAGAAAAACGGTGCTTGATATAGAAAGGTAAATAAATTATTTAACATATAAAGTAAAATCACTTTATTACAAATCAAAATAGCTTTATTAACATGAGACATAATTGTACGAGTGCTTACAATACTATATTAAGTTTTTTTTTAATAGAATAAGGGTGACAAACGAGCACACAGTCCACCTGATGGTAAGTGGTTGCTACGGCCCATACACATCTACATCTATTCTCGATTACGTATGAAAATGTAGATGCGTTGTCACCCGTGAGGACTAAGATGTAATGCCTCGTTTCCAGTAAAAAGGTTCTCCGGTTCTGTACACTCACCATACGAAACACTGCACGGTTAAACTGCTATTTTACATGTTATTCCGTGAGAGCGTGGCCCTTCCCCTTTCGAGCAGACCTATTCGTGCTACAACTATACCAGTAATATTTTTTTGCAAGTTTGCAATTATTTTCTATTGAGTCAATTTTTGTGGAATCGTGTTTTGCAAACCACCACCTGAAATACGTACAATTTTTTTTTCGATAATGACGTGAAATTACAAAACGATCCCCATGCATTTCAATGTGGCTCTATTCAGCCTCTTAATATGAACATACCTCGGGATTTAGAGTTTTTAAAAGTTTTCATGCGTAGATAATGGAAGATATAATATTATATTATTACTGTCCCGTGTGAGGCAACCTTTATACTTATATACATATTCTCATCATATTTTTATGTTTGGTTAGAAAAATTATATCTCAATGCAAACTTTCACAGGGTACATTCTTTTTAGTATTTTTAACCAGTAAGTAGTAAAGCAACTACAATCCCATCGGTAAGTGGTTATGTAGTCTAAGATGGTGAATTGCACTGACTTAACAAAAACCTATTCGCTCTTGCCTAATAGTACTAGGTAAGTATTATTTGCGACCTATTTGTGTGTTTGTGTGTGTGTGTGTGTGTGTGTGTGTGTGTGTGCGCGCGTGTGTGTGTGTGTGTGTGTGTGTGTGTGTGTGTGTGTGTGTGTGTGTGTGTGTGTGTGTGAAGAAAAGCGTACGAGAATACGTGAAGAGGAATAAAGGTTGAGTACTAATTCGCTTACCTGTACGAGGTTGCCACTCGAGGACCTTTCTTCCTATTTTTTATCTGTTTTCCAAGTTATATAGCTAGCCCATTGCCATTATTTGTATCTATATTTCCCTCCCCAACAATATTTTATAAAGTCATACTCATAAAAACATCGTTTTATTGTAATACATAATTATAAAATTCAGTATCAACTTATTAATAAAAATATGCAACAATAAAATTACATAGTTATTAAAAACTATCGAAATCTAAGTAACGAGAGCATGTTCGTCGTTCCATATTTAAATTATATACATAAAAATGCATTTTTCAATTTCACTAATCAACGTCGCCGCGAAAATTTCTTCTTCTTTGGGCACTTTAAAAATTCATTTATTTAGAAAATAATATTTACAGTTACCAGTGTACAGATATTAACTAAATTAAGTATTTCTAGTCATAAAAATATTTATAATTGAGTATAAACTTTTAAAAAACTAATATATATTTGAACGAAGTCGCTCCAACACCGACGTGCGGTCCACCCTCGACGATGTCCGAAAACGGACTGTGACAGAGCTTAAATGGCAACGGAGCATGCGCGCTCGCGTAAATATATTCAATTTTAGGGAAAAATCATATATTCTCTTATAAAACGGGTAATAAAAATAAAACTCTCAATTAAAAATATTAATATTTTTAAGAGCTTTTTTTAGTGTAAGAACTATTTAAAAAGCTTGTGCCGTTTTGGAGAAATTTTGCGAAATATGACAAAGATAGGTACTGTTTGGGGATTTTTTTTCTAATAAGGGGTTGACAAAAATATAATTTTGTTAAATTAAAAACATTTACCAAATCTTCTTCTGTTACCCTGTAATTTTTCTTTGTGGATTAAATGAACAGTTATTAAAATTTTTTACTTAAATATCCTAGATTTAGGCATTTCAACCACTGTTAAGGCCTTAAAGAATTATATCAATACCAGCTTTCATCCGCATGGAATTCGGTCGTAACACGTTTTTGCATGTTTGCCGAATAATAAATATGTAAAATATATAGTACGTTTGGAGGATAAAAGGTAGCCTAGCCTTTTTCATGTTTCCAGCTCTCTGAATACCAAATACCGTCAAAATCGGTTGAGTGAATTACCATTTCCTTTCATAGCTATTTTCCTCAAGTACACAGTTTAACGGCTAATATAATAATAGTTTACCTTTTTAACTTAACCAGATATCAAACTATCTCATTGTTATCAAAATCAGTTCAGCAGTTTAGTCGTGAAAGCTTGACAGGTTTTCGCATTAAAATAAAAAAGTATGGATTTGTCATACTCATGATTCGAACAACTCTCTTTTTATTTATCTACAACACATTTTGGTAGCGGATTATGTTTTTCTCTTATATTTTAGTAGTAAAATTTAAAATTTCCAACATTAAACAATATATAACAACATGTTTAGTAATTATATGTAGCTATATATAATTTTTAACCTAATTTTGGATTTTTTTATCGAAATATTTACTAATTGAGGGACTGTCGACTTATAAAATATAAAATAGCAAATATTATTAAAAAAAATATTGGTGTTACCATACCATATTGGTTACCATATTGGTTACCGGTAAATCACTTAACAAGACTGCATCCCTAGCTGTGTTACCATTATATTCTACAGTTTACTTAAACGAACAGATTAATATGAAGCTACGGATCTTATACGTGTTCAAAAACTTTTTATTTACAATAAGGAAAAAATAATACTCTCTTTCTTTTTTTTTGAAGATCGTAAACATCGATCAAAAGTATAAAATGTGCAAATTTGCTCAGTCTATCACCACAGTTATTCCTTCTCTTTCCTTTCAGAACGAGATGGTCTGTAAAAATTCGTTGTGAATCCATTGTAATTTCCTTGGAATAAAGTTTGATTTTATGTAATATTAAAATGCGTTTGTAATATTTATTTACTGATAGGATATAGGACAAAAAGCCAATTGGGTTTCTAGTACTGATAGTTCGACGTAACCGCTTGTATGTATGCTCCCGGCGACACCAGTTCTTGTACAAAATAAGGTTGGCAGCCATTCTATGGCGTATTATAGTATTCTATGAAAGGAACGATTTTACGTAAATAATGGTGTGTATGAAGTGGTGCGATTTAATATTTCGCGATACTGCAAATGTCTCTAAATTCGGGTTACTGCTGCGGCCCTCTGCGGCATGTTGAATGCCGGCTGTTTTCATACATATATTATATTTCACAGATTATCGCGAAATACAGCGTTATAGCAATTGTCTATCTAGTTTTATCATGTTCTTGTTTAGTTCAATATCTAAACCACACAAAGGCGGCAGCGATGACGCAAGATATAAGAGATGCGGTTGTTTCGTATTTTGCGAGCTTGTGAGCACCCCCATTTAACACCTCTTGTGCACATACTAGGCACAATAACCGATAGATAGGAAAAGTGGAAATGAGTTTTGCATTACTCTCATTAGATGATAATTAACGAATCTCATATGCGGTGGGCGGTAGTTGCGAAGTGGCGCGAACAGTGGATAACTACGTTAGTAGTTGCAACTACTGTCTAAATTTCATATTTTTACGGCTAGCAGTTTGGGTTATGCGTCTAGATACAATATTTTTGTACAGCACACTTATTTTTTAAACCCTAAGGGTACATTTTTGAAAAAATAAATATTTTATTACGTTAATTTAAGTGTTTCAAAGTTAAAAAAAAAACATTAATTATATTTTTTCCATACAAATTGGAACACTCTCTCTGGCCCCCGGGAAAGGGGTTGTCTTGAAAAATCACTAAATATATGTTCATTTATTTTATATACAGAGTATTTTATTAAGTTTCAAGTAAACCGCCCCGTAAAATAAAAAGTTTCATACAAACTATTACACCCTATTTCACCCACGTAGAGGTTGAATTTTCAAAAATCCTTCGTTAGTGTAGTAGATTCCTATGGTATAAAAGGCAGCTACTGTCCAGTGGTTTGTGTTGTGCGTTGATAGATGAGTTCATTACATAGCAGATTCTTATTTATTTATAGATATATAGATTAAATCTATACATGTAAATAAAATGGAAGTGTCTGTTGTTTTACAGTAAAAAAAAACCAAAAAGTAGTTCTGTAAAAGTCACTTTTCTTGTCTTAGTATTCTCTACCTTAATACGGACACGATCCGAGCTTAACTCGTAGAAAGTCTCGTTTTTAGACTTTGTCTCCACGAAACATTGGTTCGATATCTATGTACCGCTTTTCCTACCCGTTTTTCTATTCTGTTACTATTTCGGTTTTGTTGAAACCTTTGATTTGCTTACAGAGGGTCAATCTTTTTCATTATAAGTAACTTTTCTTGCAGTTAATTGCGATTGCACGACTTGCTCGCACATATACCGCCGCGAATCTCGCCAGGTTTCTTCTTATTGCAGTAAATCTATATTATTACTTGTTTTTATTTTACTAACACAAGTAGAAGATTATTGAATTTTATTTTCATCAACACTAATGTTACTTTAATATTTTCTTATGTACCTTTGTTATAAAGTATTCTTATTGCAAGGCTCCTCATAGCTCAAATTACCTTGTTTGTTATTTGAGAAAGTTTGATGATAATCTAGAAGTAAATTACCTTAATTCAAACAAAATATTCAATTCTAATGAGTAAAGTAGGAATAGGAAAAACAAGAGCAAGATAAGGTATTCATGGGAAATGCTCCTACTCAAAAATCGCAGGAAACATAATGGGGTCTGTATATATTATTATATAAAGGTTGACAAAAGTGTTCGTACAATATTATAAATTTATGATATTATTGAATACATGGTCAATAAAAACTCTTGGGAAAAAGTGACCGCTACTAAGCTGTAGCTAAAATGAAATGTTACATTGGATACGCTCTGATTGCACTGGCAAGGGTGGTGGTGGCGTAGCCATTTACTTGCCATCGGAATATGTATATAATGTCATTGCAATATCACCATCGGAGTATAGAGGATCTGCTGAGTACCTATTTCTAGAAGTATATATTACTCAGATTCGCAAACTTAAAGCTATCGTGGACTCAGCAGATCTCTATGTTCTTCCATCTGGTCCAACTCATCACAACGTGTACACCGAAGATTTATGGATAGAAATTATTTGCACTAGTCCAGCGGGTCATGTATCATGATCAACTGGCTGTTCCGGAGTTTTCTCGACACGATCTTCTGGTCATGTCGTATATATTAAAGCCCCCAAGCCGAGACCAGTTGTGTATTTACGTAATTTTAATAAAATTGACACCATTCATCCAACCCGCGATGCTAAGAATATAGAAAGAGGCCCATTGCTGGAGGCAAATAATATTGACGACAAAATTATTCATTTGAACTTCCTAATTCTCTACTTATTCGATAGATATGCACCAGTTCAAGAAGTCAAGTTACGCCGACTTACTGCACCAAAGATAACTGATAAAGTGCGTAGAGAAATGGTAAGAAGAGATCGAGCTTTCACATTTTTAAAAAGAATCGGAATAGTCTCACCCTTCAACACTATAAGCGAGCACAAAACCGCTGTGATCAGGTGGTAAGAACTGCCGAACGCCGCTACATCCACAATAGTATTATAAACTCCTCTTGTGCAAACATATGGAACTTCCTTAATTCCCTGGGATTTAGAAAATCACACGCCGATTTTCTAATTCCAAATATTTCACTCAATGACTTGAACATACACTTCTGTTCTGCTTCGCGTCTGCATTATTCCACTAAAGTTACGACTCTCCAGGAACTTATCCAAATTACATACCATTGCTATCGAGTAATTCTTTCAACTTCAGTTCAGTGACTGATGAGGGAGGATACTAGAAAAGCGATAATTTCAATAAAATCTTCCGCAACCGGCTATGATGAGGTGAGTAGATCTATGATACTTATCATACTCGATATCATTACTCCAGTTCTCACTCATATCATCAATTTCTCACATTCTACTTGAGTTTTCCATAAGTTATGGCCAAAAGATTTTTTCTTGCCCCTTGCTTAAGTATCAAATTCATCGCTTCCTTCCCATTTTAGACATATTTATATACTGAGGTTTCTTTCCAAAGAACTTGAATCATTGGTTCAAAAACAAGTCACCTCTTTCATTTCAAAATGAAATTTCCTTAGTACACATCAGTCTGGCTTCCGCCTGGGACACAGTACAACCACAGCATTACGTCAAGTTACAGAAGACTTTAGAGAGGGCATGGAGAGGTCATGTTTAACTGTTCTTGTCCTTATTAACTTTTCAAATGCATTCAACTATGTCGATCACGACTTACTCCTTGGATTACTTTCACGACTAAATTTCTCCTCGTCAGCACTGAACTGATTTTCCTCTTAACTTCGCAGGCACAAGTAGGCTGTTTGGTTTGGTCAGGATTTTTCCGACTGGTGCGATCTGTCTTTAGGTGTACCGCAAGGCGGCATTCTTTCTGTTCTCTTGTTTTAGGTGTTTATCAATCTTCTAACTACCCACCTTCAATGTTGTTACCATCTCTATGCTGACAATCTTCAGTTATACTCACAAGCGTAATTGGCTGAAATTGATACTGCTATTGCAGCATTTAACCGTGACTTACAAGGTATGTCACACTGGTCGGTGTATATCACACTAACGGTAAATCCCAGTAAATGCCAGGCTATCGTCATTGGTAGTCGTTGGTTGGTGTCACAACTTAAGATATCTGAACTACCATCCATTAACCATGAAAACTGGGTAATACCCTTCAGAACTAGTGTCAAGGATCTGGGTTTAATTATCGTCCCGTCTCTTAGTTGGATATCACAGGTGGTAACAGAGGTTTGTCGTAAAGTCATCTATCGCCTTCAGTTCTTTCTGCCTCCTTCAACTTAATATCTTCTCGTCCAATCTCTAATTCTTTCATTATTTGACTATGCCGATGTTTGTCTCACTAATATTTCTCAGGAGCTGCTAAACAGGTTGGACAGGTTACTTAACACCTGTACACGATTCATATTTGGCCTGCGCAAATATGATCACGTTTCAGAATTTTGCTCTCAGTTAAAGTGGTTGACTATACGCCAGCGCAGAGATTTCCGAATCTTGTCCGTTCTGTTTTCAGTTCTTAATTATTCTTCCTCATCTCTTTAACTAAAATAAAGATTTCAATTCCGTAGAGACACTCATTCTCTCAATCTCCGTTTTTCACACAGTTTATTCTTGTCTCTTCCTCTCCACTGTTCCGAGTTTATGTCAAATTCTTTCACAGTTAATTCCATCTCCCTCTGGAACAAATAGCCTGTTGACCTGCGAACTATACCTGCCAAAAATGGTTTAAGAGAAAACTATACGAGCATATCCGTAGCCTTCAAAGTTGAGTCAACTTTATAGGTTTTTAGATATTTATATATACACTTATTGAGATATAGATGTATAAAGGTGTGTATTTATTTATAAATGTGTATCAATTATATATATTGTATTTAAATGTGTATATTTTATGTATGTCTTGCATGTATATATTTGAATTGAATATGATCGTAACAAGTTAACTGCCCAAACTCACTCTCTGTTCTACCCAAGGTAAGCTGGTAGAGAATGCCATATAGCATTAAGCTCGCCTTTTGTACAAATATTTGGTGCAATAAAGAATAAAATAAATAAATATAAATAAATATTCAAGTTGAAAAAATGAATAACAATTATTTTATTCTATTATTATAAAACTCTCAAAATGCTGGTAACATTTATCTTTCTTATATTAAGTTCTTTTCAGTTTTGACGTGAATAAGCCTTTAAAGTTGCTAACATAATGGGAGGCAATTCAGAAAACTGATGATAATAAAATCGGGGGATACAGTTTGGCGTGCGGAAGCGAATACAGCGGAAGTGAGAGCACCGCGATTTTGAAGTCGCTTCGTTACGTACACGAATTCAAGTGAAACACACAGCCATGTCCACGACACAGTCACAATCCAATTTTTTTTAATACTATCACCCCAACAAAAACCATTGTTTCATTAGCACGTAAAGTCCACTGATGTAGGTGTTCCTTCTTCATTATACGAAGGATTTAATTTTTGTTTATAGGATGAGTGTGACAAACGAGCACACAGTCGACCTGATAGTAAGTGGTTGCTGCGGCCCATAGACATCTACATCTATCTTCGATTACGAATCAAAATTTTTGTCACCCGTGAGGACTAAGATGGAATGCCTCGTTTCCATTAAAAAGGGGTCTCCGGTTCTCTTATTTATTATTTTTTATTTTCTTTTTTTTTATAAAAACGTTACCCCCACACTAGGATTTTCTCCTGTGTCGTGGAGGCAGTTTACAAACATAAATAACACAAGGACAAACATCCAGACCCAGAACAATTATTTGTAGGCCATACAATTACTTGTTCCGAGCGGGATTTGAACCCGCGGCCCCTAGTGCAACAACTGATTTCTAAGCCACTGCGCCAAGGAGCCGTCCGTCTCTACATTCACCGTACGAAACACAGCAGCGTTAAGTTGCTATTTTACGTTGGTATTCTGTGAGAGCGTGGTCCTTCTCCGGTCGAGCCGACCCATTCGTGCTACAACTATACCAGTAATATTATTTTCAATCACCAGGCTTGGTAGGCACATTGGCGTTTGAATTAGTGTTATAGTATTAAAATCAGAAGACTCACCTTTGACGCTGCAGTCCGTCGCCAGTCGAGGCATTTCTATTTTTCTTTTTCTTTAAAAAAAAAAACTGCTAGTAATGCTATTAAACATTACTAATATTCCCTTTAACCACTTCTGGTAAGCTTAAAATACTTGTGTAGGAAGTGGTTCACGACAGTGACGAATGGCGGGTTCGAACCCACGACCTTTGAAGTTCACGGTCCACGCCCTGCCATTAGGCTACTGACGCTTCGATTTCACGTTTAGCGTAAGCGAGGTGGCATCTATCAGAGGCAATTTCCCGTAGCCGCGTCTTACGGCGGCTCTTCACGTTGGCCAACACACTGGCGAATGTGTTGGCCAACAACGATGGCCATCGTGTAGAGCTGGTGTTTAAGCTACGTTGGTATGTGTTGGAACGATGGCCCACAAGTTGGCGCGAGATCCGTGTGGTGTCGGTTTTTTGCAAAAGATCAAAGGGTTGTGGCAGAGTATTGGCCGTCGCGTCCACACGTTGGGCGCACGTTCAGTTTGCTACGAGCTCCCAGAGTGATTGCACGCACCTGATTTAAATTTTATATGCACGCATCGTAACTAGTGTCTTCATAACGGCAGTAACAATGACCAATGAAAAAACTTTTCGCTTTATCTATAAAGCCCTCCCAAGCCGAAAATTGTTTGTAAAACACAAGTCTTTTTAAAAGAAAATGTTATTATACACTAGGATTTTCTCCTGTGTCGTGGAGGCAGTTTACAAACATAAATTGCACAAGGACAAACATCCTGACGCGGAACAATTATTTGTAAGCCATACAAATACTTGTTCCGTGCGGGATTCGAACCCGCGGCCCCCCGGGCAGCAACTGATTGCTAAGCCACTGCGCCACGGAGCCGTCAATATTCCCTATTAGTAACTTTATTTCGTTAATAATACTGTAATTTTTAGCTATGGAAGAGCGAAGTCACCTGTTACAGGCATTATTTTGCTTACTAGGTGACCTCGATCACTGATCATATAATGTAACTTTAATGTTTGACGAAATAAATTATTTATTATTATTATTATTATTAAGTTTTATTCTATAATTATATAATAAGAATAACCCTTTTTAAAAAGGTTTTGTTTAATAAAATTTGACAACAGTTTCATAGACAGGCTTCGAATATTTTCCAGGCCTTAGTTGTAAAAGTGTTAATTATACCTATGCCTAGGTGTGTTAATGTTTATATAGTTCACTTATCTGTATAACATTAGGGTATAATAAAGAAATATTAAAAATTTATATTAAAAATATAAAATATAGTGAAAATTAAATAAAAAAATAGTGGTATGCTGTGAATAAATAAACCGCAGCAGCCGTTAGCGCATCAATAATCATTTTAATAAATTCGTCCGCACATTGGCCTGAACCGAAGCAAACTGAAGGATCTCCCAACGTGTGGACGCGATCACAATTTCTTGGCCAATAACTCTGCCAACACATTCGCCACTGTGTTGGCCAACGTGAAGAGGCGCCATTACGCCACTTTCGAGACGAAATGGGGTGATTAACTCTTAAGCCGCCAATATTGTACATAGTTTAATTATGATTTTATTGTACACAAGTAAATTATAAGCCGATCAACAAAAGACTTCGAAGAGAAAATGTAACACGTAGTGATTATATATTACTCTTTGAGAAAATGGAAGCGGGCGGTCACGTACCAGTACTATTATTCAACGTATTTGACGTTATTACCAGGCAAAGAAGTTGTTTTTACTTTTTAAGCTATAACGCAATTTTGAGAGGGTTTTTGGGGCAAGGAAATATCCGAAGCGCTGTTGGAGGTTTCCTCACGAGTTTTTCCTTTACCGCCGAACACGTGCTAAATCAGCACTTATAATTATTACAATTAACAATTTCATTGGTGACAGCGGGGATCCAACTCGGGTTGCTCGCGTTCTATCAAGTTTAAAGCTAGCTAGCCCCTGATCTTCTACTACGGCTCTAAATAATCTAATCTGCTATAACCATATTTTTATGTGCGCCGTGGTAAAACACAATAAATTATTTTAAGTAGGAATATATATTAACTAAAATCAACAGAAAATACTACTGAGCCTGCAAACCTGGAAAAGTTAGATTATAAAATATCACTAAAAAGTTTTAACATAATAACCCAACTTTTAAGGAGTATATAAATAAATACTTAAGTATATTATTATCGTATGTAATCGCGGTGTATTCTTTTATATTCTTATTCGTCTTGCTCGTATTGTAAGAGGCGAGTATAGAAAATATTTTAAGCAGACCTCATGACGATTTCTGTATTCAAACGATTACACATTGAATAAAAGTAATTTTACGGATTTTTATAGCGCCGAATTTAACTTATTAAAAGTGTTTATTTAATTTTGACTCCTGACGTTTTGCAAAATATTCGCATAACCAAAATCACATTAAAATATATTTAATTGTGTATCCTCTCTCTGATTGAGTTGAGTGGTTTTATAAAACAAAATCTATTATCGCAACATTTTCCAGTATCCATAATCTGGTTGATGTGTGTAACAAACATTTAATGATAAACCTCTCAGACATAATCCATAAAAATTGTGTCGTTTATGAAGTGCATTATTATTAAGTGTAGCACAAAGACGATTTAAGCATTTTCAGTTTGAAAATTTTTGTGTAAGATAAAGTTCACTCTAATCGCTTTGTTAAAGATACTTAAACAGCCATCCAAGTCGTCTGTGAAAAAGTGGAGCATATCTACAGCAATACAAAAAGTAATAATGAACTTATGTATTGATAATAAAATGAGTCCATTTGTGGTTAACACAGATGCTACGTGAGTGGAACGGCAAGAAACTGAAGCACGTCGGAAATCATTTATTTGTTGAAATAGTGATAATGGTGACGAGAAATAAACCACTATATGAAAGTTACATAGTAATCGTGTTACACTTAATGTGAAAGTTTATGTCTTCATTAAGATATTATCAGACCAACATATTTAACCACTTATTAAAATTTTAAAATGCTTGGCGAAAAGATTGCATCCATCTACCGTAATTACACAACCGTTGGTACACTTTTACAAACATTTTTTTTTAAACAGTTAGAACTAATAGTTAAAGGTTTTAGACAAAATTCGAACGCTAATACTATTCACGTTAAGGCCTAAAATATGGCAAAAAGTTGTTACAATTAACGGCATATAAAATATTATTTATAATATTTTATATGCCGTATAATTACATACTCGTATTATCAAATATGTAATTTTTTTTTATTTGGGTCAGTATAAACGATACCACGGGCATTTCTGTAGTTTCGGAAGAAAAACGGGACGGCGCAGAAGAAGGAGGAAAATGTAGTAGAAGCTACAGTTTTTGAAATCTTAATCTTTTTCCTAACCCACGAAAGAAAAATAAAAAAGCCTTATAAATGTCCGTTAGTTTTGGTTTCCGCTTACAACATTATACAAATTAATTGTATCATTATTTTAAAATAACTATAAAATTTATTTTAATTTATTCCATTAAACTTAATTCTTTCATTAAATGCTTGATTTTTTCTGATATATCGCTATATTCAAAACCATAGACAAGTAGATTTGAGTAATTTTTAATTCATAATTTAAATAAAGAGGAAGTAACAACCGTTATTTTATTTCCTTGTTTCTCTATCAGTTTTAGATCGCTATAGCATGAATGTGAGTAAGTTAGAAGATCAGGAGTGATGTTAACCATTTAAATTGAAACTAACATGATAAATAGTTTAAGCAGTGCTTTTGCTTTCTTAACTCTTAAATTGAAACACAACAAATGCTTCACTGCTGATTCGCGGCAGAGATAGGTAATATGGTGATTTGTATTTAGACGGACGTCTCGGATTAACAATGTCATTTACAAGTGGAAGCCAATCTAGGAAATTAATTTAGTGCCGTGTTTTCTAAAAGCCCGTTTGAATTATTACTTATTTAATCGTAATATACCTTATATATAGAGGGTTCAGCGAGCATGACAAACGCTCTCTTACCTATGATATATTTTCTGTGTGGCGGCCGGTCACGTCGTATGCCGTACGTGCCGCTACGCCACACACCACTTTGCACTCGGGCCTAAGGCTACGAGTTACACACGTTTCAGGGCTACTGAAAGGCAGTTTATAAGATAATTATTTTGCGGTAAAAATAAATGTCGTAATACCGTTCAAGATATAATCAATAAATTTTTAAAGTTACAGTAAAAGCAAAAAGTTTTGTATCGGATCTGTTATAGGGAAATATGGTGGATATAATGTTACATACTATGGCCTGATGGTTACTTACACAAATTATATCATATGAAACAATATAAAAATTATTTATACCTATTACAATATATTATTTCAGGTCGGGACCACGTTTTATGTTTTGCATGTTCTAAGATCATATTGTAACATCTGTAAAACTAACTAACTAAGGAAAATATGTAAATTTTATTGTAACTTTATCTTTCGAAATCCGATCTTTTATTATTGTTTATTACCAGAGGCAGCTGAACTAAGTAAGTGGCGCAAATATTAGTCTCTGAGAGATGACTACATATTTGTGCCATTTGCTGTAGAGACTATCGGTCCGTGGGGTCCAGGTGCGGTGAAGTTTCTAAAGGAACTCCATTCGCAACTGGTCGTTGCTGCTGGTGATAAGAGAGCTGGTTCTTTTCTCCCTTAAAAGGCTAAGTATAGCCATTCAGCGAAGAAATACAGCCAGCGTTCTTGGCACGATACCGCGGGGAGTAGGACTGTATGATAAATAATTTACTAGTTTTTTTTTTAATAAAGTTTTTAAATAGTATATAATAAAATGTTTTATATTATGTTATGTAAATAAAGTTAAAAAAATATTATATCTTATTAAGTAGCTCAGCATAATGCTGCTGTATTTCGTACGATGAGTGTAGAGAGCGGGAGACCCTTTTTACTGGATCGTATCTAGTAAAAAGTGCATTCCAACTAAGTCCTCAGAGGTCTCGAACATAAATGTAAATGTCTATGGGCCACAGTATCCACTTACCATATTTTTTTGTAAATTTTATTTTATTTTAAGATTTTAGAAACATGTAATAATTGCATTTCATTTAAATTTACTGTTAAAATGGGTTTTGTGTCGGAAAATTTTGCGATTTCATCCTCGCGTCCCAAAAGCAGACCGCGGCGCTGTAGCACGGCGGATGGCGGTACTCGCTCGACCATAGCTCGCTCGGGGTCATTGTGCGGTCAAGCATAGCGTGATCATTATTTATTCCTCTAACCATCTTTGCAAGCCGTATGCTGTGTATAAAATTAATATTCCTGGGTGACCGAACTTTGCTAGGAATCAGAAAAAATTAATAATTTTGTAAATAGACGTGTTTTATATGGATATCGTAATTACGAGGGATTAACTACTGTTTATGCCCAAAAATGGTCATTTTGAGGCGCTCCAATCAGGTCCGACTTCGTGAATCGCCCGATGGCACCAGGTGTCACGCGCATCGCGGGGAGGGGTTAGCGGTAGGCAGCTTCCCAGCGTGTGACGCTCGTGGGCGAGAGGTAGTAAATCGCTGGCCGCGATGCGGTGAATCCGCGTATCTCGGTTATCGCGACAGAAGTTCACGCGAGCGGTGTAGGGTCCAGATGGTTAGATTTAGTGCGTGTTACTTCGCTACGTAATGGGTTTCGTGAAAACCGCCTCGGATTAGGTTTTCTAGGGTTAAGTTCTTGATAAGAGGCTTGTATTGTGTTCGACTGATTAAAGTAACTTCTTTGAAAGTAATTGTGCAAATTATATAGTGATTGCGTTGGAAGTGAATTTTGCAATCTTTAACTTGCTCGGCTGACGCGGAATTTCACACGCGCGCACCGAGTAGATATACGGAGCGTCTCCCGGTTGATTGTCTGGAAATCATTGTAATTGTACCGTCGCGTTAAGTGCCCTTTTTTGTGTGTTGGCTGGTTTGTTAGTTTTATGTGTCAACGAGGCGTATTTTGAAATCTTATCGCGGCGTGGTGTTTGATGTCGAACGAAGGAACTTAGTTGTGTTTAACGCTGAACCGTGTGACTTATGAAGAGATCGCGTTAGTTCCCTATTTGTAATTTGGCGATAAGTGAATCCGGGACATTGAGTGCTGAGCTTTGAACTACTGTCCGTTACTGTGTCGGGTATCACGTGTTCGATTCTACGATGAATGTGGAATTAGGCGAAGTTAAGTTAGTTAAATTTACAATGAAGTTAATAGACTGAAATAGTAACAGGAAGAAAGAAATGGTCCAGCGGGGAAGACTGCTGGAGTGATGCAGCATTGTGGGGCAGCCTGGAAATCGGCTGCTGCCGTTCACCTCAACTGGTCCAGGTCTCAGACACATACACATCACTAAACACTACTTGCCATGCACCTTACACCCCCTTACGGCCTCACCGAGCCTTGGGGCGATCTTAGAGTCGGAAACAGGTACGTACTATATATTCCTAGCATTCTCCCATATAGTTTAGTATGATAGGATATCTTTCCATGTGGCCGCTTGGGCCCGACCTGCGGCTGCCCGTCGAGCAGGCTGCTATGGGCCCCTGCCAAGGCGACCTTTGGAGGGGCAGCTGCGGGCCATAACAACTACATTGATTAAAACCAAAATGGAATAAAATTATCTCAATCGAAAAAAAATCACAAAGTTACCTCTTATTTTCATGTAATACCGTTTTTCTCAAAACCTCAGGTTACAATTACATATGTACGTCAGGGCTGGCACATTTTAGGCCTGTGTGGCAGCACTGTCGTCGCGCCACAAGCAAAACACATCGAAGCCTGAATCGCGCTAACAAAGTTCCGAAGTTAACTCGGAGCGTTGGCCGCTCCCCGGTCAGAACACCTTGCCCGGCGGGAGATCTCCCCTTTTCCTTCCTACGGCCACACCTGAATTACTCATGCGCTAACGTCGGTCGCGTACGTCGGTCGCGTGTACTGTGTACATTGTGTTCTATATAGCCCCACACTACGACGCTGATGACAGCGGCGCGTAGTTTGCTACGCGCCGCGTACCGCGCGCGACGGTCTTGCTCGTCAGCGCCCTGTACGTCGGTCGACGGACAAATGTGGAACAGTGCGGGCGCCCTCACTCTATTACCGATGATCCACGCGTGCACGTACAGTTGCAATGAATATCGATACAGAACGTCTTATTTATCTAATGATTTGTACAAAGATGGCAGAGCAAATTACTGGGTAGAAGTTTTAGAGGATTTATTTCCGGATTACAATAATGAGGATGATAGTAAAAAAAGGAGATCGGTAAGTAAAAGACAATGTTATATTAATAACATTGTATTTTACTGACCGATCTCCTTTCCGAAATCAACTTAGCAGACGACTGTACCGTTATAGAGCTCGGTATCGCACTATGGTATTTTATTTCTCGCTGACGTACGCGACCGACCGTACCGACCGACGTCAGCGTAGAAAGAATCCCGGCCTTAGACCAGTAACGGAGTTCTAGTAAATTTTAGTTTGTGACACTGTTTACGTACCTAATTTTTTTTTCTAAATATGTACTTGTTTAAATAGTTTTTCTTTATTGTTTAGTATGTTTAATTTTAAGATAAAAGAGTTGTATAAGTTTTATTGTTAGTAATTTAACATCTATATTATAGAAAATATATTCATTAACAATTTTGAAAACATAATAATGAAAAGATCAGCAAATAAACAGATAACTAATTTCATTGTATGCCTAATGCCTCTTTAGTCTATAAGTAGTAAACTCGATTGCTAATCTCTAGGTCCGGGTTTGATCCTTGCTCAGGTCTAAATTAATTGTTTGTTTTTTTTACTACTTTTATACTTAATTATTGACCCTCAGCAGGGGAGACCAAACGGCCGATGGTTAGATTTATTTTATTTTATTTTATTTTTTTCTGTTTGATAAAGGGAAAGGGAAAGAAACCGGCGGACGATGTGGGCGGTATCAAGGAGAACCGCCTTCAGCATTTGAGCCCGGAGCGGTCCGTACGGAGTCCTAGTCACCTTATATGACCCGAAAGGTCATATCGGTCACCTCGTGAGCCAGGTACATATATTTTGTTTTCTTATCTGCTTCGGCTTTCACGAGTTTCTCTTCATATGGAATGGTAATGTCGACCAAAAGTATCCTTGAATGTGCGCGATCCATTTGCACAATATCAGGCTTACTCGCAAGTATAATCCTGTCTGTGATGATGGCCCGGTCTCAGAAGAACCTGACGCGGTCATTTTTGAGCACGGCTTCCGGCAAGTACTTTCAATAAGGCAGTTTCCGATCCACGAGACTGTATTTCAGAGCGAGCTCCTGGTGTAGAATCCTGGCTACTAGGTACATCATCATCATCATTGTAGCCCTTCACATGTCCACATACATAGGCCTCCCCCAAGAAATGCCACAAAGTACGGTCCTGAGCCACCTGCATCCATCGACTTCCTGCATATCTTACCAGGTCGTCCCTCCATCTAGTGGGGGCACGCCCTACATTTCGCCTGCCGGTACGAGGCTACCACTCGAGAACCTTTTTTCCCCATCGGTGGTCGGTTCTTCGAACTATATGGCCAGCCCATTGCCACTTCAGCTACTAATCCGTTGGGCTATGTCGGTCACTCTGGTTCTACTGCGGATATCCTCATTTCTAAGTTTATCATGCAGAGAAATTCCCAGCATAGCCCTCTCCATAGCTCGCTGAGCGAGCTTGAGCTTCCTCATACGGCCAGCAGTGAAGGACCACGTCTCAGATCCGTAAGTCATCACTGGCAACATGCACTGGTTGTACTGTCTCATTTTCAAGTTTTGAGGTGTACCTGACGAGAAGATGTGCCGTAAGTTCCCGAACGCTGCCCAACCGAGTTAAATCCGTCGATTAACCTCTCGGTCGAAGTTGGAATTATCTAGTCGGACTATTTCTCCCAGGTAAACATTCTCGTCAACAACTTCGAGCTTAGCTACTAGGTGGTGTCTGTGCAAATACTCAGAGTTAGAAAGCGCCAAACAACCGGAAATGACCTAATTGACTCACCGGATATCGACGGTGCCATCCTTTAGGATATATCTGCGATAGATGTTGGTGTTAATAACCTGATCCTGTATTGCACAGACAAAACCCGGTTTTCCCGAAGACGTCACCAAAATGTGCCCAGTGAATTGAGGCAACTGTGTCTAAGAAAGGATCATGAAGAGCCTTGTAGAACCTCCCGTGGAGCTCCTTCTCTTTCCATATGGTCTGCCGGTCGTAAATAGACTGTATTGCTGGGTCTTGCCATTGCTTGTTGGCTAAGGATAGAGGGGGTTAGCCCTTTTTCACACGAAAATGACGCCCTTGTAGAATGTATCATCCGATTTTGTCAGGAAGAAATTACAGCGGCTAAACACTTCGCGATTATGCATGGTGAGAGCGCTTATAAAGCCGCGCCCACCATGTTTCCGCGGAAAGTACAGCCTGTCTACTGACGATCTCGGATGATGCATCCTGTGGGATGTCACAACAGTGCGCACTTTTATATCCAGAGCGTTCAGTTCGGTCTGAGTCCACCTGAGTATGCCAAAGGTATAAATGGGAACAGGCATGATCCAATCATTATATGCGTGTGTCTCATTAATGCCTGACAAAAGACTGTTAAGCATTTTGTCAAGCGTACATAAAACACATCGCAACCTAACTGTTTTATTTTCGCCTCATCGATACCTATGTTCTGTACACATATTTTTTTTTTTCATTTATTTATTACATCAACAAGCATTACAAATATTTATAGTGATAGCATATAAGAAACCACTAAGGTTTATATCTATGTTATCGAGAGTTTACAATTTTATAAGATAATAGCGTAATATTGTATTAAAGATACTGTAAAAAGAAAAAAAACATGCAAACATTCAGAGAAAAATATATATCAGAAAACACGTTATAATAACTTAAGAAAATGATCCTTTAACTTACACTTAATGTTATTTTTATTGATATTATCCAACAATTCTGACGGCATATTATTGATAAGCCGAGGTATTAAGTAGCTACATGTCCGCTCACCGTACGCGTTGCAAGCACGCGGCTCGATGAGACGGTTCTTAGAAATTGCTCGAGTGTATACAGGATGCTCGATCGGTTTTCTTAGCGATTGATTAAAAAATTGTTCTTTTAATAAAATGTTTATTACTTGTATATGTATTGGTAAAATTTTACAGTGTTTGAAAAGACCACCGGCGTCATCGCGGAATTTATTTTTTATTTTATTTGGAACTATGATTTTAAGTATTCTTGCTTGTAAATTATAGATCTGGTCAAGATATGTTTTGTAAGTTCGGCCGTAGCTACTTAGCCCGTATTGAATGTGCGACTCCGCAAGTGCATTATATAACATTAACTTTATTTTCAATGGAATGCGATTATTGAGAATAGTGATATTTGCTAGAAACTGTCTTAGTTTAGTACGTCCAAGCATCGGTATGTTTCAGCCACGGATAGGGTGATGTTGATGGGCATAGATAAGTCAATGCCCTTAGAGTTAGCAACCCTACCCCTTTCGACATGTAGGACTGCACACTTATCAGTCCCTAGCTCCATTCTAATAGAACTGCTAAAATCACATGTGATGTTTAGCAATTCCATAAGATGGGAGCGACTGGAGGCGAATAACTTGAGATCATCCATATAGAAAAGTGAGTCACTTTTGTACCTCCTTTCCGAAGTTGAAATCCCCTCCAGGAACCCTCCAGTAAGGTACGGAGAGGGCTTAGAAAGAGGCAAAATTAAAGGTTGAACTCAAATAATCGTCCTGGAAGATACTCCTTCTTATCCTTATGTGGTTCTCCGCAGCCGTTATCCGCTAGCCTAGATGACAAAGGATTGTACTCCACTGCCCCATACACTGCCCGAGGAAGTCTCTAACTGTATAGTCAACCTAGTACAGCAGCTAGAGGACCCTCTTCAGCCATGTATGTGGCATCGAGTCGAATGCCTTTTTGTAGTCAATCCAGGCGACGGAGAGGTTCCGACGGTTGCGTTTAATCACCTTGCCAATGACCGCGTCAATGCAGTGCGGTGGTTCCTTGGCTCCACGACCACCGCTCTGAGATCCATTTTGAGCACGCGACATCGTAAGAAAAAGTACGAGGGAGACGGATATTATTCCATCCCACTTCCTTATTTCGCCGCCAAGGCGGTCTACACTATGACACAAGGGGTTGTGACGAAAAAATATTACACTTTTTGTCGCCTAGCTCCCATCCGCCAAACGCGTACCGTCCGATAAGGAACTTCGTTCCAATAAGATAAAAAAAAGAAGATAATTTACAAATCTACAAATGTTTCATATTAAAGAAAAAAAAAGTTTTATTTTTCTTAAATCAAACATTGATACAGTCACACTTTTACTTTAAATTATCACGGAAAATATGCGCGTAAAGTTTATTAAATTGTTGGTAGGGCTCAATTTCGGCTTACGAGTCTGTTTAGATTGATACCACTCTATTATAGAATTATTATTTGATGCATCCACTGATGTGTTCTGGTTTAAAGGGTAGGAGATCAGGCGCAAGACCAGCGGCTGTAATAAATAGCTAACTATCTGACTCTGGGCTGCTATTGAGTATTTATTGAGAAAAAAAAATAACTGGTTTTGGGCCCGGACCTGGATTTGAACCTGGGAGCTCATGACAAGTAATCGCATTTACGATCACTAGACTAATGAGTCACTAGACTAATGAATCTTGATATACAGGGCTATTTTGCGATAACCGTCTAAAGGAGTCAACCACTTTTGGGCCCACTAGAAATTTTAACGACTATCAATGATATTATACACAAAAAAGATACCAATTTATTATGGTAATTAGCATAAAGATTATATGAGAATCTAAACGGGATCAAGAAATCTGAATGAAAGAATCGTTTTGATATTTGTTTTCAGGTCATTAGTTCTGATAATCAAATATTTAAAAAAAATATGGTAGAGATGTACCAATTCGGAAGAAACTCGACTCGAGTTAACTTAAGTTGAAATTCACGTAACTCGAATACTACTCCAGTTACGCAACTCGAATCGGCGGAACAAAGTTGTGTCAGTTTGTTACAAATATTTTATATTTTGTATATATATATATATATATATATATATATATATATATATATATATATATATATAAATATATATTGTTCTTCAATCCAGCACAATTATTATTAAGTTATTATTAAGTAACTGGAGTGCGCGGACTCGAGCAAAATTTATTTTCACTCGAGTACCGAGTCACACAAATTCACTCGATTGAATCAAGTGAAAACAGAGTTCGAGTTGCATCACTACTGTAACAATAAAGTCTATGGTTATATACTTTAAAAGAATTTTTGGTACCAAAATTAGTAAATGGAAAAAAAATAACACTACACCTAGAATTTAGGAAAATATAAATAAGCTATATAATTTATGATGAATTACCTAAAAAAATGACAAACACAGGTCTTACAAACTTATTAGTTTCTTAAAATTCACAAAGTATTAAAGTTTTATATTATTAGTAAAATCTAAATTAAATAATTGATAGAAAATATACATAAAATAATTTTTGTGTATGTTAAAAGAAAATTAGAATCTAGGGGTCGAGGGATTTAAGGAAGCTTCTCTATTTGATGTAGCTTCATCGGCTTTGAAGAGCGATTCATTTAACTGCATTTAGGTATAAATACCTTATGTATTCAGCAAGTTGCTCCATAAAATTGGATCCTGGATTTATGCCAGCCATAGTAGATAGACAGTATAGATAGTAAATATATTTATGTGTTAATAAGTATTAATTACTTGTACTAGAAGCAAACATACTGTTAGCATAAGTATTGTAACTTACTTAAGCCATTTTTACTCGTGTAATTGTTATATCCTTGGTTTTTTTATAGGATAGGGTAACAAACGAGCACACAGTCCACCTGATGGTAAGTGGTTGCTGAGACCCATAGACATCTGGATTTACCCTCAATGAAGAATCAAAATGCAGATGCGTCGTCACCCGTGAGGACTTAGATGGAATGCCTCTTTTCCAGTAAAATGTGTCTCCGGTTCTCTACACTCATCATACGAAACACACCAGAATCAAGCTGCCATTTTACGCTAGTATTCTGTGAGCGTGGTCCTTTCCCCGGTCGAGCCGACCCATTCGTGCTACAACTATATTACTAATATAGCTGCAGCATGGCTCTACCACGTATAAAATCAGATGCTTCTATCATCCTTAAACTTATGTGTTGTTAACTCTGCAGATAGGACTGTTATTTTGTAATATACTATCAGATAATTAATATAAAAATAATATCCTTTTCCCCTACATGCACCCAGTGGAAATAAGAAGTCAGACAAATTTTACATAGTCAAATATTGTTGATGTAAATCCATAATTACTACTTGTTTACTTGAACATCTGGAGCTGATTAATGGTGTATATTTTATAATAGTTTCTTTTTTATTTAACATACAGACAGAGACAACAAAATACTGACAGAAATATGGAAATGTAGTTTATTGACATTGATGTATAGAAGGCTCCCACGAACCATGCGCAAGAGGGATGCGATTCTCTTTCGAATAATAGCATGAAAGTCATCCGTACCGTACACTGTAAACATCCCTGAAGCGCTACAATATCGCGGAAGTTCCATCAGTACCCTGAAGGCATTGTTATATTGTACCCGAAGGGCATTGTAGGCTTTCTGCGTATACTTAACCCATAGACTGCACGTGTAAAATGACTGACAAAAGGCTTTGAAAAGTGTTATTTTAACTTCTTCAGTACAGCGTGCAAAGCTACGGGACAGCATGTTACAGCGAACCGCCAATGCCCTTCTTTCTCTTTCTATGTCCGCATCATCAGTCAGATCTTTAGTTAATACGTGACCAAGATACCTAAATTGGAACACCCTATTTAACAGTACGTTCCTCAACTTAACAGGAGGAATCGTTTCAATTTTTGATCCAGCGTGAAACACCAATAATACACTATTTTTAACATTATAAATGAGACCGTGGGTCTCAGCATAGGTATTACAAACATTCAATAATATCCTCAGTGCGTTAATTGAAGGGCTCAGCAACACCATGTTGTCTGCATAGCTTATGCTATTAATTAAATGGCCATCAATTGAGCAGTCCACACCAGTGTTGCTGAGCTCAACGATCAACTGGTTTATATACAGGTTGAAGAGCGCTGGTGAAGTTAGGCCACCCTGTCTCACCACGCACTCCAACCTGTACTCGTCAGAGAGTACCTCTGTCTATCTGACCTGGTGTAATTGGTGGCCATACCAGTATTTAAAAATTTCAATCAACTCGCTTGGTAAGGCCACGTCACGCAACTTCTTCCACAAAATATCATAATTAACCAGGTCAAATGCTTTAGACAGATCCAGGAAAGCAGCGTAAATTAGAGTTTTCCTATTGGTATAGTACCTAACTTTGGTATTGGTATGCTTGAGAGTTAATATTGCACTCTCAGTAGAGAGACTCTTTTTAAAGCCGAACTGAGCATCATGCCACAAAGCACGGTCCTGAGCCACCTGCATCCATCGACTTCCTGCATGTCTTACCAGGTCGTCACTCCATCTCGTGGGGGGACGCCCTACACTTCGCCTACCGGTACGAGGCTGCCACTCGAGAACCTTTCTTCCCCATCGGTTGTCGGTTCTTCGAGCTATATGGCCGGCCCATTGCCACTTCAGCTTACTAATCCGTTGGGCTATGTCGGTTATTCTGGTTCTACTGCGGATATCCTCATTCCTAAGTTTATCACGCAGAGAAACTGCGAGCATAGCCCTCTCCATAGCTCGCTGAGCGACCTTGAGCTTCCTCATCCGGCCAGCAGTGAAGGACCACGTCTCAGTTCCGTAAGTCATCACTGGCAACACGCACTGGTTGTACAATTTCGTTTTAAGGTTTTGAGGTATGTCTGACGAGAAGATGTGTCGTAGCTTCCCGAACGCTGCCCAACCAAGTTGAATCCGTCGATTGACCTCTCGAAGTTGGACTTACCTAGTCGGACTATTTGTCCCAGGTAAACATACTCGTCAACAACTTCGAGCTTAGTGTTCCCAACAACTACCGGCATAGGTTTGACATGGACATTAAACATGATCTTAGTTTTGTCCATGTTCATCTTAAGACATATCCGTTGGGAAACACTATTGAGGTCATTGAGCATAGTGCTTAGGTCCTCCAGCGATTCTGCCATAAGGACTATATCGTCGGCAAATCGAAGGTGAGTGATGTACTCGCCATTGATGTTGATACCGTATCCTTTCCAGTCCAGAAACTTGAAAACGTCTTCCAATGCAGCGGTGAAGAGTTTCGGGGATATGACGTCACCCTGTCTTACACCTCTCTGCAATTGGATAGGTTTCGTACTCTGGTTCTGTACTCGGATAGCCATCGTAGCCCTACTGTAGAAGCACTTCAACACATCGATATACCGACAGTCAACTTGGCACCGCTGAAGGGACTGCAGCACCGCCCAAATTTCGACGGAATCAAAGGCTTTCTCATAGTCCACATACGCCAGACATAGTGGCAAATTGTACTCTTCGGACTTCTGTACAATTTGCCGAAGGGTATGTATGTGGTCTATGGTGCTAAAGCCCTTTCGGAAACCGGCTTGTTCGGGAGGCTGGAAGTCGTCAAGTCTGCGCGCGAGACAATTCGTAATGACCCTCGAAAACAGCACGTAGACGCGGCTCAGAAGGGAAATCAGTCTGTAGTTCTTCAAGAGAGCGTTGTCACCTTTCTTAAAGAACAAGACCACCGCACTTCTGCTCCACGCCTCCGGTGTAATGCCACCATGGAGGACGGAATTAAAGAGCTTCTGAAGGACTTCAAGTACCGGTTTTCCACCCGCTTTCAGAAGCTCCGCTGTAATTCCATCCTCGCCTGGGGCCTTACCGTTTTTAAGGTGCTGGAGAGCCATTCTAATCTCGCTCAGACTGACGTCCGGGATATCTTCGGAATAGTGTCGGATGAGACTCGCTCTTGGATCGTTACTCACACTTGCGTGTGGCTCCAACGTTGACGTGTACAACTGCCCATAGAACCTCTCAATCTCACTCAAAATCTCAGGTTTCCCGGAAATGATGCTGCCACATTCTGTCTTCAGCTTTGACAGTTGGCTCTTTCTGGCAGACAGATCTCTGGCAAAGACTTTGGAGCCTTGGTTCCGCTCGATCGCTTCTTCAATACGAGCTGTATTGAAGTTGCGTAAGTCCCGCCGCATGCATTTGGAGATCTGTCTGTTTAGATGCCTGTATGCTGTCAAGTCTGTTGAAGAATGTAGCTTCATCTCCCGTCTAACAGCCATGAGATTAAGAGTGTGATCGGAGAGTTTTTGCGTTCTTTTGCGGCGGGTCTTGCAGAACTTAGCTCCGACCGCATGGACAGTTTCCACGAGCTTGTCATTCATATCGTCCACTTCATTGCAGTCTTCTAGGCACTGAAAACGCTTTTGTAACTCGAGCGGAAAGGTTTCGGGACTTTGGATTAGAGCACGAGGGGGACGGAGCGTTGACTTCATTAGACGAGACCTCTCCAACTTAACGTTTAGGTTCAGTGTGCCTCTAACCATTCGGTGATCGCTACCAGTTTTCACCCTCGCGATCACGGAGACATCACTGAACAGTTGTCGTCTGGTCATCATAATGAAGTCAATCTCATTTTTTGTCGAACCGTCGGGGCTCGACCAGGTCCACTTCCTGTGGGGCCGCTTCTGGAAGAAAGAGTTCATCATAAAGAGTCCCTCTTTCTCCATGAAGTCGGCCAGCTGCTGGCCCCTTGGGTTCCGTTGCCCTATTCCAAATTTCCCTACTTTCAGCTCACCGTTCTCTCTTGTGCCTAGTTTTGCATTAAAGTCTCCCATTAACACCGTATATTGGGTTTTGGAGGAATGCATGTCTCTAGAGATATCATCATACATTTCCTCCACCTCCTCATCGGGGTGTGCCGAAATTGGTGCGTGAACCTGTATGACCTTCAGCGAATACCGTTTGGTGATTCTGAGTATAACGTACGCAACCCTCGTCGACACACTCCCGATCTTTACAACGTTGTTAACGAGAGACTTGTGGACGATAAATCCGACACCTCCTTGGGACAGATGGTCGCCCTCCCGGTGATAGAGCAAGTTGCCGGATTCGAGGATTACCGTGTCCTCCCCCTCTCTACGGACTTCGGATAATCCTATAATATGCCAGCGCAACTTGTCTATCTCTTCTTTCAGCTCCACGATCTTCTCGTCAGTCCTCAGGGTGCGTGCGTTGTACGTTGCCAGGTCGAGTCGTCTAAGGTGGCAACCGAACCTCCACCGGAGATTCTTAGCACCCCCTGCCCCGCCGTTACCATGGTCGTGTTTGTGGCATTCTTTGGGGGAGGCCTATGTTCAGCAGTGGACTTGTGAAGGGCTGTAATGATGATGATGATGATGAGCATCATGTAATTTTAGATATCCACTGAGATGCCGCACAAGCAGACTGTCAAGTACCTTAGCCGTAATAGTAGCTAATGAGATGGGCTTTTTTGATGGTTCTCTTTGTCGGAGATACCTCCAGTGTTATTTTTTACTATAGGCACAACTATAGTTCTCATCAGCTGCTCAGGAAGATAGGAATGTCTAATACAAAGGGTGTAGAAAGTAGCTAGAAGCCCGGAGAGATGAGGCCCTGCGTGCAGAAGGTGCTCAATGCTGAGGCCGTCGTACCCTGGCGATTTACCCCTCGTCATGCTTATAATTATATCAAAAACATCACTCGGTGCAAAACTAATTGGCACGCCCGTCTGGCAGTCCTCAACATATGACATTGTCCGCGACGAAATGTTCGGTGATTTTACCCTAAAATGCTCTTTAAATAAGTTTGCTATCTCTTCTGGCTCATTTACACCCTCAATGCTCACCGGGATGCTCGGCTTAGGAATCACCTTTTTTGTTTGCTTCCAAAAATTTTTAAAGTCTTTCTTTTTATGCTTTTCAACTAACATGTCCATTTTAATTTGGTATTCATTATTTTGGCAAAATTTTAATTTCTGTTTAAATAACTTTTTGGCTTCATACGTTTCTTTATACAATTTACCACCAATAGGCTTGCCATGCCACACCCAATTTATAAATTTCTGCCTAGCGTCCCGGTGAGCATCCTTAACATGTCTATTCCAGCCAACAATACGAACGCCCTTCCTACACTTTCCCTTATTATAACTAGATACAGCGGCCTCTGACAATGATGTCACAATTTTATTATACATTGTATCTATAGATTTTCTATGATCAAGGTTATAACACAATCTATCACAGCATGGGATATATTCATTAAAAGTATTAATCTCTCTCAGTTTTTTTAAACAAAGATCATGGTATGTTGCAATTTGTCCTTCGTCTCTATGTCCCCAAACTACCTTATTTATGCTTACACTATTTAACAATTCAAATTTAGGTCTGATCATCGAGAGGTCACACTGTATCTCCCGTTGGAAGTGATCCGACCAGTAAATGTCATAGTATATATCCACACCGACCACCACATTCCAGGCAGCATTGGTGACCACACAATGATCAAGCCAGCGCCTGCTACCGTGCGCCTTACTTATAAAAGTATAGGTATCTGAGTTTTCACCTAATTTTGACATATTAGTACATAACCAATTTTGATCAAAACAAAAACTAAGTAATTCCTTACAGAATAATTTTTCCGGATGTGCATTAAAGTCCCCTAAAATAAAAACAGATTCTACATTTTGATTCTCAACAATCGCTGCAATTTCACTCAAACAGTCACTAAATTCTAACAAATTTTCAGAGCAATCCGTTGGCATGTAAACACTAAATATAAGTAAAGGACTGTTCCCTACATTCACTTTAATTGCTACAATACGCTCACTATTGCACACAATAACGGAGACCGAACTAAAGACACTCTTTCGTCATAAAAGAGCAACTCCACCGTACGGTCGACCGTATAAGATTCCTGCCGATGTATCAATAGCCGACTTACCGAAGAAACCGAAATCCTGATTTATATTGCCGAGACTCGGTATTTCGTGAGGAAGTAGCCAGGTCTCCTGTAATGCTATAATATCAGCCATTTTACATAGTGACTGAACATATTCTACGGATCATTTCAACGATTTACAGTTAAGGCTCAAAAACTTGCTAGACACACCATTCAACCGACTGCCCCTTTCTTTTTCTCAAACTTTTTTTTTCTTTTATATACTATTCTCTTTATTTACCTTTTCCCTTTTTTCCTTAATATTTTATCTCTCGCTCTCACGCCTTGGAGCGTTATCATTCTTATCATTTCTTTTGTTGAAAGTTACAAATCTTCGAAACGACACACCTTGAGGCCATATATTTTCGTCCATAAAAACGGACAGCTTATGTTTTGGAATAAGGAACTTATACGCTTCGTATTCCTTTTTCTGCCTCATGTTCACTCTCTTCAAAGCAACTTCCACGCTTGTTTTGCTCATAATGTATTTACTTATATCGTCAACACAGGCATTTTTGTCAACATTATAAATGTAAAATGGATTTTTAACATCCGCCGCCTTGAAACCGCAATCTACCTTTAAATTTGCTTTGCCTTATTTCGCCATAAAACGATTTCGCAACCGTCTTCTTTGCAAAAGAATCCATTCATCCTTTGGTGCTTCTGGTTTCCATTGACCATCCTCGCGCACCACATCGGAAAACCTTTTACGACCCGAGCTTATTGCTGTTACATGTTTTTTATTCGCACCGTTTCTGCTAATCGGTGTAGGCTCGGAGTGCGTAGGCGCAGACGTAGCGGTGTTAGCACAGTTAGCTACATTCGTCGAAACCACGGTGCGGGTCTCTAATTGCGCCCCGCTACTCACTGGAGAACTCTCCTCACAGCGATGTACAGATAATGGTGCCAGCGAGACAGGAATATCGCGTGAGAATAGGACAGGTAAGTCCTTATCAGAGCGCGCCAACTCATTGACCTCGCTTGTAGCGGTTGTTGACTCGCTGTGTATATGCGTTAAACCAATTGGGCCGCTATCAACATTCAAACTGTTATTTAATAAATACCCGCGTCTTCATTTGTCAATATTTTGATTTTTTTCTAAAAACGGAACTCTCTTTCTAACATTTCTAAAGTCACATACTTCTCTTTTATAATTTTCATATCATATTAAATAGTTGTAAATTTCGTTCCGTTTGTTAATAACCTTGTTTACGCTCGAACGGTGGTTTCGGAATCGACGTGAGAGGGCGCGCAAGGCTCGATGCAATACCGGTCTGACATTCGGTCGCGCGTAAGACGCGCAAGCGCAGCAGTCGTCTGTCAGCTGTGCTTGGAACGGCACGCTGTCATTTTTGTCGGCAACTCGGAGTAATTCGACGCGGCCAGTAAATATACGGTCTACCATTGTGACGCGCATTCCTGCTGGAAAGCTTCCCAGGGACTCATTGTGTCTGACTCAGAATCTGCATAAGTACATTCGGCAATATTAGCTAGTGTGGCCTCTGATATTCTAGAACTAACTGTTGCTACGCGAAACGGTAGTGACCTTTGATCCAGAAACTCCGTGTGCGTTTTGTGCGTTAACCTTATACCCAGCGATAGCTAGTGGCTTCTGTAATTTAGTTAATCGTACGATAGAGTTAATTGACTGTCATCGTGACGAAAGAGGAAAGTGACCGTGGACAACCTCGGAAGGCCCCCTCAAGTCGGAGCGGTGTCGACGCTCGGGCTGCTGCCGACGGCCAAGATCTAGGTTCAATCACCATCAGTCACACCCAGATACACATCACATCACTTTATTTTCCTTGCACTACACAACCACATGCGACCTGACCGACTCCGGAGGGACTAGTCGCCTTGGATATAGGTAAGTAAGCTACGTCCAAATTCCTCCCGGTCGACTGGCCGTATTATAGAACGCTCCCCCATATATTTTAGTGTAATTAGAGAGATTCCACGTGGCCACATTGAGGCCCGACCTACGTCTGCTCGGGAAGTCTTCAGCTCATAGGCCCCTGAGGATTTTACCCTTTAAGGGAGCAGCCGTAGGCAGTAACAAACTGGTAGCAGAGCGTGGTTCCGGGTTCGATTCCCCGGTCGATCCCGACCATAGTGTTTGATAAAAATTAAACAATTCTGGTGGCAGGGAGCGTTGATTTGATTGGTTTAATTTGTATCTACAATCACGCCCGTCCGTAATACGTAAAAATATTTTTTGTACGTAATAATAAAATTATTTCCCTTTGTTGCTTGCCTTTTTTTTGGTTAGTGGGTAGTTAGAAAAGCCGCGCCCTAGGTTGCGCAAGCGGGAGTTTTTCTAGAGACATACGTTATGTAGGTAGATGGTTATTTTTACGTAATCGGTTAATTATCGTTGTCGGATAGTTGTAGTGGATTATTTATCGAAGGGTCGATTTCCGAGCTAGGCATTTTTTGTTGATCGACAGTGATGTGTATCTTCGTTTGTATTGTAATTTGTATTTGAACTAAAGAGTAGTAATTGTATTTGCGCAATTTGAATTCAACTTGTTTTGATCGCACTAGTATTTGTTATTTGTTAATTTGATTTCTGTCTTTTCTTTTGTGCTAACTTGTATTTGATTGATACGTAGTAATTCGTATTTGTGTAATTTCTATTCAACGCGATTTGATAGGAACTGCATTTATTAACTGTATATTTTTTGTTGTATTTTTTATTTGTTATCTTTGTAATTTGTGCTCGAGCCGCGTCGTTATTTGTATTTAGTAGTGATGTCATCGCCCAAGCTACTAATCCGTTGCCTGCGGACTGAGTTACGCTGGGCCACAAGCGCCCATGCTTTGTTAGGTCGACCGGATAGGGTCCATAACTTGATGAAGCGGTTCGAGCAGGTGGATGCTTGAAGGGCCGCAGTGGAGAAGGCTTACGCTGAGCTCGAGGATTCGGATGTGGAGAAGGGAGTCCTGGACTCCTGCTTCGCGGACCATGAGCAGTTCTTTTCGCTCACGGACGAGTTGATGGAGACTGAAGGCAGGTATGCCGAGGAGGCGCGTGAAGCTCGGATGAGTGACCTGCCCGAGTCCTCTCGGAAGCAGCTTCAGCCGGAGCTGTTGGGACGACTCCCAACTCTGGACCTGTCAAAGTTCTCCGGGGTCCTTTCCGAATGGCTGACCTTCGTTGGTCTTTTCGACAGTCTAGTGGACGCCCGGAGTGACTTGACCCCGAGCCAAAAGATGGCGTACCTCCTGGCCTCACTGGAGGGGGAGGCCCTGGGCGTCGTCGGCCACTTGAGATTGTCGGACGACGCCTACCAGGCTGCTCGGGACCTCCTAGCCAGAAGATACGCCAACGTGCGGCGAGTTGCGGACGAACATGTGAAGCAGTTTCTAAGCCTCCCGCTGCTTAGTGACCGGGCCAGACTGCGTCCGGACCTGTTGGATCCAGTCCTGGTGGCCTGTAATACGTTGAGGCGGCTGGATTTACCAGTGGGCGAATGGGCTTTTTTGTTGCTCCACATCGTGCTCTCCCGTCTACCTCTTGACCTTAGAATCCATTTTGAGGAGAGGTACGGCGGGGACGAGGCCTCCTATATTCCGCCCTTCTATGACCTGCGGCGGTTTTTGGAGGAGCAGTGCCGGCAGATCGAGAACGCGACGGGCACCGTTGACGACTTACGAGCCGTGCCCAGTGAGAGGCTGAATCCGCCAGGCAAGTCGTCGTCAACCCCCCCCCCCCCCCCCCCCCCCTTGCTACTATTGTCGAGCATCTGATCACCGGGTAACGTCGTGCCCGAAATTATTAGGTAAGCCGGTTCCGGCGAGGCGAACTATCGACAAGGAGCGCCGCTGGTGCTGTTCATGTCTGGGAGGGCACCTCCAGTGGGACTGTCCGCATCGACGGCCCTGTCTGCATTGCCAGGGCAATCACCATGCAGTTTTGTGCCTGGGTGCGAACGGCGTCTCCTCTCGGGGCTCTGCCAGGCCCTCGACCCCCACGGGCGGCGGCGCTCAGCCACGCCCTCTGACGGGCGACTCTCGGCGCCCGCCGGCCAGCCACCAGGCCCCTAGGTTTGAAAGGGGTCCCTCCCCCGACCAGTCGGGGGATAATTCCCCCAGGGAAGGGGGTGTCTAAAAACCTATACAGTTTTTGTGTAAATCCTATCCTATATGCAAGTCTATATTTAACATGTTTTTATTTCTATATAGAAGAAAGTTTAAGTTCTCTATATTTTTATTAAAATGTATGTTATTTATATATTTGCATGAAACATAGTTTAAATAGCAACCATTTATTTAGATTCTCAAAGGAATTGTTTTACTCATACAAATTCATCTTAAACGTACGCTTCGTAGTGAAGAATTCCCTATACAACGATTTGCAAATGTACAGCTTCAATTTATCATCTCAAATAGTGCAATACACAAGCACACGCTTTTACAAAATACTATTGTAAAATAGCAGCTTAATGCTACTATTTATCGCATAGAGAGTGTTAAGAACTGCAGAACTTTGCTAATGAAAAGGAGACATTCCATCTTGATTCATAGGTGTTACAATATATCGGCATTTTGATTTTAAGAGGATAGTTGTTTACGGGTGTACCCGGTGGTTTACTTACCAAGTTATAGTTGGCCTGTACTTTATTTTGTTATCCTTGCTATCTGTTATTCCATTTTATACTTTGTAAAATTTTACTAATTCCATCATGTTTTGCAAATTAAACTTCCAAACAGATTTTCCTAACTCTTGGTCCCTAGAAGGTAATATGAGTTGATGTATGAAACGTAAGGTAATCAAAGGACCTGGACAATTGACAGTTGTGAAGTAACCTTGTATAAAATAAAAAATAAATATAAAATCATTATCATGCATAAGTATGCATGATCATGATTTTATAAAAAGCATTATCAAATTATTTTATAAAAATCAAATCATTATCATACTAATGCATGATAATGATTATAATATATGAATTATTAATTTACTGTCACATATAATTTAAGTAAAGGTCTAAATCGGCAAAAGGCAGTATCAAATCTGATAGATGTCTAGTCACTAGTAATACCAATGCCACTACTATCTATTTTGTACTTAAATGTGGCGAATATGGCAAGTTCTTCTTAACATATTATATTTCATTTTGAAGTGATTTAATAAGCTGAAAAAATTCCCAAAAGAATCACCAAAATCTCTTAAAATATGGAAATAATGTGATAGAAGTTAAAAAAAAGCATCTAAATTGTCACACAATTTTTTTATTAACCAATGCTTGAGAGCGAAATAAAAACCATATATAACAAAACAATAATAATAAAATAGCTCTCTCACAACGAAAATCCTCTTAGGGAACGAAATAAAAACACATATTAATGGAAATCCGGAAAGGAAACCCGAGCAGTAGTACACCTATTCGAAATAATTATAACTGTAAGAGGTATCGATGACAGGTCTATACGTATACCGGAGGGGTTAGTCAAGATTACATTCTGCGATCGTTAACGCTATAGAAAACTATTAAACGAAAATAACGTAAAGTCTGCCATTCATATTTATAGTTTTGTATAATCTCAATGATCGTAGTTGTCTTCCGCTAAGGGAATTCCGGTGAATGAACGACTAACAAATAACCAACGACTTATCACAAACCAATAGCCTTGGAACACTCAAGAAACTGCAGTTAAGAAATAAATCATTTAATATGAATATATAATATGTGATTTTTTCCCTATTTATATGTTATATTTCTTATTTTACATTTCGTTTATTATTATTAGTTGCAAACATAATTAAACCTTGAAAACATAGAAACATAAAATGCTTCGCAATTTTTAGTTCCAAATATCGCGGGGTGTGCGATTTGTTATAAACTTCTTTTGACCTGGATACTTGTGAACTGAATTCTAGCAGTAGTGAAAAATACAACCTACACACCTACAACCCGGTCGAGCCGACCCATTCGTGCTACAACTATACTATTAATATTTATTTTATTAATAATATAGCTGCAGCATGGCTCTACCACGTAAAAATTGTTCAACAGTAGACTTTCTGTAGGTTGTATTGAATGATAAGTTGTAGAAAAATTTGTTCTAGCTGGCGTGCTTACCCTGAGTTGAAGAAATAATAAATTAAAAGCAAAGGGTCAATAGCAAAACCAACAGAGGTTAGAAATATTAGTATTTAGTGACTCAACATTTTTTGTGAAATGTCAGAACTGGGTAAATGCGTCCTGTGAGAACAAAAGCGGACAAGCTTAAGCGTTGTTTTAAATTAAGTTTTAGAAAAACATTGCGTAACAAATTGTAATAATAAAGGACTAGATATGTTTTATCATTTTTGAGTATTCACTGTAAAATTGTATAAACATAATAGACTTATTTACGTGTGTATACTTTTTAAAAAGGGTTATAAGGTTAAATTTAGTTTTAGCCACATTCTTGGGCGTCGCTAATATTTGAGGAGGGCCATACACTACCCTGTCAATATTAGGCAGAGTTGCAATTTATTTAATATGGTATTGGAGACAGTATTTTTTTCTTGTCGCCGTCTTGGCACGCCGTCGTAAATTAAAAATAAATAAATCATTGTAAGCTTTATCTATTACTTATTATCTATACAACGCACTTAATGCTCAATGCGAATCAAAATATCAGTTTGATATGGAGGCAAAAACTAAATATAAGTGTAAGAATATTTATTTATTGGAATAAACATGTACTTAATTCTTTCGTTGGCTTTATTAATATGTAATTATAAATCTAAAGTAAAGATGAATGGGATATAGATATAGCATTAAAATACGTAAAAAAATATTAATTTTGACATTTGGTAGGTTAATCTTGGCCGATAATAATTCGATAATAGTATTGATATTCTGGTTTTACAAATTTTATCAGTTCTCTAATATTACATTTCTTTTAGAAATTGTTCCATATTTTCTACCAACACGTTCACCTTCATTATTTTACCTTTCTAAATTTGTTCTCTTCGTCATCATAATTCCTACACTTCACAAGTCCTCTGCTGAACATAGACCTCCCCGAAGGAATGCCTCAAAGTACGGTCTTGAGCCACCTGCATCCATCGTCTTCCTGCATATTTAATTAGGTCGTAACTTAATCTAGAAGGGGGCCATTTTGCTTACCGGTACAAAATCTCATTTTATTAGAATCGTCGGGGTTTGACCAACTTTGTGTGTCTTGTGAAGTCTCCCATTAACATCGTATAGCGGGTTTTGGAGGTATGCATGGCTATAGAGATATCCTCATTCTGATTAAATATACGTACCACTTCTTTACCTCACGTCCAAAACTAAACGTACAAGGAATTGTTGCTGTTCCTGAATGTAGATATAGAAAAATATAAGCACCTTGTATAAATCAATTCTAAATATCTGTTTAAATAAGGTAAAATTATTCAGAGATAGAATAAAACACTTACCTTTATGGAAGGTTTTAAGGTCTCAAACCAACATAATTTTGGCAATCATTGTCGTTTAAATCACGCGAAGTAGAAGAGTTTATTACCTACTAGTAAGTAGAAGAGTTTATTACTAGTAAGTAGAAGAGTTTATTACCAGTCGTCTAGCTCTTGACGTTATGATAGCATATAATGAACAAAGGAATGAAAGAAATAAGTACCTACTGGCCATAACACGTTTCATACATAACAACGCAGTGCGACGATGCGTTCGCACTGCGTTGTTTACCTCTTTTATCCGCTCCAGAAAAACATAGATTAATATAATTTTTAACTAAAGAATACGCTCAGTGCCGACATAACTTTCATTAATCACTTGCTATTGTCACCAAGCTGTAATTACGGTCTTTATTTTAAGGTCTTATTTGGTTTGTATTCATATATAAACTTCATGTATCAAAAAAAATATTAACTTATAAACTTTCTGCTAGTAGATTCCATGATTTGTTGCTGTAGATCGTTAAATATTATATATATATATATATATATATTTTTTAAATTAATCCATTTAATTTGAGCTGGTAGAAAATATTTTAAGATATTATGTAACTATTCATTACGTAATATTAGTAGAAGAGTAGTAAGAGGGACTATTATTGTACCTGATCTGATATTATTTTTATACTTTATATTATAATAACACCAGTACAGCTATAACAAGCCTAGAACTAATTTTTATTACATTGAATTGACTGTCAAAAATATATTAGAAACTGACACTTGAATATCGTAGGATTAACTCTATCTGTCGCTTTGACAACCAAATAACAGCATATTCAATAGATACTTTAATTCGATGCTAAATTCATTTTTTGTTATGTTGTTGTCGATGTTAGTGTCTTGTATATGGTAGATAGACAGGTTATGGGACAGTATTTGCTTGGGCCTATGGTATCTTGGTCTTTAGGAACCAAATGAGTGATCCCAATAGTGAAGAGGCTCGTGAGCGGCTTCTGGTCGAGAACCCTTTGAAACTGTTGGGCAAGCACAGTGTGACATACCATTAACCCCTTCAGCCGGTAGTGCATCACTCGTGTTAGTTGAGCCCTTGACTTTTCCAGTTCGGGGCCCTTCGAACCGCCGCAGCTACGTCGTTCGGCGTTATAATGATGGGGTCCATGGGCATAATTTTCGCACAGTGACTCGCCACAACTTCCGCCCAAAGGCCCTCGCTGTGGTTTACGGGCTCTGACCACAGGCCACGCTAGAATGCTACAGTGTTATGTTATTATTATTACTATTAGTTTATTTATTAGGGAGTTCGTTTTTTATAAATTTATAGCTTATGCATAATTTTTGAAATTGAATTTACTGTTCGCCCTTGCTTATTTATGTCCTTCCGAAATATGTATAAATAATTACGAATAACATTAGTAATTGAGCGACCAACAACAGACAACATTATTTTACATTTATTACGCGCTGATCACGATAGCGCTTAAGTTTCGTAGAAAACAAGGAATATACTATTCTCTAAGTAGGTACATAGTAAATATCGATATTTTCAGGTCACTTTACTCTAAGAATAATACATATATATGACAATTTCGTAATTGCGCTTTGATATTTCCATCGACTTATTTATGTGAAACATGTACAACACGATGTTTTTTATGGCATGAGTGTTTACCATATTCCATCGACTTATTTATGCTTTATGCCCCCCCGTGCTGGAAAGCAACCGAAACGTCGGGAATATAAAATAAGTTAATTAAACGCGATAAAATCCGTAAAAATAGTTTCATTCAATGTGTAGTGTTCGCGTAAATATAAAAAATCATTATCGAAAAGTGTAATTAACTTTTAAAAATCCCTAAATACAGCACTAGATATTATATAAGTGATATCATTTATTACATTTTTCGCTTGATAATAAGCACCACGACCAGAAAAAATTGGTGCATGGTGACAATTAGAGGTATCTTTGTGATTTTTAGGGTTCCGTACCTCAAAAGAAAAAAAACGGAAACCTTATAGGATCACTTTGTTGTCCGTCTGTCTGTCTGTCAAGTCCCTTTTTCTCAGGAACGTGTGGATGCATCAAGCTGAAGTTCATATCACATACTCAAGTCAACTGTTCCTTGGAGCTGTGAAAAAATCAAACTTCTAAGCTAACGCAATCAAAAGATACAGCCGTTTATGCCGCAAATTTTCAACATTCGTAAGAGAATCAAAACCTACAGGGTAGTTCCCGTGAACTCAGAATCTTAAAATTTGGTACGAAGCAACGTATAATACGTTAAGCACAGATAAATCAAATATTACGTAAAGCATAAATTTTTAGTTACATCATATAATAAGAATATTTTTAATAATTTTAAACTTATATACCTACGGATTTGTTCGGAACCCTCGGTGCGCGAGTCAGACTCTCACTTGGCCGGTTTTATTTTCTATCGAGAATAATATATTTTATTAAAATTAAAATTTTTCGTTACTTTGTACTTGATTTAGATATGTAAAAATCCGATCGACGAGTGGCAATTTGTGATATTTGTTATTATATTGTGAGTTAATTGTTAATGTTGCGGTAGTAAAGAATGGCCGTATTCATTCAGATATAAAACTCAGTAATGTAATGGAGTTTTAAAAGTGAAGTGTCTTTACAATAATAACAAGACTCTCAGTATTATGCATTAAAATATTATTGCTTTGTGCATTTATCTTCCATCTATGTCAAATTAATCTACCTATTCAACTTTTTACTTATATCTAGATGTGCTCTTGAATTCGCCCTTTTATCGCTCGTAAATAGTTTTACCTACATTCTTTTGAGAGACGTATTTATGTCTATAAAAGTAAAATTTATTACAGTAAGTTCTATTTGACTAGCGAAAAGACTCATCTGTCCGTAACTATCCGTAATTTTCAAACTTTTCAAGTCCATATTGACAAAAATATATGATTTTTGATATTTGATTTTTACTTATCTAGTTTACCGATAAATAAAGACAGTCTTTATGTTAAATTAGTTCATCTTAAAAGGCAGGTCGTGATTATTAACAATAGTTAAAAACTTATTTCCTAAAACTCTGTTTTCTATTTTCTTTCACGCTAGGTAGATGCAAGTGCACTCTTGCCCATCCCCATTAATTATTTTACTACTAAAAAAAATGGTGGAACATCATAAGTGCCAAAAATATGGTGTGGTTTATTATTTTAGCACTAATGTTTTTATATAAAAAAATGCGTGAGTGTCGTAGAACACTCGGTTGGGACGAAGTTCCTTGCGTAGTCTATTATTATTGATAAACGTAGGTATTATATTATTGATTAACAAATACAAATAAATGAATTACTAGCTTCTATTAAAATGAACCGTCATTTGAAATAAAATAATATTTTTTTTATGGTAGGGTAAGAAAAAGTGCGAGGGAGATGGATATTATTCCATCTCACTTCCTTATTTCGCCGCCAAGGCGATCTACACTATGACACAAGGGGTTGTGACGAAAAAATATTACACTTTTTGTCGCCTAGCTCCCATCCGCCAAACCCGTACCGTCCGATAAGGAACTTCGTTCCAATAAGATAAAAAAGGAGATAATTTACAAATCTACAAATGTTTCATATTTAAGAAAAAAAAAGTGTATTTTTCTTAAATCAAACATTGATACAGTCACACTTTTACTTTAAATTATCACGGCAAATATGCGCGTAAAGTTCATTAAATTGTTGGTAGGGCTCAATTTCGGCTTACGAGTCCGTTTAGATTGATACCACCCTATTATAGAATTATTATTTGATGCATCCACTGATGTGTTCTGGTTTAAAGGGTAAGAGATCAGACGCAAGAACAGCGGCTGTAATAAATAGCTAACTTCCTGACTCTGGGCTGCTACTGAGTATTTATTGAGAAAAAAAAAACTTTTGGGCGTTTTGGGCCCGGACCTGGATTTGAACCCTGCGACAAGTAATCGCATTTACGATCACTAGACTAATGAGTCACTAGACTAATGAATCTTGATATACAGGGCTATTTTGCGATAACCGTCTAAAGGAGTCAACCGCTTTTGGGCCCACTAGAAATTTTAACGACTATCAATGATATTATATATATTTTTAAATCACCATTCAGAACCGAAAAAATACACATTTGTTCAGTATATTTACCTCCTCCTGTACAGAAAGAAATGTTAGCTGAATTTATTAATAACTCTAATCGTAATATGGAGGCACAAACGAATATAATTATTGTAGGTGACTTCAATATGAACTCCTCAGTTTGGAACAATAACTTACCATGCAACTCGAGTACTGTGGGCACTCTTAATAGTATGTTAATAGATTTCATTAATTTAAATGACTTAAAACAGTACAATGACATCCCTAATTGTAAAAATAAAATCTTGGATCTGATATTATCTAACCTTGCGGTTGCTAAACCTACAAACAGCACATGCAGCCTTAGCGTTATAGATCCAATTTTAGAGTTCTCCCTATCAATGCGATCTGACACGAAACTTAAAGATAAAAGTAGTGTACCCCGACATAATTTCTACAAGGCGGACTATGAGGGAATTGTTTCGAGTCTTATGGGTACCTCGTGGGACCAAGAATTTCGAGGCTGTTTAGATCTAGAAGACAAAGTTAAACGTTTCTATGACATACTGAGAGAGGTTATAACTAGTCATGTTCCATAGTGCATAACGAAAAACACAAAATATCCTATTTGGTATTCGAAAAGTTTAATTCAACTTCTTCGTGAAAAACAAAAATATCGAATGAAAGTTAAAAAATACAATAACCCTCTTGACCTGTTGTACTTACAATCCTTGAAGAAGAGATGTGACTCTTTAATCACGTTGTCATATAAAAAATATTTATCTGACATAGAAAACTCACTCTCTAAGAACCCCAAACTGTTCTGGTCGTTCATGAAACATAAAAAATCTAACAGTAGTAATTTCCCCTCTATAATGCACTATGATGGCGAGACGATTGATTCTGGAAGGGATATAGCTAATCTGTTTGCCACTTGCTTCATGTTAGCTTATAGTGTGCCCTCAACTGCTAAAAGACAAGTGTTTCTCCCACCAGTGGTGACTAGCACTTATAGTATTGGGGAAATTTTATTTTAACCGCGAAAAATTGAACTTGCCATAAAGAAACTTGATGCCGCAAAGGGTGCTGGTTCTGATGGAATACCTCCGGTGTTTCTAATTTACTGTTCAGAGTGTTTGTCATATCCGCTTTCACTGATCTTTAATGAATCACTGCGTCGAGGGGTATTTCCTACAGTTTGGAAGAGAGCCCTTATTGTGCCAGTATTTAAGTCTGGTGATGATAAACTAATAAAAAACTACAGACCAATTTCACTGCTACCAATCATTGCTAAAGTATTCGAATCACTTCTTTGTCCTATTTTATTCTGGCACATTAAACATTTTATTACGGCTCGACAGTTTGGGTTCGTAAGGAATCGCTCGACTGCGTTGAACCTTGCTGAATTCGTCTCAGATATTAGTCAGTCAGTAGACAAGAATAATCAAGTTGACACTATTTACACCGACTTCAGCAAGGTTTTTGACAGAGTGGACCATGGAATTCTGTTGACAAAACTGGCAGAATATGGCTTCGAGGATGAATTGCTTAAGTGTGCTTCTTCAAGAGAATGTTGATAGTCTAGCAATCTGGGTCGATCAAAACCAAATGGAACTAAATGTTGATAAATGTAATTTTATTAGATTCTCACGGCACAGGTTACAAGCATCACCTTCGTACCACATCAATGGAAAACAACTTAAAGAGGTAGATTCTATCCGGGACCTAGGCGTTATTTTGGATAAAAAACTTCGATTTCACAAACATATTGAAGACATAACATCTAGGGCCTTCTAAATGCTAGGTTTCGTAATTCGTAACTGTAAAGAGCTAAAACTAGCCACTAAAACTTTATTATATAACGCATATGTTCGTTCGATTTTGGAGCAGCCTGGTTTGGTCACCACACTACGAAGTATATGTTAAGCGACTAGAACGTGTGCAGAAAAGATTTTTATGGAATGTCTCATTTCAATCTGGTCTAGCTAAGCAGTTGCCTTCGTACGTTGATAGACTTTTAAAATTCAAAATGAAAAGCTTAAAAAATAGAAGGCTTTTATTAGATCATTTGTTTTTATTTAAAATTGTAAGAGGTGGTCTGGATTGCCCTGGACTGTTGGAACAGGTTCGGTTTAATATACCCTATACAATCTCGCGAAAAGGGAAATACACACCATTTTCTACCAAGGGATCCAAAAGCAATCTCGGCCATCACGCGATCATGAACAGGCTGCAACGACAATACAATGAACTCCAGAAAAAAACGGACGTAGACATTTTTTCAAATAGCCTCTCTAAATTCAAAAAGTTAGTTCTAGGTGCAAGTTTGAGTACGGAATAATTGTGGATTAGTTTAGTTTTTTTTAGTATTTTTATATTTTATTACTTTTTAATAAACATTAAACTCTCACATTTGCAAGTCGTGGCAGCCTGTAATTGAATCTGCACTTAGCTTAAATCTTAGACAATAGCTTAAGAATTTAATGTTTTTGGTGTAAGATTTGTTGGCTGTCCTTAATAAATAAATAAAATTATACACAAAAAAGATACCAATTTATTATGGTAATTAGCATAAAGATTATATGAAAATCTAAACGGGATCAAGAAATCTGAATAAAAGAATTGTTTTGATATTTGTTTTCAGGTCATTAGTTCTGATAATCTAATATTAAAAAAAATATAGTAGAGATGTACCAATTCGGAAGAAACTCGACTCGAGTTAACTTAAGTTGAAATTCACGTAACTCGAATACTACTCCAGTTACGCAACTCGAATCGGCGGAACAAAGCTGTGTCAGTTTGTTACAAATATTTTATATTTTGTAATTATAGTTTGTATATATATATATATATATATATATATATATATATATATATATATATATATATTGTTCTTCCATCCAACAAAATTATTATTAAGTTATTATTAAGTAACTGGAGTACGTGGACTCGAGCAAAATTTATTTTCACTCGAGTGAAAACAGAGTTCAAGTTGCATCACTACTGTAACAATAAAGTCTATGGTTAATGGTTATATACTTTAAAAGAATTTTTGGTAGCAAAATTAGTAAATAGCAAAAAAAATTACACTACACCTAGAATTTTGGAAAATATAAATAAGCTATATAATTTATGATAAATTACCTAAAAAAATGACAAACACAGGTCTTACAAACCTCCCGTGGTGCTGCTCGACGAGGTGGGCAAGCTCTTTGAAAGAGTCATTGCAAACCGCCTCGCCGAGCACCTTGCGAGGACGGGGCCGGATCTTGCGGAACACCAGTTTGGTTTCCGCAAGAGGCGCTCTACGGTGGACGCCATCATGCGCGTGAGAGCCCTCACGACGGGGGATGCAGTGGCCAGGGGGGGGGGGGGGTTGTTTTGGCGGTGTCTCTCGACATCGCCAACGCCTTCAACTCCATGCCCTGGAGCTGCATTAGGGAGGCACTCCGGTATCACCGGGTGCCGACCTATCTCCGTCGTATAGTCGGGGACTATCTGACGGATAGGGCCGTCATCTACCCCGGTCGCAACGGTGAGTGGAACCGGCGAGAGATGTCGTGCGGTGTCCCACAAGGTTCGGTTCTGGGGCCGCCCCTGTGGAACATCGGTTACGACTGGGTGCTGCGCGCCGACCTCCCTACCGGCGTCAGCGTAGTTTGCTACGCTGACGACACGCTGGTACTGGCACAGGGGGGGTCGTACGAGGCGGCGGCGGAAAACATGACACGCGGGGTTGCGATAGTCGTTGAGAGGATCCGGCAGCTGGGTCTTGAGGTGGCTCTGCACAAGTCCGAGGCCATGCACTTCCATGGTCCTCGGAACAGGCCACCACCGGGATCCTCAGCGATGGTAGGAGGGGTATCCATCGGCGTCGAGTCGACGTTGAAGTACCTAGGACTCGTCCTCGACGGCCGATGGAACTTCGTTGAGCACTTCCGACGTTTGGCTCCCAAACTGGAACGGACCGGGGCTGCCTTCAGGCGGCTCCTGCCGAACCTGGGGGGGCCAAACGCCTCCTGCCGGAGGCTCTACGCGGGGATTGTGCGGTCCATGGCCCTTTACGGGGCCCCGGTGTGGGCGCGTGGTTTGGCGCGGCTTGCCGTCCACCACCTGAACGCGCCCCAAAAGGTGGTTGCCGTAAGGATGGTTCGCGGCTACCGCACGATCTCCCGCGAGGCAGCGTGCCTCCTTGCCGGATTGCCGCCATGGGATCTGGAGGCGATAGTCCTCGCGCGCCTGCACGAATGGCGCGCGGAGGCACTATGCCGGGGGGAAACCCCGCTGCCGCGGCAAGTTGTCGTGCAGCGGACAGACTTCCGGCACGATCTCATGGCGACATGGAGAGAGCGACTGTCGCAACCCTGTGCTGGGCACGCCACTATAGCGGCGATAAGACCCCTCTTTGAGGAGTGACTTGAGAGACGCCACGGCGTCCTCACCTTCCGCCTGACGCAGGTCCTCACCCGATGTGTTCGGGAGGTTCCTGCACCGAATCGGGCGGGAGGAAACGCCCGGGTGCTCCCACTGCGAGGATCGACCGGAGGACACGGTGGAGCACACCGTGGAGGTGTGCCCTGCCTGGGCGGAGCAACGCCGTGTCCTCGTAGCGGCGATAGGCGGCGGCGACCTCTCGCGTCCGGCCCTGGTCGAAGCCATGGTCCGGAGCGAGACGGAATGGGATGCCGTCACCACCTTCTGCGAAGCAGTGATGCTAGCGAAGGAGGTGGCGGAGCGGGAGAAGGAGAGAGCAACAGCTTTCCTTCCCGGCCGCCGCGGGAGACGCCCCGGGCGTCGGGGGCTACGTCGTGGCCCCCGGCCACCGTAGGCGCGGGCCTGTGGACGGCGAGCAATGGGTAGCTCGCCGTCCGCCCGTCTAACGACGACAGGCCGTGTCGACGGCGCGTTTTGTTCCACGCGCGCCTCAAAGAGCTGTCAGCAGCGTGAAGGGGCCCGCAAGGGCCGACGCCTGCCGGGGCTGCGGGCTGTTCGAAAGAGATACCGCGGCTCCGGAACGTAAGGGCACTGAAGGAACACGGATGGTTTTTAGTCAGTAAAAGTCTGACACTCCCTTCCGCTCCACCCAGAGCTAAAGGCGTCATTTGACGATTTTCCATCCGCAAAAAAAAAAAGGTCTTACAAACCTATTAGTATGTTAAAATTGACAAAGTATTAAAGTTTTATATTATGAGTCTTTATAATAAAATCTAAATTAAATAATTGATAGAAAATATATATAAAATAATTTTTGTGTATGTTAAAAGAAAATTAGAATCTAGGGGTCGAGGGATTTAAGGAAGCTTCTCTATTTGATGTAGCTTCATCGGCTTTGAAGAGCGATTCATTTAACTGCATTTAGGTATAAATACCTTATGTATTCAGCAAGTTGCTCCATAAACTTGACAATACCAAAAGGCATCAAATATGGATCCTGGATTTATGCCAGCCATAGTAGATAGACAGTATAGATAGTAAATGTATTTATGTGTTAATAAGTAGTAATTACTTGTACTAGAAGCAAACATACAGTTTGCATATGTATCGTAACTTAGTTAAGCCATTTTTACTCGTGTAATTGTTATATCCTTGGTTTTTTTTTATAGGATAAGAGTGACAAACGAGCACACAGTCTACCTGATGGTATGTGGTTGCTGTGACCCATAGACATCTACATTTACCATCGATGAAGAATCAAAATGCAGATGCGTCGTCACCCGTGACGACTAAGATGGAATGCCTCTTTTCCAGTAAAATGGGTATCCGGTTCTCTACACTCACCAATTGAAACACAGCAGCGTTAAGCTGCTATTTTACGCTGGTTTTCTGTGAGAGCGTGGTCCTTCCCCGTTCGAGCCGACCCATTCGTACTACAACCATAATATAGCTGCAGCATGGCTCTACCACGTAATAACGGTTTATCATTATTTATATATTTGAACTTGAATTTAAAATTTGGTCATTTATATAGGCGAGAAAGAGAGTTGAGCCTAGCGTACTGCCTTGAGGCACACCAAAATGGCAGATAGCGCTGTTGCTTACATGTTCCTTGATCTTGACTACTTGTGGCCTGTTACTTAAGTAGGACCTGAACCATTGTAGTGGCACACCTCTAATACCCAGGTTTTCTAGCCTTGTCAATAGTATAGGGATCGACACCGTGTCAAATGCCTTTTGAAGATCGAGAAAGACACCAATACACCTTTCACTTTTGTCTAAGTAAGAACTCACTGAGGACGAGAGGTGGAGAACAGCATCCTCAGTGGATTTGTTCTTCCTGAATCCGTATTGGTTAGGGCATAATAGGTCAAATTTTTCGAGGTAGCTAACCAGTCTACTGTTTACAATTTTTTCTAGGACTTTAGAGAGAGTTGGCAACAATGAAACTGGTCTGTAATTCGACGGTAGATTTTTTTGACCATCTTTATAAATAGGTGTAACTAAAGCCTTTTTGAAGATGTCTGGGAAGACACCGGTTTTTAAGCTAAGGTTGATTAGATAAGTTATAGGTTCAACAATAAAAGGACATGCATATTTTATGATGTGTGATGTTATATTGTCCCACCCAGAGGCACTACTTGATTTCAAGCTGGAAACAAATTAATGAACTTCGGCGCAATCAGTCAAAAATAAGGAAAAAAAATTTGGCAACGAGTTCGACCAGGCTGCATTGATAGACAATTGTTCTTGTGTAAGTCCTAATTTGCTAATAGTTTTATTCGCCAACTCGAGACCAATTGTAGTAAAGTAACCGTTTACCTCATCGAAAGACTCTGTTGTTGATGTTTTAGCGTTGAGAAGCTCATCAGATGTATTTTGAGTTTTTTTATTCAAGTTACAAACATCTTTAATTAAATTCCAAGTACTTTTAATGCATCCTGTATTTTGATTGAATTTAGAGCGGTAGTAATTTGTTTTACTTAATTTTACAAGCTTGTTACATATGTTTCGGTAGCGACAGTATATGGTTTTTAGATTTTGATAGTTTGGTGCGTTTTTAAGTTGTCTCTGAAGCTTATTCCTTTTACGGATTGAAATAAGGATACCTGGCGTAATCCACGCAATTTTGAAGCGCTTAGTATTAGGTAGAGACTTGTTAATTCCTGGACTATTTAGAATTAGTAGTATGGGTGTGTGGTCAGTTAATGGATCGAATACAAAGGTTTGCCAATTACTTTTCGTTTTAACCATAAAGTGGTCAATACATGATTCTAAGCGTGTGGGTGTGTTAATACCCTGAAGTAAGCCATAGTATGCCATGAGACTTATGTAACTTGCGCCACTCATAGATACGTTCCCCGGCAATATATTTATATTTATATCACCAGTAAGTATTTTAGTATTTTGAGGTGTGTCTTTCAAAATCCGCTCTAGAGAATTAAGATAATTCGCAGGATTCAGAAAACCTACAGGTCTATAAGAACAAATAACCGCACAGCTTTCTTCAATATTCAGAACCAAACAGTTACCTTCTGAACAATCCGGTTCTTTTGCAGAGGCCAAAATACATATACGCACATACGCTACTACACCATCATTTTGGTTCAGTTTATTTTTTGTATAGAACATAAGGTAGTTATCTAAAAGCGGCGGTGACTTAATCTCATTTGTCCAACATTCGGTTAGTACAAGAATGTCTATGGGTATATTAAGCGACTCAAAAAACACTAGAAAATGATCCAAATTACAGTGGATACTCCTTATGTTAGCTGACAGAATAGACAGTGAGTTTGGAGTTACGTCGACAAGTCGCTTGCATAATGCAGGGTCCGCCACCTCAGTACAAGTGGGGTTACAAACGAGATTTAATTCATTTTTAACAATACAATTATTTTTATTATTGAATTTTAATTTTAAGGAGCAAACTATTGTTACATTGACTACGACGCACTGATTTTTCAAAAGTTATAGTAGATTTTATATATGTAATTAGTGTAGTAGAAAGTTGGGCTTGCATGTAATACGATCTAAACTCTAAAAGTCTTGTAGTCATGTAGTATGAATGAGTAGTGTTATGTAATATGTAATGTAGAAATGTTGTTTTACATGTGCATGGTATATATAGGTATATGTATGTATTACCGTTGACATGTGATCGGCGACATGAAATGGTAATTATAATAAATTGTAACTGTGTATGTACTATGTTGTGTATGTGATTATAATTGTAAATAAATGCAATGTGTGTATTGGTGGGTGAGATTGAGTAAATGGCCTTACTATTAAAAAAATTTAAACAATATAAAGAAATGAATAGATTAACAATAACAACTGTGCAAAGTTTTTGTAAAAATACGCTTCATACAAATAGCTCAAATCTATTCATTCGGTAGACAACTTATTAAGGTCTTCGTGACACTTGATCAGGATAGGCTTGGATTGCTCAGATTGCTTTAAGTATACTCTTCCAGCTGAGGTCCAACAGAAGACGTAATTATTTTTCTTAGCAAAATCTCTCGCGGCTGCATACAACTGCCCCGTTTTTTGTGGTAAGTTGTCCGAGATGTAAGTTGGGTTTGCCGGTCCATCCATCGAAATATCTTTTGTATTCAGCTTCTTATCGGAATGAGTTTTGTTGTATTTTTAAGGTATGAGATAAATTTATCCTTCGTAAGGCAGCTTATAAAATCTGCTATAATTGACTTATTTCCCTCGTTTTTAGTATTAATTCTATATATATTTTTCACATCCGACTGTTGAAGCGTTGAACCCAGGACTCCGCCTGTTTGAAGTATATATATATTCTTATCTCATTTCTCTTATTATTGAAAATATCCTTCTGATTCCTAACAATTTCATACGTGGACGTGTTTTTTTTTTATTTATACTCGTAGTGTTCGAAATGTAATAAGTAATGTAATATGTAATAAGTGCTGTTTGCAATCTAAAGAGCGTGTAGATCTCACACGCTATTTAGATTGCAAATAACACTACAATATTCATTAACTTTTTTCAGGTGGATCACTTCGAATAAATCTATGTATGTCTTGTAGGCTGATATCTTTTTCTCTGATTTTTTTCAAAATAATTTAGTAACTTTTTTATAGGATAAGAGAGACAAACGAGCACACTGTCCACCTGATGGTAAGTGGTTGCTGTGACCCATAGACATCTACATCTATCCTTGTTTGTGAATCAAAATGCAGATGCGTTGTTTTTGCATTTTTAACAATACAATTATTTTTATTATTGAATTTTAATTTTAAGGAGCAAACTATTGTTACATTGACTACGACGCACTGATTTTTCAAAAGTTATAGTAGATTTTATATATGTAATTAGTGTAGTAGAAAGTTGGGCTTGCATGTAATACGATCTAAACTCTAAAAGTCTTGTAGTCATGTAGTATGAATGAGTAGTGTTATGTAATATGTAATGTAGAAATGTTGTTTTACATGTGCATGGTATATATAGGTATATGTATGTATTACCGTTGACATGTGATCGGCGACATGAAATGGTAATTATAATAAATTGTAACTGTGTATGTACTATGTTGTGTATGTGATTATAATTGTAAATAAATGCAATGTGTGTATTGGTGGGTGAGATTGAGTAAATGGCCTTACTATTAAAAAAATTTAAACAATATAAAGAAATGAATAGATTAACAATAACAACTGTGCAAAGTTTTTGTAAAAATACGCTTCATACAAATAGCTCAAATCTATTCATTCGGTAGACAACTTATTAAGGTCTTCGTGACACTTGATCAGGATAGGCTTGGATTGCTCAGATTGCTTTAAGTATACTCTTCCAGCTGAGGTCCAACAGAAGACGTAATTATTTTTCTTAGCAAAATCTCTCGCGGCTGCATACAACTGCCTCGTTTTTTGTGGTAAGTTGTCCGAGATGTAAGTTGGGTTTGCCGGTCCATCCATCGAAATATCTTTTGTATTCAGCTTCTTATCGGAATGAGTTTTGTTGTATTTTTAAGGTATGAGATAAATTTATCCTTCGTAAGGCAGCTTATAAAATCTGCTATAATTGACTTATTTCCCTCGTTTTTAGTATTAATTCTATATATATTTTTCACATCCGACTGTTGAAGCGTTGAACCCAGGACTCCGCCTGTTTGAAGTATATATATATTCTTATCTCATTTCTCTTATTATTGAAAATATCCTTCTGATTCCTAACAATTTCATACGTGGACGTGTTTTTTTTTTATTTATACTCGTAGTGTTCGAAATGTAATAAGTAATGTAATATGTAATAAGTGCTGTTTGCAATCTAAAGAGCGTGTAGATCTCACACGCTATTTAGATTGCAAATAACACTACAATATTCATTAACTTTTTTCAGGTGGATCACTTCGAATAAATCTATGTATGTCTTGTAGGCTGATATCTTTTTCTCTGATTTTTTTCAAAATAATTTAGTAACTTTTTTATAGGATAAGAGAGACAAACGAGCACACTGTCCACCTGATGGTAAGTGGTTGCTGTGACCCATAGACATCTACATCTATCCTTGTTTGTGAATCAAAATGCAGATGCGTTGTTTTTGCATTTTTAACAATACAATTATTTTTATTATTGAATTTTAATTTTAAGGAGCAAACTATTGTTACATTGACTACGACGCACTGATTTTTCAAAAGTTATAGTAGATTTTATATATGTAATTAGTGTAGTAGAAAGTTGGGCTTGCATGTAATACGATCTAAACTCTAAAAGTCTTGTAGTCATGTAGTATGAATGAGTAGTGTTATGTAATATGTAATGTAGAAATGTTGTTTTACATGTGCATGGTATATATAGGTATATGTATGTATTACCGTTGACATGTGATCGGCGACATGAAATGGTAATTATAATAAATTGTAACTGTGTATGTACTATGTTGTGTATGTGATTATAATTGTAAATAAATGCAATGTGTGTATTGGTGGGTGAGATTGAGTAAATGGCCTTACTATTAAAAAAATTTAAACAATATAAAGAAATGAATAGATTAACAATAACAACTGTGCAAAGTTTTTGTAAAAATACGCTTCATACAAATAGCTCAAATCTATTCATTCGGTAGACAACTTATTAAGGTCTTCGTGACACTTGATCAGGATAGGCTTGGATTGCTCAGATTGCTTTAAGTATACTCTTCCAGCTGAGGTCCAACAGAAGACGTAATTATTTTTCTTAGCAAAATCTCTCGCGGCTGCATAGAACTGCCTCGTTTTTTGTGGTAAGTTGTCCGAGATGTAAGTTGGGTTTGCCGGTCCATCCATCGAAATATCTTTTGTATTCAGCTTCTTATCGGAATGAGTTTTGTTGTATTTTTAAGGTATGAGATAAATTTATCCTTCGTAAGGCAGCTTATAAAATCTGCTATAATTGACTTATTTCCCTCGTTTTTAGTATTAATTCTATATATATTTTTCACATCCGACTGTTGAAGCGTTGAACCCAGGACTCCGCCTGTTTGAAGTATAGTATATATATATATATATATATATATATATATTCTTATCTCATTTCTCTTATTATTGAAAATATCCTTCTGATTCCTAACAATTTCATACGTGGACGTGTTTTTTTTTTATTTATACTCGTAGTGTTCGAAATGTAATAAGTAATGTAATATGTAATAAGTGCTGTTTGCAATCTAAAGAGCGTGTAGATCTCACACGCTATTTAGATTGCAAATAACACTACAATATTCATTAACTTTTTTCAGGTGGATCACTTCGAATAAATCTATGTATGTCTTGTAGGCTGATATCTTTTTCTCTGATTTTTTTCAAAATAATTTAGTAACTTTTTTATAGGATAAGAGAGACAAACGAGCACACTGTCCACCTGATGGTAAGTGGTTGCTGTGACCCATAGACATCTACATCTATCCTTGTTTGTGAATCAAAATGCAGATGCGTTGTTTTTGCATTTTTAACAATACAATTATTTTTATTATTGAATTTTAATTTTAAGGAGCAAACTATTGTTACATTGACTACGACGCACTGATTTTTCAAAAGTTATAGTAGATTTTATATATGTAATTAGTGTAGTAGAAAGTTGGGCTTGCATGTAATACGATCTAAACTCTAAAAGTCTTGTAGTCATGTAGTATGAATGAGTAGTGTTATGTAATATGTAATGTAGAAATGTTGTTTTACATGTGCATGGTATATATAGGTATATGTATGTATTACCGTTGACATGTGATCGGCGACATGAAATGGTAATTATAATAAATTGTAACTGTGTATGTACTATGTTGTGTATGTGATTATAATTGTAAATAAATGCAATGTGTGTATTGGTGGGTGAGATTGAGTAAATGGCCTTACTATTAAAAAAATTTAAACAATATAAAGAAATGAATAGATTAACAATAACAACTGTGCAAAGTTTTTGTAAAAATACGCTTCATACAAATAGCTCAAATCTATTCATTCGGTAGACAACTTATTAAGGTCTTCGTGACACTTGATCAGGATAGGCTTGGATTGCTCAGATTGCTTTAAGTATACTCTTCCAGCTGAGGTCCAACAGAAGACGTAATTATTTTTCTTAGCAAAATCTCTCGCGGCTGCATACAACTGCCTCGTTTTTTGTGGTAAGTTGTCCGAGATGTAAGTTGGGTTTGCCGGTCCATCCATCGAAATATCTTTTGTATTCAGCTTCTTATCGGAATGAGTTTTGTTGTATTTTTAAGGTATGAGATAAATTTATCCTTCGTAAGGCAGCTTATAAAATCTGCTATAATTGACTTATTTCCCTCGTTTTTAGTATTAATTCTATATATATTTTTCACATCCGACTGTTGAAGCGTTGAACCCAGGACTCCGCCTGTTTGAAGTATAGTATATATATATATATATATATATATATTCTTATCTCATTTCTCTTATTATTGAAAATATCCTTCTGATTCCTAACAATATCATACGTGGACGTGTTTTTTTTTTATTTATACTCGTAGTGTTCGAAATGTAATAAGTAATGTAATATGTAATAAGTGCTGTTTGCAATCTAAAGAGCGTGTAGATCTCACACGCTATTTAGATTGCAAATAACACTACAATATTCATTAACTTTTTTCAGGTGGATCACTTCGAATAAATCTATGTATGTCTTGTAGGCTGATATCTTTTTCTCTGATTTTTTTCAAAATAATTTAGTAACTTTTTTATAGGATAAGAGAGACAAACGAGCACACTGTCCACCTGATGGTAAGTGGTTGCTGTGACCCATAGACATCTACATCTATCCTTGTTTGTGAATCAAAATGCAGATGCGTTGTTACCCGTGAGGACTAACATGGAATGCCTCTTTTCGAGTAAAAGGGTCTATGGTCCTCTACACTCACCATACGAAACACAGCAGTGTTAAGCTGCTATTTTACGCTGATATTCTGTGAGAGCGTGGTCCTTCCCCGGTCGAGCCGACCCACTCGTGCTAGAACTATACTACTAATATAGCTGCAGCATGGCTCTACCACGTATAAAAAAATTTCAATTCAAATTCAATTCCCGTTAGATGCGATTAAATTTATATTAATCTTGTAATCTATAGATTATGAGGAATAAATCGACATACATTTCATAAGGTGTCCCTAAAATTCATGGTGGGCCCATTCTCCATACAAAATGAAATTGTCTCTTTTGCAGAGAAGGTTCAGAATAAGTAAAAGGTGAAGAAAAATTAATTATAAAAATCTCAAACATTCTGTCCCTTTTATCATTTTAATTTAAAATGCGTGGAAGTGCATTATTTTAACTGATAGGTCGATCGTTCAGCAAAAACGTAAATTGAATCGCACATAGAGAAGCACGCGTACGCGTAGGTGTTGCCCTTAAATCACATTCAGTTTGGGATAATTCAAATGAAAGTAGAAGCCTTATTTACTTGTATCTTTGTAAATATGTTTTTTTTTATAGAATCGGGTGACAAACGAGCACACAGTCCACCTGATGGTAAGTGGTTACTGTGACCCATAGACATCTACATCTATCCTCAATAAAGACTAAAGATGCAGATGCGTTGTCACCCGTGAGGACTAAGATGGAATGCCTCTTTGCCAGTAAAAAGGGTCTCCGGTTCTCTATACTCACCATATGAAACACAGCAGCGTTAAGCTGCTATTTTACGCTGGTTTTCTGTGAGAGCGTGGCCCTTCCCCGGTCGAACCGACCCATTCGTACTACAACCATAATATAGCTGCAGCATGGCTCTACCACGTAATAACGGTTTAACATTATTTATATATTTGAACTGGAATTTAAAATTTGGCTATATCAATAAAGATGTTATATCGTTATATCGATATATTTTAATATTGTTATTAAATAGTTGTAGATTTCGTTCCGTTTGTTAATAACCTTATAGCCAAGGAATTAATTTTGTTACGATTCTAATGGAATGGTACGAATTATTGTTACTGAAACTACACGTAACGTTATTTTGAGTAACGTTTCTAACCCGTGGTTCTGACTTGCTTACATGCGCTGTATAGTTTGCTTATAAATAATCTAAAGAAATCTCCTTGGTCGGTGGAATTGTTGAATCTATACAAATCTATACAAATAAATAAAATTGGAGAATCTGATTGTAATGTCAAAATAACAGCATTTTACTTACATATGAAAGTATATTCGGTATATACGGTTACAAATGAAAAACAACTTTAAGCATTTTTGTTTGTATGTCTCTCTGTCTGTTTGTTCCGGCTAATCTCTGAAACGCCTGGACTGATTTTGACGGGACTTTAACTGGCAGATATTTGATGTTATAAGTAGTTTTTTAGGCTACTTTTATTGAAAAAAGACAGTAAGGGTTCCGCGTAAAAAAAATTAAATTCCATGAAATCCAATCGTAATAATATCCACGCGGAAGTCGGAAACAGCTAGTTATAAGTATATAAAAATTTAATTTTATTGATGCCATTTTGATGTAACTTTTTTCATTACATTAAAAATGTAAGCTTTGCTATCGCTGTTATTATATTGTATTTTTATAAGCATTTGAATAATATTTGCCACTATGTCTGGCGTATGTGGACTATGAGAAAGCCTTTGATTCCGTCGAAATTTAGGCGGTGCTGCAGTCCCTTCAGCGAAGCCAAGTTGACTGTCGGTATATCGAAGTGTTGAAGTGCTTGTACAGTAGGGCTACGATGGCTATCCGAGTACAGAACCAGAGTACGAAACCTATCCAATTGCAGAGAGGTGTAAGACAGGGTGACGTCATATCCCCGAAACTCTTTACCACTGCATTGGAAGATGTTTTCAAGCTTCTGGACTGGAAAGGATACGGTATCAACATCTATGGCGAGTACATCACTCACCTTCGATTTGCCGACGATATAGTCCTTATGGCAGAATCGCTGGAGGACCTAAGCACTATGCTCAATTACCTCAATAGTGTTTCCCAACGGATAGGTCTTAAGATGAACATGGACAAAACTAAGATCATGTTTAATGTCCGTGTCACACCTATGCCGGTAGTTGTTGGGAACACTAAGCTCGAAGTTGCTGACGAGTATGTTTACCTGGGACAAATAGTCCGACTAGGTAAGTCCAACTTCGACCGAGAGGTTAATCGACGGATTCAACTCGGTTGGGCAGGGTTCGGGAAATTACGGCACATCTTCTCGTCAGGGATACCTCAAACCTTGAAAACGAGACTGTACACCCAGTGCGTGTTGCCAGTGATGACATACGGAACTGAGACGTGGTCCTTCACTGCTGGCCGGATGAGGAAGCTCAAGGTCGCTCAGCGAGCTATGGAGAGGGCTAGGCTCGGAGTTTCTCTGCGTGATAAACTTAAGAATGAGGATATTCGCAGTAGAACCAGAGTAACCGACATAGCCCAACGGATTAGTAAGCTGAAGTGGCAATGGGCCGGCCATATAGCTCGAAGAACCGACAACCGATGCGGAAGAAAGGTTCTCGAGTAGCAGCCTCGTACCGGTAGGCGAAGTGTAGGGCGTACCCTCACGAGATGGAGTGACGACCTGGTAAGACATGCAGGAAGTCGATGGATGCAGGTGGCTCAGGACCGTGCTTTGTGGACTTCTTTGGGGGAGGCCTATGTTCAGCAGTGGACTTGTGAAGGGCTGTAATGATGATGATGATGAAGCATTTGAAGTTCATTTTTTTCAACATAATTAGGAAAAACGAACATGCACAAATAAATGGCTAACATTTTAATGAAAGTCTGAATCAAAGTGTTAGGATACGGTCTTAAACTAATTAAACGCCCCGAGTTGAACAACCATTTAATAATTTTCTTATAAAGATAAACTTTTCATTACATTTACCTGAAATATTTTTATGTTTATGTTTTTGTGATGGTTCCATTTATTTCTCTGGAAAAGCTATACAGTTTTTGTGTAAACCCTATCCTATATGCAAGTCTATATTTAACATGTTTTTATTTCTATATAGAAGAAAGTTTAAGTTCTTTATATTTTTATTAAAATGTATGTTATTTATATATTTGCATGAAACATTGTTTAAATAGCAACCATTTATTTAGATTCTCAAAGGAATTGTTTTACTCAAACAAATTCATCTTAAACTTACGCTTCGTAGTGCAGAATTCCCTATACTACGATTTGCAAATGTACAGCTTCAATTTATCATCTCAAATAGTGCAATACACAAGCACACGCCTTTACAAAATACTATTGTAAAATAGCAGCTTAATGCTACTATTTTTCGCATATAGAGTGTTAAGAACTGCAGAACTTTGCTAATGAAAAGGAGACATTTTGTATACGTGGTAGAGCCATGCTGCAGCTATATTATGGTTGTAGCACGAATGGGTCGGCTCGACCGGGGAAGGACCACGCTCTCACAGAATATCAGCGTAAAATAGCTGCTTAACGCTGCTGTGTTTCGTATGGTGAGTGTAGAGAACCGGAGACCCTTTTTACTGGAAACAAGGCATTCCATCTTAGTCCTCACGGGTGACAACATCTGCATTTTGATTCGTAATCGAAGATAGATGTAGATGTCTATGGGCCACAACAACCACTTACCATCAGGTGGACTGTGTGCTCGTTTGTCACCCTTATCCTATAAAAAAAAAGATATTCCATCTTGATTCATAGGTGTTACAACATATCGGCATTTTGATTTTAAGAGGATAGTTGTTTACGGGTGTACCCGGTGGTTTACTTACCAAATTATAGTTGGCCTGTGCGTTATTTTTTTATCCTTGCTATCTGTTATTCCGTTTTATACTTTGTAAAATTTTACTAATTCCATCATGTTTTGCAAATTAAACTTCCAAACAGATTTTCCTAACTCTTGGACCCTAGAAGGTAATATGAGTTGATGTATGAAACGTAAGGTAATCAAAGGACCTGGACAATTGACAGTTGTGAAGTAACCTTGTATAAAATAAAAAATAAATATAAAATCATTATCATGCATAAGTATGCATGAACATGATTTTATAAAAAGCATTATCGAATTATTTTATAAAAATCAAATCATTATCATACTAATGCATGATAATGATTATAATATATGAATTATTAATTTACTGTCACATATAATTTAAGTAAAGGTCTAAATCGGCAAAAGGCAGCAGTAGCAAATCTGATAGATGTCTAGTCACTAGTAATACCAATGCCACTACTATCTATTTTGTACTTAAATGTGGCGAACATGGCAAGTTCTTCTTAACATATTAATTTTCATTTTGAAGTGACTTAATAAGCTGAAAAGATTCCCAAAAGAATCACTAAAATCCCTTAAAATATGGAAATAATGTGATAGAAGTTAAAAAAAAAACATATAAATTGTCATACAATTTTTTTATTAACCAATGCTTGAGAGCGAAATATAAACCATATAAAACAAAACAATAATAATAAAATAGCTCTGTCACAACGAAAATCCTCTTAGGGAACGAAATAAAAACACATATTAATGGAAATCCGGAAAGGAAACCCGAGCAGTATTACACCTATTCGAAATAATTATAACTGTAAGAGGTATCGATGACAGGTCTATACGTATTCCGAAGTGGTTAGTCAAGATTACATTCTACGATCGTTAACGCTATAGAAAACTATTAAACGAAAATAACGTAAAGTCTCCCATTCATATTTATAGTTTTGTATAATGTTAATGATCGTAGTTGTCTTCCGCTAAAGGAATTCCGGTGAATGAACGACTAACGAATAACCAACGACTTATCACAAACCAATAGCCTTGGAACACTCAACAGACTGCAGTTAACAAATAAATCATTTAATATGAATATACCTAGTCAGGTCATAAATTCTGTCACATGTTTAATATAAAATAATAGAAACAAGTTTATTCATTATGTAATCATTTATATACCAAAATAAACTTAACAAAACATAGATTTTTATGACACTAAAGTTTATTCAAAATGACCTCCGTGATTTTGAATAGAGGCCTTCAATCTGCGCGGCCAGTCGTCTATCGCAGCACGAACGAGGTCCATGTCAATATCGGCGGCTGCCTTAATCAAGGATGTCTTGAGTGACTCCAAATTGGGATGAGGCTTTGAGCACGCCTTTTCCTCCAAGTGTTGCCATATCTTGTAATCTAACGGATTCAAATCTGGACTGGAGGAGGGCCAGTCTTCGTGCCGGATGAAGTCGATTTCACGCGCCGCCAGCCAGTCTTGTGTGCTCTTCGCTCTATGAGCTGGCGCTGAATCTTGTTGGAATACCCAGTGCCTGTTATTGAACATGGTATGAGAAACAGGTTCCACAAGGTTCTTCAGGACTGTATTTTGATACACAACTCCATTCGCTTTTACACCTTTCTCACAAAAATGTACCTCTGTTAAGCCCCAATAAGAAACTCCCAACCATACCATGAGCAAGGATGGAAAATGACCTCGTTGGACACGCAGAATACGGTTGCTCGCTTCTTCACTACTGTGTGCGTACATCTTATCATTTTGTTTGTTGTAGCTCTCTTCTACGGTAAAAATTTTTTCAAACGAAAAAAGAATTTCCCGATATTTTTTTCCCGCGTACCACTTCAACAAAGAGCGGCATCTCTTCAGTCTCAGGTCCATTAGACGAGCATTCAAACGATGTCCTGTTTTTCTTCGATATGCCCGAAGCCCTAAGTCTTCATTTAACACCCTTTTCACCGTGGTTCTGCTTAACCCCATTTGAAGGGCCAACAGTTTCTGCTTACGTTTGGGATTTCTTTGAATTCGCGCCTTCACAGCATTTATCACTGCTGGAGTCCTAACAGACCGAGGGCGACCACTTCTTGACCTGTCATCTACACTAGAGTCTTCATTGTATCGTTTGATGGTACGATAGACGAATCTTTTGGTTATATTCAAATTTTTCAGTATGTGAAAAATTTTAATTGGCGCGTAACCGCAACGATGCAACGCAATAACTGCAACACGGTCTTCTTTAAGCGTCCACTCCATATTTAAAAATGAGTAAAATTCTAAAAAGTATACAGTTTTATTTTCATAAACAATTCGAAATTCGAATTCAATAAACTTTTTTGTGGCCAGCATTCTAAAAGAAAAGTTTTTACTGTGTGAATATACTTATGACCTGGCTAGGTATAATATGTGATTTTTTGCCTATTTATATGTTATATTTCTTATTTTACATTTCGTTTATCATTATTAGTTGCAAACATAATTAAACCTTGAAAATATAGAAAAATAAAATGCTTAGCAATTTTTAGTTCCAAATATCGCGGGGTGTGCGTTTTGTTATAAACTTCTTTTGACCTGGATACTTGTGAACTGAATTCTAGCAGTAGTGAAAAATACAAATAGCTGATTTTGGGATCCGTTCGTGTAGTGATCTACGTTTACTTAACACAGAAAAATATTTATATTCGATAAATTAGTATTTTGTCATTCGTTCAATCATTATAGACTTCTGTTTTATTTTACTATGCTACCATTTACGAAACCCACGGAATGATATTAGGCAGTGGATTCTCTTACGCCGTCATTACACGGCATCCACAACTTTATCATAAGATAATGTTTTATTTGCCTAGTTCGACCATGAGGACAGCGTCACTCCAGGAACACGTGACACGTAAATACGGAGGCACTTACTTATCCTAAGTTACCCGTATCAAAGGTTACACTTGGGCTTTATAACCGGAGATATTTCTGGTTAATTTACATTATCCATAATAATTAAGTTTTTAGAGCACTCAATCACACGGTTATCAAATATTTCGATAAACAATACGTGGAACTTGGTAAACGGATGGCGGGGAAGTGTTACAGTTATTTTTATATTTAAATCAATTAATTTACTTGCGTTAATAAAAACTTGTAGTTGTTTATCGTAAAATAAGTATCACATAGACCAAAACAGAGAGTAATGACACCGTGGTGGTTATAAAAGTCATTGTAATGAACAATCATTCTTCATCATAAGTTATTCTACTCTAGCTCTACCATTTCTAATTACTGCGACAACTCACAGTAATTAGAAATGGTAGAGCTACGCTGCATCTATGTTATGGTTGCAGCACGAATGGATCGTCTTAACCGCGGGAGGATCCCAGTCTTAGCGCATAGCGTAAAATGGCACCTTAATGCTTTTATGTTAGGTGTGTGTAGAATACAGAAGTCCTTTTTACGAGGCATTCTATCGTAATTCTCAGTGGAGACAACGCACCTAAAATTTAATTCTTAATCGAGGATGGATGTATGGGCCACAGCAGTAACTTGTTATCAGGTTGACTGCGTGCTTGTTATTCTGCTTCTAATTCCACTTCTCAAGAACCTTGCATTTCTTGTAGATTTGTTCATTTGCAGATTGGTGAGCGCAGAGCTTAATGTTAATATTGGTAGTGCCATACTAGCCTGTAGAAATTATTTCCACTATATTTTGTGGTTTTCTGCTATCAGTCGCCAGTACCACGACTTAAGGACTATAGTGTGCGCCGCATATAGCAGTTATAGTGCTCTCGTAAACTATATCGATCGCTAAAGAACAACAATAAGGTTAGAGCAAAAGTTGCTAACTTAAAATAATAAAAATTGCGATTGCCAACCCGCCTGTCAAGTGGGGCAACTATTGCAAATATCAATCCTATGAGGCAATTTACAGAAAGAAGTGGGGGGGGGGCATGTTTTTTTTTATAGAATAAGGGTGGCAAACGAGCACACAGTCCACCTGATGGTAAGTGTTTGCTGTGGCCCGTAGACATCTACATCTATTTTGGTTTGCGAATTAAAATGCGGATGCGTTGTCAGCCGTGAGGACTAAGATGGAATGCCTCTTTTTCCAGTAAAATGGGTCTCCGGTTCTCTACACTCACCATACGAAACACAGCAGCATCAAACTGCTATTTTATGCTGGTATTATGTGAGAGCGTGGTCCTTGCCCGGTCGAGCCGACCCATTCGTGCTACAACTATACTCTTAACATTTATTTTATCAATAATATAGCTGCAGCATGGCTCTACCACGTAAAAAATTGTTCAGCAGTAGACTTTCTGTAGGTTGTATTGAATGATAAGTTGTAGAAAAATTTGTTCTAGCTGGCGTGCTTACCCTGAGTTGAAGAAATAATAAATTAAAAGCAAAGGGTCAATAGCAAAACCAACAGAGGTTAGAAATATTAGTATTTAGTGACTCAACATTTTTTGTGAAATGTCAGAACTGGGTAAATGCGTCCTGTGAGAACAAAAGCGGACAAGCTTAAGCGTTGTTTTAAATTAAGTTTTAGAAAAACATTGCGTAACAAATTGTAATAATAAAGGACTAGATATGTTTTATCATTTTTGAGTATTCACTGTAAAATTGTATAAACATAATAGACTTATTTACGTGTGTATACTTTTTAAAAAGGGTTATAAGGTTAAATTTAGTTTTAGCCACATTCTTGGGCGTCGCTAATATTTGAGGAGGGCCATACACTACCCTGTCAATATTAGGCAGAGTTGCAATTTATTTAATATGGTATTGGAGACAGTATTTTTTTCTTGTCGCCGTCTTGGCACGCCGTCGTAAATTAAAAATAAATAAATCATTGTAAGCTTTATTCTATACAACGCACTTAATGCTCAATGCGAATCAAAATATCAATTTGATATGGAGGCAAAAACGAAATATAAGTGTAAGAATATTTATTTATTGGAATAAACATGTACTTAACTCTTTCGTTGGCTTTATTAATATGAAATTATAAATCTAAAGTAAAGTTGAATGGGATATAGATATAGCATTAAAATATGTAAAAAAATATTAATTTTGACATTTTAGGTAGGTTAAACTTGGCCGATAATAATTCGATAATAGTACTGATATTCTGGTCTTACAAATTTTATCAGTTCTCTAATATTACATTTCTTTTAGAAATTGTTCCATATTTTCTACCAACACGTTCACCTTCATTATTTTACCTTTCTAAATTTGTTCTCTTCGTCATCATAATTCCTACACTTCACAAGTCCTCTGCTGAACATAGACCTACCCGAAGGAATGCCTCAAAGTACGGTCTTGAGCCACCTGCATCCATCGTCTTCCTGCATATTTTATTAGGTCGTCACTTCATTTAGAATGGGGCCGCCGCACATTTTGCTTACCGGTACAAAGTTGCCACTCGAGAACCTTTCTTTCTTTTCTTTCGGTTGCCGGTTGTTCGAGGTATATGGCTGGCCCATTGCCACTTCAGTTACTAATCCGTTGGACTATGTCAAATACTCTAGTTCTACTATTACCTCTCCAACTTATAGTTCAATGTACCTCTTACCATTCGGTGATCGCTACCAGTTTTCACCCTCGCGATCACTGTGACATCGCTGAACAGTTGCCATCTGGTGGTCCTAATGAAGTCAATCCATTTTTTTAGAATCGTCGGGGTTTGACCAACTTTGTGTGTATCTTGTGAAGTCTCCCATTAACATCGTATAGCGGGTTTTGGAGGTATGCATGGCTATAGAGATATCCTCATTCTGATTAAATATACGTACCACTTCTTTACCTCACGTCCAAAACTAAACGTACAAGGAATTGTTGCTGTTCCTGAATGTAGATATAGAAAAATATAAGCACCTTGTATAAATCAATTCTAAATATCTGTTTAAATAAGGTAAAATTATTCAGAGATAGAATAAAACACTTACCTTTATGGAAGGTTTTAAGGTCTCAAACCAACATTATTTTGGCAATCATTGTCGTTTAAATCATGCGAAGTTGAAGAGTTTATTACTAGTAAGTAGAAGAGTTTATTACCAGTCGTCTAGCTCTTAACGTTATGGTAGCATATAATGAACAAATGAATGAAAGAAATAAGTACTGGCCATAACACGTTTCATACATAACAACGCAGTGCGACGATGCGTTCGCACTGCGTTGTTTACCTCTTTTATCCGCTCCAGAAAAACATAGATTAAAATAATTTTTAACTAAAGAATACGCTCAGTGCCGACATAACTTTCATTCATCACTTGCTATTGTCACCAAGCTGTAATTACGGTCTTTATTTTAAGGTCTTATTTGGTTTGTATTCATATAAAAACTTCATGTATCAAAAAAAATTAACTTATAAACTTTCTGCTAGTAGATTCCATGATTTGTTGCCGTAGATCGTTAAATATTTTATTTATATTTTTTTAAATTAATCCATTTAATTTGAGCTGGTAGAATATATTTTCAGATATTATGTAACTAAACTTGTTTTCATTACGTAATATTAGTAGAAGAGTAGTAAGAGGGACAATTATTGTACCTGTTCTGATATTATTTTTATACTTTATACTATAATAACACCAGTACAGCTATAACAAGTCTAGAACTAATTTTTATTACATTGAATTGACTGTCAAAATATATTAGAAAATGACTGTTGCTGCCAATGAACTTCTAAAGACATGATACGTAAAATGTTATAAATGTGTTGTCACCGTTGTGGATGAAGAAAATTTGACTAAGGGTCGATCCCCAGATAAACAGACCAATAGCGTTTATTCGACAGATAACAAAGATATAAATTGTTCAGTCGTCAGATAGGCTTTATTCGACATATAACTTGAATATCGTAGGATTAACTCTATCTGTCCCTTTGACAACAAAATAACAGCATATTCAATAGATACTTTCATTCGATGCTAAATTCATTTTACTCTTACGTGATATTTATTGACTTTGCATTTATTCTGGATATTTAAAAAAAATCAAGAGGGAAGAAATGTGAAGCATTTGAAGGGCACGCATTCTGTCTCTGCAAAAAGGTTTTCTGTTTTGTATTTTTTAATTCTCACTTATTTAAGCATTAAATTATCATTTAACGGTACGTTTCACAGTTCCACATGAATTAAGAAGTGTCTGTTTTGCAATGCCGATTTCGTATCTCGTCACTCTATTAATCTTTTTATTTTCTAAAATTTGTTTACATCTTTCGACTAAATTCATGAACGCACTATTTTCTCTGATTTATTTGCGGTTGTAGAAGAATTAAGGACGGGAATTATGATGGAAAGAATTACAGCTCCAAGTAATAAGATTTCAGTAGATTTTTCAAGGAAAAAAGAGACTGAACACGTCGAATATATAAAGGCAAGGAAAAAGGTTCTACAAGCGTACAGCTGTAACCGAGAATGATTTATTGAAGAAGGAGGATGATAACTAATTTAGAAGCCTAAATCTTTAGTCATAATATACTCTTTCCTTGGGAGCCTCAGATATGTTATAACCGTATATACTTTTGGTCGCAATTTGGGCGCAAAAGTAATAACTTTTCTTTTATTGTTATTAAAAAGGGAGATTTATTATTTTATTTTATTTACTTAATTCGGAATAAAAACAGCAAAATTTACGACTTTCATAGCTATTAAAAGGTATTCTCATATGAAAATTAAAATGTATATACTCGTACAACTAAAAAGTTTTATCAAAACAAAATCGATCAATTAAAAAATTCAAAAAAAGGGTGAAAAATCACCTAAAAATTTGTGGCACGTAAAGAGTGAAGGCCGAAGAACTCTGTGACAAATAGTTTTTTAAAATTTGAAGGTTTAGTCCGAAATAATTCCAAGTTGCTGTTATCTAATGAGAGATTGTTGAAAAAGGTACTGTATTGCATACTCCAGACCTTAAAGGCAAACTCACATAAGCACAGAAAATAACTTTATTTATCTATTTTTTAAAAATCTTTATTATTCTAACCAATAAAAAGGTTAAAAAGGCGGAATCAATACCACTTAGCACTCTCTGCCAGTCAACCCATGGCGTGGTGAGAAATTAGTAGCAGGTGACTTAAGTAAATAAATATAATAAATTTATATAGATATAACACATATTAAAATAAGACTTACAATACAAGACAAACAAATACATAATAATCCATATATAACATACCTATCTATATACATACATAAATACATTATATGTCTGGATAAAGGTAAAGCAGTATTGACATTATGCTGACGAAATTGTAATTTTGACTACTTTAATGGGTTTAATAGATTTAAAGCCGTTAGTTGGTTTTATGATAAGACCGAGAGATTTGGGCCTTTCTCACTCGCGTAATCCACGTGTCTATAAAGTTGTAAGTTTAATAAGTGACTTATTATTTATTATATTCAGTAGGGTATTATTAAATTCGATTTTTGAGAGGCATGAGATAATTTCAACACAATTTCCCGCTTAATAGTTAAACAATGTTTGTTTGCTTTGTGAAAGAATACTGGGCATGTCCAAATTTAACTTGATGCAAATTGATTTGTGATGGGAATCCTCTGGAAGAAGTGGATGAACATTCGGATTTATAGTTATATACACATCAAGATATAAAAACTAGATCTAATACATAGTCTATTCATCATCATTCATCATCATTACAGCCATTCATAAGTCCACTGCTGAACATAGGCCTCCCCCAAGGAATGCCACAAAGCACGGTCCTGAGCCACCTGCATCCATCGACTTCCTGCATGTCTTACCAGGTCGTAACTCCATCTCGTGGGGGGTCACCCTACATTTCGCCTACCGGTACGAGGCTGCCACTCAAGAACCTTTCTTTCCCATCGGTTGTCGGTTCTTCGTGCTATATGGCCGGCCCACTGCCACTTCAGCTTACTAATCCGTTGGGCTATGTCAGTTACTCTGGTTCTACTGCGGATATACTCATTTCTAAGTTTATCACGCAGAGAAACCCCCAGCATAGCCCTAGCTCGCTGAGGGACCTTGAGCTTCCTCATACGGCCAGCAGTGAAGGACCACGTCTCAGATCCGTAAGTCATCACTGGCAACACGCACTGGTTGTACAATTTCGTTTTAAGGTTTTGGGGTATGTCTGACGAGAAGATGTGTCGTAGTTTCCCGAACGCTGCCCAGCCGAGTTGAATCCGTCGATTGAACTCTCGGTCGAAGTTGGACTTACCTAGTCGGACTATTTGTCCCAGGTAAACATACTCGTCAACAACTTCGAGCTTAGTGCTCCCAATAACTACCGGCATAGGTGTGACATGGACATTAAACATGATCTTTGTTTTGTCCATGTTCATCCTAAGACCTATTCGTTGGGAGACACTATTGAGGTCATTGAGCATGGTGCTTAGGTCCTCCAGCGATTCTGCTATAAGGACTATATCGTTGGCAAATCGAAGGTGAGTGATGTACTCGCCATTGATGGTAATACCGTATCCTTTCCAGCCCAGAAGCTTGAGAACGTCTTCCAATGCAGCGGTGAAGAGTTTCGGGGATATAACATCACCTTATCCTACACCTCTCTGCAATTGGATAGGTTTCGTACTCTGGTTCTGTACTCGGATAGCCATCAAAGCTCTACTGTACAAACACTTCAGTACTTCAATATACCGACAGTCAACTTGGCACCGCTGAAGGGACTGCAGCACCGCCCAAATTTCGACGGAATCAAAGGCTTTCTCATAGTCCACATACGCCAGACAAAGTACATTGTCTATTATATTATTCTATTTCATACAATAATGTAATGGTCGAGATTACTTTTAACAATTATATCGCAAAAACTAACCTGACTCTCATTAAGCGCATCTGTGGGTTTCAAATGGCCCGTAGTTGCTAAGTCCCAGCCAATATTTGGTATATTAAAATCTCCTAAGATCATTAATAGATCATTAGGAGCGAAATGAAAGTTATCCCCAAGCTTACTCGCAATGTTCTCCTGCTGGGTATTAAATGATTAATTGATCTCCTAGCTGGTTGCATAAATATATAGTACAAAAATGTAGTGTGACGACAGACGGTTATGTTTGCTCTACTGAGTCAGATCATCAATATTTCTCTGCAATGTCAGTGCATCAGCTTCGGTTTTAATGCCCAGGCTGAACTTTATATTGACATTTGGAGAGAGAATCCACCCTTGTAGTATAACTACACTGACTCATTCCTTACCTTGAGAAGTAGTCACTAGAATCAAATCCATTACAACAAACATACTAACATCGAGCATTTGAGTAGCACAAAAAAATTGAAGGGGTTTTGGCGTGAAACCGATTATTTTTATTTATTTTTCTAATCATTTGTCAACCAGATCATCAGTCTTTTAAAATCAAAGTAGGCTACATCTACCTGTCTACCATTATCCATTTGTGATTGCACATAGACCACATGCGCAATTAAGTTTGCAGTAGATAGATAGATAGATAGATAACTCTTTATTGCATTTATACAAAGTGTTACAATTACGGAATAACTTAAGAACTACAAACGGTGGTCATATCGCTTTAAGCGATTTCTACCTGACAAACCGAACGTAATAGGGAACAATGTAATATATTTTGACGGATAGGTGCAACGTGCAATATAAAATGAAACTGAGGACAAAAACTTATAATTAAACACGATTTATATAAATATATGAATTATATAATATATAATATTATAAATTTAATAAACATAAATAAATAAATATATACATATATACATACATATAGATAAATATATACATATATATACACACACACACACACATACATACATATATATATATATATATATATGCAGAGAAAATTAAGCAAAAAGAAAAAAAAAGACAAGTATTTATAAAAAGAGGAAATGCATATAATTTATAATTATGACGGGAAATTCAAATAATACTCCTTCAGTTGTTTTTTAAAAGTCTGTAAAGATTACGCTTGCTGGATGTTAAGTGGTAATGAATTCCAGAGTCTGGTTGCTTGTGAAGTAAATGACTTATTATAAAAAGAAGTTACGCTGTAAGGAGTGTTCAAAGCCAAGCTATACACTGAACGCAAACTACGATCATGAAATTCATATCGATAGTGAAATTGTTCCTTAAGGTACCTTGGAGATTTCGGATCAAACAGAACACAAAAAAGTAAAGAAAGTAAATGAACATTCCGGCGAAGGTGAATTGGGAGCCACTTGAGTTGTTTTCGAAATTGGGATACATGGTCATATTTGCGTAAGCCAAATATGAACCGAATGGAAAGATTTTGAAGACGCTCAAGCTTGTTTAATTGCTCCATGGTAATATCAGTGTAGCATATATCAGCATAGTCTAAAATAGGCAACAAAATGGAATGTGCTAACGCAATTTTGGTAGAAATGGGTAAGAAATTTCGAAGTCTTTTGAGACTTTCACAAGCTGCAAACATTTTCTTACTTATTTGTTCAATTTGTGGTGCCCAAGACATTGTACTGTCAATTAAAACCCCTAGCTTTTTTACAACCTTACTGTAAGGAATATCAGAATTTTCAAAACAAACGAAAGGCAGCGTATGCCAAGTAATTTTTTGTAGTAGTTTGTTGCTACCTATCACAGTAGTGGTACGGGTTCACCGAAATCCGTGTTGGCTATTGTACAACAAATGACCTCTCAGTTTATTAATTTGTTGGTTTGAATTTGCTTCAAATATCTTTGCAAAAACTGTTTAAGTTGTTCCTAGAAGGGTAGAGATCACCATCATATTAGAGAGAAAAGTGTCTTTGAGTGCTGTTTTATCGTATCCGTTTTGAGTAGCATTATAGAATAGCAAAAGGCTGAAGAGATTGATTTCAACCAAATCATGGTTACGCATAAGTCTCTTAGCATGCCACTCTATTAAGTTCAGCGCTACTAGGTGGTATTTTGTAGCAACACCCCATATGTGACAGCAGTATTCCATGCACGACAAGACTTGCGCAGTATATAGATTGACAAGCTGCCCCCGAGTACAGTACCGCCGTACCCTTGCAAGAATATCTAGTTTTCTTGTTGCAGTTTTGGCACTGAGCTCAACGAACTGCCCAAAGTTGAGGTTCGGAGAGATCTCAATTCCGTAACACTGAAGGCGGTCGGTATATTTAGGACAAAGCACTTTCACCCTCGTTCTTACTCTGCGAGATGTACAAAGGTGAAAAGGCTCATTTTTGTTATGAAGGCGTCCTTTTTGTTGTTATGTTTGTATTTTGGAGCGTTGAACCTTTAAGGTTTTTTCATACATATTTTGAATATCCATCCTCATAGACCTTTCCCAATGAACCTTTAAGTTAATAACAGTAATAATTCATACCTTTATCTTGATATTCAAGATATAAGAACTTTTAATATAGTTTTGGTGTTAGTTACTTTCCTTTTTTACATTAAAACTGTTTTTAAAACACTGGCCGTATTTCTTGCACCAAACTAAACACTAAATATTTAAGAAATATATTTAGGTTTAACATTTAAAAACACACTTTTAAACTAAAACTGTTAAAACTGCAAACGTAATATTATTACAAGTGTAACTAACTTATTGAAGTCAAATAAGATTAGCGCTGATTAATTTAATTGGTAAACATGGCTAGAAATACATCAATTTAAGTAGTATTTTATTGCATGTTTATTTATTTTATGAATGTTATCAAACAAAGAGATAAAAGTACGAAGATAAAAACTACTAATAGAACTGAAGTGAGTTAAGTTAGTAAGTGCTAGGCTGGGTCACATCTGTGCCAAACGACTTAATAAAAATACATCCAAAACTTTTACATTACGTGAATAATTATTCATGTAGTGGTTTATACGGAGTATTTTAATGCTTTGTATAGAATTGTCACTTTTGGTGCCAAAATATTGCGTATTTGTTGTACATAAAAGATTTTCTTTAAGGCGATACCCCGACCAAAACCATGCGATAGTGCGTTTTTCTTCGTTATTCGGAGACCTTCCGGACCTTTGTAGGGGACAGACGTGTTTGTTTATAAATCGATCCTTCCAATAATTGAAATTCTAACCAGTAAATAAAACTAAATATGTAGGAGTGCATAAAAACAAGAAGACCTATTCTGCAATGTGTAACAATTAAGTCAGATTACCCTCATTAATACGTGAGTTGCTTAAGCTTATCTATTGAGTGATCAAAATACAGTGGACATTATTTATTATTTACGCTAAATACCCAGTGACGTCCAACTTACGTGACCTTGTTTGCATCGAGGGTTCAGTTTATACTGGACGGAAAGCGACACAGTTCTCTGATACCGATCAGCGTCCAAATTTTTAGACCTCTGTAGCATTCACGTCTGTGATAGTTTTAACATTTATGATATTGCGGTACCTAAACAACATAATTTTATAAATTTTAAATATGCAACGCTCACCGTCACAGCGACAATCGGCTGCACGTAAAAAAGACGATAATGATTCTGAGCCATATTTTCCTATTACACAAGACTCCGATTCGTCATCGACTGTATCGGTGCGTAGTAAAAGAAAGCGAAGTAACGATTACACTGATGAATTAAATTTATTCAAAAAAGAAATTAAGGATATGTTTACGAGTTTCCAAAAAGATCAAGAGGATAAAATTACTACATTTTTAAATGTTATAAAGGAACAAAACTCTGCAGTGCAAAAGTCAATCGATTTCTTATCAGAAAAATACGATGGTTTGATTAATAAACTCGATAAATTGGAGTCGGAGAAAAAGGCTAATATGCAATATATTCAATTACTTGAAAAAAAAGTTGAAAAACTTGTGCGGAACCACTGTTCTACTAGTTTAGAAATAAGAAATGTTCCTAAAAAAACGTATGAGACAAAAGAAAACCTCTCTGATATAGTTATTACATCAGGCCAACAGCTTAAACTAGACATTAACCGATCTGATATTAAAGACGTGTATCGCATTAACACAAAATCGGCGAATAAACCGATAATAGTAGATTTCATTAGTGTATTAACACGCGACCGTTTTATTGATGCTTTTAAGAAATATAATAACAGCCATAAAAATGATAAATTTAACACTAAAAACATACAAATTGACGGCCCGTCCCATCTAATTTATATATCAGAGTCTCTCCCTAGCAGAACGAGAAATCTGTTTTTAATTTCAAGAAAATTCGCAAAAGTAAACAATTATATATTTTGTTGGACTTCACATGGCAAAGTCTACCTCCGAAAAAAAGAAGGAGCATCCCTAATACGCATTGAAAGTGAAGCTGATTTGGAAAAAATTAAAGAAAAATGACTAATATTGCACTTAACATATTGCATCCTTAAAGATTTTATATTTTTGTTAAGTTTATTCAATATCCTGATATCTTTAGTTTTTAATGAAATTATTAAGCTTTTTCTTACTATATTCTCATTTAAATGTTGCGCACTTAGTTACATATACAAATACATACTACAATACACAAAACACATATTTTTATTATACTCTTACATTCTTCTCCAACAAATGAAATCACATTTATGTTCATACAACATACGTCTTAAACACATTATTAACAACATATATCACTTTCATGAAATCCACAATTCACAAATTTATCATAATTTTTATATACACTATAACAAGTGGTTAATAAAACTCGTTGCTATCAAAAATATATTCAAGCTTAACATAATGAGTTATGTATATGCACTGGTTTTACAAATATTAATCTTAATATAGATAAAATTAACAATATTATAACAACGGATATAGATGAGTACCATAGTATTAATTGCACATATTTAAATGATCCAACAAAGTGTTCAGAATTATTTGGTAGTGCAGATGGATTGTTGATGGTACTGTCCGTCAACATTCGCAGTATAAATAGAAATTTTGATTTATTTCTAACGTTTGTAGTAAGTCTTGGTATTCATATTGATATCTTGGTTTTAACTGAATGTTGGACCAATAATAATTTCACACCACCTCAAATTACCGATTACAAGATGTATCAAACCGTTAATTATTTAAATAAAAATGATGGCGTAGTGGTTTACATTCATGCTTCTTTAAATTCATCAGTAACTGTATCTGAACCACTCTTTCAAGAAGGAAATTGCTTGATTATAAATATAAATTCGGAATATTCAATCATCTGTTCTTATAGACCCCCTAGTTTTTGTAATCCAAATTGTTATCTACATTCTTTAGAAAATATTCTTAAGAATAATAATACTCCTCACATTATTTTGACAGGTGACATAAATTTAAATATACTATCGAATAGTTCTACGCACGTGCAAAATTACCTTAATCTAATTGCAATGTATGGTCTCAAGCAGGGCATTAATATTCCGACTAGACTAAATACTTGTATCGATCACTTTATGATTAAAAGTGTTAACACTTGGCGTACTTTTGTGTTTGATCCGTTAACAGATCATGCCCCAATATTGTTATGCATAAAATCTAAGAAAATTATTCGTAATAAAAATCGATTAACATTAAAATATACCAACTATGATACTATTAATAATTACTTGTCAGCAGAAACGTGGCATTACCTATTTAATATAACTGATGCAAATATTGCTGCAGAACAGTTTTTAACAAAATTACTTACGGTGGTTAATAATAACACGGTCATCAATGAGTTACCTAAAAAATTTAGACCACTTAAACCATGGATTACACATGGCATTATTATTTCCATACGTAAAAGGAACAAGATGCACCTAAAAGTAAAATTACATCCGAATAATGAAGAACTTCTCGCAAATTATATAAAGTATCGTAATATGTGTAATAAATTAATTAAATTTTCTAAAAGGCAGTATTACGAAGAAAAACTACATATTAATGCTAAAAATAATAAAGAAACATGGAAAATAATAAAAGACGTATGCAACATACATACGAATAAGGAATCTCCTAAGGAATTACTTGATGCTGATATTTCCCCCTCTAAATCTCTTGACAAAGTTAATTCGTATTTCACATCAGTGGGGCGAAACCTAGCTAACATTACACTTCAAAAACTAAACACGAGTGAAAATGAATTGGCAATAAAGGCTAGATTACCGAATGCACCTCTTATGTCTATGTCCCTCGAGCCCACAGATACTGAAGAAGTTAAGCGCATTATTATAGGCCTAAAAACAAATAGCACTCCTGGATTTGATTCTATTTCTTCATATTTCCTAAAGAAGTACATAAATATCCTCTCTGAGCCAATAGCGTTTATCTGCAACTTAAGTTTAGAGCAAGGTGTTTTTCCTGCTATTTTTAAAGAAGCTACGGTTTGTCCTATATACAAATCTGGTGACAAGCAGCTCCCTTCTAATTATAGACCGATTTCACTTCTTAGTACTCTGTCAAAAATATTGGAAAAGGTAGTGAATAAACGACTGATACGGTACCTTGAAAGAAACAATTTCATTGATATTAATCAATTTGGCTTCCGTTCGGGTAGATCAACAGAAGATGCTGTATTAAGATTAACATCTCTTATATCTAAATACCTCGACTGTGGCAAAAAATGTGTTGGGGTTTTCTTGGACCTTCAAAAAGCCTTTGATACAGTGTAGATTCCCATACTGCTCAACCGTTTGGAAAACTTGGGTATAAGAGGTGTTGTCTACAACTGGTTTAGAGACTATCTTTCGAATAGACGCCAACGTGTCAGAATCGACAATTACACAAGCAGCAGTTCCTCTTGCTCTTACGGTGTGCCACAGGGAAGTACCTTAGGTCCTTCGCTCTTCCTTATTTATGTTAACGAATTGTGTAAAATCAATATCAAAAATGCCGATTTAACCATGTTTGCTGACGATACTGTATTGATTTTTCATGGAGACACTTGGGATAAAGTAGCACAACTCGCAGAAAATGGTCTTAGGTTAGTGACAAGTTGGCTTGAAGATAATTTACTATCTCTTAATGTTTCAAAGACCAAATACCTATGTTTCGGTAAGACTAATGCTTCTCTTCCAACTAGAAACTTTAAAATTACTATCCACAGATATCCTTGCAATCGCACTATTAACTTTACACCATGTCATTGTAGTAAATTAGCTAAAACAGATCAGATCAGATATCTTGGTGTAATCATTGACAACAAATTAACTTGGGAGGCCCATACTGATGCAGTGGCTAATAAACTAAGAAAACTAATTTATATATTTAAAAGTTTACGGACAGTGACCGATTACAAACTACTTATTAAAACATATAAAGCATTGGGAGAGTGTGTCTTTAATTACTGCATTTGTTCTTGGGGAGGTGCCGCTAAAAGTTATTTAATTAAGGTTGAACGCGCACAAAGAGCTGTCTTAAAAGTAATATTTCGTCTACCATTTCGCCACTCAACAGTGTCCGTATATGACAGGGCGAAAGTGCTATCTGTTCGTAAAACATTTATTCTGCAAAGTCTAAGGAGATATCATCGTGTCTAAATTAAAACTTAGCAATAAGAGAATTGAACGATGTCCTGTTCCGAGACCAAATAGTGCTGTTTTTAGAAGACATTTTGACTTTTTGGCACCTAGGCTATACAACAAACTTAATAGTAAACATAACATAAGATCACTAAATAACTTTGAAGTGAAAAATAAAATTACTAAAAGAATAAAGAATGCTAAAAGAATTTGATTATGAAGGTACGGAGAACCTTTTTTCCTTGGATGTATAAACAAAACCAGCTAATACATAAATACTCTCGCACACACGCACACCCACCCACACGCCCACCTAACCACACCCACTCCCACACACACACACACACACACACACAATCACACACACGTAGTTTAGTTACAGTGCAAACATTACATTCCTTTTTAATATTTTTATTATACTTTTTTGAAATACTTTTTTAAATTTTCGTTAGTTAGTTTTAAGAAATTTTTGTAAACATAATCATATTTAACTATATATCGATAAACAAATTATTTTATTTTATAGGAACTAAGAATAGGGAAGGAAAACTAGCCCCTAAAATACAGGTATAATATCCTAGTTTGGGGGCTGTTGACCATTGTAAATATTTGTGATTGTAATATGTTTATCAATAAAGATTATTATTATTATATTAATTTAATTGGTAAACATGGCTAGAAATACATCAATTTAAGTAGTATTTTATTGCATGTTTATTTATTTTATGAATGTTATCAAACAAAGAGATAAAAGTACGAAGATAAAAACTACTAATAGAACTGAAGTGAGTTAAGTTAGTAAGTGCTAGGCTGGGTCACATCTGTGCCAAACGACTTAATAAAAATACATCCAAAACTTTTACATTACGTGAATTATTCATGCAGTGGTTTATACGGAGTATTTTAATGCTTTGTATAGAATTGTCACTTTTGGTGCCAAAATATTGCGTATTTGTTGTACATAAAAGATTTTCTTTAAGGCGATACCCCGACCAAAACCATGCGATAGTGCGTTTTTCTTCGTTATTCGGAGACTATTATATCATTAGTTATGAGAAATAAACTACATCTAAAAGCACATTATTAATGTTTGATATCCTATCATCACATTCAACGTTCTAATTATTTTTATGTGTTATAAATACATTTAAAATCTTATAAAAGTTGTCACAAAAGGCAAATATGGGAAAGCCAGAAATATCTTGAAGCTTTCGAAAGATGGCGGTATAACCGCAGCGTCAAAAGTTCGAGACGTCTGGTACTGCAAGCGTCGATCCTGCGGGCTTGGGCTTTTTCATCTCTTTAGAGGGTTAAAATTACTTCAGTTATAATATGTACATTTTTGTCATTTATTGATTTTTTTTGGTCAAAAATAAATAGAAATTATACGCAGCTTGCTGGTAAAGTAAGAAATTTTTAAATGTTGACCAAAAAAAAAAATAGATAAAGGACAAAAAATGTACATATTTCGGGACAGATTGCGTGGAAACTATAAATGATATCGCTTTTGTAAGAGTTTTATACCAAATTTATCAGGAATTATTTCGTACCTATACACTTTATATGCATCGTTTAAGGTTTTCTATAAAACTGGAGAAAACCCCGCTTAGGCGCACTTTTTGGGGAGCTGGCGGAGGCGGGCGCAGTCAAGCTCAACCGATAGGGGGAGAGAGGGTTGATGATACGAGTATTTAACTTCGCTCGCAGATGAAATTATTTCATTAATTTTTTTCAATTTTTCCATACACTCTATCTAAAATGCTTGGTGTTATATCATGTCACGCGCCCTCGGACACTTGATATACGCGGGTAAAACCGCGGGGCGGAGCTAGTATATAATAAAAACACGTTAGTAATTTATTATTTCAATTAATTAGATAGCTTATTAATTTGTGTTTGATGTATGAATTATATTAAACTAATTTCAATTAAGTAATTATTCATAACAAAGGTGAATGCTATATGGCATTCTCTACCAAGTAACATTGTGTAGAACAGAAAGTGAGTTATGGGCAGTTAAGTAATTATGATCAAATTCAGTTCAAATATATAAATGCAACACATACATAAAATGTACACATATATATAATTGATATACAAATATAAATAAATACATTATATTTATATATATAAATCTCAATAAATGTATATATAAATAACTATAAACATACAAAGTAAGTTGACTCAACTTTGCAGGCTACGGATATGTTCGTATAGTTTTCGTTTAAAAACATTTTTGGCAGGTATTATTCGCAGGTCGATAGGCAATTTGTTCCAGAGGGAGATGGAATTAACTGTGAAAGAATTTGACCTAAGCCCAGAATGGTGGAGAGGAGTAGACAATAAACTAGGATGGATAGAATTCGGAAATCTCTGCGCTGGCGTATAATCAACCACTTTAACTGAGAGCGAAATTCTAAATCGTGATCATATCTGCGAAGGCGAAAGATGAATCGTATACAGTTTTTAAGTAACCTGTCCGACCTGTTCAGCAGCTCCTAAAAATATTAGTGAGACAAACATTGATAATGGAAGAATTAGAGATAAAGAATTAGAGATAGTTGAAGGAGACAGAAAGAGCTTAAGGCGATAGATGGGACATTTTATAATATCCAACTAAGAGACGGGTCGATAATTAAACCCAGATTCTGATGGGAATATATTTATATTTATATATTCCCATCAGAATCTGGGTATATATATATCTGGTATATATATATATATATATGTATATATATATATATAACTATACATATACCTACATATGTATATAACTATAACAAAAACTATTATGAAATATAAAATGTTAATTAATCACTATTTGTTTTACCCGCCGGTCTGCTTTAAAAATTATTAATCTAGTTTACGTACTAAGCAAAAATGAAGATTATCTATCACAAACATTTTAAACAAAAACTATCAAGTATTATTATCTATCTACCAAGTATTATTATCTATCAAACATATTCTTGAAAAGGAGAATATTATGTCGGAGTTTTCTCCCTTTCCTCTCTCCCACGCTTTTTAATGATGAAAAAAATAAAAAAAGGATGAAGGTTACTCTCTATCACAAACATTTTAAACAGTCCAGTGAAAAAGCTCTGAAGGGCCTACTCATATTTCACTTCGTCAATTTAGGAAATAATTAAAGTTGCTCTCATCCTCTATACTATAAAGACAATAGAAAGGGGTATTTAATATAATGATAAAATGATAAGTATTAACTTAAGTAAGCGAAGAACAACGATTAAATAAGTAAGGCCGTAATTAATTACCGTTTTGCATTTATACCAGACACAGAGTATGTATTCATTGAGTTATATGTGTATGACAGTATGATTCGATAGGTTGTTACTCTGGTTAGTTATGTTAGTTACTCTGGTTATTTATTAAATGAATAAATAATATAACGCTCTCAGTCAAAAACAAAAAAAAATTGCATTCTCAGTTCAAGATATTTTGATATTTATTTTATATTTTGACATTATAAATTTAAGGGTATCGACTATGTGTTGATTACTTCCCCACCACCTAGTGTCGTAGTGCGGTTGTTTTGCAAATGCACATAATTGAAACATCAATAGGTTGGTGTAGTGATGATAAAATGAAATCAAAATGTCATATTAATCAAAATGTTATATTTTTACTAGGTGGCATGACTCCGTAGGCAAAACCTAACCTAATTCTCTCTGGGTAGGTACCACTCTTTTAACTATATCTGCGGTCAAATAGCAGTGCTTACACTGCTGTGTTTCGGTCTGAAGGTTATAGTGAGCCAGTATAGTTACAAGCTGTGAGGCTTTACATCTTATTCCTCAAAGGTGACAATGCATGGACTCACTCCATCGCAGCCGGTTACCATCAGGTGGACTAAAAGTTGGTTATTTCAATTAAAAAAAAATTAAGATGGTATTTCTTTTTATTTTCCGTAAATTCAATTCTGTTTACGCGTTTTCATGTAACTTTTTTACGTGGTAGAGCCAAGCTGCAGCTATATTTATAATATAGTTAGTGTAATATAGTAGCACGAATGGGTCGGCTCGACCGGGGAAGAACCACGCTCTCACAGAATACCAGCGTAAAATAGCAGCTTAACACTACTGTGTTTAGAGAGAGTGTAGAGAACCGGAGATCCTTTTTACTGGAAAAGAGGCCATGAACAACATAAATTAGTACTTTTGCTTATTATTTAGTTTTAGGACTTTACCTAGGACCTTTGACCTATGACCTTTAACTAGGATTTTTTCGATATCCTGGAGGCATTTTACAAACATAAATTGCACATTGATAAGCATCCCGACTCAAAACAATTATTAGTAGGCCATACACACGCTTGTTTTGTACGGAAAGTGAATCCGTAGCCCCACAGCGGCGTAGCCGAACGGTTAACGGTTTTTTATATGGTCCGATTGCGATCAGTTCGACTAAAACCTTTACCACGGAGAAAGTTCTTTACCTATATCAGAAAAAAATTACCCACAGAAAGCTAATGAAATGCAGAATTTAATTACGTTAGTAATAATATTTTATTAAAATAAATAATATATAATACAAAAATTTTAACCTTGTAGCCCGGACGTTTGAGTGGTTATCATCTCGTGTGTGTCGATTGACGGAACAGAGTGAACAGAAACAGGACTTGTACTAGTGGAAACAGTTTGATCCGGTCCATATGTACCGGAAGTAACAAACGAAGCGATAAAATTGCACTCTGCATAGAGAAATATACTATTTAGTTACGCTAACTGAAATTGTTGGCTACTGAAAATATTTCAATCCGTTAAATAAAGTTAACCACACCTGGCAACTTTTTAACATCCGAGCAGCCTATAAACTAAGTAACTAAATTTTATTTAGTTTTTAGGTACTCATATATGTATTAATAATATGGGAATTACTTTACTCTAAAAGGTTTGATGATATATGTTAAGTATATTTTTGTATCGAAATAGTTTACACATATGTTACGTGTTACGCGATATCTTCAGCAGATTGTGAACCGATATTTATGATTCTTTCTTTATTAACTAGGCTTTACCACAAAGGTGGTCCCATTACATTTTTAAGAAAAATTTCCTCCCCCAATTGTGTTAAATAGGGGAAAAAGTTATATATTGGACTATTAAGGAATTTCATATGGTATCTCCGCAGATCAAGAACCGATTTTAATGATTCTTTTTTATTAAATAAGTTATACTTCAGGAATGGTACCATATAAATTGCAAAGAAATTGCAACCCTAAGGGTAGCAAATAACTAACTTCTCTTTTAGCATTTTTAAGTCGATTTTTACTTTTTTTTAAAGTTATGATTTTATAAGTATAGCAATTTAAGGCATTCTGTCATTCATTGATAGAAGTAGTAGAGAGCTCTAAGCACGAAGTCATTGATGAGTATGTTTACCTAAGACATGTTGTCCGACTAGATAAGTCCAACTGCAATCGAGAGGTCAATCGACAGATTCACCTCGGCTAGCCACCGTTCATGAGATTACTACTTTTCTTCTCGTCACCTATATGTATATTAAAAACAAAATTGTACTGCCAGTGTGTGTCTGCCTCCATATCCCAGGGTGGGAACCCCGCCAAAACGCATGCCGCCGAATGGGAGATCGTCCGGTACCCTCGTACGAGTCAAACGGTTCTTTCTGTCAGAGCCTCTACCCATATGAGAGCCCCATATAAAGCCATGGACCGAACCATACTCAAGTAGAGGCGGCGGCAGTTAGCATCAGGCCCTACGACATTGTGTAGCAGCCGCTTTAAGGCAGTATCAAGAATGAGTCCAAGATACCTCATGTTGTATCCAACCTTAGTTCGAACATCACTGACAATGATGTGGGATCCCTGTGGCATGAAAAAAGCCTGTGAAAAACTCGTAAAAATGGCATTGGACTTGCAAAACGCCACTTCCAGTCCCAATATCCCGATTCTGCCGACAAACTGTACCACAGACGCAGTGGCAAGACGGATAGATGCCTCATAAGTCTAACCCCGGGCAGTGATTAGCGTATCGTCAGCATAGCAGATTATACCAGTACCCGGGAGAAGATTTCTCCCCAACACCCAGTCGTTACCAATGTTCCACAGAAGGGGTCCTAAAACCGAACCCTGTGAAACACCGCACGACATTTCCCTCTTTATTACCCTGCCTTCTCGCCCAGGATAACTATCATATAGTCTAGAAATGTTATTACAACTAAGTTCAAGGCAGCCAGGAGATTAGATCAAATTAACAACCAGTACTTATTTTACAACCGGACTTTGTTAGACATAGTTTGAGAAGCTGATCCCGTTTAAAATACCTACGTAGTTTGCTGAAAATACGATGTTTTTTTGAATATTAGCTTTATTTTAGATTACCTAACCATCTAAAATTAAGGTAAAATTACCTTTCTACTTCGTGTTACTGAATACAGACTGGCAATTGTGATTTCCAAGACTGTAGGCCAAAAACAAGAATGTAACTGAACGGCCTTCTTTTTTAATATCTTGATTTTTTTATAGGAGAGTGGGCAAACGTGTATGCGGCTCACCTGATGTTTAGTGACTACCGTCACCCATGATTGCAACACCAGGGGAATTGCACATGCTTTGCCGGCCTCTTAAAAAAGAGTAGGTTCTTTTTTTTAAAGTCCCTAAGTCGTATCGATCCGGAAAAATCGCTGGTGGTTGTCTATTCCACAAGGAAGTTGTGCGAGAAAGAAAACTTCTTCTAAATTGCACAGTGGTGGACCGTCAATCATACAGTTGGTACGGATGGTATCGCGAGTTTTGTTGCGATTTGTGATGGTGAAATTGAGCGACTGTAATCAGTTTGAACAATAGGGCATTAAACCCATTTTCAAATTGTATTTTAAATGAATCCTAGAGCGATAATAAACCACTATAACTTTTATATATATATATATATATATATATATATATATATATATATATATATATATATATATATATATATATATATATTAAACCGAATAGTGCCCTAAAAATTACTTTTAATTTATCATATTAAATGTTCGCGTGAAAACGCTAGCCGCCATGCTGTTCGGCTCGCGATGTCATTGTTTTAGTAAATGAAACGATTTTGCAAAGGAATAACATATTGTTGGATGTCTAATACTGAGTTATCATCTTTATCGTTGGTGTGCTGTGCCTGAATGCAAAATTACGAGCATAAGAACACCGGGGAAGTTATGGATTCAAGTGCCAACTGATTTAAAAGAAATATTTGGTTAAATCTGGCAAGAAGAGACTATACTACTGTGAAGGTCACTTTGATGTAAGGATGACTTATTGGTATTTAACTATCGTTTATAAAAAACAAAAAACTATGATATTGCAAGTCAAATTTTGTAAAAGATTAAGTTATTTTAGATATAACTAATGATTGCTAATGATTGTAATTATAGATAAACATAACAAATAATTATCAATAATGATTTCTTATATTTACGCGAACACTACACATTGAATAAAACTATTTTTACGGATTTTATCGCGTTTAATTAACTTATTTTATATTCCCGGCGTTTCGGTTGCTTTCCAGCATAAAATATAACAGCAATAAAATAAGTTAATTAAACGCGATAAAATCCGTAAAAATAGTTTTATTCAAAATAATTATCAAAGACACTTTGATCTGGTATTGTGTTATTTTCTGCCGACTTCCAAAAAGGAGCCGGTACTCAATTCGACTGTATGTTTTTTTTTTTTCGTTTTTTTTTTTTTATGTGTGTTACCTCAGAACTTTTTTCTGGGTGAACCGATTTCGATGATTCTTTTTTTATTTGAAAGCTGGTACTTCTCGTGTGGTCCCATATGAATTTGATCAAGGTCAGACCAATAGTTTTTAAGTTATTCTTAAATAACTTATATTGAAGTCGGCTGTACAAAATTTTTAATTTTAAATTATGTATTAACTAAAGTAAGTAATAGTTATTTACATTGATGTTTTAACATTATTGAATTCCACAGAACAAAAAACGAGTCTGAGCGGTCGTCTTTTTTAGGGATCGGGTAGATCAAACCTGTTTTCCATGAGTTTGGGACTACGCCTTGGGAGTATCAGTACCGGAAAAGACGCGTAAAACAGTTTCTAACTCTGGAACACACGTCCTCAACATAATAGGAGGGACGCCATCAAGCCTATTCGACTCGTTGACGTCCAGGAAGTGGAATGCTTCGCGCACCGAGCACTCACACCGCGGGATGGTCGGCGGTGTGTTCCCCCCGTCATCGAGAGTTGAGTTGTATGCAAAGAGTGAGGCTAGCAGATCAACTTTCTCCTTTACGATATGGAACAGTGAAATGTCGTCCCTGTGCAGAGATAGCAGACATGGTTGACAGAAGTTCCCTTGGGCAGCCTTAGCGAGAGACCAGAATGCATGTGCTCCCAAAGGAAGTCGAACTAGTTTCTCAATAATTCTGCCAATGTTCTCTAACCTTGCCTTGACAATGACACTTTAGAAGGACCTGGATGCTTCTTTTTAAGAGTTTTAATGCAAACAGCATCCTGAGACGTTGATGCATTAGCCCAGGTACGGTAGCACTCCTGCTTATGGCTTGATGCAATTTTACAGAAGTGAACATACCATATTCTGCCTCCGATAAGCATCAAAGATGATGGAATAAATAGTTCCATTCACTGAAGTACCACATGATGTTAAAACGCACGAATATTATTTTTTAGTTAGCTGAAAAATACAAATCCTTTAAGACTATATCGGTCCTTTAGTTTGTTTGCACTGGTTTTTACAAGTATCCACACAAACACAGAGCATTAGCATATCGTTAATGTGCGGCAAAAATGAGATTTGAGATGGGAATCGATCTCAGGGGAAACCCGTTAATAACAACCTTAGCCTCAAATCAGCAAATATACAACAGTCACTACAATACTTGTCCTATCGAACAGAAAATTAAGATCTTGGCATATAAAAATGATGGTGAATTCAAGCGTGTTTAGCAGACTGCAAGCCAAATCCTATCAAATATCTTAGATATAAATAACTATTTATAACTATTATAAGCCAGTGCTTGACCACTATCTCACTTGATGGTAAGTGGTAATGGGTACTCACAAACTTGATGATTTCTTATATTTATGCGAATACGACATTTAGTCAAACTAATTTGAGAGATTTGATCCCGTTTATATTTAACATATTTTTAAACTCTTACGTTTATCTAAATAAATACAATCGAATTATGCCCATGAGTAAAAATTTAATTCAGTAAAGCTCAATCTCCTTTTGACTAAAATATTCTACTACTAATAATATATTAAGTTTGTGACTTCAAGGAAAGAGTGATAGGGCTTTTCTGATTCATTACCATCTTAGGGTAATGAATCAGAAAAGCCCTATCACTCTTTCCTTGAAGTCACAAACTTGATGATTTCTTAAATTTATGCGAATACAACGTTTAGTCAAACTAATTTAAGAGATTTGATCCCGTTTATATTAACAGATTTTTAAACTCTTACGTTTATCTAAATAAATACAATCGAATTATGCCCATGAGTAAAAATTTAATTCAGTAAAGCTCAATCTCCTTTTGACTAAAATATTCTACTACTAATAATATATTAAGTTTGTGACTTCAAGGAAAGAGTGATAGGGCTTTTCTGATTCATTACCATCTTAGGGTAATGAATCAGAAAAGCCCTATCACTCTTTCCTTGAAGTCACAAACTTGATGATTTCTTAAATTTATGCGAATACAACGTTTAGTCAAACTAATTTAAGAGATTTGATCCCGTTTATATTAACAGATTTTTAAACTCTTACGTTTATCTAAATAAATACAATCGAATTATGCCTATGAGTAAAAATTTAATTCAATAAAGCTCAATCTCCTTTTGACTAAAATATTCTTAAAGAAAATGAAGCCAAAAAGAAAAACCTTATCTCACAGAGATCATTCCCTGAACGCGTGTAAAGACTGAAGAAAAACATTTCACTATTGACATCACACTCTCCAGAGAAAAAAAATGAGATTAGTTTTTCATCGTGAGTGAATTTTACCCAGGACTTTGTAATAAAAAAGTTGCTATTTTTTAAAAGTAATTTAACATTAGAAATAATGTTTATTACCCCGATATTTAATTAAAAGTTAATGAATGCAACATATATAAGAACAAAACCACACAAATACTTTTAACATAAATAATACCTAAGTTATTTATTAACATTCATAGGATGCCGTGCATTGTCAGCTTCAGGAATCCACTCGTAGGGATCGTAAGAGACGACAAAGGAGATTTGAACAGGTATTCGCTAGCATTATCTTCCTGATAATATGAAAGAATAATAATCCGATTATAACTCATAATAATAAAAGACTGCGGTTGCCAACCCGCCTGCCAATATTGGCAACAATGGATAATATTTGTGGCACGACCGAAGCTGTTGACCGTTCGGCAATCGTCGGGAGCCTTCGGCTGCACTGGAGCAACCGGCTAGTTTTTCGCCGCCTCGCCAGTCGATCTGACCGTCCGACGCCGTGAGGCCGCTCGTCCGCGCTCTATCTAACTATCCACGACTTTAAAACTACGTAAACTAGACGGTTATTTAATATATGTGGTGTGTTGATTATTCGCATCCCCACATATAATTGATGACTCCTAGTTCTCAAAAAAAAAAAACTGTATAGTCGTGCAGTGTGTGTGAACTGTGTGTTTTCGGTTTAAATAAATAGACCGTTATAACGATGTCAAAGAGTGGAAATACGACAAGTGACGAACAAGAAGTGTGTCGAGTGGCCATTAAGGTACCTCCATTTTGGCTGGACGAGCCCGCGCTTTGGTTTGTACAGTTAGAAGGACAAATTGTGCTTTCATACGAGTATATATTGCAGGACAATACAAAGTTTTACCATGTAATTGCTAATCTCGACTATAAACACATATCGGAGGTTAAATACATTATAACTAATCCACCGGTTGAGAATAAATATGAAAAGTTGAAAAAGGAGCTTATATCGAGGTTATCGGTTTCTCAAGAGCAAAGAGTTCGGCAGCTTGTGGCACACGAGGAATTAGGAGACCGCAAACCTTCGCAGTTTCTACGGCATTTGCGCAATTTGGCTGAAACCGGTGTCCCAGACGAATTTAACCGATCTTTATGGACGAGTCGCCTACCAAATCATATTCAAGCTATCATAGCTACGCAGACAGAGGTGAACTTGAATAATGTAGCTTTATTGGCGGATAAGATCAACGAAGTCACTCTACAACCTCAGGTGCACCACATAGCCACACCACCACACTACACCGCCACTTCAGCCACACCGTCAACTTCAAAAGTACAATACTTAGTGGACATTGGTTCAGACTTAAGTGTATTTCCGTTGTGTAAATTACGTAGTAAGAGACTACATAAAACAAACTATGAGCTTTTCGCAGCTCAGCAATCGCTACGTATGGTTGGGTTAATTTAACTTTAGATTTAGGCTTACGTCGCGCTTTTAGTTGGAGATTTGTGATAGCTGACGTCACAAAACCAATTATCGGCATAGACTTTCTTTCATTTTTTAATTTGCTCGTAGACGCTAGATACCACCGTTTATTAGACAATACCACCTCTCTTTTTGCTAAGGCTTATTTTGCTTCATCATTTGCTTTGTGCCAAATTAAAGTGTTTACAGGTACTTCACGCTATCACAGCTTGCTGTCACAGTACCCTGAAATAACACGGCCGTCAGGAGATCCTACTGTACGGGAAGTGAAGCACCACACCGTCCATTTCATCCACACTACGCCTGGACCACCTGTCTTCTGCCGTCCACGACGCCTGGCACCGGATCGGCTCCGCATTGCCAAGCAGGAGTTCGACGACATGGTAAAAACGGGTATTGCCCGGCGCTCCGACAGTGCATGGTCCTCACCGTTATACTTAGTACCAAAAAAATAACACGTTTCGTCCATGTGGCGATTACCGTGCGCTCAATGCCCGGACAATCCCCGACCGATATCCGGTTCGCCATATAGGTGATTTTACACACAATCTTTTTGGCTACCGAGTGTTCAGTAAAATCGACCTGGTGCGAGCGTATAATCAAATTCCAATCTCACCAGAAGATGTATGCAAAACGGAAATCGCTACACCTTTCGGGTTGTTCGAGTTTCCTTTTATGGGGTACGGATTAAGGAACTCAGCGCAAACTTTTCACCGATTTATGGACGAAATCCTTAGGGACATAGACTTCGCTTTACCCTACCTAGATGACATCCTGATTGCAACAAAAGATGAAGCTAACCATGAACGTCATTTGTGTACAGTCTTCGAGCGCCTCCGAGAGCATGGTGTTGTCATAAATACTGCTAAAAGTATCTTCGGAGTACCAGAGGTAGAATTTTTAGGCTTCATGGTCTCAGCAGAAGGTACGAGACCCATAAAAGAAAAGGTCAGTGCTATTTTAAATTTTCCATTACCCAAAAATGTACGAGAGCTCAGAAGATATCTTGTTATGTTGAATTTTTATCGGCGATTCATACTAAACGCTGCTCAAGTACAGGCGCCGCTGCATCTTCTATTAATGGGAGAAAATTTAAAGCCATCTACGCTCATCACCTGGAATCCAAAACTCGAGCAATGTTTCGCAGAAAGTAAGGCATGTTTGGCAAATGCCAGTTTATTAGCTCATCCCGATCCGACAGTAGAATTGGCGATTGTTACCGACGCATCAGATACTGCTGTAGGAGCAGTTCTACAACAGAAGAATGACTCAGGCTGGATACCGTTAGCATTCTTCTCCAAAAAGCTTAACACAGCTCAAAGGAAGTATAGCCCGTATGATAGAGAGCTGCTAGCTATGTATGAGGCAATAAAATATTTTAAATTTATGGTAGAAGCTCGATCTTTTACATTATGTACTGGCCATAAAACACTTATATCAGTGTTTAATAAAAACTCACAAAATTTATCACCACGACAATTTCGATATCTTGATTACATATCGCAATTTAGTACAGATATCAGGTATATTAAAGGTGACGATAACATTGTTGCGTATACACTTTCTCGGATAGACGCTATCTCAAACGTAATAGACTTACAAAAACTTAAAATTTCACAAGAAAAGGATAATGATCTCGTTAAACTTATAGAAGGCAATTCTTTACTGAAGCTGCAGAAAGTCGCCATTTCTGACTTCGGGAAGAAACTGTACTGCGATATATCCGGTACGTCTCCTCGTTTATATTTGCCGTTAGAATTTCGTCGTGAAGCATTTGATTCGATACATGGGTTAAGCTACCCAGGAGCGAAAGCTACAATCAAATTGGTAGCACAGTGGTAAGTGACTACCGCCGCCCATGCACAACTGCAACTCCAGGGGAACCAGGAGAATTTCACATGCATTTCCGGCCTTTTAAAAAGGAGTAAGCTCTTTTCTTTAAGGTCCCTAAGTCGTATCGGTCCTAAAAATTTGCTGGTGGTAATCGATTCCACAGGGAAGTTGTGCGAGGAAGAAAACATCTTCTAAATCGCACAATAGTCCATCAATCATCCAGATGGTGTGGTGGTATCGTGAGTTCTGCCGCGATGTACGTTTGTGAAATTTGGCGGCTGGGATTAATCCGAACGATTCCTCAGAGCAATCCTCGTGGTAAATGCGAAAGAAAATGCAAAAGGATGTGTAGTCAGATGCAACATCTCTTCACAGCGCCAATGAATCGAGCCGATCGGAAAGGACTCGGTCGTTGACGATTCAAGCCGCTCTGCGCTGGGTGTAGTCAAGTGGAAGGAGCTGGCACTGGGGAGCTCCAGCCCAGAGATGGGAACAGTATTCCATGTGAGGCCAATCCTGCGCCTTGTAAAGTTGCAAGCGTTGTGCCGGCATGAAATACTGTCCCGCTCTGCTGAGCACGCCAAGCATTTAGAGGCCAATTTGGTCTTCTCTTCCAAGTTCCAAACAATAAACAGCAGGTCACTCGATATGTCCACGCTGAAGATTCCGATACTGGCTGAGGCAATAAGGAGAGTGTCTTGCAACCGAGGAGATACGACAATGGGGTCCTATTTAGCGGTAAACACCTAAACTTGTGTCTCCGGAGGATTAAACTGGACTAGATTTAGCCGCCCCCAATCCGAGACCTTGTTCAGCAAAGACTCGACTTCAGACACAAGTTTGTCCCGGTACTCGGCGACATTTTCCCGTGAAATATTGGCACGGCCGGTGCATCATCAGTGCTGTCATCCGAATAGCAATGGATGTTACCGGTTTGCAATATATCATTGATATGCAGAAGAAACAGCGTTGGTGATAGCACACAGGATTGTGGAACACCAGCGTTAATAGGCTTGCAGTTTAGAGCATGCACCGTCTACAACGACCTTGATGGTCCGATATGCAAGAAAGCTGGTGATCCAATTGCACAATTTCTCGGGAAGCCCATAGGAAGGAAGCTTCTAAAGAAGCGTTTTGTGCCAAACCTTATCGAAGGCCTTCGCAATGTCCAAGCTAACGGCGAACACTTCCCCCTAGGACTCTACTGCCTCCACCTATCTATGAGTCAGGTAGACCAGAAGATTATCAGCTAATCGACCCAGACGAAATCCTTATTGGCGGTCACTAATCAGCTGCTGATCTTCAAGGAACCGCATGAGCTGGCAGTTTATTATGGATTCCATTATTTTGGAGAACAAGAAGGTGGTGGCGATAGGCCTGTAGTTGGACGGGTCTGAGCGTTAGCCTTTTTTAAGGATCGGGTGGACAAAAGCTGTCTTCCATGATTTCGGGACTACGGCTAGGGAGTAGGAGTACCTGAACCGGTGTCAATTCCAGAGCACACGTTCTCAGCACAATTTGGGGGATTCCGTCAGGCCCACTCGACTTGTGGATGTTCAGGGAAAGGAGTGCTTTGTGAACCGAGTACTGTGAGAACCGCACATCCAGCATGGAGCACTCACACCGTGGGATGGCCGGTGGTGTGTTCCCTTGTCGTCAAGAGTCGAGTTGGATACAAAAATGGAGCCTAAAAGGTCGGCTTTCTCTTTGCGGCTAGGGCCAGTGAGTCGTCTTCCCTGTGCAGAGATGGTAGTTATGGCTTACAGAAATTACCTTGAACAGCCTTGGCGAGAGACCAGAATGCATGGGTTCCCGAAGGAAGGCGGAGCCTCAGCGCAGGCCTGATAACACTCCTGCTTACTGCGTTATTCAGTCTTACAGGAGCGACCAAACCAAGGCTGAGATCTGCTACCGATGGGTACCACAGATGATGGAATAAATAGTTCCATTACCTGAAGCACCACATCCGTGACAGAGTCAGAAACAGCGCTGGGATCATCCAGCGAGAAGCAAACCCGCCCCTATGGGTAGTATGCTAAGAAAGTTCGCATTCCGTCCCATTACGCCGACCTGTAATGCTAAACACGGCGGCAACCTGCTGAACGCAACTGCGAGGGGAGCGTGAGTGGCAACACACTCCGGATCAGATAATGGTTCGAAGAGCCGAGAGAGAGAGGAACGGAAACTTCATATCCGTCCGGATAAGAGGTCAGCAGAAGGCCCAACAGAGAATGTGTATGATCCTTCACATCTGAAGACTGACTGAAGAAGTAACCAGTTGTGTCAGACCATATGCCAAGGCAAAGTTATAAACAGATCTCCCCGCACGATCGGTTAAACGTGAACCGAGCCATTTGGTGTGGCGGGCGTTAAAATCGGCAAGGATCACGATCTCTGCGAATGGGACCTGTTGTAGCAAGGAATCTGTAGCCATTTTGACGGGGTCGATGAGTAGATCTATTTTGGCATTACCGTTATGGTACCTATAGAGGCACCCGTAGACGAACGGATGGTCGTCGCTGCCTACGCGCAGCCAAAGGATGGACAAGTCCGAACCTCAAGACTGCTGAGGCGTCGAGAACAGATGTCCTCTCTAACACGTGACATCTAACACTACAATTACGTGTTACGTGAGATATGTAACTGATGTGAACTAAATATATATTTACAAGACATTTGTAGAGAATAGGGGATTCATTTTAACAGTGAGTCAATAGGAAGTACAATCCAATTAATTTATTAGCCAGCTGTCAGAGATTGTCTGGTTTAAAATTGTACGCGCTCTATTAATTTTTGCAGATTTTATCACTTTTATCATATGAAATATAACATTTAATAAAGTGCACTTTTATCAATACTACACTTTTATCATGTGAAATAAATTATAAATATAGTAAACGTGTTGCTGTAGAACATTTTATCTATACCGCATTTCCATTAGACTTTGAAAATAAAACTGAAATATCCTGTAATATACAGACATAGAGACACAGACACCTATGTGACTCTACAAGTGCTTCAATTTCGCCAATTTTGGCACGGAACAGTATTAATGATGTTCATAAATTGAAGCCCATGCGAGCGAAGCGGCGGATAAAAAGCTAGTTGAAATATATTTCATATTTCATTTTAATTACAAAGAGTTCGTATATTTATGTATATGCTTTATACACGCCAAAGCATGTTACTTTTCTACGTAGTGGAGATCTATCTCGAGTCAGTGCGTTTTCTGGGGCAGGAAATTCTTGTGTCAAAATTTAGAAAGGTAGATAGACATAGTCACAAAAATCGTTTTTGTAAGCTACGTACGTATAAAACATTACCTACGTACTACTTTTTATACTATATAAATATATTATTTTTAAGAAAATTATGGTGTTTTAGTGACAAACAAGCACACGATCTATTTGATACTAAGATCCAAAATTAATTGAACCTTAAATTTCGACCCAAATCTGTTCAACTTTTAAGTCCAAGGTTAAAGTAGTCGCAAGGAAACTAGGTGTCCTAGCAATATTGCGGCGGTTCTCTACGCCCGGACAGCTTTAATCGTGGGCATTTATCTGATTTATAAGTTAATATACGATACATCCAAGTTTAAGCAACCGCATTCTTTTATTGCTTACTAGCGTTTTTCGACAAAACTGATGATACAGATAGATCGACTTCAAAATTATTATATTTAATATGTTCCGTTTTCAATTATGAACTGTTTTTTTTTATCACCCAGCAAACCGTTCACTGCTAGATTTGGGTTTCTGTCGTTGTAGAGGGACTTGCTGCTGTTTTTCTACATTGAAAGGTCATGGCATTCCAACTTCATTCTGTAAGGGGTAACGCAACATCTACCTTTGTATATTTACATTTGCCAGTCCATGGATTCTAAATGGTTACTATTTACCATCGCGTGGACTGATATTTTATTTTTCACGGCAATATCATGATGAAAAGACATAACTAATGTATTCCATATAATATATGATGTGGTTGTACTATAAATATATATTAATGTAATATAAATTATAAGTATTACTATAATGAACAAATTATTAAAACGTAAAAAAATTACTAAAATGGCTATTATGTCGAATGCAATGTAGAGATTCGAGTATTAAATGTATATCTATTATGTTATTTATATTTCAACTTAGCCGCTGTTTTTCTGTCGTCTGCTTATTATAAAGTTACTTAATTGTATTCACTTTCTTTCTTTTTTTTTTAAAAAAAATGTTACTCCCCACCCTAGGATTTTCTCCTCTATCATGGAGGCAGTTTACAAATACAAATTGCACAAGGACAAACATCCAGACCCGGAACAATTATTAGTAGGCCATACAAATACTTGTTCCGTGCGGGATTCGAACCCGCGGCCCCCAGCGCAGCAACTCATTGCTAAGCAACTGCGCCACGGAGCCGTCAAATCAACAATCTCCAATTCAGTAGAGAGTTCTGTATTTTTAAATAGGAAAACATTTTAAAGCCGTAACTCTCAAATACATTCATTAATCTTGGTGCTTGATGAATTGAAAATATTGAATACTGTATTTGTCGCCTCAAAATATTCAATGATATTTAAATAATAGTGAAGTATTATTGTTGATTTCCTATGTTACAGTCCCGCTAAATGCAATATATTAAAAATAACACAGAAGTGCAAAAATCATTTTTATTTTTATTATAATTTCAGTTTAATGTATATTTCCAAGTAAATTTATTACATTTTTCAATTTACGACCGAAGCTAAGCTACTGTAGTAAGCGCGTTGAATTACAATTTATTTACAACGGTTATTTCTATTCTTACCGTTTTATTTTGCCCGAGGGAATACTGTTTATTTTGTTTTGCTACCTTACCTTTCGTTTACTTGCGGTTTATATTAATTGTGGTGAATGTTATAAGTAATATCAATAATATTACAGTTAAAGTTGGTAAAAATTGCCTTGCGTACATTCGCTCGATAAAATAAAATGATACTTACCTACTTTGAAGAGCAAACACTACACTAGGAAAGACAGAAGAATATTACAGTTTTAACACATAAAATAATACGGTATTTTGTTCGAAAAAAAAAAATGAAGATGTCGTTCTAGACGACGTGAGAAACAATTCATATAAGTACGAAGAACCAATAACCGATGATAAGGAAAGATTTTCTAGTTGCTGTAGCCTTGTACCGCTAAGCGGATAGTAGGACGACCTAGATGGAGTAATTATTTAGTAAAACATCCAAGAAGTTACTGAATGCAGGTTCCTTTATGATATCTCATTTAAACGCCAATTATATGATATGATAGGTCATAAAAATAACAATGGAAGATTTAAGTGGAGCAAAGTAAACTGAAATGGGTCATTAGTTCCCATAAATATTGTTCACTGCAACAACTACAGTGATAGCAGTGACTGCTCAAATATATATTTGTGATTTCAGCTAAACTTGTAAGATATTCCAACATCCTATTTAGTCTCACTTAGTTTTTGTAAGAGGCGAGTGTGGGGAAACACCAGAAAATCTTTTGGGTTCCGATAGATGGCGGTATAACATTTCATTTATGTTACTTAGAGGTGCACCAGTGTCAAAGGTGCGAGACATCTGGCGCAGCGTTAGTCGATATGGCTGCCAAGCGGAGCAATTAAGGCCAATCCTCCCTACAATGGGAGAGGCCCATGTCAAGCAGTGGATTTTAACTGGTCAATAAAACAGAAATAACAGAAGTAATTTTAACTTGCCGTATCAGCGTAAGGGAATCCATCACCACATTTTGTCTCATAGGTATCGTAAAAGTTGACTATGAGAAATTCCAGAGAGATCTCATGGATTTTCCGATGGATTGCAGTATCACCATCTCATTTACAGCAGGCAGATTTAATACCAAGACCGGTGACAGGCATCGGTTTAAAGGTAAGAAGTATCTGACACTGCGCCGCCAATACGTCTGCCAATTGTGGACTTTACGACAAATCTTCAGACAAAGAAAAAACTTGATAATATTATAGTCAAATGTGTGCTAATTCTAGTTTCAAAATGAAACACCTGTATGTCAATTAAAACTAAACAAAATAAAAATTTATTAACCAATATCAATCGTTTTAACTCAGATAATTGCATTAGAAACAACTTGGCTAGTGCATTTAAAATGCACTCGAAATGTTTAGATCGCAAAATGTGGAAAAAATTCCATGAAAAAAATGTTTAACATTTACAAATGACGTTAATTACTCGGAAGTTAAAACTTCAATATTTAACGAACGAGAAATTCATAGCCGTTTTACTACTGATAATTGTTTTTTTTAAACTAAGTATTGACTAAATAACTTTTGAATGGTTAGTTTGTGGAGCATTGACAATGCATTGAATGTACAACTTGCCAGGAAAATATTAGCACTGCACTTTTAAATTTTATAATTTTACAGCCTATATACGTCCCGCAGCTAGGCACAGGTCTCCTCTCACTTCTGACAAGGTTTTTAGGCCTTAAGTGTCCACCACGCTGTCCTCTTGCGTGTTGCCGGCCTTCATATGTCTTCGAAATATTTTATATTTTTCTTATTTCTCAGACATTCAGGTTTCTCACGATGTTTTCCTTCACCGCAGAGCAAGTGGTAAGTCAGTACTTGAAATTGCAATTTATAATATAATTAGTGCCGGCGGGGATCGAACCCGGATTGGTCGCGTACTGTAAAATATACAGCGTGTGCTAAGCCCCTATGCTACCACGGCTCGAATTTATCTTTATAATAATGTTTATCTTTATAATGATGTTTAACTTTATCTCCGAAAGTCAGATTTGAGGAAATCTCAACTCCGACAAATCACGGCGGTCGGTGTATTCCAGTAATACCTTTCGGAAAAAAGGAGAGAAGATGATCTGCTAAAGGTGATCGGTATATTCTAGTGATAAATTTCGAAAAACAAGAGCCAAGATGACCCGACTCCTTTTTTAAGTGACGAGAGACTCTTGTGTATCGGAGACTGCCCCATTCGGAGACTGCTTGTGGTATGTGATTCATACGCTTAGCCATAGCTTCTCTTTAAGTTCTTTCAGTCTTAAATGACTGGACTTGATCCCAACTGATCCGAGTACTCGAATGTTATATCACCGTAACTGTCGTCCATAGATACCGGGCATAACCATATTATTATAATGCAGCAGGAAGAAAGTTGTATATAGGAGGGACTCTGATTAAATCAGGCGTTAGGCGCCATGTGATTGGACAACTCGTCAGAACCGTTCTCTGAGAAAGCCCTTCATCTAGTGAATCATGTCATGGAGATAAACCACACGCTGAAAGCTTGATCAAAAGGCTAGCGTTCTATACCCTGTTAAAGGCTTTCGAGACATTAATGGAAGGATCAAGTGCTTCCTATTGTGACGCCTCATAATTATTATTAATAAATAATAATTACATTCATAATACAGACATTTAAAAATGTTATAGACATTATATTTTAAACAATTAAATGCAAATAATAAGCATAAAGTTCAAAAATATCCATTTGGACTATTGAATATTATAATATTAGTAAACGCATAAAATGTCTCCAAAAATCTCTAAATTTATTAAAAACCTGCTTAAAATGTTCAAAATGTATCAAATCATATAACTAAAAGTCGATTATATTGCAATAACAAAGATAAATAACATTTGTAATATAATAGAAAAAATGGATCAAAATTTTCTTAAGTTGATGAAGGTGTTCTTGTAATGTTCCCTTATATTGGAGAGTTGCCGGAGACACATACCCAAGGTTTTACATATATATGGGGTGGTCGGCTGACCGACTGCTAGTACTAAGGTTGCACAATGACTAGTCCTATATTAGGGACTTATCATAGTAAGGTCTAACGAACCAAAACATTAATATAGAAGGTCTCTATGATGCATAAGCATTATGATAGCAGAGTTATGACTTGAAGTCCCATATGAATAAGACATACAATAGTATGGGTTATGAAATAAAGGAAATATGTTGAAGGTCTCAAATATGTAAAAGCATTATATTGGAAGAAATGGGACTTGAAAAGGATTATTATAGTAGCGTGTAGGTTGCTTCGCAGCCTCTGAGATCGAGGTAAACTTGGACTCACTAACCGATGTGTCCTAGACATATCATCTTAGTGCCGGTGGTAAGCGGGTTTGTTGTAGCAATACGACTTGCCCGTGGACATCGCACATCCCTACCGTTTGTGGGCGACGTCTTAGCGCATAGCGTTATGATACATCGGCTATCTTTCGGATTAGGGTGAGTGTGTTTGGTAGTACTTTTAAGTGCAGCAAGCATACTCAACTTCATGTCTTAGTGCAATAGCGCTATGATACGTGGAGTTTTGGCTACTGACGTCTTAGTATCGTGCTACTATGATACGTTGGTGGTATTTTTAGTTAACAACATTATCAATTTTGTTACCAAAGTCGATAGGGATCATGTGGGTGTGTTGTGAGGGGGCGCCATCCGTATGATAGTTGCATTGATGCTTACTGCTACTTGCAGTATTGTGTCTTGTGCTGGATCTGCGGGTGTGCTGCACCTGATTCGACACATCTTGTGGTTCTGGTCGATGGAGGTATGCGGGTGGTGATGTCTGCTGGGACTGTATGGGGGACCTTGGGATGGTGTAAGCCCGACGATAGTCGTATTGATGCTTGTTGCATTCTGCAGCATTGCGTCTCTACGATGGTTGTTTGACGGGTCGCTATTCTCAATGGCGCTCCCTGCGTCTTGGTTTGACTCACAACCTAAGTAGCTTTGCCCAAGTCGGGTCCCTTCATTGCGGGGCTGCAGACTGTCTGCCCTCCATTATGTTTTATATAACAACTTAATAATATATCTCTATAAAGTTCTGCCATTGTATTGGTTGGTGGAGCATATGTGTCGACCTCATGCGGGTGGTAGCTGGAGGGAGAATCTGAGGAGGCTCTCAAGGCTGCGGCCGAAAGCCGCGCAACGTGGGATCCCATTCCCTTGAGGTGAGCGGTAGACTCATGACACGCTCTGCGGCCAATTGGACGTGCTGACCATGCAATTGGTGGTGATGCCTTACACTTACATCACGTCTGCAGGAACGGCGGTCTGGCAGGTGGTGGCGCTCACGGAAGGCTTTTTATGGCCAGTGTGCCTATTGTTGCCTAACCCGTGTGACGTACATTCACTGTGGCTGGATTTGACCGTATTCTGTATAGCGTTTACACGCATTGACATGCGCGACTTCGGTCGATGGTTGTGCTTACGCACTATCAAGGGGCCGAGTCCTCTTTTACTGGTTCGCCAGTTATTTTGCTGTGGACTACGGTCCAGTTCCCAACTTAGCGTACCCTTCGGGGGAGCGCATTAAAATGGTTGGCACTCACCGTGCGTGACGTGTGCGGAGCCGTGTACCTCCTCCACATTTTTTTTTAAATGTGGGAGAGCGAAGCCCTTGTAGCTGGTATTTGATATAAAAATTGTGAGCCTTTTCCAAGCGGAAAGGGATTAATTAATAAGGAATTGACTGTTGTGAACCAGATACAGGTGGAATAGGGACAATTTATTGTTATTAACCTTATTGAGCTCTGTCTTCGTGAACGGGGTTCTTTAGCTTATAAGACTCTACCAACAGCTTTCGATTGCTTTCGTGAATATTCATTCTTCCAAGATACACCTAAAAGAACTAAGTTACTATACAAACATAACGTAAAAGAGGGTCCTAACTAAGACGATCACGCCATAAATTTATTAAACGGCCTATATTTAAACCTTTAGAAAGATCAAGATATACTGGTCACATAAATTAGATATAATTATATATCTTACAGATATAGATTCTAAAGAAATACAAGTATAAGTGGACATAGAAAAAAAAAACGAAAAAAGAGGGGCGGGGGGGTTCGTTACACTATCATTCGCTACAAGGACCCAATTTGACTATTTCGCCGTAACATCTTCTGGCGATCACTGAGGAGATGAGGCTTAAAGCTTCAGGAATATAACTGCATCAATCCGAAAAAATTAGCTTAGCTTGACCGCCCGCAACAACGCTTAATTTCGCCTATGTAACTGATGGGTCCCTATTCCGCTGATATTAACATGTCCCGAACTCATGGAAGACAGCTTTTGTCCACCCGATCCCTAAAAAAGGCGACCGCTCAGACCCGTCCAACTATAGGCCTATCGCGATCACCGAGCCCTTTCCGATCGGCTCGATTCATTGGCACTGCGAAGAGATGTTGCATCTCTTTGCATTTTCTCTCGCATCTACCATGGGGAGTGCTCTGAGGAATTGTTCGGATTAATCCCAGCCGCCAAATTTCATGAACGCACATCGCGGCAGAACTCCCGATACCATCCACACCATCTGGATGATTGGCGGTCCACCACTGTGCGATTTAGAAGATGTTTTCTTCCTCGCACGACTTCCTTGTGGAATCGATTACCATCAGCGATTTTTCCGGACCGATACGACTTAGGGACCTTCAAGAAAAGAGCCTACTCCTTTTTAAAAGGCCGGCAACGCATCTGCAATTCCCCTGGTGTTGCGGTTGTTCATGGGCGGCGGTAGTCACTTACCATCAGGTGAGCCGCATGCTCGTTTGCCCCCTCTCCTATAAAAAAAAAAAAAAATCTTGAACTATCGCCAGCAATGCACATCGTGCTCGAGCATATCGTTTCTGTGAGAGACGCGTATGATCATTTTTTGCGTACAAAATAATGACTTGAACAAAATAATTCAGCTACTTGTTAATCTAAAAAAAAATGCATAAAACCACGACTACAATAAAATTTATGAAGATTTGTACTTTGCTACACAAACGACTCTTTTATGTTGAAGTTTTAATACGCGTTTTTTAAGCATTCCTTTTTATTATTGCGAGTTCAACTTAATAGATAGACATACACCGCCTTTTTACACAATGAGTGTGACAACGAGCACACGGCCCACACGATGGTAAGTGGAAACTGTGACCCATAACAGATATCTATATTTATCCTCGATTAAGAATCAAAATGCAGTTTTTTTTTATAGGATAAGGGTGACAAACGAGCACACAGTCCACCTGATGGTAAGTGGTTGCTGTGGCCCATAGACATCTACATCTATCCTCGATTACGAATCAAAATGCAAATGCGTTGTCACCCGTGAGGACTAAGATGGAATGCCTCCTTTTCAGTAAAAAGGGTCTCCGGTTCTCTACACTCACCACACGAAACACAGCAGCATTAAGCTGCTATTTTACGCTGGTATTCTGTGAGAGCGTGGTCCTTCCCCGGTCGAGCCGACCCATTCGTGCTACAACTATACTACTAATATAGCTGCAGCATAGCTCTACCACGTTACAAAAATTGCGTTGTGATCCTCGAGAACTTAGACGAAATGCCTCATAAGTAGAAAATGCCTAGTAAGAAAGGTATCCGGTTCTATACACTTACTACTATACGAGACACAGCAGCATGAAGCTACTATCTTACGCTGATATTTTGGGAGAGCGTGGTCCTTCCCCGGTCAAGTCGACCCATTAATGCAACAACTATAACAGCATACTACTACACGTGTAAACCTATGACAAAAAGTAGAAAATACGCGAACTAAAATGTAGAGTACTCATTCATTTTTCATTCCTTCATTATAGCTCTTCACAAGTCCACTGCTGAACATAGACCTCCCCCAAGGAACGCCACAAAGCACGTTTCTGAGCCACCTGCATCCATTGACTTCCTGCATGTTTTACCAGGTCGTCACTCCTTCTAGTGGGGGAACACCCTACACTTTGCCTGCCACTACGAGGCTGCAACTCGAGAACTTTTCTTCCCCATCGGTTGTTGGTTCTTCTTGTTATATGGCCGGACCATTGCCACTTTAGCATACTAATTCATTGGGCTATGTCGGTTACTCTGGTTCTACTGCGGATATCCTCGTTTTTAAGTCTATCACGCAGGGAAACACCGAGAATAGCCCTCTACATAGCTCACTGAGTGATTTTGAGCTTCATCATATGGTCAGCAGTAAAGTATCACGTCTCAGATCCATAGATCATCACTGGCTACACGCACTGGTTGTACAATCTAGTTTTAAGGTTTTGAGGTATGTATGTCAAGAAGATGTATCTGAATCTCCCGAACGCTGCCCAGCCGAGTTGAATTCGTCGATTGAACTCATGGTCGAAGTTGGACTTACCTAGTCGGACTATTTGTCCCAGGTAAACATATTCGTCGACAACTTCGAGCTTAGTGCTCCCAACAACTACCGGCATAGGTGTGACATGGACGTTAAACATGATTTCTGTTTTATCCATGTTCAACTTAAGACTTATTCGTTGGGTGACACAAATGAGGTCATTGAGCATAGTGCTTTGGTCCTTCAGCGATTCTGCTATAAGGAATATATCGTCACCAAATCAAAGTTGAGTGACGTACTCGCCATTGACGTTAATACCGTATCCTTTTCAGTCCAGTAGCGGGAAAACGTCTTCCAATGCAAATTTCGACGGAACCAAAGGCTTACTCATAGCCGGATCGGCCTTCTATACAATTTTCCAAAGGGTACGTATGTGGTCTATGGTGATTTTTCGGTAACCGGCTTGTTCAGGAGGTTGGAAGTCGAACAGCACGTTGACGCGACTGAGAATGGAAATCGTTCTGTGGTTTTTCAAGAGAGCCTTGTCGCCTTTCTTGAAGAACAAGACCACCGCACTTCTGCTATACAACTCCGGTGTAGTGCCACCATGGAGGATGGACTTAAAGAGCTCCACCCGCTTTTAGAAGTTCCGCTGTAATTTCATCCTCGCCTGAGGACTTGTTGTTCTTAAGGTGCTGGAGAGCCATTCTAATCTCGCTCAGACTGATGTCCGGGATATCATCGGAACAGTATCGGATAAGTCTTGCTCTTGGATTGTTACTCACATTTGCGTGTGGCTCCAACGATGACGTTTAAAGCTGCAAACGATGCTGCCACATTCAGTCTTCAGCTACGACGGTTGGCTCTTTTTGGCAGACTTATCTCTGGCAAGACTTTGGAGCCCTGATTCCGCTCAATACGAGCAGTATTAAAGTTGTGTAAGTCCCGCCGCATGCATTTGGAGATCTGTCTGTTCAGTTGTCTATATGCTATCGAATCTACTGAAGACTGCAGCTTTATTTCCTGTCTAACAGCCATGAGATGAAGAGTGTGATCGGAAAGTTTTTGTGTTCTTCTGCGGCGGTTTTTGCAAAACTTAGCTCCGACTGCATGGACAGTTTCCACGAGCTTGTCATTTATATCGTCCACTGCATTGCAATCTTCTAGGTACTGGAAACTGTTTTATAAATCGAGCTGAAAGGTTTCGGGACTTTGGATTAGAGCACGAGGGGGACGGCGCGTTGAATTCATTAGACGACACCTCTCCAACTTAACGTGTATGATCAGTATGCTTCTAACCATTCGGTGATTGCTACCAGTTTTCACCCTTACGATCACTGAGACGTCTTTGAACAGTTACTGTCTAGTCGTCATAATGAAGTTAATCTCATTTTTTGTTGAACCGACGGGGCTCAACCAGGTCCACTTCCTGTGGGGCCGCTTTTGGAAGAAAGTGTTCATCATAAACAGTCCCTCATTCTCCATGAAGTCGGCCGGCTGCTGGCCTCTTGGGTTTCGTTGCCCTATTCTTCATTTCCCTACTTTCAGCTCACCGTTCTCTTTTACGCCTAGCTTTGCGTTTAAGTCTCCCATCAACACCGTATAGTGGGATTTGGAGGAATGCATGTCTCTAGAGATATCCTCATACATTTCCTTCACATCCTCATCGGGATGTGCCAAGGTTGCTGCATATATCTGTATGATCTTCAGCGTATACCGTTTGGTGATAAGGTGCGCAACCCTCGTCAACACACTACTAATCTTTACAACGTTGTTAACGAGAGACTTATGGACGATAAATCCGACACCAACTTGGGAGAGATGGTCGTCCACCGGTGATAGAAAAATTTGCTGGATTCGAGGATTACAGTATCTCCCTCCTCTCTTTGGACCTCAGATAATCCTATAACATTCCAGCGCAACTTGTCTATCTCTTCTTCCAGCTCCAAAATCTTCTCGTCAGTCCTCAGGGTGCTTGCGTTATAAGTTGCCAGGTCGAGTCGTCGTAGGTGGCAACCGAAGCTTCACTGAAGATCCTTAGAAACCCTTGCCCCGCCTTCACCATGGTTGTCACCTTAGCCAGGAATAGCGGGGCCACCGGGGACTGGGAACCGTTTATTAGAGTCATTGCTTATGGGGGGTTTATTGCCATTGTTTCCACATTTGGCGAGCGAGTTGGCAACTGCAGTTTTATTTATTGCTTTTTGCTGTTACTAGAAATATTCTGCTGCCTATCTACTGCCTCAGTTTACCTCTGTCGCCTTTTACGACACTCTGGAGAAAATATGGGGTAGCCGGTATTATTACCCGACACTACACGAAGTATAGAGTATTGTATGACAGAAATTGTTAATTGGATTAATTAAGCTCTCAAGGACTTATTTAATGAAAAATATTTCTTATACCTCAAACCTGAGACTATCCATAAACCACAATTTGTAATAAGACGGATAGTGTCGCGGTATTTTCTTTTAAACTCTTTAAGAAGAACAATTCCGCCATACATTCTTTTCACATAACTTTATCGTTTACACAGCGAACGTCATGGAACTCTCAAGAGGCATGATTATTCAGATTGAAAACAGACGGAATAACTCACAATAATTTCCGAGATTAGCCCAGTCAAACAGAAGGACAGACGCTCGCTAGGGTTATTCCATTTATATTATGTATGAATTATTTTTATGCATATTTTAAGTTACAGCCTACTTATGTTTGTCTGCTGGATGCAGATGTACCTTCTTTTATGATTTTAGTGGCTGGCCTCTGAGTTCAATAGCATTTCTATTTATTTGATCTCAAAAGTCCCATTACGGTCAAAGCAAATAGTTCGTGTTTATTTTCTACAATCGCCAAGTTGCATTATTACGATATACCTTTATAGTAACATATAAAAAGAGTGTTAAAATTCAGATTTAAAGAACCAGAGACAAAGAAACCCTAGGATTAGTTTATTTTAAAACTGGTTTCCTTGTTTTTTTTTATAGGATAAGGGTGACAAACGAGCACACAGTCTACCTGATGGTAAGTGGTTGCTGTGGCCCATAGACATCTACATCTATGTTCGATTATGAATCAAAATGCAGATGCATTGTCGCCCATGAGGACTAAGGTGGAATGCCTCGTTTCCAGTAAAAAGGGTCTCCGGATCTCTACACTCACCATACGAAACACAGCAGCGTTAAGCTGCTATTTTACGCTGGTATTCTGTGAGACTTGTATTTTATTATAACATATAATAAATTATTTATTACTATAATGCGAAGAACTTGAGTAATAGATTTTTAAGCGAATGATTTCTAATAATTTTCAAGTTATGAAATATCTTTTAATTGTTTCATAAAAAGAATTTTTTTTTACGGATTTTATAGAGTATATTACCTTTTTTATATTCCCGACGTTTCGAGCACTTTAAAGCATTCATGGTCAGGGAGCATAATAATTTAATCTGAAGGTAGTTGTGGTTAACCATGACCTTGGGACGTCAAACACATCAGTCCCTCTCGTGACTATGGTTACTGTAAAGTGCTAGAAATGTCGCGAATATAAAATAAGTTGATATACGCGATAAGATTCGTCAAACCTAGTTTTATTTAAATGTGTAGTGTTCGCGTATATATAAGAAATCATAATCTTATAAATAGCATAACAAATCAACAAAATTACGTATTGGCTTTTGCTGATAGTATAGAAACACTCCTCTAACAGTCTGAAGTGTATTGGTTTGTTGATTAAGAACATAAATAAATAGATAAATATTTGCTTTAATTTATTTTCAAATTAGTACATTTTATCAAAGTTTTTTCACGTTTTGATAGTTAGCCATGCGCTTCATCGAATATATAGGTATGTATAAAAATAAATTTTTGTTTATGCGTATTCTATGCGCTACAATACCGTTCATCAGATTGCGTTATATGTAAAACTTTGTCAACTTATTGCTTGCACTTACCCGAAGGTTATAGGCAGTAAATTACAGTACAACTAAATTACAGTAGGAGGCACGCGTGTCGTACCGACATATTTATTTAAAATTCATAATATGTCATTCAATTTCAATTAATGTATTATCATTCTTAATGAAACAATATAATCCTTCCAACTTTAAAACAATATTTTTCATAAATATTTTTTCTGCGGCAGCAACGCGCTGTGTACCAGCCGGTATAATTTTTTTATACGTGGTAGAACCATGTTGCAGCTATATTAGTAGTATAGTTGTAGCACGAATGGGTCGGCTCGACCGGGGAAGGACCACGCTCTCACAGAATACCAGCGTAAAATAGCAGCTTGACACTGCTGTGTTTCGTATTCGACCCATTTTACTGGAAAAGAGGCATTCCATCTTTGTCCTCACGGGTGATGACGCATCTGCATTTTGATTCTTTGTTGAGGATAAATGTAGATGTCTATGGGCCGTAGCGACCACTTACCATCAGGTGGACTGTGTGCTCGTTTGTCACCCTATCCTATAAAATAATAATAATAATATAAATAATAATAATATATATAGGTTGACTGTACGGTTCGAGACTTCCTCGGGCAGTGTATGGGGCAGTGGAGTACGATCCTTTGTTATCTAGGCCAGCGGATGACGGCTGCGGAGAACCACATAAGGATAAGAAGGGGTATCTTCCAGGGCGATTGTTTGAGTCCAATCTGGTTTTGCCTCTCTCTGAACCCTCTAAGTACCTTACTGGAGGGTTCCGGGAGGGGATTTCAGCTTCGGAAAGGAGGTACAAAAGTGACCCACCTTTTCTATATGGATGATCTCAAGTTATTCGCCTCCAGTCGCTCCCATCTTGTGGAATTGCTAAACATCACTTGTGATTTTAGCAATTCTATTGGAATGGAGCTGGGGACGGATAAGTGTGCGATCCTCCATGTCGAAAGGGGAAGGGTTGCTAACTCTGAGGGCATGGACTTATCTATGCCCATCAGCATAAGGACCCTTTCCGAGGCTAAAACATACCGATACCTGGGTATGTCACAGAACATCGGTGTCGATGAGGCGGGTATGAAGCAGTCAGTTTGCGATGTGTTTTATGCACGCTTGACAAAAATGCTTAACAGTCTTTTGTCGGGCGTTAATAAGACACACGCTTATAACGGCTGGATCATGCCTGATCTCATGTATACCTTTGGCATACTCAGGTGGACTCAGACCGAACTGAACGCTCTGGACAGAAAAGTCCGCACTATAATGACGTCCCACAGAGTGCATCATCCGAGATCGTCGGTAATGAGGCTGTACTTGCCGCGGAAGCATGGTGGGCGCGGCTTTTTAAGCGCGCTTACCCTGCATAATCGCGAAGTGTGCAGCCTCCGTAATTATTTTCTGTCGAGAGCGGATGATCCATTCTATAGGGACGTTATTTTTTGTGATAAAGGACTTACCCCTCTATCCTTAGCCAACGAGCAATGGCAAGACCCGGCAGTACAGAGCATTTCCGACCGGGTGACCGTATGGAAGGAGAAGGAGCTCCACGGGAGGTTCTACAAGGCTCTTCATGAGCCTTTCGTAGATACAGTTGCCTCCCTCCACTGGCTACGTTTTGGTGACCTCTTCGGGGAAACCGAGGGTTTTGTCTGTGCAATACAGGATCAGGTTATTAAGACCAACAACTATCGGACATACATCCTAAGGGATGGCACCGTCGACATTTGTCGAGCTTGTCGCCATCCTGGTGAATCACTTAGGCATGTCATCTCCGGTTGTTCGGCGCTTTCTAACTCTGAGTACTTGCATAGGCACAACCTAGTAGCCAGGATTCTACACCAGGAGCTCGCTCTGAAATACGGTCTCGTGGATCGGAAACTGCCTTATTATAAGTACATGCCGGAAGCCGTGCTCGAAAATGACCGCGCCAGGCTCTACTGGGACCGGGCCATCATCACAGACAGGACCATTCTTGCGAATAAGCCTGATATTGTGCTGATGGACCGGGCACAGTCAAGGATATTTTTGGTCGATATTACCATTCCGTATGACGAGAACCTCGTGAAAGCCGAAACAGATAAGCGAACAAAATATCTGGACCTGGCTCACGAGGTGACCGACATGTGGGGTGGACTGCCGGCCGAAATTATACCTGTAGTCGTTTCTGCGAACGGGTTAATCCCAGTCAGCCTCTCGGGTCATCTAAGGCGACTGGGACTCCGTGACGGACCGCTCCAAGCTCAAATGCAGAAGGCGGTGCTCCTCGATACTGCCCGCATCGTCCGCCGGTTTCTTTCCCTTTTCCCCTAACCCTCGGCCGTTTGGTCTCCCCTGCCGAGGGCTTCCATCTGGTTGGGTTTTTATTTATTTATGTATTTTTTATGCATTTATTTTATTTTGTTGATATTTATGTATGTTTATCATTTTCATTTACAATTATATATTTATACAGCCCAACCAGATGAGTAAACTATATAGATGCCCCAAATAATAATATAAGAATAATAACGATTTTCGGTTTCAGGATTGCAATTACAATAACATTTGTTGTGAGTAATTGCTTAAAATGTGGAAAATAAATCCATTTCTGAGTAGAAATGTCGACTGTGTTGAAAAATTGTTACAGTACGTGACATAAGTTTTTCCTTTTACTCTTTGTAACGAACCAGTTTCCTCTCTTGCATTATTATTTTTGGTAATTTGTGAAAACAATGTTATAAGTAGTATATACAGCCAAATTAATGTTAATAATAATATAAATAATTTCATTTACAATTATATATTTATAGAGCACAACCAGATGAGAAAACTTTACAGATACCCCATAAATATAGATAATTATGATAAATAATTAATAGTAATTTTGATTATATTTAAATAGGCAGTGGCGGGATAAATAATTCACCTGCTCATCTTATCTAGTGAATTCGGCAAGAGGCAATTTTGGAAAATTTCCGATTCATTTTGCGACACTGATAAATCGCAGAAATGTAGTCTTTGCTTGTCCTACCTCTTCTTCTTCTTTATCAGCATATTAAATTCAATGCAACCACAATCGGCGAATATAAATAGTATTAAACATTCAAACCACATTTGAGGGGCAACGGCAACGGACCCTCGTTGCCGGTCGTTTAACGTAAGGTGTAAATATAAAACAAGTTTATACCGCAATCAATTACAACCCAAGAGATCTTTCTGGCATTTTACATAGACACGACCCTCCTTCCTATGTTTCGGTCGGAAGGTTAAATAGTGCCAGTAAAATTGTGCAGTGAGGTATTTCATCGTCCTTAGCAGAGAACGCATCTGTAACCTTCTTTGTTTGAAGTTGGTTGCAGTTGTGGTAGCCACTTACTATCAGATGTACTGTAAGTTATCAGGTGACGTGAAACAATACAAATGGTGTGTCATGTCTTTACTGTGATCGTCATTTCACCTAACAAGAGTCACCATTACAGTAAAGTGAAGGACTCAAAAAAATAAACAAGTTTACACATCGTAGGCTTTCAGGTCTGGAAATGTTCTTCTTGTTGTTCAATTTTATAATACAATTTAGTTGGATATAAAACTTGGCATTACAAATTCAGTATCAAAAAACGTAAGAAATTTTCTTTCAAATAAATCAAAGAACGTTGAACATACGTAGTCTGTAATATAGTGCTAAGTATAGACGCAACACTTAGTTTTCTAATAGGTAAACTTTATACAGCGTAACAGTGCCTAACTAATTTTGCTAAATATTTAAAAGTTTGAGTCAAATAAAGTGGTACACTTTATTTCACTGAACACACTTATATACAACACACTAGAAGTACACACTTAAATATAAAAAAAAAACATATTAAACTATCTGTATTTATAAAATTAATTTCAATACCACTTACTACACACTCGAGTATTGAAATTATTCTACCATCATCTATAGTATTATTTATATTCTATATTGACGTCTAATCTACAAGAGCTCAAAGTTTTTAGTGGGATATTCGCATTTCAAACATCGACTTAAAAGATATAAGTCTAGACGCTTCAAAACTGAGGATAATTTTCATTTAATCTGCGTGTTCTGTAACCCTTTAAATTTTCCATGACATTTAATCTAAGCAAAGCCGAAAAAGACCAGAGCACGAAACCTATCCAACTGCAGAAAGTTTTAACACAGGTTGACGTTATTTCCCCGAAACTCTTCACCGCTGCATTGGAAGACGTTTTTAAGCTCCCGGACTGGAAAGGATACGGTATTAACATCAATGGCGAGTACATCACTCATCATCGATTTGCCAACGATATAGTCCTCATATAAGCTAAATTTGACTTTGACTTTTGTCTCTTGTACAGTTGACGCAAAATAACGCTAATATATCTTTAATTGCAAAACGTTTCGAACATATTAGTTAGAATTTATTATACATATGACATTAGTCGTGAAATTGATTGCGCAATATTGGGTAAACGATAACATCAAAATTTGTATAGACGTTATTAGATTTGACAAACGCGACATTTACAATCAAGAAATTTAAGTTAAAAACGGTAAAATCGACACCTCGAACCTTTTTACCGAACTTTGCACGCTTTTCACATATTATATGTTTTGATGGGATAATATTTACTGCGCATTAGTTATGAAATCTGATCCTAAGCGTAGTGATTACCTACATTCTGTTTGCTTAATCCCTACACAGTCGACTGTTATTTTAGGAACATAAATGTCATAGGCAAAACTTTCACGGTGCTCTGTAATACCTCGTGTCCTCGCGAGTATATTCTACCTCAAAACCCATGTACCTAAACAAGTTTTCAGTCTATAAATATTGAAAATGCTGATGATGTCATTATTTCGCTAAAATCCGCGTTCAAAATAAGCCGGCGTATGCTCATACTATCTAGATTAAAGAGGATATCTCGTACCTTTCATGCTCCAACTATGACTACCACCAATAAACCCAACACCACAGTAAACTCAATATTAAATATACACCACCGTCTATAATATTAATATGACACCTGTTCCGTCTTCTTTAGGTTAAGTGTCCCTCTAATCATTCGGTGATCGCTACCAGTTTTCACCCTCGCGATCACTGAGACATCACTGAACAGTTGTCGTCTGGTCGTCATAATGTAGTCAATCTCATTTTTTGTCGAACCGTCGGGGCTCGACCAGGTCCACTTCCTGTGGGGCCGCTTCTGGAAGAAAGAGTTCATCATAAAGAGTCCCTCTTTCTTCATGAAGCTGGTCAGCTGCTGGCCCCTTGGGTTCCTTTGCGAATTTAACGCCATACATAATGCTATTTAGCTTGTTAATGCGGTTTGGAAGGAAGAAAGAAAGAACTTATTTATCCATTGCTACAATTACTTCTACAAAAATGAAAATAAAACTTTAAAACTAAATACTTAAAAAAACAGAGAGAAAGTTACTAATTTTGTAATAATAATTTTGTAATATTTCATTAATATAACTAAATAGCTAAGTAAAGTGTGCCCAAATCGCGTCATACAAGCATTATTATTACGACATCACAATGGCTGAGCGTTTAGCTGCAGTAGCTGCCCTAAAATAATTATTCCAGATCTGGATGCTTGTGCAAATACAATGTAAAACGTCTCAACTTGATTTTGATAGTAATGATTGTTATCATCATCATCATCATCATTATAGCTTTTTACAAGTCCACTGCAGAACATAAGCCTCCGCCAAAGAATGCCACAAAGCACGGTCCTAGCCACATGTATCCATCGACTTCTTGCATGTCTTACCAGGTAGTCAAACCATCTTGTGGGGGGCCGCCCCACCCTTCGCCTAAAGGCACGAGGCTGCCACTCGAGAACCTTGCTTCCCTATCGATTGTCGGTTCTTCGAGCTATATGGCCGGCCCATTGCCACTTCAGCTTAACAATCCGTTGGGCTATGTCAGTCACTCTGGTTCTACTGCGGATATCCTCATTTCTAAGTTTATATTACGCTGAGAAAACCCAAGAATGACCCTCTCCATAGCTTGGTGAGTGAACTGGAGCTCTTTCATACGGCCAGCAGTGGAGGACCACGTCTCAGATACACAAGTCATCACTGGCAACAAGCACTGGTTGTAAAATTTTGTTTTTAGGTTTTGAGGTATACCTGACGAGTAGATGTGTCGTAATCTCCAGAACGCTGTCAAGTAGAGTTGAATCCGTCGATTGACCTCTCAGTCGAAGTTGGACTTACTTAGTCGGTAACAAGTGTTTACCCGAGACAAATAGTCCGCCTAGGACTATTTGTCCTAGGTAAACATATTTGTGAACAACTTCGAGCTTAATGCTACCAAAAACTACCGGCATAGGTGCGACATGGACGTTACACATAATCTTTGTTTTGTACATGTTCATCTTAAAACCAATCCGTTGGGAGGCACTATTATAGTCATTGAGCATAGTGCTTAGGTCCTCCAGCGATTTGCAAAAAGGATTACTCGTCGGCAAATTTAAGGTGAGTGATGTACTCGCCATTGATGTTAATACCGTATCCTTTCCAGTCCAGTAGCTTGAAAACGTCTCTGGAGTCTCGGGAATATGTTGTTTAACACCTCTCTGCAGTTGGATAGGTTTCGTACACCCGTACTCTCGTTCCGTACTCGGATAGCCGTCGTATCCCTACTGTACAAGCATTTCAGCACTTTGATATACCGACAGTCAACTTAGCACCACTGAAGAAAAAACAAACAATCATCACAAATAGTGTGATGAATAATAGGTCTCCCCAGAGATTTCCACTAAATATGCTGGGTATATTTATGGTTTATTCCGGCGCAAGGTTTTTTTCAAATCGTGCTAAATGTATATTAAATATCTTTCAATAAGTATGAATTGTAAGTCACTCCTTTTGTATGGGTATACCTTGCGCTAGCAGTGTTAATTATAAGCGTTTATGTCAAATGTTTAAAAAAAATATTTTTCTTATGATCTTAGTACTTAATTTTCAAAGAATTAAATGGCGACGACAATCTGCAATGGAATTGAACAAAAGACATTTAAACTTTTCCATTACATTTGCTACAAGATGAATCGGGCTAAATAAGGTTTGTTAAACAATATAACCACATAAAATAAAAAAAGTTTTTGATGTCGCCTTATTTTCGTTTTATTTTTCTTTGTCGTATCCCGTACATCTGCTTGTAGCCTGTTTTATGAATTAGAACAATAAAATTAGTAATTGCGTTACCTTTTTTACTTTTCTTCCAACAAATATATAATTTTAAGTTTATTCCTTATTATAATATGTTTAAAATAGAAAATAATATAATTTATTCATTACACAGTATAACATAATACACATACATATTAAAAGTCATTGGTAGTCAAAAGCAAAAGGTTGTACCTAATTAGGAAAATATCTCTAAGTGAAAAAAAAAAACAAAAAAGAGATTTATTTTTTCTTATATTAGATTGTAATAAGTATTTATCTTATGAGTACTTATTACTCCACAGAATAGCTGTGATTTTTTAATAAAAAATCTTCATTATTTTTATACACATATAAGGCAGACATTGGTGAAAGCATATGCTGTATAATTAAGTCTACTTGCTATTGCATGCCTTAAGCAAGAAGCGCGCAGGTATGTTCTGCTAGGGCCTAAAAATTAAGATTACAACGTTTTGTCGCATGAAATCGTATCTAGCAATCATAAAGTACATATAAATGATATAAAAAGCACATTGTCAGAAAGATAAAATATGATTGTTGAACTTACTAATACTTTTTAAATCGATTTATTACTATTTTTACATAAAAAGGGGTTTTAGTGGCTTATGTGCCGCATGGCGGCGTAAACACGATAACTTTTGAAAATATCAATTGTTCAACTCAATCTATTTTTAAAACTCTTCATCTATCATATAAGAAGCTATTGAATGTAAATAGCAGTTTGATTTTGTTTTGTTTAGTTATAATTAATTTTTTTCGGCTCTAAAATGGCGAAATTTTCGGTGGTTACATCAGCCTTGTATTAATTTATTTTACTAAATAGGCCAAAGCCGCTCTCCGAGCCACAGCTACAGAGTACTTTATTTACCACGGCCTCAAATGCCGTCGTGAGTAGTCGTTTGTTACAGCGGCTCGTGTTGAAAAATATCGATCGCTGTAGAAATACAAAATATTCCAAAAACCAAATTTGATACATACTTGACCAAGGTACGATATTATTATTATTTTTGTAATCACAGATTTTATTACAATATTTTATTTCGCTAAAAGCACGCAGGATTTATATATAAATAAACTTATACGTCTTGGACTTTATAGACCTGAAGGTTATCTGATACTGGAACTCCTCGACGAGGTAAAACTAGATGTGCCGAGTTTGGCCTCGTTTTGTTAATTATGATGAGAACTTATCTCCGGGCTTGATAATGTGACTTGAAATTGTACGTTGAAGACTGCCACTGGAACTCATAGACGAGGGAAACTAGATGTGTCGAGTTTTGGCTCGATTTGTTAGTTATGAATAGACCTTACCTCCAGACTTGACGGAGTGACTTGGAAGTGTACTTTGATGAAGTGTACTTTGATGGAGTGACTTGGAAGTGTACTTTGATGAATGCTAATGGAACTTCTCGACGAGAAGAACTAGATGTGCCGAGTTTGTTATTTTTTGTGTTTATTACTAAATACACTTTGCCTTCCTCACTCAACGCCATAGATAATATACTGTATAGTAAAGATGGTTAATACATATTTTAACTGTTGAAATAAACTAAATAAATAAAATTAACCATATCGAATAAAATTATCATAATCCAGTCCATTCAAAAAATCAACGACGTTACTGAACTATATTAGCCGTAATTATGCCATCTAGCATCTTCCTTATGTACCACCGTGAGAGTCGATCAAATTTCGTTCGATAAAATGACTTTACTAATTAAATGGAGTAGATAGCGGTTTACAGAGCCATTATATTCGAAAAAAAAACATTCTTTAAAAACATCATACATGCAATAGGCTTAACATGTCTAAAAATTGAGGATTGTAAGAAATATTTGCTATAAAATCAAACTTATATCCAATATTTTATGCTCAAATTGTGGTTGAAAATTATTATATTAAATAAATTGTTTGCCGTTAAATCTTTTGAAGTGTTATTTGACCACGACCGAGTCAGTATTGAATTGGGGCTACAAGCGTATACTTCTAAGCGATACAACTGCGAACTAAAGTGATCTGTAGTACAATTGTGTTTTATTATTAGTGTGGTTTTAAGTTGTAATTAGTGCCCTGTAATTAAAGTGTCAATTTTGGTAATTCACTAAGCAGTTTTTAATTGTCTCGAACCGTTGTGTAGGTAAGTCTATCGATTCATTATAGACATTCAAGATAAATGTCGACATTAATTTTAATATATATTGAGTCAATCCCTACCGTACATGTAAAACATTAAAACATTTTGTATAAAAATGTATTTATCAAATTCATGCAAATTATCAACAACGTGACTTTTTTCTTTGCAAAATATCGAAATAAACAAAATAATTGAAAATTTTCTATATTTTAAACAGTATATAACATAAATTTTAACCAAATATAAACGCTTCATTACATTGACGACGTCTTGAGAATTTACCTATGAAATGTGCAATTATCAGGATTATTTCTGTTATTAACACCACAGTCACTCACTGAACAAGTAAGCATTTTGGAAAAAAGTTACTTACTATAAACTAAAATTACAAAATATCTAGGAGCTATTTCTTGCGGGCCGAATTGCGCCGATCTGTCATTCAAAATCGGTTACAGAGTCATGAGATTTGGTATCCCTTTCTATCTTGCATTTTTGCCATAAGGAATTTTCTTCTCCCTTGCACACTATATTGGTCTATACGCCAGTATATTCAAAGTTTAGCTATGTAGTGTTACCATGTAAATTTCTTTTAAATTGTGTTTAACTTTTCGGCACTGTAGGTCAATTTTTAAGAGATAAGTTGTTTGTATTGCATTTTCTTTTGTATACGACTGTTTGTTGCCAAAATAAAAATAAAAAAAAGTCTATCAAAAGAGTGACGTTATATCCCCGAAACTATTTATGCAGCGGGCATTGAAAGACGTTTTCTATTGTATAAACGTATTAACATCAATGGCGAACACATCAATCACATTCGTTTAGCTGACGATATTTTCATAACGGTAGAACTCTTGGAGGACCTTATTACTATGTTCAACTACATCAGAAGTTTCCTAACAGGTAGCTGTTAAGATGAACATGGACAAGACATAATCATTTCTAACTTTTTATTTATTTACGAGTATATATAATAAGGGTGACAAGCGAGAAAACAGCCCACCTGATGGTAAGTGGATGCTGTGGCCCATAGACATCGCCATCTATCCTCGATTAAGATACAAAATGCAGATGCGTTGCTATTCCTGAGGACTAAGATAGAATTTTCATTTAAAGCGCCTTTGGTTCTCTACACTCACCATACGAAACAGAGCAGAATTAAGCCGCTATTTCACGCTGGTATTCTGTGAGAATGTGGTTCTACCCCGGTCAAGCCGACCCATTCATGCTACAACCATAATATAGCTGCAGCTTGGCTCTACCATGTAAAAACGTACACCTATACCGGTATTTATTGGGAACATTACGGTCGAAGTTGTTGACGAGTAGCTGGAACAAAATGTGCTAATGTACTAAATTAGAACATTTTGTTCCAGGTTACTAAGTCCAACTTTGATTACAAATTAAACTATGCTGCGTTCGATAAACTGCGTCAAATCGTCTTGCCCGATATTCCTCAAAACCATAAAGACAGCAGGTGTACAACTAGTGCGTGTTACCAGTGATGACTTACGTAATTGAAACGTGGTCCTTCACTACTGGCCGTATGAGAAAATATCAAAGTGACGCACGATAGAAAGGGCTATGTTCGGAATTTCTCTAAGGGATAAAACCCGTAACGAGGATATCCGCAAAAAAATAAGATTAAGTGATATAAACCAGAGGACCAGTATGCTGAAGTGGCAACAGGCCGGGCATATATCTCGAAGAACCGACATCGGTCGGGAAAGAAAAGTTCTCGAGTGCCATCGTACTGGCAAGCGCAATGTTGAGTGATCCCCACTAGATTGAGCTACGACCTGATTAAACACGCAGTTAGTCGGTGGATGCAGGTCGTCCAGGAACGTACTTTGTGGTAATCTATGGGTTAGATATATGTCCAGCGTTCCATGAACTTGTGGTGGTCTGTAGTTATAGTAATAGTGTGTAACTATCATAGGCATTCACTTATTAATCACCTGAGCTCAATGGCTCTAAATGACTATTCAAAATTATTTCCGGATTGTCGTCTCGTAGTGTAATTTGGCAGGCATTATATTTTTCTAAAAAGATTCAGCACGTTTTTCTTGGGTTCCGTAGAGGGCGTTCGTACGCCATTGTAATTTTTTATATAATGAGGGTGACGAACGATCACATATTTCAACTGATGGTAAGTGGATGTTGTTGCCCCTATATCTACATCTATCCTCAATTAAGAATCAAAATGCACATGCGTTGTCACCTCTAAGAACTATGTACCCATCGACATGTATGGACCATTTATAACTATATAGAAATTTAAAGAAGCTTGTATACAGTTACTTAAATTGCAGGCATTAAATTTAACCCAGTTGAATTTTTGCTAGCCGGTTATAGCTTCATTCGCATACTTTGAATGGGCTAGTATTATTGTTGTTCTTTTTTGATCGCGCTCTATTCATTATGCTATTCATATTGCAGCCGATGGCGTATGTGTCAATCGAAAACGATTCGTTCATTTGACCCGGGTTGCATCAAAGTATTGATGATGGCAGTTAAATTTTTGAATGTTCGGGATCAAACAATTGACAGTTCCTATGTAATACCTATAGGTATATGTATATAAACTGTATACTGGTAACTGGTATATAAACTGTAACCTGTGATTGACTGTCCTATTGAACGACCTACGATTGCACAAATTGTGAATGTAAAATTATTTCACGAATGGGCTTTTTTCTACTTATTATTCAAATAACTGTGATAATTTAACGCTACGACCAATCTTTACTAGTGTTATAAGGCAGAAACGCTTGTGTGGTACCTAAGTTTGAGAAAACAGCTTTCAACTGTAAAATACTATTTTTTGTCTTACGAACACATATAAGATACAAAAGCATTTAATTTATTAAATGGTATATTTTAAAGGCTGCAATAAATAAATAAACAGTAAAATAAAGAATTTATTTGTGTTCGATCGAAACTGAATCTGAAGATCATCTGGAGATGTAAAAATTAATTAGCTTTAGTTATATTTTCAGTCTGATCACACTCCAATAAGGAAGAGAAAAGTGGTAAATAGTTCTCAGGCAGAATTTTTAAGTTTGTGGGGATAAAATGAAAGTTTCCAAAGAGTTAACAGAGTTTGATGCTGTTGGAATTAATATAACCAAAAAATGGCTAAATTGGTCCATTACAATCCATTTATGCAGAATCTATTATAAACAATGTGCTATGCAGAGGATTACTGAAAAAATTGACAGAAGAGACTAATCTGTGCAACGAATGTAACAGACGTGTTGGGACTTCTTATTCATTTAAACATAATATGTATCAAGTTTATATAACGATGATGTGCCAGAACAATAGTTTTCAAATTCTTCCTGAAACACACATATTTCCAAATTCAGAGCAGAACCGGTGGAAGCTATAACTTACCCTTTACGTTCTTTTTATGAAGAGCAAAAATTAAATTGAAACTTATACTGAGAACTGTATTTTATGATTAAACCTTAATATGTCTTTCTCATAATTAGAATATTTGTTTTTTTCTATACTTCCTAATCGTTAGAGTCTTGGCATTAAGTTATTATACTATATATATACATAGATTATTACATACCTTGAGATATTCTGATTGAAGATTTGTATAAAAAGCTTGACAGGTCTATATAGGTATTTTGGGAAGTGATGGAGCCGATATGCCAGTAACTATATTTTAAATCTTCAAATGAACGTCCTGTGGGTAGATATCGCAGATTTGCTGCTAATCTTGCTCCTGCACTTATACCTCATAATAGTATCTTGTTATGTGATCTTATGTTTTATTTAATTCAATAATTGGCGTATTAAGAATATTATATACAATATTACAAACTATTAAAATAAAAAAAACTAAAACTAGAAACTTAATTATCATATAGTCCTACTCCCCGTGGTATCGTGCCAACAACGCTGGCTGCGTTTCTCCGCTGGATGGCTATACTTAGCCTTTGAGCGAGAAAAGAACCAGCCCTCTTATCACCATCAGCAACGACCAGCCGCGGATAGAGTTTCTTTAGGAACTCCACCGCACGTGGACCCCACGGACCGATAGTCTCTACAGCAAATGGCACAAATATGTAGTTATCTCTCAGAGACTCGTATTAATAATAAATTAAATACTTCATTGTCCATTCGCAAATAATTACAAAAATCATCGGGATAATTTTCTCGCAACTCTTGGATCAAAGGCAAATGACCCAATCGTTCTCTGTATTTCTTTACCCATACCGATGTTTTTTTTTTCTTATTTTAATCACGCTTAAACCAGGGAACATAACCGCTTGTATAATATTCTTTCTAACCATTTAATCCATTTGTGTAGAAAAATAGTCTTTAGAATGCGCAGTTTAACAAAACTGCATGATTTTCATACACTCCAGGTCGCGGAAGTTTCTAATACTGAATCACACGCGAGCCTTTACATGGTGTTCTTTCCTCTCTGAATTAAAATATAGAAGTAATTACACGCGAAAAAGTCAACACACATAAAAACGGATAAAAACAAGCACTCACGATTGCGGGTGCAAGCTTTCCTGCGTTCAATCGCGTACATTCTGACCGATAAAGCACGTGTCATGTAAAGGCCATTAGCTGCCTTTACACGACACGTGCTTTCTCGGCACCTGCACTCGCGAACCGCCACCAACCATAGATAGTAATGTCATACTATCGACAGAATCGAGTAGGTCTCACATATCACATAATACTGGAATTCTAAATGGTCCATTTGAATGATCGAACGGAATGACCCGGTTCGTAAGACGAAACAATACTTGAATGATCGGTAAAAGATATATATATATATATATATATATATATATATATATATATATATATATATATATATATATATAATTACAAAATATATATAATTACAAAATATATATATATATATAGATACAGTTCATATTGGGCAATACGCGTGGTAATTAATGCAAAAGTTTTGTGAATTGCGCGCTATGATTATTTAATTTAAATCATTTAAACCAAAGTAAATATAAATTTTAACTGTTTCAATAGTATTGAAACAAATCCCATGTTTAATTAAATTTGTTCTGAACTTGTAAAACAAAACCGTCAAAGAGCTTAATTGGATAATGTTATTCAATTTTAATAGTACTCATTTTTCAATCTCGAAAAATTATATAACTGATTTAAATTAATTTTTCCGAACTGCATTGCCCTCGAGGAGCATAAATGTGTCAAGGAAAAACCGAATCAACATCTTTTAGTGGTTCATTTGCTTTCGAAGTGACGCATTAATTGCCTTTAACTACTTTTATTACACAACCTTTTTTCTTAAATCTTCTTTAAATTTTTATAAGTGGCGTCTCCCAAAGTTCATTTTCGCATAACCTTTTGAAAACTATAATTATTAAAACTTAATAAACACAGAAAGATGCAACTTGATTTAAACTTTAAGGAATTGCAATAAAGTGGATTTCGGAACATGTGTTTAACCAAACAGTTTAGTTTTCTAATAACAACGATGTGGTACTGAAATGTTTAGCATATTGGTGTTGTAAATTTTCTCTCTTAAAAGAAAATTATATACCAGCAAGCAAACTATAACAAAAGCATGGTTGGTTTAATTTAAGATTTTATCATTAAACTTTATCTTTTGAAGTAAAAATTGTTTGAATTTTACTTCATTGTGTTTACCTTTACCGTGCAGTTGCATTGTGTAGTTACTTAGTTTGTTGTTCATATTTCTAAGAATCTGATTAGATGTATCTTGTTTATTTAAGTTTGAAAATTAAAAAAAAGAAAGATAAAAGAAGTATCGTCATTCAATAACACTATAGCATAGTTATCTTGTGTAAGAGTTGTAGTAACTCAGGTGCTAAGCGCTAACTGTAACTTTCAAAGTAAGCGAGTGACCCGGGTTTTAAGCACGCCGGCACCTACAAAATTTTGTTCAATGAATTTCAAGTACTGACTTAAGTGTAGTGTGCAGTGAATTCGGAATCGGCAGGCCTTGCAACAAAACCTGCATGTCTGACGAATAAAAATACTTACTTCGTAGACATACAAAGATTGATAAAACACATTGTAGCGGCACGTTGGACAAATTTCTTCATAACCTTCGACCGAAAGGAAGCCTGTGCCTAACAGGCGGCCGTATATGGACAGTATTTTGTTAACTTTTTTACAGAATAAGGGTGACAAACGAGCATACAGTGCACCTGATGGTAAGTGGATGCTGTAGCCTATAGACATCTATATTTATTCCTCGATTAAGAATCAAAATACAGATGCGTTGCTACCCCTGAGGACTAAGATGGAATGCCTCGTTTCCAGTACAAAGGGTCTCCGGTTCTCTACACTCACCATACTAAACACATCAGCGTTAAGCTGCTATTTTACGCTGGTATTCTATGAGAACGTGGTCCCATTAGTGGTACAACTAATATAGCATTGTTGCTCTACCACGTATACGAGTACTTCTCCTTTTACTTACGAAATTCATTTTAAAATCATCTTGGAGGTGATTTCCTCATTCCCAGAAGTTATTGCAAGCTATGTATGCATTTAAAATGTTATAATAACCCTTGTTGTACAGCCTTTATTTAATAAAAATACAGGGACTTTGTATATTTTCTGATGCCTTGTTGTAAAAGCGTACAAATTGCCATATTAATGAATGACTCCGTAAAGTCGGGTAACTGGTACCTATTATTAGATTATGTTCCTAGTGCTTACAGAATCTGTGTCAGAATGTATGTGTGGTGAGTATTAATAATTTATATAATAATGTATTAACACTCTTATTTGACTGTCAATTAAAAATGTGTAAACAAATTTTACCTAATATGTCTATCTATAAAGCTAATCATATAATTTTTATTCGATTTTAAATGCAATGTGAAATATTATTTCATGGGTAAAGATAAAGATGTTATTAGTAAACCATGTTATGTACAACCAGATTCGCGCCATACATTTCTATACATTTAATATCAAATCCTGGATTTCGACAACAGCGACAACTATCAGATTCAACTATATCTACGAACCATCCAGTTGACCCCATTAGTAGCCCATATAAATATCTTTAAAATTAGTCGAGCCGTTTGTTTCGGTAAAGAAGAATTATGAACGCCAGACTTTCATGTATAAAGATAATGTGGGTGACATAGCAAGTAATATGTAAATAGGTTCGGAGGCTGTGCCTACACTCGCGGAACGGCGTATCGCCTATTCTATATATTTCTATACTCTTTGGCCATTTTACATCATTGCATGTAAAAGCTATTACTGCTCGCCTACGCAGTGCTATTTAAATAGTAAAAAATAATTTCAAGACTAATAATATGCTATGGAAATAAATAAATAAGTCTAAGGTCTATAGATTACCCGACTTAGTGAAAGTTTTATATGTTGCAGAGTCTGCATTTTTTTTTATTACAGCCCTTCACAAGTCCACCGCTGAACATAGGCCTCCCCCAAAGAATGCTACAAAGCACGGTCCTGAGCCACCTGCATCCATCGACTTCCTGCATGTCTTACCAGGTCGTCACTCCATCTCGTGGGGGGACGCTCTACACTTCGCCTACCGGTACGAGGCTGCCACTCGAGAACCTTTCTTCCCCATCGGTTGTCGGTTCTTCGAGCTATATGGCCGGCCCACTGCCACTTCAGCTTACTAATCCGTTGGGCTATGTCGGTTACTGTGGTTCTACTGCGTATATCCTCATTCCTAAGTTTATCACGCAGAGAAACTCCGAGCATAGCCCTCTCCATAGCTCGCTGAGCGACCTTGAGCTTCCTCATACGGCCAGCAGTGAAGGACCACGTCTCAGTTCCATAAGTCATCACTGGCAAAACGCACTAGTTGTACAATTTCGTTTTCAGGTTTTGAGGTATGTCTGACGAGAAGATGTGTCGTAGCTTCCCGAACGCTGCCCAGCCGAGTTGAATCCGTCGATTTACCTCTCGGTCGAAGTTGAACTTACCTAGTCGGACTATTTGTCCCAGGTAAACATACTCGTCAACAACTTCGAGCTTAGTGCTCCCAACAACTACCGGCATAGGTGTGACATGCCGGTAGTCTGCATTTAGTTAAGATATATATACCCACTCATATTTTGTGTCAAAGTATGTCAAGAAAACCTGCGGAATGGATAAGCTTAAATGTTTACTCATTTAAAAATACATTTGTCTTTAAATATTTAACATTTGATGTTGTAAATTTTATACACTTAGCTTTATTTCCGGTTAAATGTATTTTTTTGATATTGAAAGCGCGCTGACCCATTTTATTTCTTATTCAGTATTTTGAATGTATCTATGAAACGGCCACTATTATTTTATTTTTATTGATATTGAAAAAATTGGAAAATCAGTGTAGAATTTTTGGAACTTACTAATAATGCAAATAATGTGTGTTGTTGCATTTGATTGAATATTAATAATTGTATTGTATTGCCTAGTAATAATTTAAGAATAACATCAAAAAGTTAGTTCAAATAATTATAATATCTGAATGTAAAATCAAATAAATTCAAAATATTAAGGCGGTTACTGTAAATATGCGTACCTGATTAAAGAAATTATTATATTGTGTTCCTATAACCACCATGAGGGATGTTTATATAATAAATCTCTTGTATTTTAATACCAAGCCAGTTAAAATATTAATATATATATATATATATATATAATAAAATATTATATAAGTAAGGATATTCATTAAAATGTTATTTATAAATACATTTTTGAGACACAGTAATTTATTTCTTAGCAGTCTTCTATTTTCTGCCGGCTTCCGAAAAGGAGACGGTACTAATTTCGACTGTATGTTTTTTATGTGTGTTACCTTATAACTTTGTTCTGGGTGAACCGATTTCGATGATTCTTTTTTTATATGAAAGCTGATAGTTCTCGTGTGGTCCCATATGAATTTGATCAAGGTCAGACCAATACTTTTCGAGTTTATTCTTAAATAACTTATATTGAAGTCGGCTGTACAACATTTTTAATTTTAAATTATTGCTAATACAATAAGTAAAATTATACATTTTTGATATTTTAATTTAAAGTTTAAACAATACTAAGTGATCGTGCATCTTTTGAACGACTTAACCGATTAGATTGTAATCACACTATTTATAAAGACATAAATTGGCTATGCTAAGAAGCGACAGGTATTTCTGTATGCAAGTTAATAACAAATTCTTTATTTATTATAAATCAAAATTACTCATATTTCCAATACCTAGATGCTAATTTAAGGCCGTATAGAAAATCATGAAATCTGGACCAAATAGGTGGTGCTGTGTCCGAGGTATTAACAAATTTCATATATTTACAGTGAAAATTAGGGAGTGAACGCATTGTTATTAAATCTTTAAGAAGAAAGTATGTAATAGATTATATAGAAAATTTTTGCATGCAACACTATTGTTGGTAAGGCAAAGTCCACACGAAAAACTCGAGCGAAAAATATACTATAATCATCATAAGTAAAGTCTGTTGTACATAGGCCCTCCCCATATGTTGTCATATAGCGGGAAATTTACCATAGTTGCCACGCTTGGCAGACAGGTTGGCAACGGGAGTATTTTTTGAGTTATTATCAGTAAGATACTGTTGCCCATCTCGTTTCATTGAAATTAAATGAACACTTAATTTTTCAACATGTTTTAATAGCGTACCATTTCAAAATAAGGTTCTTATCTACGGAAAAGAAACGGCGAAAGAAACTCAACATGTATCTTATTTTTTTGTGTTTTTTTTATATTCTTAATCAAAGTTGAAACGGAATAAGTATCAGTAACATGTTCTATAATAAAATTGCAACATTTCCCTATGTCGCTTCGTAAGGCTCACTCAGGATGATACGAAGATTCTATTACGCCACTACACTGACGGACTGTGCCGTGGTAGCTTAGAGCTTACACATTTCAAAAGGCCGGCAACGCATCTCTAATTCCTCTGGTATTGCGGTTGTTCATGGGCGGCGGTAGTCACTTACCATCAGGTGAGCCACATGCTCGTTTGCCCCCTCTTCTATAAAAAAAGAGCTCTAAGTTTTCCCTGTAAATATCACAGTCCGTTAACAACCCTGGTTCGATCCACACCAACACCAATTAAATTGCTGATGACACTTTTAAGCACTGATTTACCACGTGTTCGGCGGTGAAAGAAAACATCTGGAGGAAACCTGCATTTCTGAGAAATGAAACAAAATATTTCAAAGACGTGTGCAGCGCATTCCCTTGGCCTGTGTCCACGAGTGGGCTTTTTACTGAACTAAACAGAAATTTATAATGTCATTGATATTATATAATTATGTGGCCTGTTAACTGTATTGTTTTAATTGTATAGTTAAATCAAATTTATCTATATGTATTAAAGAGGATGTCCTGAGTAACTGACGCATCTATTAACGCACAGCCTAAACTGCTTGACGTAGAAATCTGAAATTTGGTCAATAGCTGCCTTTTATGACGTAGGCGTTAAGATAGGATTTAAGAAAATTCTACCCCTAAGTGAGTAAAATAGGGTGTTATAGTTTATATTATTGTTTTTACGGGGCGATTGACTCAAAACTTATTGAAAATACTTTTTGTGAATAAAATAACTGAATACCAATTTTGCCATTTTTCAAAATAGGGGAGACGGAATGCGTTCAAATTGAGACACGTATTTCTGTATTTTTCACTATTCTGGCCGTGAGGGGTTAAAATCGAAAATGAAAGATTGTTTGAAATTCCACCGTGTTTTAATTATATATTTGATAACACTATTATATGCTTTCGATTAGAAAGTTCGAAAAGACGAAAACAATAAGTGTGACCCATCTTAAGTGAATATAGGATACTCTACTCCTAAGGTGGAAAACAGGCAATGAAAGCTATTATAAAATGGAACGCTATCTTGATGCGGTTTCAAAGAATCAATATATTTTTCATTGTACAATAATATACATACATTGAAACAAAGGAAAATGAAATAAATAAAGAAATTACAAGAGGCTGTCTTATCGTTCTGGTACATATACCTATTGTGCACAATGAATGGCAAGGATTAAGGGTTGCATAAATTATACAAGTAAGTTAAATAATTAATAAAAATAAAAACACAAGATGATGACATTTGAGGAAAGTAGAATAGATACAAGATAGGGCTGGAAATATGATGGAAAATAATAATATAAGACCTCCAAGTAATAAAGTTTTGAGTAGATCTTGGAAGGAAAAAGGCATTCAGCACGGCATATATGTTCGGTGTTCAGCTGTAACTGTTTTTTTTTATTGTTGAAGGAGGATCACTGTACTGGAGTACGAAGAGAAAGATTGTAAGAACGGTTTCCACTATTTAAAAAGCCTTTGTTTAACTTAAAACCTGCGATAATTATCACTCCGAAATCTGGGATAGTTCCCACCTAATAGCTTGAGCTCTTCGTATTATGCGATCTCATAATAAGCGTGGGTCACTGCTTGGATGTAACATACATGTATACAGGTAACACTGCGAGACAAAAGCTACTAATATATAATTGATATTACTTACATGTATATAATTGCTATATTATTGATATTACTCGCTGTAAAGTATTAATGATAAATATTACTGCTTAATTGCCTATAATCAACAACTATATTTTATACAAATAAATATAGCTTTTTGTAATTAATAACTTACAGCAGCAACGAATATCAAATTTGAAGTAAAGTAAATAATTTGTTTTATTTTTGTCAAAATAAAGGTATGGGTTTTTTCATTACTGACACTTTTTCCCTATACAAACAAAGTGAAAAGGATCTACATAAATAACAACAGTGAAATAATGTATAAATTAATTTAATTTTAATTTAATTAATTTTAAAATAAATTTTAAAATTAATTAAATTAAATAATGTTTAATGTTCGCATAATAAATGTATTATCAAATTTTTAAAACAAAAAAAAAAAAGTATTTTTGACAGAATTGTTCAGTGGGTATAAAATACCCTTATAAAATGATTTTTGTAAATATGTAATGTTGGTTATTAAGAGGAAGGTTCTGGTGCCACCGCTTGAGCTGTTGGTACCTGGTTCAATACCGTGGGATCTAAGAGATAATCGCAGCCAAAGTAAATAAAAATGTTTGATTGTTAAATGCATTTGTGTTTACTGGTCTTCGTGTGCATAACACTGCATTTACATATCCCCGAGTTTATATTAAAATCGTTAAATCAAGCTTGTTTAGTTTAGGCCGAATAAGTGGCTCCATTTGAATGACTGTGCCTATGACACTACTAACTTTTTTAGTGTTGTAGCTTTGATTTTATTCGTGGGTTTAGCCCAGGCTAGAAATGCATGATGTGAAATCATCATGAGCAAAATATTTTGTATACTTCTATATTTTATTCTCAAATACTTAATAAAATTAATAGGTTGTACAAGTTTATTTTTATCTTCTCACAAAAAAAGATATATTATAAAGGAAAATAGGATATTTTTACCAATGTGCCTTAAATAAAACACAAATTAAAATAAAATTTAAGTAATATATAAGCGCCATACCTTGCCAAAGGTCTCCCTTTATAGACGGTTTTGGGGCGGCAAGGATACCAACATGCTACCCCAAAGAATGTAGGCAGACTTCAAATTTCTTAACAAAATATTTCATTAATAATACCGAAATATTTTATTAATTTTAAGACAAAACAATACTTTTTTTTCTTCTCGGCTAAGGTAGACTTGAAATTGTAGTTACTAATTTATTGACGCTGGTCATCAATTAGATGGCTCTCATGATGGTTCGCTATGAAATCAAACCGTGAACCAAATCATTATTATGTAGTAAGCATTTGTATACAGACCTTGAATTACAATTTATTTTTCTCAGATCTGCACGTATTCTCGGAATGTTTTCCGTTGCCGTCGAGACGTAACAAATTTACATCAACCATTATTTAATGTGAAATCGTAACATGTCAGAAAAAATTCGGATCTCGGATGTGAAGAAAGATTCCTTTGTTCGAACAAGTGGGATGCGGAAAGTAAAGACTGTGAAGAACCTCCGAAGGAGGCGGAAATATAGCCGAAATAAGAATTTAAATTTTTTTGGTTTTTGGCCATTTTGTCCCCCTAGGAGTGTAATTTGTGAGTGAGAACTTTTGCCCCTATTCAACCATGACCCCATGACATTCTCTACATGATAGGCTATTTAAATATAGGAATTTTTTGACTGTCTGTCAAAATTGGTTTCCTTTTAGTATTCCTCTTTATTTTGTGTTGTTTATTTTTTAAATCCATAGCTTCAAAGAAATAGCTTATTGTTTGTTATTATAATATATCTCCGTTTTCTTCTTCATCATTCTGTAAAAGTTCACTTATGGCCATGGACCTCTCCCGGCCCAGAGCCGATTTGGCTCAATCGTCATGGGTGGCACCCGGATTCACAATGGCATTACTAGACATTTCTATGTCTATGTTAAGCCAGAGTATTTTACGCCTGGCGTAAGAGATGATTATACCGCCATCAATCGGAAATTCTATGATCTTTCTGGCCTTTCCTATAGTCACCTCTTAAGATGCCCATGGATGTGTCAGATAACCCCGCACACTCCGTGACACTGCCTATCACACATTTTATTACTCAATGTTCTCGGGGAACTCTGTCGTCATTACGGCAAAATTCCCCGAGAACTTGTATAGTGCTGAATGACCTAAATGGTACCTTAATACGTATAGATCTTAAGATGAAAATGGAAAAGGCAAACGTCATGTATAACGCCCATGTTATACCAGTACCAGTAAGTGGTTGCTGTGGCCCATAGACATCTGCATCTATCCTCGATTACGAATCAAAATGCAGATGCGTTATCACCCGTGAGGACGAAGATGGAATGCCTCTATTCCAGTTAAAAGGGTCTCCGGTTCTCTACACTCACCATACGAAACACAGCAGCATTAAGCTGCTATTTTACGCTGGTATTCTGTGAGAGCATGGCCCTTCCCCGGTCGAGCCGACCCATTCGTGCTACAACTATACCAGTAATATAGCTGCAACATGGCTCTACCACGTAAAAAATAGCGTGATAGACTTCGTAACGAGGATATTCGCAGTAGTACGAGACTAACCAATATATCCTATCGGATCAGTAAACTAAAGTGTCAATGGACCGACCATATAACTCGTAGAACTGATATGGGAGAAAAGTATTTGTGGCATTTCATTGTTCAGCTGTGGACTTGTGAGGAAAAGTAATGATTATGGTGATATATAAACATATTAAATATTAGAAATAAGAAAATAATTTTTAGGGATTGTTTTTAGAACCCTCAAAATTGTGTTCTGTTTGGTCTTACTGTGTCACAGTATCATATTAATGTCTAGATTTTGACTTAGGCTTTGTATTTCGACAAAGACCTCGAAACAACCTAATATAAATTTAGATAATTGCTGTTAACTTACAATTAGTATAATAACGAATTTCATAAAACGCGAGCAAATTGAGTTTAGTCGATGTTAGTAGGATAATATTGGGGCTTCTGCATCACTCACATCACATCGTTGCTGGTGGAGAGTTTTTTTATGAAATATAATAAAGAATATTTCAAATGTTATCATCAGAGCACCATTTATTAAAAAAAAAAACATTTTTTAAAGCACATACTGAGTCGTGATTAATACAACTATACAAATCTTTACAATCTTTATATCGATGATACAGATTTAACAAACTAGGACAGCCTTTATCTTCTAAATTAATTATATTATCATTTTGTAAGATGGATTTTAACCATAAAACTTTTTCTAAACCTTTGACGTATATACATTTATCCTTTATATTATCTGCAATCAAATTCTGATAATTTAAATAAGGTGTTACTCCCTCACACTAATATATCTTTCTATTACGTTGAATCCAATTTACATGTTTCTTTTCTTTTACAGTCAATTTGTAAAAAGGAAATGGTGGTTTAATTAAAAGTCGTTGTATTTTATTATTACACAATATTGCAATTTCTTTCACTATGAATTAATTTCTGTCTGTTTTGAAACCTTGGACATCTACGATAGCAGTCATGTCAACTTGCGCACTATGTTACTTAAAGGCTTATATTCCACAAGTTGATCGTTAATGATTAAACAATATCCAGTTTTCTTCTCTGGTATTGCCGTTGTACATTCAATCTCCAAACGAACATCTACGGGTCCCGTTTTTAGACTGTCGTTTTGTCTTGAACAATCTATCACAAATAGCGGAGCCTTCTCCTTACAGCTACTTAAATCAAGCAATGGGTCTGCGGGACAGTTGTAGTACGACAGGCGAAATTTCACATACATTTCGTATAATATATTAAATTTGTTTTCGGAAAACTTTAAACATAAGGGCTCGTATGGGTAATATTGTGAATTCCAAAACAATGTCACATTTCTCACTCCACAGTGATCAAATACTGTATAGCGTAGATTCACAGACCGCAGCCCGCGGGCCGAATGCGCCCCACCGGTCGAATACTGGTGGCCCGCCGACAGAAAAAATAATACTTTCGTACATTCGAAAAATATTGAATTATATTCCAGAATAAAACCAAAAAAAAAATATGTTCGAAAAGTAATTTGAAGCTCGCGTGCGCGCTCTTAAGTGCGCTTATCGGTGCGCCGTGCATGCGTCGGTAACAGCGGTTGGTAATGTTCGTGCTGATCTCGGTTAAATTCGTTTTCTTGAGGAACCGCCGCGGCCGGCGGCGCGGCGACGATGGCAGCGCGGTGGCGGCTTATCCACGGGTTATATTGTTAGAGCAAGCGAGATAGCAATAGTCCCGAATTCCCGATTGCTCACGTAGGTAGATACACGAAGCTTCCAGAGTCGGTTTCGTGATTTCTCCAGACAGTTTTCGACTCTATTCGCGCGGTATAAAAGCCACGCTAACCGCAGCGACCGACAGTTCTGTTTTAATTTGAGTGAAGTGTCAATAGTTCTAGTGTAGATTTTAACTCGTCTAGCCGGTGTCATATATTTTGATCCACATTCAACGTAGATTTCCCGTCAAGTGCCGTGTATAATTGTGTTGTGAAATCGTAAGTAAAACTCTGTTATTAATAAGTGTTTCCCTACCTATTTAATCAATTATTTTTGGTAATTTAAAAAAGGATGGGTAATTTAAGTAGGTACTGTAATTGTTTTTAGGTGCTGTGTTAATCCTAGCCAGGATTAGACCGCAACATGGACAAGCCAGGACCTAGTAGAAAACGTAAGGTTAAAGATGAAAATCGGCAGTTTCAAGAAATTTGGACTGAAAAATACTTTTTTGTATGGTCGGTTAACAAAGTCGTTTGTTTAATTTGCAAGAATTCTGTTGCGATTGCAAAAGAATATAATCTAAAAAGGCACTATGAAACGCAGCATCCTACTTTTACCAAGTTTACAGGCGAATTAAGAAAGCAAAAAATGTTGTCTTTAAAACGGGAGCTTATTGGTCAGCAAGCTATGTTTACAAAACCCATCCAAGATTCAAAAACAGCTACAGAAGTTAGTTATGAAATTTCTCGAATGATAGCAAAGCGAAGGCGCCCCTTCAATGATGGGGATTTTGTAAAAGAATGCATAGAAATTGCCGCTAAGAAAATTTGTCCAGAAGCAGCAAAAAACTTTGAGAAAATCCAACTGTATCGTATGACTATCCAAAGACAAATTATGTCTTTGTCAGGTAATATTGCGGAACAATTAAATGAAAAAACAAGGATCATTGAATTTTTTTCATTAGCACTCGACGAATCCACTGATATTAGTTCCACAGCTCAACTTCTGATATTCATAAGAGGTGTTACTCAAGATTTTGAAGTCTTAGAAGAGTTATTAGGAATGTGTTCATTGAAAGGTCAAACCAGAGGAGTTGATATAATCAATGTACTTTTGGATGAGTGTTCAAAAACTGATTTGGACTTATCAAAATTATCGGGAGTTGTTACTGACGGTGCTCCTTCGATGATTGGTGTCAATTCTGGGCTAGATACTTTGCTGAATAAGCATCTGCAAGAAAAAAACATAAATGGTGAAGATCTCATGCAGTTTCACTGCATTATACAACAAGAATCCCTCTGTTCTAAAAAAAATTAATTTCAAAATGTCATGAAAAGTTTCGACTGTAAATTTCATAAAATCACGAGGAATCAATCACAGGCAATTCAAACAATTCCTTGATGACATCGATAGCGAATATGGAGATTTACTGTATTATACAGAAGTAAGGTGGCTTGACACTGGAACGATTTCTAAATTTAAAATATAAGAAATTGGAATATTTCTGGCGGAATAGCAAAGGGATGTACCGGAACTTAAAAATCCTGATTGGTTGTGTGATTTGGGTTTTTTAGTTGATATTACAAATCATTTGAATGTCTTGAACACACGGCTTCAAGGAAAAAATCAACTGATATCCCAGCTCTACGCTCATGTATCATCCTTTCAATGCAAGTTGACACTTTTCAGATCGCAATTGAATTCTGGAAATTACAATCATTTTCCGAATTATAAGAAATTGGCTGAAAAATTCAACAAAACTGCGATTAATTTCAGTTATCTAGAAAAGCTAGATATTTTGATTCAATCTTTTCAAGACAGATTTTCGGAGTTTAAAAAAGTGAAACCTCTGTTGGACATAATCAGCAATCCTTTCACGATTTCAGTTGAAAATGCGCCAGGGTCAATGCAGTTAGAAATTATCGACATTCAAAATGACCAAGATTTACGCAACAAATTCAACGAAGGAGATTTGCTGAACTTTTACCGCTTTATTGATAAAAATACGTACAAAGAGTTGCGCATAAACGCTCTGAAATGTGCCAGCTTATTTTTCAATACTATATAATAATAAAAAAAAATCGAAACCGCCTTGCAAATGAAAGTTTGGAAGCAGTTTTACGTGTTGCTACAAGTAAATTTGAGCCAAATATAAAAAAGATTGTAAGCACTATGCAGTGCCAAGCTTCAAATTAATAAATTCTTTTCAATTTTAATACATTATTATCAATTCTTTATTGTCTTTAATTACCTATACTTCTGGCGGCCCGCCATCAGTTCATAATTTGCCCGAGTGGCCCCTAATCTTAATAAGTCTGTGCATCACTGCTGTATAGTCTTTCATTTTTTGATTTTTTCTGTTTGTTTGTAAACAAAAAATTACATATCGAGTTTTCCCTAATTGTGACGCAGTCTTAATAGACCAGGAATGCTTAGTTACTGTAGGAAGTAAAGGGTATTCATATAAATCTCAATTTCTAAATGCCATCTGTATAGGTTTATCTCTTCCTAAAGGTTTAAGAAGTTTCAGTCGTTCACGATCTGATACTTTCACATGTGGCACTCGCCATTGTATTCTTTGTATGTCTATTTTAAAATGTGCAACATCTTCAGTTCCTATAATACTATTTATGTTAGAATTACTTCTGTTCAGTATAAGTTCATGTTTATAATTTATTACAATTTTAGCATAATCTTCTGCAAACCCTAAAATCTTATACTTAGGTACAGTAGCACTAAAATCACCGTTTTCACTTTTAAATCCATCCATATCCCAACTCCACAAAGCTGCTACTTTATTTTCTGCTTCATTCATTGAAATGTGTGATTTAATTGTTGACGTTATACCAGCATTTTTAATACGATCTATTTCGATTCCATTTATCTCATACCTTATGTCTTGAAACAAGAACATAATAGGATTATTACTGAACGTAACAGGTTTTTTAATCTCGTTTCCATCTTTGCTGAACAGCTTTGCACGACCTTCGATGTAAATTGAACTGGGTGATGGTAATACATATATGTCTTGCTGATGTATGGGAATTCTTATTTCATCGTTTTCTCTAAAGCTATTATTATATGGATTATAAGAATGGACTTCATAACTTTCAATAGAAGTATCGAAGTTTGGTAAGTCATTAATCTGTAGTATATTCATACTTTAACAGTGGTAGAGCCACGCGGCAGCTTTTGCTGTCGCACGGATGGGCCGGCTCGAACCGGGGTGGTACCACGACCTCACAGAATACCAGCGTGAAGTAGAGGTTTACCTCTGCGTTTCTCTTGGTGAGTGCAGGTGACCGGAGGCCCTTTTTACTGGAAATGAGGCATTCCATCTTAGTCCTCACGGGTGGCAACGCATCTGCATTTTGATTCGCAAATGAGGATAGATGTAGATGTCTATGGGCCACAGCAACCACTTACCATCAGGTGGACTGTGTGCTCGTCTGTCACCCTTATCCTATAAAAAAAAACTTTAAATCCTAAAAACTTTAGAAAATCTTTATTATTTTTACTCAAGGTCTTAAATTTTTTCTCACGTCTTCGCACCTTAGTGAGTGTAGAAGTAATAGGGCGCTTTAAGTAGACTGTAGGGTTTTTATAGTGCAATATCATTTTACTTTCCTCAAATGGAGGCGAATTTCAAAATATTGTTCTTTGAAATTAATTATGTAGCCAAATTGATCTAAAACTTTTATAGTTATAGATGTTATATTATTTTTGTTCACTGGGAAGTAAATAACGTTCTGAGGTATTTCTATGTATTGATTATCTGCAGCAGTTTTAGATACATATTCGTGAATAATATGAGTAGGTAGTAGTTAACCCGTTGCAATATAAGCCGTATATGAGATCAAATTCGATTCTGATCACAGATGGGAACTTGCTGTCAACATAAGAAAATTTTGTTGTTGAGTTTATTACTCAAAAATATAGTAAACCGCATTCGTATTGACCTGATAAACTCAGAGGCGGTAGAAAGTAGGAATCCAATTCTGATTTATTTCCTGAGATAGTAACTGTTATAGACATGCTTGTAAACTGAGCAATTTATGAAGTTCTTGTTTATTTTATGTCTTGTTTGCGCCAAAAATTCTCCAAAAAAATCAAACAAAGATTTCCACAATTGAAAGGGTGATCACGCTGTATGTTATCATAATTATAGTGGACTTTAGGACCTAAATATTCTATCAATTCCATTGGAGGTTTAAGATTTCCATAACTGTCGAAATATTCAACATAAATATTAAATTTTACATAGGCTAGCCAATGAGATCCCGGATTTGAGGAAATATCTAAATTTATAACTCCACATTCTTTTTTAATAGGGTTTGTTGGAGCTCATCTCTCATAAAGACACCTCGAAAATATGGAATATTTTTTCCATACTCTAAAATGTCAATGTAAGTTAAGGCGCGTTTGGGTAGCCTATATTGTAGTTTTTTATTTCTTTAGATACAAAAATGCCAAATCCATTTTTATGAGGCTTAAGGTGTAAACCATTTCCGATACAAAGAGCTTCCATTTTTTCATTGTGTCTCTTCAATTCAGCAAATTGTTTTTTAGCCATTTTGATTTCATTTATAGTTTTAAGTATAACAGCTGCACCACCTGCTAAGGTTCCCGTAGCCGATAATCCAGCAAAAATCGGAATCAAAGGTAGTACCCCACCAGTTTTTGGTATAGGAATAATGCGAGGAAGTATAACAGAATTATCAACTAATTCTCTAGCAGCAGCTATAGCTAGCTCAATTGCTGCTTTCTTGCATTTTGATTTTAATTTTTGCATATGTCTTTTCGTTTTTGTAATGATATTCTTAAACTTATTTTTAAATTAATTTTCCAACTTTCTCAGAGACATTTTATTACTATATTTTGATTTTGAGATTGCATAGCTTTGCTTACTATCTTTGCTGCTAACTTTTCCCCCAAATTTGCATTGGGAGCAATCTCTCGTGTTTTTGCCATTTTTAACAAAACTAAATCCGCCTTATGTCGATCCTTTAAGTTTGAATATTTGTGATACGCAATGTCGTGTTCTTTACAATATTCATCTAATTTTTTTATACCTTTGACTCCACGTGATAGTTTTTTGATTAAATTTGTTCCAGGACCACAATAATTGTATACCGGTAAATGTAATTCAAATGGTAAATTATTATCAACCAATTGAGAAGACTACTCTCACCAATGCACATCATAAGACTGTTAATCGCGCTTGGGATATTTATTAAATATACCATTTTTTCTTATTTGTTCTTAATGTTAAACACAATGGTCAGTAAGTCAATTTGACTTATCGATCCAACTGTTTTCACTAGAAGACAAACCTATCCATTTTACTAAAACTTTATTTCCTTTCCTTCTTAAAACTTTTTCGAATAAATATATATTTGGATTTTTAGTCTTTTGTAGCTCTTGCGCATAAAATCCTCCTAAAATTGGTTGACCTCTAATTGTATCTTCAATTAAGTAAGTGGTTGGAATTGTGTTCTGTAATTTTCGAATTTTAAATATTTCTGTCGACCAATTTGGAGTATATCCTCTTTCGAATGTACCTTTATATTTGCTTATACGCACATAATCACCTACTTTAAACTTACGTTTTACATTATCATTCTTTACCAATATAAGGTATCTCTGTAGTATTTGTTGTTTACTTTTATTGTTAACATTGGCTGGAATTTCACCAATAGTTCGATGATAAGTGTGATTGTATTCGTAAATAACATTATTAAGAGTATCGCCTATCTAGTTATAACTACCCTGAAAACTATATGCTTTATAAAATGTAGATTTCAAAGTTCGAATAAATCGGTCAACTATGGAAGCCTTCTTTGTTGAAAAGGTTTAGTAATGATTAGTATTATAAGAATTCATAATTTTTTTAAACTTATCGTTATAAAATTCTGTTCCATTTTGCAGATTTTTGGGTACACGTGTTTATAGGAGCTCCATAAAATTATAGCATACGTCCTCTTTACTTTTAGTATTAATTGGAAAAGCCCAAGCGTATTTCGAAAATGTATCAATGACGGTAAGAATAAATCTGAAGTTTTTGTTTTCCTTAGTAACTGATTGCATATCAATTAAGTCTGCTTGCCATAAATAATCTATATCTTTCGTAATAACATTTCTACGTGGGAAATTCACCCTAGCATTTCTATGAATTTCATTTACTACATCGGCTTTACTCATGTTCAAAAATAATGTATTTTATTTTATTCCTATGTTGGTAGTTATTAAAAATAATTCGTTTATGCTGCTTGTTACTTAAATAAATACAGACAATTTTTTAGTAATTTGCAACATGAGCAACTTCACCAATACTGAGTAAAAGCTAGTAATAATTAGTATTTTATTCCTTTATAATGATAGCTTCTTTTAATTCTTCAATGATCGATAAAATTTCATTATCATGATTTGTATTGCCCGCATCTCTTGAAGCTATTAAAAGTTTTAATCTATCAACTAATTCATTTGGATCGTCCCAATATATAATATCTTTGTACACGAGTTTATCAGTGCTTGATACTGAATTCAAATGAGGTATTTTTCTAAGTAGAAGTTCTCTTAACGCGATAGTAAAATTGTAAGATTTGTCTCCAATTTTTACTAAAAATACAGTTTCGTTATCCAAACTGTCAATTTTAGAAAAATTAACTTCTCAATTTTCCCATCATGTAAGTTTTCTTTTATTTTCTTATCCCAAATGGTATATTTAATTTATCATCCTAAATATCATAGATATAATTCCGATCTAATGACGCCTCCAAATTTTCTTTAACTTAATTTTTTGGGGATTCTGCAGAACTCAAGTCAGCATCGTAATAGTTCTGAAATTAGATTCAAATTATCCAGCAGAACTTGCGCATGATTGCATCGATAAATTATGGTCTTGATTTGGTTTTTGCTTATTTACTATGATTTTAAGGGGCTCTGTAACAGGTTTTAATAGGCTTTGCCTTGGCAATAACTCTTTTGAAGGATCTGGAGGTGAAGTTATATTTCTTTTTAAGTATGCTGGTGCTTACATCCCGAGTCGCTGTTGCCGCAGCCCAGGCTTGATAACACTCCTGCTTACTGCGTAATGCAGTCTTACAAGAGCGAACAAACCAAGGCTATAATCTGCCTCCAATCGGTACCACAGATGATGGAATAAATAATTCCATTCCCTGTAGCACCACATCAGTGACAGAGTGAGAAACAGCGCTGGGATCATCCGGCGAGAAGCACACCCGCCCCCATGGGTAGGATGAAAAGAAAGACCGCATTTCGTCCCAATCCGCCGACCTGTAATACCAAACACAGCGGCAACCTGCAGAACGCAACCGCGAGGGGAGCGTGAGTGGCACCACACTTCGGATCAGACAATGGTCCGAAGAGCCGAGAGGGGCATCGACGGAAACCTGATATCCGTCCGGATGAGAGGTCAGCAGTAGGTCCAACAGAGAAGGTGTATGATCCTCCACATATGGAATCTGCGTAGGCGAAGGAACCAGTTTTAGTTTCAAAGTTTTATTGCTATTAAAAATTTAAAGGCGCTCTCATTTTTTTCTTTTGCCGTTGGACAAGGGACAAAGGACAAATGTAATACTTTGTGTAATTGATTTATTTTGGTAATTTAACTCTCACTCATAAGGCATGCACTTTTGGATTTTTCAAACTATTTTATGCTTCTAACAAGATTTTCTAACGTCACTTTGTTATGATTAATTTTAAAAACTTTACTTTGTGAATATCATCAGCTATAATTAACTTCGAGTAGTCTCTTTAAAATGACAATTAAACACGGTTTGTTTATCAGTACACATTGTTTAGCAGATAATTACATCGTTGTCGTAATTATTATAATTGCTTTCAGAGACAATTTAAGTAAACCCTTTAAGGAACGTGCGATATATTAATTATAAAATTATAACCTTGTCTTTTCCCTAACTAGCCCGTATTAATTCACAGCTGGACACGGGCCACTTACTTAAGGAAAGAATAGTCGTTATTCGTCACGCTTGGCAGAACGACACTCGCGGTAACAGACATTTCCATCGTTCGAGATCGGGTCTGGCACAAAGCGCTTCTTTCGAAGCTTCCTTCCTATGGGCTTCTCTAAAATGTGCAATTGGATCACCAGTTTTTTGGCTGATCGGAGCATCAAGATCATAGTAGATGGCGCATGTTGCGATTACAAGCCTATTAACGCTAGTGTTCCACAAGGCTGCGTGCCGTCACCAACGCTGTATTTTCTGCATATCAATGATATGTAACATTGATTGCTATGCGGATGACAGCACTGGTGATGTTTTATACACCGGCCGTGCCAATACTCGTATTTCTCGGGAAAACGTACCGGATAAAACTTGTGTCTGAAGTCGAATTTTTCATGAACGTCTGAAAAGTCCCGGATTGGGGGCGACTAAATCTAGTCTAGTTTAATCTTCAGAAGACACAAGTATGCGCGTTTACCGCTAAAAAACCCTTTGTCATATCTCCTCAGTTTCAAGGCCCTCTTCTTGTTGCCTTAGCCAGTATCGGAATCATCGCCGTCGACATATTGAGCGACTTGCTGTTTCGTGGTCACTTGCAAGAGAAGGTCAATTGGCCTCTAAAAAGCTTAGCGTGCTCAGCAGAGCGGGACAATATTTTATGCCGGCACACCTGCAATTTTACAAGGCGCAGGTTTGGCCTCACATGTAATACTGTTCTTATCTCTGGGCTGGCGCTCCCTGTGCCAGCTCCTTCCACTTGACCGCATCCGGCACAGAGCGGCTTGAATCGTCGACGATCGAGTCCTTTCCGATCGGTTCTATTCACTGGCGCTGCGATGAGATGTTGCATCTCTTTGCACCACGGGGAGTGCTCTGAAGAATTGTTCGGACTAATTCCAGCCGCTCAATTTCACCATCTCACATTGCGACAAAACTCACGATACCATCCATACCACCTGTATGATTGGCGGTCCACCATTGAGCGATTTAGAAGATGTTTTCTGTCTCGCACAACTTCTTTGTGGAATTGATTACTACCAGTGATTTTCCGGACCGATGCGACTTAGGGGTCTTCAAAAAAAGAGCCTACTCCTTTTTAAAAGGCCAGCAACGCATCTGCGATTCCCCTAGTGTTACAGTTGTTCATGGGCGGCGGTAGTCACTTACCATCAGGTGAGCCGCATGCTCGTTTGCCACCTCTCCTATATACGAAAATCTCCCGTCGCCTGTTTTTCCCTGCCGACACCAATTAAATTGTTAATTGCAATTTTAAGTGCTGATTTACCACGTGCTCGGCGGTGAAGGAAAACGTCGTGAGGAAACCTGCATGTCTGAGAAATAAGAAAAAAAATATTTCGAAGACATGTGAATTTCGCCAGCACGCATTGGGGCAGCGCGGCAGACATTTCCTTGCCCTAAAACCCTCTCAGAAATGAGAGGAGGCCTGTGCCCAGCAGTGGGACGTAAATAGGCTGCAACTTTATAACTTTATCTTTACTGTTTTTTTTAAAGAGTTATGGTGACAAACAAGCACATAGTCCATATGATGGTAAGTGAATGATGTGGCTCATAGATGTCTACATCTATCTTCTTAATAATATTATTTGTAGCACAAATGGGTTGGCTCGACCGGGGAAGTACCACGCCCTCACAGAATACCAGCGTAAAATAGCAGCTTAACACAGCTGTGTTTCGTATGGTGAGTGTAGAGAACCGGAGACCCTTTTTACTGGGTAAGAGGCATTCCATTTTAGTCTTCACGGGTGACAACGCATCTACATCTGGATTCACAAACGAGGATAGATGTAGATGTCTATGGGCCACAGCAACCACTTACCATCAGGTGGACTGTGTGCTTGTTTGTCACCCTATCCTATAAAAAAATCAAAATGCAGATTAATTGTTACCCCTGAGGACTAAGATGGAGTTTTCAGTAAAATAATCTCGGGATCTTTACATTCACCATAATATACATTTGTTTTATAGGAGAGGGGGCAAACGAGCATGCGGCTCACCTGATGGTAAGGGACTACCTTCGCCCATGAACAACCGCAACACTAGGGGAATTGCAGATGCGTTGCCGGCCTTTTAAATAGGAGTAGGCTCTTTTCTGGACGGTCCCTAAGTCGTATCGGTCCGGAAAAATCGCTGATGGTAATCGATTCCACAAGATCGTCGTGCGAGGAAGAAAACATCTTCTAAATCGTACAGTGGTGGACCGCCAATCATCCAGATGGTGTGGATGGTATCAGGAGTTCTGCCGCGATGTGCGTTCGTGAAATTTGGCGGCTGGGATTAATCCGAACAATTCCTCAGAGCACTCCCCGTGGTAAATGCGAAAGAAAATGCAAAGAGATGCAACATCTCTTCGCAGCGCCAATGAGTCGAGCCGATCGGAAAGGACTCGGTCGTCGACGATTCGAGCCGCTCTGCGCTGGATGCGGTCAAGTGGAAGGAGCTGGCACTGGGGAGCCCCTGCCCAGAGATGGGAACAATATTCCATGTGAGGCCGAACCTGCGCCTTGTAAAGTTGCAGGCGTTGTGCCGGCATGAAATACTGTCCCGCTCTGCTGAGCACGCCAAGCTGTTTAGAGGCCAATTTGGCCTTCTCTTGCAAGTGACCACGAAACTGCACGTCACTCGATATGTTGACGCTGAGGATTAGTACTCGGCGACGTTTTCCCGGGAAATATTGGCAAGGCCGGTGTATAGAGCATCACCAGTGCTGTCATCCGCATAACAATGAATGCTACCGGTTTGCAACATATCATTAATATGCAGAAGAAACAGCGTTGGTGATAGCACACAGTCTTGTGGAACACCAGCGTTAATAGGCTTGTAGTCGGAGCATACACCGTCTACAACGACCTTGATGCTCCGATCTGCAAGAAAACTAGTGATCCAATTGCATAATTTCTCGGGAAGCCCATAGGAAGGGACCTTCGAAAGAAGCGCTTTGTGCCAAACCCGATCGAAGGCGTTCGCAATGTCCAAACTAACGGCCAATGCCCCCCCTTTGGACTCTACTGCCTCCGCCCATCTATGAGTTAAGTAGACCAGAAGATCACCAGCTGGTCGACCTCGATGAAAACCGTATTGGCGGTCACTAATCAGCTGGTGATCCTCGAGGTACCGCATGAGGTGGCAGTTTATAACGGATTCCATTATTTCGGAACACAAGGGGGTGATGGCGATAGGCCTGTAGTTGGACGGGTCTGAGCGGTCGCCTTTTTAGGGATCGGGTGGACAAAAGCTGTCTTCCATGATTACGGTATTACGCCTAGGGAGTAGGAGTACCGGAAAAGACGCGTTAGAACCGGTGCCAACTCCGGAGCACACATCCTCAGCACAATTGGGGGATTCCGTCAGGCCCACTCGACTTGTGGATGTCCAGGGAGAGGAGTGCTCTGCGAACCGAGCGCTGTGAGAACCGCACATCTGGCATGGAGCACTCACACCGCGGGATGGTCGGCGGTGTGTTCCCCCTGTCATCAACAGTCGAGTTGGACGCAAAAAGGGAGCCTAAAAGGTCGGCTTTCTCTTTTGCGTCGTAGGCCAGTGAGTCATCCTCCCTGTGCAGAGATGGTAGTGATGGCTTACAGAAATTCCCTTGGACAGCCTTGGCGAGAGACCATAATGCACGAGTTCCCGAAGGAAGGCGAACTAGTTTCTCGCCAATTCTGCCTATGTGCTCTGACTTTGCCTTGGCAATAACTCTTTTGAAGAACCTGGAGGCGAAGTTATACTTCTTTTTAAGTATGCTGGTGTTTACTTGATAACATTCCTGCTTACTGCGTAATACAGTCTTACAGGAGCGACCAAACCAAGGCTGAGATCTGCCTCCGATGGGTACCACGGATGATGGAATAAATAGTTCCATTCCCTGTAGCACCACATCAGTGACAGAGTCAGTAACAGCGCTGGGATCATCCGGCGAGAAGCAAACCCGCCCCCATGGGTAGGAAGCAAAGAAAGACCGCATTCCGTCCCAATCCGCCGACCTGTAATGCCAAACACGGCGGCAATGTATGTACAATTCCTCTTCGTATTTTGCTACTTTGCTATAGGTCATAAATTATGCAACACAATTATTTTTTTCGTTATAATCCTCTAAAAAGAAAAATAAAGGTTCTTAATGAAACAGATGGTTTGTTTTGGATAATGGACATGACGAGTTCTTATATCTCTGAAATTACTTCAGATTCCTTCTACGTTTTTTACTTCAATCGTTTCCATTAAGTGAAATGACTTATCAGCAAAATATATATTGGCGTAACTGATTGATTTTTGTAACTGAATGAATAAAAGGGTTCTTCAATTTACGTTTAAAAGGAACAGTGTTACATTGCAAAGAATTTTAAACTATAGAACCAAAACACAAAATGATTATAAAAAAAAACTATTAAAATGGCAAGTTTTGTTATCAATGCTTATACCCTCATGTGCGTCAGGGCTGTCACTGGTACGTAGCGGAATATGTAAATAATATATTATTGTATAATATATATTTACCTACATTTTATGTGTGTAGTTTGAGTGTTTTTAATTTTATTTAAAAATGTTAAGTTTTTGTTTTAAATTACTTTGTAAGAAAAAGCAGGGCTCCACGAATGGTCACCAGTAATTTTAAATAATGATTTACCATCAGCTCGCCGATGAAGATATGATGTCGATGTCGTACGTTTATAATATATAAAAGTATGATTCCTCTTATTATTCAAATTTCACATTGAGAAAATATTTCTAGGGCGTTATGTGAAGTTAGCCAAGTCCCGTTGAGGTTATATGGATACTATTCTTAATTTATGATTATATACTCTAGAATTTAAGTTGGTTAATTGGTTTTCTAATTGTCTGATGCAGGTGGTATAACTGGGAAATATTAATAATTATAAAAGGTTTTATTAAAATAAATAATTTATATAAAAATAAGACTTTCACATGGGTAGACATAGATAGTATCATAAAAAAAATATTTGCTTTGCGTCGTTATCTAGGGAGACTTTCTTACCTACGTTCATCTAGTGGTAGTGCTACTTCTTCACATTTGTTAAGTACGAAATTAAGGGTAGGTCCCTTAAAATTGTTAACAGTAAACTGCTTTGAACTTATTGCTGCCGTGCTACTAGCACGTCTCCTAAAGCACATGTTTCAGCTGCTTCACCAAGAAATTCCTATTACAAAGATCACTGCTTGTAAAGACAGCAGTACTGTTCTAGCTTGGCTAAATACTTCAAACTACAAGCTTAATACTTTTGTGTCACATCGTGTAGCAAAAATCACACATTAGGTAAGTGTCGAGAACAGGAACCACATCCCAATTCATAAAAATATTGCCGATCTATGCAGTCGACGCTTGAGTTGTTCGCAACTACTTAAAAATACGACCTGGTAGTCCAGTTCGACGTGGTTGTTTATAGGATAAGGGTGACAAACGAGCACACAGTCCATCTGATGGTAAGTGGTTGCTGTGGCCTATAGGCATCTACCTCTATCCTTGACGATAATGAGGAACTTTTCTGTTCCCTACTCACTCAGCTTTATGATGTTCACGCGCCAATGCATTATGTGAGACTCAAACACTTACCTGCTCCATGGCTCTCTGATGATCTGAAAAGGCTAATTTTGAAGAAGAATGCGGCATTATCAAAGCATAAGTAGTATTCCTAAAATCAACAGCGAAAAACCTAAGGAAATACACCAAAATCAGGAATCGCTACAACACATTATGTAGAGATGCACAACGACGCCATATTCAGACATCATTTGAGAATGGCAACTCATCTAGGGTATGGAAGTTTCTTAAAACAGTTGCAGTCGGTAGAACATCCCTAAATGCTTCAACTCCTAATGTTAATGTTGAACTATTAAGTGAACATTTTTCTAATCATTCTAACTGTTTTGATAGTGAACATAAACTGCAAACACTTCGTTCTCTTTTTGTCACTCCGACACCAAATTATCCTCCGTTCGTTTTTAGTTAGCTTACTGTATGTGATGTTAAGAAGATCATATTATCCATCTCCTCAAACGCTGTCGGTAGTGTGCTCATGTTATACCCCTTCCGAAGAGATCTAATCCCGTCACCCTCTCTGATTTCCGTCCCATCTCAATCTTACATTTACTTTCTAAAGACCTGGAATTACTTATTTGCCAAAAGCGGACCCTTTTCCTTAATAAGCACAATTTATTGAATTCTTTACAATCCGGTTTCCGTCCTGGTCATAGTACGGCTACTGCCTAAATCAAAGTTACTGATGATATACGGTGGGGTATGGATAATAAACAACTCACAGTCATGACCTTGCTTGATTTCTGTAATGCGTTCAATACTGTTGACTTTGAGTATGTTGTGTTCCCTTAACATATCTCCATCAGTAATTAACTGGTTTTAAAGTTATCTCTGCGGCCGTCAGCGGTGTATTCATGTCTCTCTCACTTATCTTGGTGTGATATTACTGCAGGCGCGCCACAGGGCGGCGTGTTGTTACCTTTACTATTTTTCATTTTCATTAATTCAATCACTCATACAATATCTTCTCTCTACCATATGTATGTGGATGATGTCTAGATTTACATGCAGTCAACTGTTGCCGAGAATTTGCTGAGAATTTGCCGAATGCAATCGTTTCATTGAATAACGATCTAAATATTATTCAGGATTGGAGTAAATCATAGGGCCTAAATGTATTACTAAAAAGTCACAGGCTATCGTTATTGATAGTCAGAGCTTTACCTCAAGAATTGACTGATTTAAAAAATTATAATCTCTTTATAATACATTTTTTTTTTTTGATCCATGTGGAACTGGAGAAAAATCTTCTCCAAATTGGGTACACACGAACAGTGTGTTCAGTTTGCGGAGGAGAGAGGACTCATCCCAGTAGATAAAATCTGCACATACTACCGGAGGTCAATGATTTTGACAAAAGAATCAGGGCAAGTTGGAAAAAGATCCCGGAAAAGCAATTGCCGCACCAAAACAGTCTCTCGTGCTATTAGGACCTAGTTTGAAAACGCACACTTGTCCCTCACTTTAATATTTTAAATTATGTATGCATTTAGTGAGGGACTGTCTTACCACTAAACGAGGACGGAGCTAGCCTGTGATGATGGCCTAGTAGTTTCTGACAGAACTGTGACTGACTGGTTCAGTTATAGCCGGGAAACAATAGCCATTTATGAACTAGAAAATCCAAGGGCGCAAGGGAAAGATAGCGGGCCCTAATAAAGTGGTTCAAATAGGTGAATCTAAATTTGGAAAAAGGAAGTATAACCGTGGGAGACACTTTGAAGGACATTGGGTGATTGGGATGATTGAAGATGCTACTGACGATCTGCGGCTTGAGGTGTGTCCTGATAATGAAAGGTCTGCGGACATATTGGTGCCTCTCATAAAAAACATGCCCAGGAAGGCTCCATCATTCACATAGATTATTGGAGCGCATATCTGAGCCTTTCTGAGCATGGATATATTCATAAAAGAGTCATAACGACCTAACTGAGAATTTGTGGCACCAGACGGGACATACACGTAACGCCTTGAGAGCCAGTGGAGAGGATTAAAAAAACATTTTAGACAACACCAAAACAAGCATAATTTTACGGATTGGTTGTCCGAGTACTTATGAAGACGAAAAATTAGGACAAACCGTTTAGATGCATATGAAGAGCTGATAAGTGCAATTAAACATGTATATAAAATATAATAAAGATTACTCTATTTTAGTTCCACCTTAGTACTTGTATTTCTAAGAATCTCCGGTGGAGGTTCGGTTGCCACTTACGACGACTCGACCTGGCAACATACAACGCACGCACCCTGAGGACTGACGAGAAGATTATGGAGCTAGAAGAAGAGATAGACAAGTTACGCTGGCATATTATAGGACTATCCGAAGTCCGAAGAGAGGGGGAGGAAACGGTAATCCTCGAACGGCAACTTGCTCTATTACCGGGAGGGCGACCATCTGTCCCAAGGAGGTGTCGGATTTATCGTCCACAAGTCTCTCGTTAACAACGTTGTGAAGAATGAGAGTGTGTCGACGACGGTTGCGTACCTTAAACTCAGAATCACCAAACGTTATTTCGCTGAAGGTCATACAGGTTTACGCACAAATCTCTGCACACCCCGATGAGGAGGTGGAGGAAATGTATGAGGATATCTCTAGAGCCATGCATTCTTCCAAAACCCAATATACGGTGTTAATGGGAGACTTCAATGCAAAACTAGGCACAAGAGAGAATGGTGAGCTGAAAGTAGGGAAATTTGAAATAGTGCAACAAAACCCAAGGGGCAAGCAGCGGCTGACTTCATGGAGAAAGAGGGACTCTTTATGATGAACTCTTTCTTCCAGAAGCGGCCCCACATGAAGTAGACCTGGTCGAGCCCAGACGGTTCGACAAAAAATGAGATTGACTTCATTGTGACGACCAAACGACAACTGTTCAGTGATTTCTCAGTGATCGCGAGGATGAAAACCGGCAGCGATCACCGAATGGTTAGAGGCACACTGAACCTAAACGTTAAGTTGGAGAGGTCTCGTCTAATGAAGTCAACGCTCCGTCCCCCTCGTGCTCTAATCCAAAGTCCCGAAACCTTTCAGCTCGAGTTACAAAACCGTTTTTAGTGCCTAGAAGAATGCAATGAAGTGGACGATACGAATGACAAGCTCGTGAAAACTGTCCATGCGGTCGGAACTAAGTTCTGCAAGACCCACCGCAGAAGAACACAAAAACTCTCCGATCACACTCTTAATCTCATGGCTGTTAGAAGGGAGATGAAGCTACATTCTTCAACAGATTTGACAGCATACAGGCAACTGAACAGACAGATCTCCAAATACATGCGGCGGGACTTATGCAACTTCAATACAGCTCGTATTGAAGAAGCGATCGAGCGGAACCAAGGCTCCAAAGTCTTTGCTAGAGATCTGTCTGCCAGAAAGAGCCAACTGTCAAATCTGAAGACAGAATGTGGCAGCATCGTTTCCGGGGCACCTGAGATTTTGAGTGAGATTAAGAGGTTCTATGGGCAGCTGTACATGTCATCGTTGGAGCTACACGCGAGTGTGAGTAACGATCCAAGAGCGAGTCTTATCCGACATAATTCCGATGATATCCCGGACGTCAGTCTGAGCTAGATTAGAATGGCTCTCCAGCGCCTTAAAAACGGCAAGGCCCCAGGCGAGGATGGAATTAAGCGGAGCTTCTGAAAGCGGGTGGAAAACCGGTACTTGAAGTCCTTTAGAAGCTCTTTAATTCCGTCCTCCATGGTGGCATTACACTGGAGGCGTGGAGCAGAAGTGTGGTGGTCTTGTTTTTCAAGAAAGGCGACAACGCTCCCTTGAAGAACTACAGACCGATTTCCCTTCTGAGCCGCGTCTACGTGCTGTTTTCGAGAGTCATTACGAATCGTCTCGCGCGCAGACTTGACGAATTCCAGCCTCCCGAAAATGTCGGTTTCTGAAAAAGCTTTACCACCATAGACCACATACATACCCTTCGGCAAATTGTACAAAAGTCAGAGGAGTACAATTTGCCACTATGTCTGGCATATGTGGACTATGAAAAAGCCTTTGATTTCGTCGAAATTTGGGCGGTGCTGCAGTCCCTTCAGCGGTGCCAAGTAGATTGTCGGTATATCGAAGTGCTGAAGTGCTTGTACAGTAGGGCTACGATGGCTATTCGAGTACAGAACCAGAGTACGAAACCTATCCAATTGCAGAGAGGTGTAAGACAGGGTGACGTCATATCGCCGAAACTCTTCACCGCTGCATTGGAAGACGTTTTCAAGCTTCTGGACTGGAGAGGTTACGGTATCAACATCAATGGCGTGTACATCACTCACCTTCGATTTGCCGACGATATAGTCCTTATGGCAGAATCGCTGGAGGACCTAAGCACTATGCTCAATGACCTCAATAGTGCTTCCCAACGGATAGGTCTCAAGATGAAAGTGGACAAAACAAAGATCATGTTTAATGTCCATGTCACACCTATGTGGAGGGACTGCTCATCCCGCAGCGCCGGAGCTGCCAAGGAGCACCGGAGCACGACTTCTCCGCTTCTAAACCCTCACCCCCCCACCCACTTCCCCGCTACTACCCCCCCTCCTCCCATAAGCCCCACCCTTTTCTTCATTTAATCTCCTCCCACATATCCCCTCCCTCCATTACATCAGACATACGGAAACGAGAATAATAATAAATAATATAATAAAGTAAAACGAGATAATGGTAACTAAACCATGGTATGTATATATACTAATGGTAAGTATAACTAACTAAATAGCGCTATTTTAACCTTAAAAATTTAACCATGAATATCTCCATAACCATGAGGTTCCGCAGGGTGGGAATGGCACAGGGGGGTAGCCCCCTCTGCCCGCTCCCACCCCTAAAACCTCATATATCGATGGTCCATATTGGAAAGTTTAACCCAAAAATCTAGGCATAAATATCAAGAGAAAGACTTTCAACACTTGAATTCTCCCCTGCATGTCCATACAGCTGCGAGACATGGACATTAACGGACAAACATGGAGAAAAACTTGCTAAACAGTAATAGCAATGGAAAGAAGCATGTTGAGAATCAGGCGTAGTGACAGAATCCGAAATGTGGAAATAAGAAGGAAGACAAAAGTAACACATATAACAACCCCTATAGACCACCTAAAATGGAGTTGGACAGGACATATGCTACGTTGCAAAACAAATAAATGGAGCAAACAAGTAACCTTATGGTGTCAAAGAGGGGACATCAGAAGACAAGGGCGTCCGAAAACAAGATGGAGTGACGATATCCACCTTACCCTAGGACCATACTGGACCAGAGTTGCAGAAGACCGATCTCAATGGAATGAAAAAAAAATTGTTGAATTTATACCGCCGCTTTGTTTGTAGTGCAGTCACCATTATCCAGCCTCCTGTCAGAGACGTTTTTAAAGGACACTATACAACAACCAACCACTAATCAACCGCGGTCGAAAAATATTTTGAGGAAATAAGGAAAGTACAGTTAAAGCGACACTGTTAGCACACCCTGACCCACGAGCACGCTTAGTCATCGTCACTGATGCCTTTGACAGTGTTATAGGCGCAGCGCTGCAGCTGAAATCTGGTTTAGAATGGATTTCTCTAAGATTTTCTCAAAGAAACTGAACAGCGCTCAACGAAAATACAGCTCGTACGATAGATAATTGCTGGCAATATACGAGAGCATATAATATTTTAGGTATATGGTCGAACTTAAACCATTCACTGTGTTTACCGATTATAAACCCAACATCTCTCAACCTCAACCTTTAAGAAAAATTCGGACAACTGCTCTCCTACACAATTTCGATGCCTCAATTATATCGCCCAATTTACAACTGATGTTCGCTACATTTCAGGAGAGAACAACATAGTGCCAGATGCCTTGTCTCGAGTAGATAACATTAGCAGTGCAGTCAACTTGGAGGATGTACGTGCAGCGCAGGAGACAGACGACAAACTTACACATCTTCGCCATCATACATCTTTGATGCTTACGCAGCTAGACCTGTCTGGCACCGGAATGAAACTGTACTACGATGTATCTGGTATGTCTCCACGGTTATACTTACCTAAAACATTACAATGCCAAGCTTTCGATACGAAGTTACTTGGGTGACTTTATAGCGAGAATCACGATTTAGCTGATGACAGCAAGATATGTATGGTCTAATATTCGAAAAGACTGACGACAATGAGCCTGTATCTGCGTTGATTGCTAACTCTCAAAAGTATCACGGCAAACACGATCTCCTGTACATGACTTTATTTCACCAACTAGCAGATTCGCTCACATGCATGTGGATTTTATCGGACTTTTGCCTATTTTTAAAGGATGTCGGTACTGCTTAACTGTTGCTGACCGGTTTAAACAATGGCCTGTAGTGACGCCTCTCTAAGACATAAAAGCTGAAACCGTAGCCAACGCATTCGTCACAGGTTGGATATCACGATTTGGTTGCCCTCAATAAATAACTACAGATAAAGGCAGGAAATTTGAGTGTTTCCTTTTTAAAGAGCTTTCCAAATTAACAGGCGCACATCACGTTACCACCACTGTTTACCACCCGGCTGCCAATGGACTCGTGGGGCGGTTCCACTGGCAGCTGAAAGCTGCCATCATGTGTCATGCTGTGAAAAGATAGTATGAAATCCTTCTATTAATTATTTTGCTTGGAGTAGGGAGATCTTGGAAAGAAGATATTGCATCTTCACCAGCAGAGCTTGTATATGGCGAAGCTCTAAGATTACCAGGCGAATTCTTCCACTCGACTTCCCCAGCAGTCATAGATTATAATGACGTTTTATCACGATTACGTCACAACATTCAATCTTTAAAGCCAACAATGGTAACAGAACATGGTACAACGAATGTTTTTGTACACAAAGACTTACGTAAATAATCACACGTATTGCTAAGACAAGACACCATTAAAAAAAGCTTTACAGCCGCCACACCCTGGACCTTTTAAAGTGGTAGAATGTAGTGATAAAACATTTAAAATCGATATTAATGGTAAAATCACTGTTTCCATTGACAGACTGAAGCATGCTTAGCTGCTTACCGAGACACAAGAAACTCACTTTTGAAGAACTGACAACAGTATTTACACAAATTGAGGCCGTCCTTAATTCCCGTCCACTTTTCGTGATTTCGTCAGACTCTGATGAAGTAGATATAGGTACTTACGTCTGGACACTTTTACTGGAGGTCCATTAGTGTCCTTACCTGAACCTGAACTGCATGATGTTAACCTTTTCCTCGAGAGAGATAGCAAATGCTTCGTATGAAGTTTCCGATGTTGACGTGGGAAGGCGCTAGTTCCTGTAACAATCATCTTGCGTCAGCGAGTTACTCACCGTTCCGCTCCGAGCAAAAAAATTAAATGTTTTCATAGACAGTTTTATTGTATTAAACAAATGCACAACCACAGTGGAGTGCCAAACTGAAATAGACAATTGAATCACCACGAAAAAGGATCGAACTGCAGTGAGTCAAAGACCTAGGTAAGTACTAGGCCTTACCTTTCCTACCATTTCTCTTTTTGTGCAAGCCAAAATACTATTCTTAGCAAACAAACGATTTACGATCGATACTAAAGCAATCGTTCAAATCTCATACAGTGTGGAAGAAAAAACTTGTATATGATATGGTTAAATTGGCTCGCCCTATTGGCTATTGCAAAAAAAAAATGTCATCTTGCGAGTTTTTTTTTTACTTATTATAAGACAGTGCTTGACTAATAGAAATGTCCGATATTGCAAAGGGGTTGGAGAAATTAATTATGTAATTCATATTCTCCGGTATGCATCTTATAGAATACCGAGAGACAGGTTACTCTGCGCTTGTGCTCGATTCTGACAAGATTGCTTTCAACCAAATCAAGGTAAGCCCGTCTCTCCACTGAGGCCAACGTTACTTGCCACTTCTTCTCAAATGGTTTCCATCAGTAGGGAAGCATTGAAGTGACTAGAAAAGTTGATTACAAAATGGTATATTTCATTAATGTAGTAAAAAGTGTTTATTCTCTAAAAAAACATTATTGATCAAACGAAAGGAGCAAATTTTACTAAATAAAAAAAGGAAATATTAGAAAATTATTAAATTTAATTGTATGGTCAGGCTATTGGGGTTTAATAAAAAACAATATGCGACATTACTTATACTTCAATTGATAAAAATACTTACTAAAAGCATTGAATAACTTAGAACCCACTTTAAAGTAGGTACTTACTTATCTTCACGCACAATCCCTGACGGGGTAGCCAGAGAGAACAGATCGCCAAGTGTCACGATCCTTACATATCTCTTTCGCTTTTAAAGTAGGTACATTTACGAATAAATGTTCTGAGCAGTCGTGTATAGCGTCAACCGCTTATTTTAAATGGAGTCACCCGGACACGGCTACTTAATACTTTTATAGACCTGATTATAGTGACCAGAGTGTGTGACAATAAAAAATATAATATATTTTGTTGATAGTGGAGGGTACAAAATTAGCCCAGATGAATAATTCATCTACTGGGGTAAGTTGTGTTTAAATATGTATGAATTATTATAACATAGAGCGATGGATAGCCCTCATTTTGGAAACTATAGAACTCCTTCACTCAGATGGGCTCTTCCAATAATCTTTAGAGAGGTTCCCGAGCGATATAGCCAGGTTTATTAATAGAGCTATCTATATTCTATATAGCTCTATTTTTTCTTTGAGTGTTGATTCATCGCTTCATATAATTTTATTCAAAAATTATAAGCCTTTTTTAATCTTATAATCTCTAAATACGTAATGAAAGGAACAGATGAACTTGTTTTTTTTTTATGTTTAAACCCTGAATAAGGCACAATTTGGTGTTAAATGTTACGGTATTGTCAATTTTGTTATTAAGTCAAATTTACTCCTTTTGTTTTTAATTGCATTTGCTAGCCTAACTGTTAATTGCACAGTTTAGCACAGTTAACTTTAAAGATGTATTTGAAAAATATCATTCATTTGTGGTCGTGGTGTACATGAATGCAAAATAACGTACAAATTTTTGGCCTTCAAAATCTCTCCGTCCTCCTGAGTCTACTGTGTACTACTGTTTTTGAGAAACATTTAAATCATTTACACGAGTCGTCCCAAGCGTAGACCCGAGGAATGCCATCTTCCTGAACAAACTGGTTTCCGTAAAAGGTTTAGTATCATAGACCACATACATACCCTGCCCCACTTCTTCGTTATGCCCTGCGTATGAGGACCGTGAGAAAACCTTTAATTCAGTTGGAATGCGGGTGGTGCTACAGTCTTTTTGGCGGTGCCAAGTTGACAGGCGGTATATCTAGTTGCTGAAGTGCTTGAATAGTAAGGCTACAATGACTTTACAAGTACACAACTTGAGCACGAAACTGCAGAGAGTTGTAAGAAAGGTTTTTTGATTATATATGGGTGACAAACGAGCTTAGAGTCCACCCGATGGTTAGTGGATGCTGTGGCCCATAGACATCAACAGTCAACCTCAATTAAGAACCGAAATGAAGATGCGTTGTCACCCCTGAGGACCAAGACGGAAATCCTTGATTCCAGTAAAAGGGTATTCGATTCATCATTACACTCACAATACAAAACACAGAAACATCAAGTTGTTATTTTACGCTGCTTTTCTATGAGAGCATGGTCCTACCCCGGTCAAGCCGACCTATTCGTGCTACAACCATAATATAGCTGCAGCGTGGCTCTACCACGACAAAATGGTTCGTATATTGTCATTGATATAGCGTGTCGTTTTCGATGCATTGTCGGAACTCGTAATCAAAAATAACACTAATTATATCAAATTTAACTAAAATCTTACAAATAATTAATTAATTTATTTACTTTTTTTATATACATACTTGATTTAAGAATTCCAAATTAAACCATATTAGACTTCCAATTAGCCAGTGTACAAAACGGCATTTTTATGGGTTATTTTATTTTATTTTTATAGGCATAACTTTATAAATTTTATTTTTTAACTAGCTTTTAATTTTTACAACGAGATTTTTCAATCAAAATTATCAATCTTTTAATTAGTTACCTAAATAAATTTTCCATATACAGCATAAGTTAACTTTCTGATATGATGTAGCAGCTTTGCTTCAATAGATAATAAACGATAAGTGAGAGCGATTGTTATAATAAATTATATATATAATATTCTATATGAAAAATTCAAAAACACACGCCTCCTGTAATTGCTGAGAGAGTTACGGACTTATAGATCAGCTGCTGCGCTGTCCCTCTGCAGAGAGTAGCAGATGTAACACATGACCTCAAAGTATTTAATTTCTTGAAGTGTAGGTTTCCTCGCGATGTGATGATGATTCCTTCACCGCCGAGCATGTGGTAAATCAGCACATAAAGCAACTAATGTTTTTATAGTGTTAATTATTTGTTTTAGTTTTATTTATCTTTGATGATTGCATATAATCGTAAATATGTGTTATAATAAATTAAGATAATACGTTAAATTGCTTGTAAGCTACGCAAATTTATGACTTAATTGTTAAAAATTAATGACGGCTCCGTGGCGCAGTGGCTTAGCAATGAGTTGCTGCGTTGGGGGGCGCGGGTTCGAATCCCGCACGGAACAAGTATTTGTATGGCCTACAAATGATTGTTCCGGGTCTGGATGTTTGTCCTTGTGAAATTTGTGTTTGTAAACTGCCTTCACGATACAGGAGAAAATCCTAGTGTGGGGGTAACGTTTTTTAAGAAAAAAAAAAATTTAGGCTCGTAATCGTTTTAACAAAGCACCGCGACCGCGGCCTGACGTAAATATTTGGCACTTACAAATTCCTGGTCCATAAGAGATGAATTCATAAAAGCCAGGTGCAACTACTTTGTTTTAAATAATTAGTAAAGTTTTAATCTCAGTGTCGTTTATAGTTAAACTAAAAACATTATTATCCTCCTTTAGGGGTAGATATTTGTCTCCAAATTTAAATGGGACCACCCTTTGTGATTTGGAATCTTAAATATGAGATCACTCTTGAAATATAACCTACTTAATATAAAATAAAGAGTCATCAAAATCAGTTTATAATTAACATAGTCATCGCGTATAGCACATATAAGCAAAAAAAAACGTATAGGAGAATTGGGAACTCCTTCACCTTGTTAAGAGTCGGTTAAAAGCCATTTAAGAATTATTAATTAAAAATAAAAAGCTAAAACATTAAGCAAAACCTAAGTAAATTCATTTTTAGAACAATAATAACGGATATTTGTCTATGAGCTTGCTTTAAAAGAAAATCTACTGGGAAATAACGAGAACCAATTTTACAATTGTTTGTTAAAAGCATTCCTTCAACGTTAATATTACCTACTTCCTTTCGTATTTATACAACTCTCCCGGGTTGAATGTTCTTATTTTTATCATCGAATGTTTATTTTGTATAAATCATCTCGAATCGAATCAAATTTTGAAAATTACCTGACTGCAAAATAACTCAAGTGATTTTAAATTTAATTACATTTAATAATAATATATATGTGCCATTTTGTTCGATAACTTGATGCCATCTTGTAGGTAGTGCTATAATTCCGTTGCTGTTAAAATCTTTTGATATTTAATCAAAAAAATGCGACAAGTAGTTTGGACAGTCCTGTCTTACTGTTAACCTAACATCACCCAAAGAAGTCTGAAGAGACCGAATTTGGTGAAAATTTCCAGTAAAAAGGGTCTCCGGTTCTCTACACTCACCATACGAAACAGCAGCGTTAAACTGCATCTTGGATACATTAACACTTCCCAACCAAGCTCTCTCAATTTTTGCTGACTGGCCAAAGATGTGTGTGGTCTGGCGTTATCATGATGAAAGAGCACTCCTTTTCTGTTGATGAATTCCAGCCGTTTTTTTGGATGTTTTGTTTGAGTCTTTTGTTTGAAGCGCAGTCTGCGGAATTCAACACCCCTGGGACATGTCTCCAGTTTAGAGACGTCCCAGAATTCTGGATTTGAGACACGCGGTTTGCCACAAAGACCTCAAGATTGTGAGGTGCAGCTCTAAGCCAGCAAAGTACTATCTCACTGTCCGACGAAGCGTAGACGTCCGTAATGTCGATTACAGACTTCAAAGACGAGTGAACGTGGTTGAGGAGTCGCGTGAGAAGAGCGGCTCCGGAAAGTTCAAATTTAGGGATAGTTAAGCGAGTGGTGGATGGGAGTAGTGATGACAGGGATAATGCACACAATTAATGGAAGGAAGGACGTGCACTTAAAATGACGTAAGAGACAATGACTTGCAATATCACAGTCATAACAAATCCCTGCCCCACTTCTCCCAAGGCCACTACACTAGAAAAGACACACCACCGATAATACGATACCTGTTTCACCTCTAAGCGAGGCAGACTCTGCATGGCTGACTTAGCGATTCAAGCTAGGTAAGACGTATCATTTTGTTTTATTACGCGGATCTTAGGTAATTAATTTTTAAAAACGGAAAGCGTGACATCATCACTAACTATCGTCCAATATCGTTACTCCCGTCTATGTCTAAGCTCCTTGAAAGAATAATAAACACTAGACTTATAAAATATTTAGAAGATAATGAAATTCTCTCAAATGGTCAATTCGGTTTTCGAAGAAGTAAATCAACTACGGACGCTATACATATTTTTACAGAATTTATTGTGCAAAAATTAGATTCCAATAAAAAATGTATCACAATCTTTATTGATCTGCAAAAAGCTTTTGACACTATTTCATCTTCTAAACTGATCGAGAAACTTGAAAAAATGGGTATTAGAAATGTACAATTACAACTTTTTAGAGATTACCTACAAAATCGCTCACAACGAGTTAGGATAGGAGAGATTTTTAGTGATGAAAGACCAATCAATTATCCGTAATTGATTGGTCTTTGTATGGATTTGGTACTCCGGTACCACAAGGAAGTATTCTCGGTCCAACTCTCTTCCTTTGCTACATAAACGATCTTTGTCAATTAAACATCCCAAATTGTAAAATAATCTCATACGCTGACGACACAACCCTCTCGTTTTACGGTGACTCTTGGGAAGAAGTTTTCAAAATTGCACAGGATGGTTTCAAAATAGTGTGTCACTGGCTTGCTCTAAATAGTCTCACTTTAAATACCGATAAAACCAAATATGTAATGTTTTCCATCCGAAATTCAACCTGTATTACAAATAAATTTTAATTAGTTACCTAAATAAATTTTCCATATACAGCATAAGTTAACTTTCTGATATGATGTAGCAGCTTTGCTTCAATAGATAATAAACGATAAGTGAGAGCGATTGTTATAATAAATTATATATATAATATTCTATATGAAAAATTCAAAAACACACGCCTCCTGTAATTGCTGAGAGAGTTACGGACTTATAGATCAGCTGCTGCGCTGTCCCTCTGCAGAGAGTAGCAGATGTAACACATGACCTCAAAGTATTTAATTTCTTGAAGTGTAGGTTTCCTCGCGATGTGATGATGATTCCTTCACCGCCGAGCATGTGGTAAATCAGCACATAAAGCAACTAATGTTTTTATAGTGTTAATTATTTGTTTTAGTTTTATTTATCTTTGATGATTGCATATAATCGTAAATATGTGTTATAATAAATTAAGATAATACGTTAAATTGCTTGTAAGCTACGCAAATTTATGACTTAATTGTTAAAAATTAATGACGGCTCCGTGGCGCAGTGGCTTAGCAATGAGTTGCTGCGTTGGGGGGCGCGGGTTCGAATCCCGCACGGAACAAGTATTTGTATGGCCTACAAATGATTGTTCCGGGTCTGGATGTTTGTCCTTGTGAAATTTGTGTTTGTAAACTGCCTTCACGATACAGGAGAAAATCCTAGTGTGGGGGTAACGTTTTTTAAGAAAAAAAAAATTTAGGCTCGTAATCGTTTTAACAAAGCACCGCGACCGCGGCCTGACGTAAATATTTGGCACTTACAAATTCCTGGTCCATAAGAGATGAATTCATAAAAGCCAGGTGCAACTACTTTGTTTTAAATAATTAGTAAAGTTTTAATCTCAGTGTCGTTTATAGTTAAACTAAAAACATTATTATCCTCCTTTAGGGGTAGATATTTGTCTCCAAATTTAAATGGGACCACCCTTTGTGATTTGGAATCTTAAATATGAGATCACTCTTGAAATATAACCTACTTAATATAAAATAAAGAGTCATCAAAATCAGTTTATAATTAACATAGTCATCGCGTATAGCACATATAAGCAAAAAAAAACGTATAGGAGAATTGGGAACTCCTTCACCTTGTTAAGAGTCGGTTAAAAGCCATTTAAGAATTATTAATTAAAAATAAAAAGCTAAAACATTAAGCAAAACCTAAGTAAATTCATTTTTAGAACAATAATAACGGATATTTGTCTATGAGCTTGCTTTAAAAGAAAATCTACTGGGAAATAACGAGAACCAATTTTACAATTGTTTGTTAAAAGCATTCCTTCAACGTTAATATTACCTACTTCCTTTCGTATTTATACAACTCTCCCGGGTTGAATGTTCTTATTTTTATCATCGAATGTTTATTTTGTATAAATCATCTCGAATCGAATCAAATTTTGAAAATTACCTGACTGCAAAATAACTCAAGTGATTTTAAATTTAATTACATTTAATAATAATATATATGTGCCATTTTGTTCGATAACTTGATGCCATCTTGTAGGTAGTGCTATAATTCCGTTGCTGTTAAAATCTTTTGATATTTAATCAAAAAAATGCGACAAGTAGTTTGGACAGTCCTGTCTTACTGTTAACCTAACATCACCCAAAGAAGTCTGAAGAGACCGAATTTGGTGAAAATTTCCAGTAAAAAGGGTCTCCGGTTCTCTACACTCACCATACGAAACAGCAGCGTTAAACTGCATCTTGGATACATTAACACTTCCCAACCAAGCTCTCTCAATTTTTGCTGACTGGCCAAAGATGTGTGTGGTCTGGCGTTATCATGATGAAAGAGCACTCCTTTTCTGTTGATGAATTCCAGCCGTTTTTTTGGATGTTTTGTTTGAGTCTTTTGTTTGAAGCGCAGTCTGCGGAATTCAACACCCCTGGGACATGTCTCCAGTTTAGAGACGTCCCAGAATTCTGGATTTGAGACACGCGGTTTGCCACAAAGACCTCAAGATTGTGAGGTGCAGCTCTAAGCCAGCAAAGTACTATCTCACTGTCCGACGAAGCGTAGACGTCCGTAATGTCGATTACAGACTTCAAAGACGAGTGAACGTGGTTGAGGAGTCGCGTGAGAAGAGCGGCTCCGGAAAGTTCAAATTTAGGGATAGTTAAGCGAGTGGTGGATGGGAGTAGTGATGACAGGGATAATGCACACAATTAATGGAAGGAAGGACGTGCACTTAAAATGACGTAAGAGACAATGACTTGCAATATCACAGTCATAACAAATCCCTGCCCCACTTCTCCCAAGGCCACTACACTAGAAAAGACACACCACCGATAATACGATACCTGTTTCACCTCTAAGCGAGGCAGACTCTGCATGGCTGACTTAGCGATTCAAGCTAGGTAAGACGTATCATTTTGTTTTATTACGCGGATCTTAGGTAATTAATTTTTAAAAACGGAAAGCGTGACATCATCACTAACTATCGTCCAATATCGTTACTCCCGTCTATGTCTAAGCTCCTTGAAAGAATAATAAACACTAGACTTATAAAATATTTAGAAGATAATGAAATTCTCTCAAATGGTCAATTCGGTTTTCGAAGAAGTAAATCAACTACGGACGCTATACATATTTTTACAGAATTTATTGTGCAAAAATTAGATTCCAATAAAAAATGTATCACAATCTTTATTGATCTGCAAAAAGCTTTTGACACTATTTCATCTTCTAAACTGATCGAGAAACTTGAAAAAATGGGTATTAGAAATGTACAATTACAACTTTTTAGAGATTACCTACAAAATCGCTCACAACGAGTTAGGATAGGAGAGATTTTTAGTGATGAAAGACCAATCAATTATCCGTAATTGATTGGTCTTTGTATGGATTTGGTACTCCGGTACCACAAGGAAGTATTCTCGGTCCAACTCTCTTCCTTTGCTACATAAACGATCTTTGTCAATTAAACATCCCAAATTGTAAAATAATCTCATACGCTGACGACACAACCCTCTCGTTTTACGGTGACTCTTGGGAAGAAGTTTTCAAAATTGCACAGGATGGTTTCAAAATAGTGTGTCACTGGCTTGCTCTAAATAGTCTCACTTTAAATACCGATAAAACCAAATATGTAATGTTTTCCATCCGAAATTCAACCTGTATTACAAATAAATTTAAAATCATAGCACATTCATGTAATATGACCTCTATTTCAAATTGTAAATGTCCTGATATTGAAAATACAAATAACATTAAGTACCTCGGCATAATAATAGACAAGAATCTAACTTTCAAAGAACATATAAACTATTTAGTTCAAAAAATTAGAAAGCTTATCTACATATTTAAAAACTTAAGACATATCGCAAATTGGAATTTAATTAAAACTGTATATGAATCGTTAGGTAAATCTATCCTGTCCTATAGCATTTCTGTATGGAGAGGCTCTTGTAAAACATTAATGATGGAAGTTGAAAAGGTACAAAGGATGATATTAAAAATTGCCTTGAAAAAACCTAGGACGTATCCGACTACGAACTTATACGCAGAAGCCAATGTGTTAACGGTTCGAAAAATTTACATATTATCAATAATCTTAAAAAAACATAGTTGTATTGATTTGTTGGATAATATAAGGAACTCTGGTACGAGGAGAGATTATGAAGTCTGTGAAATTATTACGGTAAAAACATTTTTTGCTCAAAAGTTTTTCAGTTTTAGAGGTAGTCGATTATATAACAAAGCAAACAAATTACACCGTATCATTAACCTAACTAAATTTGAATGTAAAAAGAAAATTTCAAATTGGCTGCTTAAACTTGATTACGAAAAAACAGAACAATTACTGCAGATTGCATCTTAACATACCACGTACGAGTTAACCCACACATACACACATACACACACTCACACACACACACACACACACACACACTCACACACACACACAAACACACAAACAATAAGATTAACTGCTTGCGCGTATGCTCTCTCGCAAACGGAAAAAAGTCTCTGCTATATACGTATAATAAAAAAAAAAAAAGAAACATCTAGTTGATCATTCTAATGGGGAGCCGGGAGATCCATAGCACAGGGTATCCTAGTGTGGACTCCCGTCTCCCACAAATTTATGTACCTCTTTGTTTTTTTTTTGTTATAAAAAATATATATGTTTTTAAAAGATAAAATATGCAATTATACAATTTGTGGGAGAAAATAATAAAGGTTTATTTTATTTTATTTATTTTTTTATCATCTTTACCACCTGAATCTGGATGACGAAACGACGAATGGAATCATTACCACTCTTCACAAGCCCACTGCTGAACATAGGCCTCCCACAAGGAATGCCATAAATCACGGTCCCGAGCCACCTGCATCTATTGACATGCATGTCTGTTGTGTTGTTCTGCGACGGGCCTTACAGAACTTAGCTCCAACCGCATGGACAGTTTCCACAAGCTTGTCATTCATATCGTCCACTTCATTGCAATCTTCTAGGTACTGAAAACGATTTTATAACTCGAGTTGATAGTGTTCGGGGCTTTGGGTTAGAGCACGAGGGGGACGGTGCGGACTTCATTAGACATGACCTCTCCGGTTTAACGTTTAGGTACTGTGCCTTTCACCATTTGGTGATCGCTGCCAGTTTTCACGCTCGCGATCACTGAGACATCACTGAACAGGAGCTCGACCAAGTCCACTTTCTGTGATCTGTCATTATAAAGAGTCTCTCTTTCTCCATAAAGTTCGTTAGTTGCTGACTCCTTGAGCTCTGTTACCCTATTCAGAATTTCCTTAGTTTCAGCACACCATTCTCTTTATTGTTTAGTTTTACGTTTTAGTCTACCATTAACACCATATAGTGGGTTTTAAAGGAATGAATGGCTCTAGAGATCTTATCATACGTTTCCTCCACCTCCTCACCGGGATGTGTAGAGGTTGGTGCGTAAACATGTTTAAACTCCAGCGAATACCGTTTGGTGATTCTGAGTATAAGGCACGCAATCCTCGTGGACACACACTCCCAATTTTTACAACGTTGTTAAAGAGAGACTTGTGGACGGTAATCCGACACCTCTTTGGGGCAGATGGTCGCCCTTCCGGCGATAGAACCAGTTTTTATTACCGTGTCCTTTACCTCTATTCGGACCTGACCTTCGGACCTTATCTATCTCTTTTTCCAGCTCCAGGATCCTCCCGTTATTCCTCAACAACCAAACCTACACCAGAGAGTTTTATAACCCCCTGTTCCGCCACTTCCATGGACGCCACCGTAGCCAGGAATAGTGGGGCCGCCGGGGAGTTGGGGCTGTTTGTTTGTGTCGTTGCTCATGGGGGTATATTGCCATAGTTGCCACTGAGTATTCTTACCCGCTACTACACGGGCCAAGCTAATGAAATATAATATCTTTATTATAATGGATTTCCGCAAAGGAATGCCTAACTTTAGTAATTTTATTCAATCTCATAAATAATAAAAAAAAATCATAACACTGAACTCAGCCAAGGACATTTATGGTCAATATTAGCAATAGATAAGAAGACATAATATCTGGACCTGGCTCGCTAAATGATTGACCCATAGGATGGTTTGCCAACCAATATTACTCTATAATTGTTGTCGTTTCTGCGAACGCGCTACATGCTGAATGCGGTGCTCCTCGATACCGCTCGCATCGTCCGCCGTTTTCCTTTCCTTTTATAACCATTGGCTGTTTGTTTCCCCCTGCCAACGGCTTTCTTCTGGTTGGGTTTTTATTTATTTATTTTACTTTATTTTATGAATAGTATTTTATTCAACATAATATATTTAATTTAACATTTTTATCTATAATTAATAATTACAGATCCTAACCAGATGTATAATGAAAATAGCAAAATAAAACTAGCGATAACGTTGTTTGTTGCGTGTCTTTGAAATATTTTTTTATATCTCTGACATGCAAGTTTTGGCTACGATGTTTGAATTAAAATTGTAATTAACAATAGAATAGTATTAGAATAGAATAGAATAGAGTAGAATAGAGTAGAATAGAGTAGAATAGAGTAGAATAGAATAGAGTAGAATAGAGTAGAAATGAGTAGAATAGAGTAGAATAGAGTAGATTAGAGTAGAATAGAGTAGAATAGAGAAGAATAGAGTAGAATAGAGTAGAATAGAGTAGAATGGAATAGAATGGAGTAGAATGGAGTAGAATGGAGTAGAATGGTGTTGAATAGAATAGAATAGAATAGAATATAATAGAATAGAATGAAATAGAATAGAATAGAATAGAATAGAATGAAATAGAATAGAATAGAATAGAATAGAATAGAATAGAATAGAACAGAATAGAATAGAACATAATAGAACAGAATACAGACTAGAACATACTAGAACAGAATAGAATAGAATAGAATAGAATAGAATAGAATAGAATAGAGTATAATAGAGAAGAGTAGAGTAGAGTAGAATAGAGTAGAGTAGAATAGAATAGAATATAATAGAGTAGAGTAGAGTAGAGTAGAGTAGAGTAGAGTAGAGTAGAGTAGAGTAGAGTAGAGTAGAGAAGAGTAGAGTAGAGTAGAGTAGAGTAGAGTAGAGTAGAGTAGAGTAGAGTAGAGTAGAGTAGAGTAGAGTAGAGTAGAGTAGAGTAGAGTAGAGTAGAGTAGAGTAGAGTAGAGTAGAGTAGAGTAGAGTAGAGTAGAGTAGAGTAGAGTAGAGTAGAGTAGAGTAGAGTAGAGTAGAGTAGAGTAGAGTAGAGTAGAGTAGAGTAGAGTAGAGTAGAGTAGAGTAGAGTAGAGTAGAGTAGAGTAGAGTAGTGTAGAGTAGAGTAGAGTAGAGTAGGATAGAATGGGATAGAATGGGATAGAATGGAATAGAATGGAATAGAATGGAATAGAATGGAATAGAATGGAATAGAATGGAATAGAATGGAATAGAATGGAATAGAATGGAATAGAATGGAATAGAATGGAATAGAATGGAATAGAATGGAATAGAATGGAATAGAATGGAATAGAATGGAATAGAATGGAATAGAATGGAATAGAATGTAATAGAACGGAATAGAACGGAATAGAACGGAATAGAACGGAATAGAACGGAATAGAACGGAAAAGAACGGAATAGGACGGAATAGAATGGAATAGAATGGAATAGAATGGAATAGAATGGAATAGAATGGAATAGAATGGAATAGAATGGAATAGAATGGAATAGAATGGAATAGAATGGAATAGAATGGAATAGAATAGAATAGAATAGAATAATTTTTACGTAGTTCTTATTGAAAGTCATTTTTTTACTTTATCACTGGTTCGAAAAAAGACCTCTGTCCTGGGAAGAACCAGGAAGAAACCCAGCGGGACTTGTTTTTTAATATTGTGGGTGGCGGCGGGGATCGAACCCGGGTTGCTTGCGTACTGTGAAATTTTCAGCGAGCGCGAGGGTCTAAACCCTAAGCTACAGAATACCAAAGTATATTTATGTATACTTCTTATGAATTGGTCACTTAAAATATTGAATTTAGTATATTAACTATTCCAACTAAGTATAAAATACTCGGGCTCTCACGATAATAGTGAAAAATCAGATTTAATTTTATGACTCATGAGTATCACAGTCCGTTGCTTCATAAGAATAAAGTTCTTTAGAGTGTGACATAATAGATACTACTTTCTCGTGGTCTCATCAATTGAAAGAAGTTAGCAGAAAGACTTTTGCTGCTATGGGATTATTGCGGCGTTTACGTTCTTTCCTTCCCATTCCTACTAAAATTATGTTAGCGGACAGAGTTCTACGGTCAGCCGGAGAACTTATACTCGCACCACATTCATATCGAACTAAATACTTTAAAAACTCCTTCACAGTTAAGGCCATCTGCTTATGGAATGATCTTCCTTCGCAAATTCGTCGTGCGAAAACACTAGAAAAGTTTAAGACTGACGTCAAAAATTACTACCTAACAGTGCATTAACTACTGGTCATCATTTGCGACATGTATTTTTTGTATCCTCTCTGTATTTTTTATTTAATTTTTATGTATATTTGCCTACTTAATCTTATGTATGTCTATTATATTTTGAATGTATATATTAGTGTATTATTTTTTTTTTCATTATGTATCAGTTTAGTTTATTTAGGTATTAGTATGTAAGTTTACTATAATATACACCACCTCCCACTGTCCAATAGAACAACTTTCTCCTAATCTTAAGGTTGTCTAAGGTAAGGAAGAGATCGCTTATTAGCGATAAGACCGCCTTATTGTACCTACCTCTTAAGTTTTACTCCTTGTCATTTGTTCTTTTTTATCGTTTTTTTGTGGTGTACAATAAAGTATAAATAATAATAATAATAATAATAATCTATTATTGCATGATTAGCTCACCTGATTATCACGTTTCTTGGTTCGTTTTATTGAGTTTAAAGCTATTTATGTGATTTATTAATATATTTTCACTGCTGTCGCTTTTTAATTGTAGAATCAAATGTTGAAATTACTATTCAATATAAAGTGTACCTACCTAATTTGTTGAAGATATACGATATAAGAGTTAAAATATTGTTTTACGCAGGTCAGCATTTTTAGTCGTCCTAGTACGCAGTTTAGTTCACGAGTATTGTTAAAATTTTGAAGAAATATAAATGAGGTGTTTGATTACCCTCTCTTGAAGACTTCAAAGATACTCTTGAAATAAAACGGCGCTTGATGTCGGAGAAATCTTCATAGTACGAAATACTCAATAATTTTCAATTTTTGAACAAGATTATAATGATGACGTTGGGGACGTTGTTTTGATATCTTGACAAGATACTGAGACACTAATAAATAATATTATTTCACGTTACAACTGCAGATTGGGCGATATTATTATAATATAGTATTATAATGTTTTAGATTTGATACTTGAAATCAAACTTGTCTACACTTAAGTAATAAATACTAATAAATAAATACTGAAGTATTTCATCATCATCATTACAGCCCTTCACAAGTCCACTGCTGAACATAGGCCTCCCCCAAAGAATGCCACAAAGCACGGTCCTGAGCCACCTGCATCCATCGACTTCCTGCATATCTTACCAGGTCGTCACTCCATCTAGTGGGGGGACGCCCTACACTTCGCCTGCCGGTACGAGGCTGCCACTCGAGAACCTTTCTTCCCCATCGGTTGTCGGTTCTTCGAGCTATATGGCCGGCCCATTGCCACTTCAGCTTACTAATCCGTTGGGCTATGTCGGTCACTCTAGTTCTACTGCGGATATCCTCATTTCTGAGTTTATCACGCAGAGAAACTCCGAGCATAGCCCTCTCCATAGCTCGCTGAGCAACCTTGAGCTTCCTCATCCGGCCAGCAGTGAAGGACCACGTCTCAGTTCCGTATGTCATCACTGGCAACACGCACTGGGTGTACAGTCTCGTTTTCAAGTTTTGAGGTATACCTGACGAGAAGATGTGCCGTAATTTCCCGAACGCTGCCCAACCGAGTTGAATTCGTCGATTGACACACTGAACCTAAACGTTAAGTTGGAGAGGTCTCGTCTAATGAAGTCAACGCTCCGTCCCCCTCGTGCTCTAATCCAAAGTCCCGAAACCTTTCAGCTCGAGTTACAAAACCGTTTTCAGTGCCTAGAAGACTGCAATGAAGTGGACGATTTGAATGACAAGCTCGTGGAAACTGTCCATGCGGTCGGAGCTAAGTTCTGCAAGACCCGCCGCAGAAGAACACAAAAACTCTCCGATCACACTCTTAATCTCATGGCTGTTAGACGGGAGATGAAGCTACATTCTTCAACAGATTTGACAGCATACAGGCAACTGAACAGACAGATCTCCAAATGCATGCGGCGGGACTTACGCAACTTCAATACAGCTCGTATTGAAGAAGCGATCGAGCGGAACCAAGGCTCCAAAGTCTTTGCCAGAGATCTGTCTGCCAGAAAGCGCCAACTGTCAAAGCTGAAGACAGAATGTGGCAGCATCGTTTCCGGGGCACCTGAGATTTTGAGTGAGATTGAGAGGTTCTATGGGCAGCTGTACACGTCATCGTTGGAGCCGCACGCAAGTGTGAGTAACGATCCAAGAGCGAGTCTTATCCGACATTATTCCGATGATATCCCGGACGTCAGTCTGAGCGAGATTAGAATGGCTCTCCAGCACCTTAAAAACGGCAAGGCCCCAGGCGAGGATGGAATTACAGCGGAGCTTCTGAAAGCGGGTGGAAAACCGGTACTTGAAGTCCTTCAGAAGCTCTTTAATTCCGTCCTCCATGGTGGCATTACACCGGAGGCGTGGAGCAGAAGTGCGGTGGTCTTGTTCTTCAAAAAAGGCGACAACGCTCTCTTGAAGAACTACAGACCGATTTCCCTTCTGAGCCGCGTCTACGTGCTGTTTTCGAGAGTCATTACGAATCGTCTCGCGCGCAGACTTGACGACTTCCAGCCTCCCGAACAAGCCGGTTTCCGAAAAGGCTTTAGCACCATAGACCACATACATACCCTTCGGCAAATTGTACAGAAGTCCGAGGAGTACAATTTGCCACTATGTCTGGCGTATGTGGATTATGAGAAAGCCTTTGATTCCGTCGAAATTTGGGCGGTGCTGCAGTCCCTTCAGCGATGCCAAGTTGACTGTCGGTATATCGAAGTATTGAAGTGCTTGTACAGTAGGGCTACGATGGCTATCCGAGTACAGAACCAGAGTACGAAACCTATCCAATTGCAGAGAGGTGTAAGACAGGGTGACGTCATATCCCCGAAACTCTTTAGCTGCATTGGAAGATGTTTTCAAGCTTCTGGACTGGAAAGGATACGGTATCAACATCAATGGCGAGTACATCACTCACCTTCGATTTGCCGACGATATAGTCCTTATGGCAGAATCGCTGGAGGACCTAAGCACTATGCTCAATGACCTCAAAAGTGTTTCCCAACGGATAGGTCTTAAGATGAACATGGACAAAACAAAGATCATGTTTAATGTCCATGTCACACCTATGCCGATAGTTGTTGGGAACACTAAGCTCGAAGTTGTTGACGAGTATGTTTACCTGGGACAAATAGTCCGACTAGGTAAGTCCAACTTCGACCGAGAGGTCAATCGACGAATTTAACTGAAGTATTTAAGTGTGATTAATTTTTAGGAACATTATCTATATGATTTATTATAATAACTATCTTTATAGACCCGCGGCTCCGCTCGCGTTTAATTAAACACCGACCAATTTTTTATTGCACCGTGGATTAAACCACAAATATAGCCTATCCTATTCTAGTTATCTATTGTTACTTATATTATTTTGGCTAATTTTATCAAAATACATGCAGTTGTTTTTACAAGATTGACCCACAAACATAAAAACAACCAAACAAACTTTCACATTTATAATATTAGTAGGATAGTATTACAAGTGAGCTACTTCTATTCTCATATATATAAATAAAAATGAAGATGCTTTTTTACCATCTAGAGATCAAGATGGAACGCATCGTTATTAGCAAAGGGTCTCCGGTTTCCTCACTCATTATTTGAGTCGACATATTCATGTTACATCTGCTCTACCTCGTAAAAATTCTGAGTGGCCTGTGTATTTAGGTCGTTTATTTAAAGGTAGTTAGATCGGCAGTTGTTAAGTTAGTTTTTAACAATAAACAGAGTGAAACTAGCAGGAAGATGGGCAGCAGCGTCTTCCTAATACTGATAACAACTAGGTAATAAATAAAATGCGGTGTCCAACCCGCCCACCTATCGTGGCAACTAAGGCAAATATCTCACAATCTTTGAAAGGATGTAATTAGTTAATCTATTGTACTAGTATTTAGCGGATCCCATGAGATCTTTCAAATATTATTCATAGTAAGCATTTATGTGACGAAATGCTTTCACCCGATGGTAAGTGAGCATCGCCGCCCATAAGCATCCGCAACACTAAAGGAATTGCATGTGAATTTCTGACCTTTTAAAAACGAGTTCATTATTTACTTGAAGGTCTCTAAGTCGTATTGGTACGGCAAAACTATTGGTGAATTCCACTCTATTAGGCTCTTTACTTGAAGGTCTCAAGTTCGTATCGGTCCGTAAAAATCGTTGTTGGCGAGGAAGAAAGCTTCTTTTAAATTGCATAGTGGTGGATTTTGTCGCGATGTAAGATACAATCTTGTAAAGTTGCAAGCAGACAGCCGGTATGGAATAATGTCCCGCACTGCTTAGGACGCCAAGCTTCTTAGAAGCCATTTTGACCTTCCTTACCAGGTGTCCGCGGAACTGGACACCACTCAATATGACAGCGCTGAAAATTCCAATCATTGCATAATGCTATAGTTGACCATAAAATGAGTTTTTAATAACGATTTTGAATTCACATTTATTAGGAAATTAGACCCTTTCTGTGCAAACTTTGAGAAATTTATAAGCTTCCACATTAGTATTCCATTCGTTGTTTTATCAAAGCACGAAAGAGATTTCAAAGTTAGACTCAAACCTGTAGAACCGAGAACTCCTTACTCATTTAAATATAAAGTAATTACAATTTTACTTCTATAATAAAATTGTTCTTTATCAGATATCAACGCTTTTCTACATTAGAAAGTTTTATGTGAATAACTAATGAAGTTATTTTGGACTTATTCCTCACAGAGTAAAATATCATTTTTTTTTAAATTAACATGATAAAATATTAACTTTTATTTTATACGGGAGTTGTAAAAATAAATAAGAAACCTTCTTTTTTATAGAAAATTTTATCGAAGTTATTCATCACAACTGATTTCTGGAGTCTTTGGCAATCAATTTGTCGCCTAAACTTCATGGAAATACTTGTGCACGGTAATCGATTCTGTGTACATTAACTAGCTTGGCCATAGCGTGAAAAATACGAGATAACATTTCAAGGAATGTGTCATCTGGCGCATTCTGATGGTTATCAAATATATTCGGTATCCAGTTACAGTTAAAGTTATGCCCTTTCTACGTCCCACTGCTGAGCACTAGTTACCCTCATTTCTAAGAGGATTATAGAGCGATACACGCTGCTCCTGTAAATATTTTATTTTTTAAACATGCAGGTATTCCCACGATGTTTTCGTTCACTCTTCTCTAGTTGTACTAGATAGTTTTATGTTGTCTCATATAGTATAATAAAATAATCTCATCATCATCATTACAGCCCTTCACAAGTCCACTGCTGAACATAGGCCTCCCCCAAGGAATGCCACAAAGCACGGTCCCGAGCCACCTGCATCCATTGACTGCCTGCATGTCTTACCAGGTTGTTACTCCATCTAGTGGGGGGATACTCCACACTTCGCCTGTTAATCACAGTCAGCCTCTCGGGTCATGTGAGGTGACTGGGACTCCGTGACGGATCGTTCCATGCTCAAATGCAGAAGGCGGTGCTCCTCGATACTGCCCGCATAGTCCGCCGGTTTCTTTCCCTTTCCCCCTAACCCTCGGCCGTTTGGTCTCCCCTGCCGAAGAGGATATGTAATATAATATAAAACCCGTAATAAATAAAGTGTTTAACGTACTGATGATATAAATAACTGTCTCGTCAACACAGCGTTGTGAGTGTAAGTAATACTCGTTAGCTGATGCATTCTTGGAAAACCTACATAGGCGGCAGGGCAGTGTTCTCTATCTGAAAACGGAAACAGGAAGTAAAAAGAAATTAAATTTTATTATATGTTGTTTAATTTGTTATTGACGCCTTTAATATCTTTCCATTAATCTTAAACGTACGTGTGAATAAGGCTGAGGCTAAGTTAGTATGTTGAACATGGAAAATTTTCGACTACTTCACCACTAGACATCAGTTCGGATAGAAGTCTGGTTTATCATAGTTAATAAAAAGCAAATTGAAAATTGAAAATTTTCTGCAATGTTGACTAGTATTTTATTTCCACATTTCGGTTTATGTTTTGATTGGCTAACCAATAAATATATACAAGCTTTTTTCTTCTATTATGGAGGTAAATTATTAGAAAACGAAATATTCGTTTTCTAATAATTTAAAGGTCGGTCGATCAAATTTTACCATAAAGAGTTACATATTTTATTCTGTTATTAAAAATACGAGTAGCTGCTGATGTCGGTGCGAAAACACAGGGCGATGTTTAGAGATGATCTCGATCTCAAGCTTAAACTTCAGAAGGTCAAAATCTCAAACAGCCAAAGTCGTGTTATAAATCCGTGAACAACATATAATGGTGATGTAAATTCGTACTTATAGACATTGTAGGGGTGATTTCATTTAATGGGACTATGTAATAAAAACGGTTATTTTAAACAATTTGATTTTGAAAAAGTTCCGTAACATAATACTACATCTTTAAATAGACACCAAATTTCTTCAAATTCGAAAAATACATGATTAATTAAATTAAAAAAAAAGACTATAATAAATGAAGGAAATCTAACATCTCTGAGAACCTAGTAGTACGCTGTAGTAATACGCTGGCTGATCACATAATTAAGAACACAGAATATAATTTTTCATTAAAATTCTAATTAAGACCATTTTATTTTAAGTACTTTTTCATTGTAATTTGGCGCTATTTAGTAGGTAATACAACAAAAATACAACACAATACCTTTAAAAGTTTTAATATAATATATAAAAATATATTTTGTTTGTTCGTATTTTATGCGATGCCATACCGTCAATCAGATTGCGCTAAAACTTTGTCACCTTATTGCTTGCACTTGTGCGAAGGTTATAGGCATAGTACGATTTACTTACAATTATGGTGTATAATATCATACCAACAAATTTATTTGAAAGTTCATTCAACTTAAATGAATATATTATTATTCTGAAATAAACAATATAACTCTTATATTCACAATTATATTTTTTGCGGCAGCAACGCGCCAGTGTACCAGCTAGTCAAATATATAAAAGTTAATGTTTGTTTGTTCGTATTTTATGCTCTACGATACATTTCATCAAATTGATGTAAAGCTTTCTCAACGTGTTGCTTGCAATTGCGCGAAGGTTATAGACATATAGTACAATTAACAAGCTTACATTAGGTGGCACACATATCGTACTAACAAATTTATTTGAATCTCATATATAATTCAATTTCAATGAATGTATTATCATTCCTAATGAAACAATATAACCCTTCCAAATTTAAAACGATATTTCCACACTTATTTCTTCTGCGGCAGCAATGCCTCGGGTACCAGCTAGTCTAATATATAATTTTTCATTGTTCTGCCATACCGTTCATTAGATTGCGCTAAAACTTTGTCAACTTATTGCTTGCACTAGCACAAAGTTTATAGGCATATCGTCTAGATGCTTTTCTCCGACTAGGCACGCTATATATATATATATATATATATATATATATATATATATATATATATATATATATGTTGTGAAGTTTGAGTTGAGATTGGAAAAAATAGTACCTCGTTGGTCAAGTGAACGTAAGCGCTGATCATGTTTTTCTGGTTTTGAATCCCAGGTCGAACCAAGCTGCAGCTGTATTGTGGTTGTGGCACAAATAGATGGGCTCTTACAGAATACCAGCTTAATGTTGCTGTATTTCGTATGGTGAGTGTAGATAAGCGGAGACCTTTTTTTATGGATACGAGGCATTCCATCTTAGTCCTCGTGGGTGACAACGCATCTGAATTTTGATTCTTAATCGAGAAAAAATCTCTATGCTGCCCTGATACGCAAGAAGGCGGCTAAGTGCATTTTGTCGATTTTGACCTTTCAGCACCACTAAACTAAGCAAAAAATTCTCTATCGGCCAATACTGGAATTATATTTTTACGTGTTTGATAGTTCCAGAGATAGACTAAGCATTTTGGCGGTTAAGTGCAAAATTTTCTTTGCTATCATAAGCTAGAAATCAGTTACTGTTACGGTCTACGGCTGCTCCAGCAAGGGTTCAATCATCCGGGGCCCATCAGCGGAGACTTCACGAGCAGACGTAGGTCGGGCCTGAATATGGCCGCGTGGAATATGTTCTATCACAATAAACTATATGGGAGAAAGCTAGAAACACATAGTACTTACCATTATCCGAAGCTAACTTCGCCCCAAGGCTTGGGCAGGCCGTGAGTGTGTGTAATAGTGGATGGCGAGTAGTGTACAGTGAGGTGTAAATGTCTGCGACCTGAGCAAGCTTAGGCTGCCTGTTACAAGCTGCCCCAAAATACTGCATCGCTCCAGCAGGCTTCAGCGCCGGACCACTTCTTTCTTCACTGTCACTTCTCAGTCTCTCCGCTTCATTGTACATTTAACTAACTTCAATTCGCCTAATTCCACACTCATCGCAGAATCGAACACGTGATATCCGACACGGCAAGGACAGTAGCACAAAATTCGACATTGAATGTCCCGGATTCACTTATCACAAATTATAAATTCGGCACCAGAACAACACGTCGCGCCAGAGTCAAAATACGCCTCGTTGACACGCATATTAATCTAACTAGCCAACCAAAACACTAAAGGGGCACTAAACGCGACAACACAATTATAATGATATCTTGACAATTAACCGGGAGAAGCTCTCAAACCAGGAATGCGCGGCTCGAATTCTAGACCGTATATCTACTAGACGCGCTTACACTATTCCGCACTCTCGCCCGAGTTAAATATCGCACAATTTACATATCTTTGTGACGAAGAAGCACGTACTTCATCTAGCTATCTAGATCCACGACGGGCAGTGAATTTTGAGCCTGACGGTCTCTCCGCCTCGTGACTGGCGGGGCACCGACGTTTTGCCCACGCGTCGAGCGACAGACTGCCCACGCGTCGAGCACGGTCGCCCCACCTCGGCGCTTATCTCACCTACATACCATCGGGTGAGGCGCCAGCTCGAATGCAATTGGTTGGCGTTAAAACATGACCAAATTTGGGCATAAACAGTTACTATGCACCGTTAAGCTTTAAAACCGTTAATTGATTTTAACTATTTATTTCCTTAGTAGAATTATAAAATTTGATTTTGTAAAACTACGAAAAAATGCAGTTAAGCAAATTTCCTAGGCTAGGAGGCAGTTAAGCATTAATAATTGCTTTATTCCTTAGCAGCAGTTTGTTTGTTTGTTTTGTTACAAAAATTTACCCTCACACTAGGATTTTCTCCTGTATGGTGGAGGCAATTTACAAACCCGCGCCCCCCAGCGCAGCAACTCAATGCTAAACCACTGCGCCATGGAGCCGTTTGGCTAGGATATACCTTAATAATATGCTAAAAGGCAGTAAACAATGGTAGTAGAAGCTAAGACACGGCTAAAATCACCTATATACTTTGAAGCGTAGAATTATTAAAATATATTAAAATCACATACTTCCCAAAAAAGCAGTCACGGCGTTAGTATATGATGAACCTTTGAATTATATTTGAAATAATATTTAAACAGCGGCAAACTGAACGTGCTACGCTTAAAACCGTATAAGTGTAACTTTATGCACGCGTGAAGAATTCGATCGCCCAGTATGATCAGTACGTGCAGTCGAATAAGTTAAAAAAATATAAGAATTTGATATTTTCAAATTGAAAGAAGACAATCGTTTTTGGGCCCACTAGAAACTTTAACAAAAGATACCAATTTATTACAGTAAACGGCCTCAAGATTTTAAGAAAATCTAATCGGAATCATGATATCTGAAAAAAACGTTTTTTTGATATTCGTGAATTGGCTAATGTAGTATAAAAATGCGTATAAAGAAGAACGAACTACTAAAAAAAATTCCATCAAGCCTAAAGTACTCGTACCTATAAATGCTGAATGTACCTACAACTTTTTTATACTATTAATAAGACCAGTGCACTATTTTAACTTATAATACCGGTGAAAACTACTAGACAATGGCTTTTAGTTTGTTTTTAGGTTATTGTGATATTCATATTTTAATTGTTAATTTCTCAGTATTCCCGTTAGATGCAGTTAAACTAATATAACTATTGTAATCTACTGGTTATATGGGAATAAATCGACATGGTGTGTTTCATTAAGTTACGCCTGGTTTCGGTGGTGGGCCCATTCTCAAATTGGCTCCTTTGGATGGTTAAAAAATTAATGATTTATTTATTTTTTGCCATATTTATATTCCTATTGTTGCGCACCACTATTAATATCTTGTACATGGCAACATTAGTTACACTAGCGCTCTCTAGTGTCGAGTAGCAGAACTAGGAGTCGAGCATATAAGGCCGGTATAGACCACGACCAAGTCAGTATTGAATTGGCGATACAAGAGAACACTTCGAAGCGAAATAACTGCGAACTAATGTGATTGTGTTTTATTATTAGTGTGGTTTTAGATTGTAATTAGTGTTGTGTAATTAAAGTGTCAATTTTGGTAATTCAATCGGCAGTTTTTAATTGTCTCGTACCCCAAGCTCGTAACAATTGGTGTCAGAAGTGGGATCAAATATGCAGATTTTACCTAAAGACAACACGGATGGTATCCGTACCCGAAGTCAACGCCACCAGGAGACGGACCAGAGACGATTTGGTGATGCAACGCCGCAAACGTCGGAGGGCAAGCTGCTGACCACGGAGGCCGGCCCGTCAGCAGCTCCTGCATCTGCAGCACCTGACTTAGGTGCTCTGATGATGATGCTGAAGGATCAGGCTTGCCGGTTGGAAGAGCAGCTGCAGCGCGAACAGGACGAAGAGGTCCGTCGGTCGGAAGAGCAGCTGCAGCGCGGACAGGATGACCCGTTGCTTGGAAAAGCAGCTCAAATGCGATAAGGAAGAGCAGATGCTCCTAATGAAGGACCTTCACGCTACCTTCGGGAAGGAGATAAAGGAGGAGAAGGATAGGGTTGCTCAACGTGACAACCGCCTGTCGGAAGCTGAAACCCGAATCGACCAAGTGAACAATCGGGTTGACAACGTGTTGGTTGACGTGAGAAAAACGCTGAACGACCTCAAAATTGGGGATGGAGGTACAGCTCCCGTGGTAGCTACAACACCTTCGCTACGTGGATTCAAAGTGCCAGCGTTCGACGGGACTTCTTCCTGGTCAGCCTACAAAATCCAGTTCGAGGCTGGAATAAAAGTCAGGCCATGACTGCTATCACCCTAGGCCTGCGCGACCAGGCCTTAACTGTTCTGGAAGCTCTCGGTAAGGAAGTGACTTACGAGCAGCTCCTTGAGGCATTGGAGGCGAGATATGGTGACGCTCACCTGGAACACGTCTTTCGTGCGCAGCTCAAAGATCGCGTGCAACGAGGTAACGAAAACCTGCAGCAGTGGGCCCTTGAGGTGGAGAAGCTGCTTCGAAAAGCGTATCAGTCTATACCTGCGCTCATTGTAGGGAACCTGGTGCAGACATTCATCAACGGCATCCGCGACCTTGAAGTCAGAGCTGCTGTGAGGCCCGGGCACCACGAGATGCTTAAGGACGCCTTGACGCATGCACTGGAGGTGGAAGCCGTGCGGCAGGATTATCATTTCCATCGCGCGTCAGGGAGGTTGCAGCAGCTACAGTTCGGGACCGCGATAACGGCTAGAGCCCTAGGTGCTACGGCTGTGGGGAAAGGGGCCATATTCGATCCAGCTGCCATAAGCGAACTGTACAAAAGGAAGGTGATCGATTTCGAGAGGGTAGTGCGGCTAAAAGCACCGCCCAGTGCAAAGGGAAATCTTTTAAGCTTGAAGTTAAATGGGATGAACCGTACCGGATTGTGACAAGGATCAATGACGTAATCTACCGGATACAGAAAGGTGCCAGAGGTACTCCTAAGATCGCCCATGTGGATCGACTGGCGCGTTATTATGGGGCCAATAATGCTCGGGACGAGCATGTCTTAGGAGGGGGCAGTGTTGCGCGCCACTATAAATGTCTTGTACCTGGCAACATTAGTTACACTAGCGCCCTCTAGTGTCGAGTAGCAGAACTAGGAGAGTCGAGATCCTTCCAGAAATTTCGGGACCGATATGTACTCGAACATTTTAGATGTCGCTATAGTAGAAGGTTCTGGAAACTATCTGAGGCTCTATATAAGGCTGGTATAGACCACGACCAAGTCAGTATTGAATTGGCGATACAAGAGAACACTTCGAAGCGAAATGCGAACTAAAGTGATTGTGTTTTATTATTAGTATGGTTTTAGATTGTAATTAATTTTTCTGTAATTAAAGTGTCAATTTTGGTAATTCAATCGGCAGTTTTTAAATGTCTCGAACCCCAAGCTCGTAACACTATTATTTATTATTAATTTATTTAAAAAAAATATTATGTGGATTATTTCGGCAGGTGTGAATTTATGCAGGTATAAAATTAGTTTATATTTTTTTAACAACAAACAAATCTGTGTCCTTAAATTAAAGATTAGATTTTTTAAGCAATTTCAAAAAATTAAATTCGCCTATTTTTCTTTATTTTTATTATAACTTTTTTGTCTAATTTTTACCTTTTTTGAGTAATTGCGAAAAAACACTATTGACAAATTTTTTCAACGCCTGCCGGGGTTGCAGATACGTAAACCTTTACACATTGTTTTTGTATCATTAAAACTACATTATATTAAAAATGCAAAGTTGAGTGCACAATTTTGATTTCAAACCTTATTTGACTGGACCACCGGTACAGCTCTTGTCATAGTGCGTCACAGGTATATTCCGTGGTTTGAATTTTCATTTAAAAAACTATTTAACCGTCCGAAAAAATGTGTGTTTTCCAATGAATATGAACTTCAGACTCAATTTTACTTCAACGTTTTGCCGCTTGCAGATCAAACATAAATTGCGAGGAAAAAATTTAATAGAATTTAAAGGATATAAAATACTTGTACTTATTTTTACAATGAAATTTGCCACTCCTTTTAAACGTAACTTCATATTTTTCTAAATTGGCACCTCCATTGAGATTGCCACATGCAGCTCAGTACTTGACCTTAATTAATATTAAAAATTGTAGCTACTTTTATATCTTAAAACGCTGATTTAGTTAGTATAAAAAAAGTAAACAATTATGGTACATTTTATTCAAAACATCTCTAATATGTAAAAATATAAGCGTTATATTCATAACAAAATAATATTTAAATAGGCTGCGGCCAAGGAGCTTTCAATTCTACTACTGCTGCTCGGGCAAAAGGTTTCACTATAGTATTTCTTGTGCATAAATGTGGACGACGTCGTTTATGAAATTACCATACCTGTTATACATTTAGTAAACTAATATTTTTCCTTATTTGATAATAAATAGATTACGAACGCAAGGACATCTATTCCTGCTGATGATGATATGTGAGGCTAATGAAATTAAAAAAAAACAACATCATAATTTCAATAGAGAAGGAGGCTGGGTACTACCATCTGCTTCACATCGTGTAATTAATAAAAAGTAAAACTAAACCCAAGCATACCCCTGCAAGACTTCAAGGTAGTAAGTTCATTCTGCCTAGATCGAACCAAAAGTAATAGTTAAAAAGATGAAAGTAGGGGTGCTGGAAAGCATACGAAACATTTGGAATTCAAATTAAGTTGTGTTAAGAATAAATTAAACGCGAGGACAATCGAAAAAGTAATTTTGATCAATCTGACGATTCTGTAAAAGATAAGGACTACGTGCGGTCACTGCAGATGCCGCAAAACATTTCTGATTCCGAAGACGAAAATCAGTCTATATCATACTTTTATACATCCTATTCCAAATAAAAAAAAACAGTAAATAAAATAGATTCATCAGATCAGATTTGGCAGAAGATGAAGAATTACAATAATTGAAAACGGTTTAGTAGAGCATAAAATCACATCTATAATATAAAAATAAATCGCTGAATGTGTTGCTAAGCGCAAATCTCGAGAGCAGCTGAACCGATTTCGCTAATTCTTTTTTTATAATATTCCTTGAAGTACGAAAATATTTCTTATGGAGAGAAACATTTAAGAAATTGCCTGAAAAACCTAAAAATAACACTTTTCTATATTCCCATACAAAAGATTCGCAATAATACTTAAAAGTCAATTTGAACTTTAATACCATACCATAAAGTTTAAGTGTTAGTGGAGAGGTTCCGGGAATGCAAAACAATTGAGTGACGTTAGTATCGTATAAATATTAATGTCAATATTTATACGATGGTAACATTACTCAAAAACAAAATTAGGGTTCCGCGCAAAAAAATATGTTATCCATGAAATCACACTAAACTCCATGCGGGCGAAGGCGAAGGCGCGGGGCACAGCTAGTTTCAAAATAAAAAACAGGTTCTTTAAGAATAAAAATCATTGTCTAGTCTCACCTAATAGCTCTTAGTGCTAAGCATGAATAAAGTTTTAATATTCTTTAAACCACAGCACATTTTAGTTTGCTCTTTGCAACTTTTAACATTTATATAATAACAATGTACCTATGCTAATGCTAAGCAAAAAAGCGGTTCCGTGAGATTGATGTACATTTAGCCACCTTTTAGTTTAGTTTAGCAGCAAATAATCAAATTAATGAAACTATACTATAAGGCGGTCAAAGCACTAAACAGCAATGAAGCTTAGTCTAAGAGTGTAATTAAAACAATGCGTCAGAAATAAAAAAAAATTAAAGTAGGTTGTAGTATATTATGTAGTATGGGCTAGATAATCCACTTACCATCAGGTGGACTGTTTACTCGTCGTCACCCTTATTCTATAAAAAGAGTCAGGTGTTTGGTGTCGTTTATCTCCGGGCCTCGGAAAATATGTTCAGCCGTTGGTTTTGCGCCTGACCTCTCCTCGAATACATCAGTTTGAAGTCCTATAGGACTATGTATATAAAGGAAGAGAGAATGCAACTGTGCTTGCGCACACGCTCGTGCACTATAATACTGATCCTGACCTGCACATATGTCTAGTCTCCGTTGAGACTGGGCGCATCGACCAAAATTTAACTTGGAAGACATTGTTATTATGATGTGGAAATTGACTTATTTTTTGGGTTTGAATTCGGTAACTTGAATATGGTTTACATTTTTACAATTAAAACTTAATCGCCTACATTTCCTCCCTTAGGGGTGGAAGATTTTCTTCAACTTTAAATCTTGTGGTATATCTTTGGCCTATAACCTATTAAATTAAATAATAATATATTTATAACTGTTTTGCCGTTTTTGAGTAAACATATATAAAGATGAATACAGAAGCTCCTCCTTTTTGTAGTCAGTTAATAAAGACTAGATATACATATACAGATAAATCAGTGAATAATATTGTCGCTCACGTACTTAGGTTTTAACCACCTCATCCTTATTTTTGTTTTTTATGGGCAAATGCCTACGCATACCTGCTTTGCGGAGGCAAGGACGGGTTATGTCGGACTTGCACCGACTAAAACCCCATGGTGTTCCACAATCATCGCATATTGGCGGGAACACGGGAACGCTTTCGCAACATCCGCGGTCGCACCAGCGCTGGCCGCCCCATGGCAGCCCCTCCACGGGAAATGACATCTCCTTCTCAGGTAAGTCGTATCAGAACACATGGCGCACCCTCCTCAAAAATATAGGAAGAAAAGTACTACGCTCGCTACTACTTACTTGTTTTATATATAAAACTATTTTTATCACATTGCCTAGTGATGTTGGGCCTTGAATGCCCTTTTAATCACTTGGTCCTTGACATATATTGTTTTCATAATATTAAATTTCCCCTTTTTATTTTTACTATGCGTTTACAAAATGGAAATAAAAATCTTTCATGGTTTCCAGAAAAACAATGCAATTTTAATATTAAATAGTAAAAAAAAAACGGCCAAAATATCATTGTCATAATTATAGCTTGATAATTTGTTCTTTATTTTTTTATAAATTAAATAAATATATATAAATTTTAAATATATATAAATATAAATTTTGCGTGGAAATTATGTCTTTATGATGAAATTAAGAATTATATTAATACGTGAAAATATCTTTATTAACCTATGCAGTATTACAATAAGATAGAAAAGTTTTAAGTGGCTTTATTAAATCATGTCAGGTGGGAGACACCTGCCGTTTCTAATATCTTTGGTGGATTGCCACAAAACCGGCAGTAAATTACGGGATTATCCTCTTTTAAAATTTATTTGGTGTAAAGGTTACGCGTATAATGAGACAGATGTTTTTATCTCTCTAATCCGTTTACAATAAACATTTGAGTAGAAAAATGTTACGGTTATATGGTTACTTACATATACATAATTATATTATATTACATAATATATCGACCTGGCAACATACAACGCACGCACCCTGAGGACTGACGAGAAGATTGTGGAGCTGGAAGAAGAGATAGACAAGTTACGCTGGCATATTATAGGATTATCCGAAGTCCGAAGAGAGGGGGAGGACACGGTAATCCTCGAATCCGGCAACTTGCTCTATTACCGGGAGGGCGACCATCTGTCCCAAGGAGGTGTCGGATTTATCGTCCACAAGTCTCTCGTTAACAACGTTGTAAAGATTGAGAGTGTGTCGACGAGGGTTGCGTACCTTATACTCAGAATCACCAAACGGTATTCGCTGAAGGTCATACAAGTTTACGCACCAACCTCGGCACACCCCGATCAGGAGGTGGAGGAAATGTATGAGGATATCTCTAGAGCCATGCATTCCTCCAAAACCCAATATACGGTGTTAATGGGAGACTTCAATGCAAAACTAGGCACAAGAGAGAACGGTGAGCTGAAAGTAGGGAAATTTGGAATAGGGCAACGGAACCCAAGGGGCCAGCAGCTGGCCGACTTCATGGAGAAAGAGGGACTCTTTATGATGAACTCTTTCTTCCAGAAGCGGCCCCACAGGAAGTGGACCTGGTCGAGCCCCGACGGTTCGACAAAAAATGAGATTGACTTCATTATGACGACCAGACGACAACTGTTCAGTGATGTCTCAGTGATCGCGAGGGTGAAAACCGGCAGCGATCACCGAATGGTTAGAGGCACACTGAACCTAAACGTTAAGTTGGAGAGGTCTCGTCTAATGAAGTCAACGCTCCGTCCCCCTCGTGCTCTAATCCAAAGTCCCGAAACCTTTCAGCTCGAGTTACAGAACCGTTTTCAGTGCCTAGAAGACTGCAATGAAGTGGACGATTTGAATGACAAGCTCGTGGAAACTGTCCATGCGGTCGGAGCTAAGTTCTGCAAGACCCGCCGCAGAAGAACACAAAAACTCTCCGATAACACTCTTAATCTCATGGCTGTTAGACGGGAGATGAAGCTACATTCTTCAACAGATTTAACAGCATACAGGCAACTGAACAGACAGATCTCCAAATGCATGCGGAGGGACTTACGCAAATTCAATACAGCTCGTATTGAAGAAGCGATCGAGCGGAACCGAGGCTCCAAAGTCTTTGCCAGAGATCTGTCTGCCAGAAAGCGCCAACTGTCAAAGCTGAAGACAGAATGTGGCAGCATCGTTTCCGGGGCACCTGAGATTTTGAGTGAGATTGAGAGGTTCTATGGGCAGCTGTACATGTCATCGTTGGATCCGCACGCAAGTGTGAGTAACGATCCAAGAGCGAGTCTTATCCGACATTATTCCGATGATATCCCGGACGTCAGTCTGAGCGAGATTAGAATGGCTCTCCAGCACCTTAAAAACGGCAAGGCCCCAGGCGAGGATGGAATTACAGCGGAGCTTCTGAAAGCGGGTGGAAAACCGGTACTTGAAGTCCTTCAGAAGCTCTTTAATTCCGTCCTCCATGGTGGCATTACACCGGAGGCGTGGAGCAGAAGTGCGGTGGTCTTGTTCTTCAAGAAAGGCGACAACGCTCTCTTGAAGAACTACAGACCGATTTCCCTTCTGAGCCGCGTCTACGTGCTGTTTTCGAGAGTCATTACGAATCGTCTCGCGCGCAGACTTGACGACTTCCAGCCTCCCGAACAAGCCGGTTTCCGAAAAGGCTTTAGCACCATAGACCACATACATACCCTTCGGCAAATTGTACAGAAGTCCGAGGAGTACAATTTGCCACTATGTCTGGCGTATGTGGACTATGAGAAAGCCTTTGATTCCGTCGAAATTTGGGCGGTGCTGCAGTCCCTTCAGCGATGCCAAGTTGACTGTCGGTATATCGAAGTGTTGAAGTGCTTGTACAGTAGGGCTACGATGGCTATCCGAGTACAGAACCAGAGTACGAAACCTATCCAATTGCAGAGAGGTGTAAGACAGGGTGACGTCATATCCCCGAAACTCTTTACCGCTGCATTGGAAGATGTTTTCAAGCTTCTGGACTGGAAAGGATACGGTATCAACATCAATGGCGAGTACATCACTCACCTTCGATTTGCCGACGATATAGTCCTTATGGCAGAATCGCTGGAGGACCTAAGCACTATGCTCAATGACCTCAATAGTGTTTCCCAACGGATAGGTCTTAGGATGAACATGGACAAAACAAAGATCATGTTTAATGTCCATGTCACACCTATGCCGGTAGTTGTTGGGAACACTAAGCTCGAAGTTGTTGACGAGTATGTTTACCTGGGACAAATAGTCCGACTAGGTAAGTCCAACTTCGACCGAGAGGTCAATCGACGGATTCAACTCGGTTGGGCAGCGTTCGGGAAATTACGGCACATCTTCTCGTCAGGTATACCTCAAAACTTGAAAACGAGACTGTACACCCAGTGCGTGTTGCCAGTGATGACATACGGAACTGAGACGTGGTCCTTCACTGCTGGCCGGATGAGGAAGCTCAAGGTCGCTCAGCGAGCTATGGAGAGGGCTATGCTCGGAGTTTCTCTGCGTGATAAACTCAGAAATGAGGATATCCGCAGTAAAACTAGAGTGACCGACATAGCCCAACGGATTAGTAGGCTGAAGTGGCAATGGGCCGGCCATATAGCTCGAAGAACCGACAACCGATGGGGAAGAAAGGTTCTCGAGTGGCAGCCTCGTACCGGCAGGCGAAGTGTAGGGCGTCCCCCCACTAGATGGAGTGACGACCTGGTAAGATATGCAGGAAGTCGATGGATGCAGGTGGCTCAGGACCGTGCTTTGTGGCATTCTTTGGGGGAGGCCTATGTTCAGCAGTGGACTTGTGAAGGGCTGTAATGATTATGATGATGATGACATAATATATCTTTGAATCGAGTATACTACCAGTCACACTACATATAACGTGACGTATAGTTTTCAATACATACTTTGTTTATTATGTTACATGGTATGGACGTGTTAAAAAACATTTTATTTGATACCATTTAGGAACCATAGACGTAAAAAAACAAGGTAATGGTAATTACACACTAAAAATGTGTGTTTTGCGTCCGTGCTAAAATACTAACCAGAGAAGCACTGGTTAGTATTTTAGCACAGATATTAAATAATATGACGTACACGGACATATAATAATATAACGTCACCATAAAAGTCATTTGTAAAAACCAGTACTGAAAAATTTATAGGAGATTTAATAGCCGTTGCTGATGAGGTGAAGCACGACGGACAAAAGAAGTAGGTTACTATTAGAAAGTGTTAGGGTGTGACAGGAGGATTACCTAGAATAGACTTAAGGCAATTATTTTTATTGATATTATATACTTAGTCAGAAAGTATATTATTATATAAAATTGTTACAAACGGAGAAAAAAAGTTTCTTCTTTATCAGTCCCTAAAGTCCACTGTTGGACATGGGCCTCCTCCGTTGTAGGAAATATGTGCACTAATCGTCACACTAGGCAGGTGGATAGACAATCGAAGCACCAGATATCTCACGCCTTGGAAGCTGCTGCTCGTTGTTGGTCTGGATATAAGACGGTAGTATCGTGCAGCCCCCACGATAATAGGTATAGTTATATTTATATTAGAATTTAGTTTAGAATGAAGAGTAGTCTAAATATGGACATAGAACAACGCGTCACCTTTTATAATGAACACCTACCAATATTATAGGACGTTTAGGTAAATGACATGTTTATACTATATACATTTGAAGCTATAAGATAGTTTTGACATGTCCAATAGTCATCTATAACGACAAACAGACGGCCGGGTTCCAGGATGCTCCAAAATGCTGCACCGCTTCAGACTGCTTCGCCGCCGGACCACTTCTTCGTTCGTCACGATGACAGTCAATTAACTCTATCGTACGATTAACTATCTTACAGAAGCCACTAACTCTCGTTTGTTATAAGGTTAACGCACAAAACGAACACGGAGTTTCCGGATCAAAGGTCTCTACCGTTTCGCGTAGCAACAGTTATTTCTAGAATATCAAAGGCCGCACTAGCTAATATTGCTGAATGCAATTATGCAGATTCTGATTAAGACACAAGGAGTCCCTGGAAAGCTCTCCGGCAGGAATGCGCGGCACAAATCCTAGACCGTATATTTACTGGCCGCGCCTAATTATTCCGAGTTCCCGACAAAAATGACAGCGTGCTGTCCCAAGCACAGCTGACAGACGACTGCCTGCACTCGCGCGCGCTCGACACATCCAACTGTCAAACCGGTATGGCACCGAGCCACGCGACCCCTAGACGTCGGTGCCTACAACAGCGTTTGGCGCGAACTAACGCCCGTCCCGGACATAAGGATTTAGGTCCGCGAGCAAACCGGTCAGCGGGACAAGGTCGCGACGGCAAGTTGCAAGACCGAATCTACAACCAAACTAGGCCACCTTTGTACGTGATAGAGCCATGCTGCAGCTATAGTTGTAGCACGAATGGGTCGGCTCGACCGGGGAAGGACCACGCTCTCACAGAATACCAGCGTCAAATAGCAGCTTAACATTGCTGTGTTTCGTATGGTGAGTGTAGAGAACCGGAGACCCTTTTTACTGGAAAAGAGGCATTCCATCTTAGTCCTCACGGGTGACAACGCATCTGCATTTCGATTCGCAAACGAGGATAGATGCAGATGTCTATGGGCCACAGCAACCACTTACCATCAGGTGGACTGTGTGCTCGTTTGTCACCCTATCCTATATAAAAAAAAACGTACGTAACGTAATGTACGTAACAAAAATAACTACATAACAACTGACACGTAAAAAATATGGCACATACATTGGAAGTAAAGTATATAGGGAAAACATTAAGGGTAAAAAATATTATTGGGACATCGATCGTTGGTCTAAATTTGATTCGCTTATCTCCTAGACTCGAGAAAATAAGAAAATAAATTGAAGCTCATTTATACTTGTTTGATATCATATTGGTACAAGAGTTTCACAAAGCCTGATAAATAATGAAAATTCATTCTACTTTGGGTAAGTTTAGAAATATGTGAAATTTTTGTGGAAAAAATATAACAAGCAAAAATACGAATTATAATAAAAAAAAACAAAGAACCCGACTGCAGACCTAGGTTAAGTAAAGCTTATTTCTAATTGACCTCTACAATTTTCTGATAGTTCATTCAATAATACTATTGTCGAGTGACATAATGCTAGGTATGTTTATTTTAATAAGCAGTTTTAAAATGCTATTACTAAAAGATTTTTATTTTGTATAAAATTTTATTGGTATGTATTTTAATTAATATTTATTTTAATTGATATCTATTTTAATTTATTTATTACTTTACATAATTAGAAGTATTTATGTTTTAATTTCATATGTTTATGCTTTATTTTATGTAATATTATTTGCTATGTTTCTAAAATGAATACATGGAAAAAATGACAATTGATATCTGTAAAAATGTTTCGCTTCACAGTATTTAACGTCTAGGTTCCGGTTTATAAAAATTAAACTATTCGTCTTATTACATAGCGTGATTAATTGATACTTTTGGGCTTAAACTAAAGTTAAAGAAAAGCTTTTCTAATAATGATTTCCTATATTTACGTGAATACTACACATTGTTGTAAAGTGAAACGTCGGGAATTAAAAAGTTAAATTAAACGCGATAAAATCCGTGAAAATTAATTCAATTTAAAGCTTTTCTAAGTAAAAGGTTTGCATATTATTTACAGGCATCTTTATTGAAACAGGCTCTTGTTTTAACCTGGCACTAAATATAAACTGCCTTTTGTAATAAGGCGGTGTGTGTGTAATTTAAAACCGAATGCTCCTCAATGAGAGCTTTATGCTCACATGAAAATAGGAATATAAACACGAATTTCGTAATTTTTTTTTTAATATACAAAATTGTGTAGTCGTCATTGGCCGTTCTCTCAGTGACTACCGCGTAGGCAAACATAGGAAGCACGAGTCGATTACACTGCAAAAGTACGGTCAGTATGGCAAAGAAAAGGCGAGAGTAGCCTTAGGGTTAGAGGTGCGCGCCGCGAAATCAAATGTCGTGGGTTCGAATCCGGGATTGGACTACTGTAGTGAACCACTTCGAACATAGCATTTTATTGGAGTGGTTAACGGTTATATCAGCAATGCTAATAATATTGATAGTGTTTTTAATTCAAAAAACTTAGTAGTCAAGTGAGTATTTCTTTGTTTCAATTTATAAAATCAATTTCAAAATGTTTATACCCACTAACACCGCACCACTTCCACATATTATCATCCCGCAAGTGTCGTAAGAGGTGATGGAGGAAAACGAAATACAAGATGGGTATCAGCATCTTCCTGATAGTAGCTCAAGAGAAAGCCTGTCAAGCGTGGCAACTATGGTAAATATCCCTTATATGATGGAATGTGTTTAGGAGGCCTGTGTTCAGCAGTGAACTTGAAATAGACTGTAATGAATGAATGCTATGGGCGGTACGTTTACAAGTATTGCTTTAAATAGTTTATAGTAGAAAGATTACACTGAATTAATACAGTAAAACATATTGTAAGATCATGCATCATATCATTTATATTTCTGCTTTTACGTTTCTTTCAATTCATTCACGGCTCCGTGGCGCAGTGGCTTAGCAATGAGTTGTTACGCTGGGGGCCGCGGGTTCGAATCCCGCACGGAACAAGTATTTGTATAGCCTACAAATAATTGTTCCGGGTCTGGATGTTTGTCCTTGTGCAATTTATGTTTGTAAACTGCCTCCAAGACACAGGAGAAAATCCTAGTGTGGGGGTAACTTTTTTTAAATATAAAAAAATATATATAAAAATTCATTATGAATAAACGCACTGGGTCAGTTGATTGTTATCGCAAAATCTTACTCTCTTTCACTTAGTCAAGGGGTAAATTTAGGATAAAAGAAGATAATTAAGATGCTTACTAATAAAGTACCATTAATGTGATATCATCCTTGCGTTATAAAAATAATAAAGTAAATGAATTCTTCGTATATAAAAGAAGGGTCACTTGATTACTTTCAATAAAGAAAATCTAAGGACTAAACTACTATGGTATATATTTAAGAACGTTTGGGTACAATTTTAATGATTTAATACCTTTTGATAGATTCCATATAGAACAAATATAGAAATCAAGGATTTTCTATCATTATATTCTCAGATATTTTCTAATATAATATTAAGATCAGGCAAATGGGTGGGCAAGACCGTCTGGTACGTCCAAAATAATTGTTAACCAATAAACTGTCTTTGATCGAATAAGACTACATTTTTCCAAACACCCACGTCATGTACATTCGCGCATATTTCAATCTTGTAAAATTATGTTAATCTTTACGTTATGCGCTGTAAATAAGACGTCTCTCCAACGATTAACACACAATACGACCCTGTCCTACCTGCATCCATCGACTTCCTGCTTGTCTTAATAGGTCTTCACACCCATCTAATGGGGACCGCCCTACACTTGGCTTACCGGAACGACGGTTCCACTCCAGAACTTTTCCTCTGAATGTTCAGATATGGGGAAAGGTCGGATAATTCATTTTCCTAGTAGCCAGATAAAATTTGTTATCATTTTCAATCGTTTAGTGCTGCCCCTTCCTATACACTGCGTATGTTGATCCGACCAGCCGTTTGTAGCTTATATATTTGTAGCAGTGAAGAGTAAAGTAGTTTGATTTTTTTAACTAATATACGGCTCCGGCAACTTAAAATTATTAAAAAAGTGAGTTACATTGCCTTTTTATTGTTGTTTTGTATAAATATTTATATATTGGTTGGTTTATTGTAAATATTTTATAATATTATAGTGTTGTACTCGTAGTTGTTCATTCAACGAAATTTCCCACCTTTACAAGGCGGTCGACACTTGCCACCTCGTGAGCCGCTACTGGGCTAATATATAGATACATTAGCACCTTATCGAGCACAATATAAGCGTCGAATCTGGTGTGTTTCCTGATTTAATGAAACATAGTAAAGTCATACCTATATTTAAATCTGGTAGTACATTAGATAACGCCAATTTTAGACCAATTTCTGTACTACCAACATTAAGTAAAATTTTTGAAAAAATTATTTTAGATCAGATGTTAAGTTTCTTTAATATTAATAAATTGCAACATAAAAATCAATTCGGTTTTACAAGGGGTCGCTCGACAACTGACGCTGAAGTTGAGCTTATTAAACATATTTTTTGTGCATGGGAGAATTCAGAGGATGCTTTGGGTATATTTTGTGACCTTTCCAAGGCCTTCGACTATGTTCACCATGAGACATTAATCAGGAAGCTACAGTACAGTGTCAAGAACACAGCGCTAAAAATTTATAATTCATATTTAAGTAATAGAAAACAGAAGTTTATTATCAATGGTAAAAGTTCTTACGGGTCACCTGTACTACTGGGTGTACCTCAGGGCTCGATTCTCGGCCCATTCCTGTTTCTGATGTATATTAATGACTTACCTCACTTTGTAGGGGATAGTTATGATATAGTATTATTTGCTGATGATACTTCCTTGATTTTTAGACTTAAAAGTCAATCATTTAAATGTGACGAAGTGAATAATGCTATATCAAAATTGGTGCATTGGTTTAACGTTAATAATCTGCACTTGAACGGAAATAAAACTAATTGTGTTAAATTTACAACAACGAATGTTAAAAATCTGAATACCAATGTGTTTTTAAATGGGGAGGAATTGAGCCCTGTTGTATCCACTGTTTTTCTTGGCATCACTCTTGACGCAAAGCTCCAGTGGGGCCCCCATATATCCAAATTAGCAAGCAGACTAAGTTCTGCAGCCTATGCTGTAAAAAAGATTAGAGGTCTCACTAGTGTCGAGACAGCTAGATTAGTTTATTTTAGTTATTTTCATAGCATAATGTCTTATGGGATTTTGCTATGGGGAAATGCGGCTGATTCAGAAACTATTTTTGTTTTACAGAAGAGGGCCTTTAGAGCTATTTATAATCTAAAACCGAGAGAGTCTCTTAGAGATAAATTTAAAGAAATTAATATATTAACTTTGGCCTCTCAGTATATTTACGAAAATTTAATGTATGTTCACAAAAACAAAGATAGTTTTAGTAAAAGAAGTGATATACATTCTGTAAACACTAGGAACAAACACAAGCTAGTGATACCAGTTTCTCGACTCCACAGAGTCAGCAATTCATTCTTGTGGTAATGTATACGCTATTACAACAAGGTCCCGGAAAGTGTACAGGATCTCTCTATTACCAAGTTTAAATGTTTTATTAAGCTTAAACTGTATAAAAAGGGTTATTATAGTATAAATGAATACATGGTTGATAATAACCCCTGGGAATGAGGTGATCGCTTCCAAGCAGTTTCTAAAATAAATTTTGTAAATAGTTCGTAATCATTTCTATTGTAAAATTTATTTAAAAAAAGTCCCGCTGGGTTTTTTGTTGGTTCTTCCCAGGGCAGAGGGTTTTTTTCGAACCAGTGGTAAAGTAAAAAATGACTTTCAATAAGAATTACACATGTAATGTATATTGAATAAAAAATATTCTATTCTATTCTATATACATAATACAATAATAATATATTATAGTATATTATATATATATACTATAGTAGCTTAAAAAGTCATCGCCGATGATGGGATTGGTAACGTCAGCGATAATGAAACGCACGGTAAACGCGCGATGAAAACAAACAGATCTGAACCCGTATATATTAGATATTGTATCTTAGACTTACGATCAGTGATGAACAGGGGGCTCGATCGTATCTAGGCAATTGTTTGTCGCCACTAATGGCTGCCCTGGTAGCTTACCGACTTCTGTTTGTAGCTGCATGGTGAAATGCATTTTTTGCCCGGTCGCTAAAAAAATTTTTCAAAATTAAAAGTCTACTTTAAAAAATAAATTTAATAAATATCAATGTGTTATGCTTTTTCCTTTCCGGCAGTTTGCACTTTTGATTTTGCTTCTCGTAGCCAGTCTGCATATTTTACATCTGGCATACGGCGAATGCGGGGGGGGGGGGGGTGCATATTTATAGGGCTGTCGGAACTCTAAAAGAGGCACTGGCATGATGGTGGATATATGTAACATATATACAATTTATATTATGTTACGTCTAGATTACCTAAATTAAATACTAATTACAAATTAAATACATTGTAATTATCTTCTTTATATCTGTATAATAATTAAATCTCAAAATAAATTTTGTATTACTCGTAATTTGATCAGTCGCTTGATAATTAAGTTTGCATGTTCAAGAGTAATAGGAAGCGACGCTTCACGTTGCTTTTAATTAATGGTATTAATCACGTGAATAGAGTAACTTTAATATATATCATCATCATCATCATCATTACAGCCCTTCACAAGTCCACTGCTGAACATAGGCCTCCCCCAAAGAATGCCACAAAGCACGGTCCTGAGCCACCTGCATCCATCGACTTCCTGCATGTCTTACCAGGTCGTCACTCCATCTCGTGGGGGGACGCCCTACACTTCGCCTACCGGTACGAGGCTGCCACTCGAGAACCTTTCTTCCCCATCGGTTGTCGGTTCTTCGAGCTATATGGCCGGCCCACTGCCACTTCAGCTTACTAATTCGTTGGGCTATGTCGGTCACTCTAGTTCTACTGCGGATATCCTCATTTCTGAGTTTATCACGCAGAGAAACTCCGAGCATAGCCCTCTCCATAGCTCGCTGAGCGACCTTGAGCTTCCTCATCCGGCCAGCAGTGAAGGACCACGTCTCAGTTCCGTAAGTCATCACTGGCAACACGCACTGGTTGTACAATTTCGTTTTAAGGTTTTGAGGTATGTCTGACGAGAAGATGTGTCGTAACTTCCCGAACGCTGCCCAGCCGAGTTGAATCCGTCGATTGACCTCTCGGTCGAAGTTGGACTTACCTAGTCGGACTATTTGTCCCAGGTAAACATACTCGTCAACAACTTCGAGCTTAATGCTCCCAACAACTACCGGCATAGGTGTGACATGGACATTAAACATAATCTTTGTTTTGTCCATGTTCATCTTAAGACCTATCCGTTGGGAAACACTATTGAGGTCATTGAGCATAGAGCTTAGGCCCTCCAGCGATTCTGCCATAAGGACTATATCGTCGGCAAATCGAAGGTGAGTGATGTACTCGCCATTGATATTTATACCGTACCCTTTCCAGTCCAGAAGCTTGAAAACGTCTTCCAATGCAGCGGTGAAGAGTTTCGGGGATATGACGTCACCCTGTCTTACACCTCTCTGCAATTGGATAGGTTTCGTACTCTGGTTCTGTACTCGGATAGCCATCGTAGCCCTACTGTACAAGCACTTCAACACTTCGATATACCGACAGTCAACTTGGCACCGCTGAAGGGACTGCAGCACCGCCCAAATTTCGACGGAATCAAAGGCTTTCTCATAGTCCACATACGCCAGACATAGTGGCAAATTGTACTCTTCGGACTTCTGTACAACTTGCCGAAGGGTATGTATGTGGTCTATGGTGCTAAAGCCCTTTCGGAAACCGGCTTGTTCGGGAGGCTGGAAGTCGTCAAGTCTGCGCGCGAGACGATTCGTAATGACTCTCGAAAACAGCACGTAGACGCGGCTCAGAAGGGAAATCGGTCTGTAGTTCTTCAAGAGAGCGTTGTCACCTTTCTTGAAGAACAAGACCACCGCACTTCTGCTCCACGCCTGCGGTGTAATGCCACCATGGAGGACGGAATTAAAGAGCTTCTGAAGGACTTCAAGTACCGGTCTTCCACCCGCTTTCAGAAGCTCCGCTGTAATTCCATCCTCGCCTGGGGCCTTACCGTTTTTAAGGTGCTGGAGAGCCATTCTAATCTCGCTCAGACTGACGTCCGGGATATCTTCGGAATAGTGTCGGATGAGACTCGCTCTTGGATCGTTACTCACACTTGCGTGTGGCTCCAACGATGACGTGTACAGCTGCCCATAGAACCTCTCAATCTCACTCAAAATCTCAGGTGTCCCGGAAACGATGCTGCTACATTCTGTCTTCAGCTTTGACAGTTGGCGCTTTCTGGCAGACAGATCTCTGGCAAGGACTTTGGAGCCTTGGTTCCGCTCGATCGCTTCTTCAATACGAGCTGTATTGAAGTTGCGTAAGTCCCGCCGCATGCATTTGGAGATCTGTCTGTTCAGATGCCTGTATGCTGTCAAGTCTGTTGAAGAATGTAGCTTCATCTCCCGTCTAACAGCCATGAGATTAAGAGTGTGATCGGAGAGTTTTTGTGTTCTTCTGCGGCGGGTCTTGAAGAACTTAGCTCCGACCGCATGGACAGTTTCCACGAGCTTGTCATTCATATCGTCCACTTCTTTGCAGTCTTCTAGGCACTGAAAACGGTTTTGTAACTCGAGCTGAAAGGTTTCGGGACTTTGGATTAGAGCACGAGGGGGACGGAGCGTTGACTTCATTAGACGAGACCTCTCCAACTTAACGTTTAGGTTCAGTGTGCCTCTAACCATTCGGTGATCGCTACCAGTTTTCACCCTTGCGATCACGGAGACATCACTGAACAGTTGTCGTCTGGTCGTCATAATGAAGTCAATCTCATTTTTTGTCGAACCGTCGGGGCTTGACCAGGTCCACTTCCTGTGGGGCCGCTTCTGGAAGAAAGAGTTCATCATAAAGAGTCCCTCTTTCTCCATGAAGTCGGCCAGCTGCTGGCCCCTTGGGTTCCGTTGCCCTATTCGAAATTTCCCTACTTTCAGCTCACCGTTCTCTCTTGTGCCTAGTTTTGCATTGAAGTCTCCCATTAACACCGTATATTGGGTTTTGGAGGAATGCATGGCTCTAGAGATATCCTCATACATTTCTTCCACCTCCTGATCGGGGTGTGCCGAGGTTGGTGCGTAAACCTGTATGACCTTCAGCGAATACCGTTTGGTGATTCTGAGTATAAGGTACGCAACCCTCGTAACTACTAACTTTATATATATATATATATATATATATATATATATATGTCTAATAATTTAAAACAATAGCATATGCACGTAAAGACTATAGCAAATATTATGGAATATTACAGGCTATGTACTACATAGTACGTCTTGCACTGCCTGACACAGTTCCTCGTGATCGATTTAATTTCTGTCATATACGAGATGGAATTTTACGCAGACTGCATATAAAAATAGGCATGTTATGCTCATGAACTAAGTTACACTAAATATTTGCAAAAAAAATACTTTTCAATAATGCTACAGAATTGTTAAATAATTTTCCGCCATAACATATTGGTGCAAAGGTGCTTAACACTTTTTTTTAGTGATATGATCGAGTTTTGGCCGTGTCATGGACGCAACAACCTTTACATATAATATAAATTATGATAATATTACTTTTTTATTTTTTTCTGTAAGTTATAAAAAAAACATAAAATGAATATATCATTGTGTGGCCCTTGTTTTCTATCGACTTCAAAAAGGAGACGGTACTCAATTCGACTGTATGTTTTTTTTAATGTGTGTTACCTCATAACTTTTTACTGGGTGAACCGATTTCGATGATTCTTTTGTTACTTGAAAGCTAGTGCTTCACATATGGTTCCATATACATTTGATCACGGTCTGACCATTAGTTTTGATTAGATAGATTAAGAATGGCTTGTATACTCATACTCAAAACTTTAGACCGCGCCTCATTAGTAACATGTGGCGACGGGTCTGTAGGGTATCGTTGCTGCGATTCTTGTGTGTGTTGGTGCACAGAGCCCCTCAAGTGTTACTCTTAATAATTTATATTGAAGTCGGTTGTACAAAATTTTTAATTTTATATTATAATGTAACAACTTGTAAAACATATGGGTAGTATCTGCAAACCGACCATCATTTCCAAAAAGGTTTTCAAGATCGTGACGGTCGTCGGAAGAGGCCTATGCGCAGGGGCCTCGCAAAATTCATCTTGCCCACTCCAAATTTAGCTCTTGCATAATATCAGACACTGCTTTTTATTGTTAACGAGTTTGGTTGGTATTTCATTAGTATATATATTATAGCAAATATTACGTACAAATTAAGGTTTTCAAATGTTAAATTTTTTTTACTACTTATATAAAGTATATTTTTATAATGATATTCTTTATTTATTTATATCGAAGAGGCTAAGAGCGAACTGTAATTTCACGGTACGCGAGCAACTGGGGATCGATCCGGCGACACTAATAAAATTGTACAAATCAATATTCAAGGAAAACATCACGTGAAATCCGGCATGTCTGAGAAATCAAATTTTTTGATTATTAATGTGGCGTTATATAGATTTAAGATAATCAAAGACCATTTATTTTATTAATTTTCCGTTTTTTTTAAAAAAAAATCTCAAATGTTTTTTGATAAAATATAGCCTAGGTAACTTCTGGCATTACTTTCTGTCTATTCGTGAAGTTTTATTAAAATCGGTTTAGTCATTCTGAAGATTTGCCTGCATAGATAGACAGATAGACAGAAATTTTGAAAATGTTTATTCATGTCTTACTGGCATACAAATAACGCCATTTGCTCAATTTAAGGCAGTTATTTCGATATTACAGACAGACACATCAGTTTTATTTATATGTTGAAATGAATCTATTTAAATAAAGTAAAAAACTGTTATGTTAGGATACGTATTTAGCATTGATTTTAATACAAACGTGAGTCATCCGTACAGGTATACCGTAATTGCTACCGCACGCAAACAACGTGTTTAATATAATATTATTACAAGGACGTATGGAATTCTATTTATCTTATTTTATTACGTAAAATCTATTAGCAAAAACTGTTTCTTTAGAAGTACAGATTTAGCATTGATTTTATAAAAAACGCCAGTAGTGGTATTAAAGTCGAATGTTGAATTTTTATATTTTGATTTCCTGTGGTAATAAAGTCTTTATAAATAATATTTAAAATTTGGTTTTATCATGACACGTTTTATACACTTCACATATTAGACACTTCTTCATTATTTCTAACAATATGGTTGTCAAGTGAAGATGAAACTATTATAATTTATCTATATTTGAGATCTCTGATATTTCACACTGACGCAATTTTGAAATCGCTAGACGATCGTCTCTTTGTTCTGTGTGTCGTAAGGGATTACTGCGTCGTGTCGCATAATGAAGAAGCATCTAATATTTATATGCGCTCGTCAGTAGCTCGTTTTATTTTAGTAAGTTTTATGAGTACGACTATAAGATTTACGGACAGCGTTTTTAACGCACAGATAATTAATTAATTAGTACGACTTTCCATTGACGTCCGTCGAGTTAAGGGTTGATATTTTTACAGAAAGGTTACATTATTATTTGCACACACGCAAAGTTTCAACATGCGGAAACGCGTACTTTTTGAGAAAAAAATTATTGAAAATCAATTATTTTTGTAATATTTATGTCAGATCCTACGGTAAAACTGACGCCATTTTGTATTGTTATTGTCATCGTCAGTAGGGATGTCGATTCTTTTAAAAACACTCTAAGGATAGGACAGACTCGTACAAGGTGGAGTCGGGGTCAATCAATTCGGTTCTTTGACATAAGTTAAACCTAACCTATTTTATTTATTATCTGCCGTAATAGGTACTGTTAAAAAAAAACAAATTTCATCGTTCTTTTTTTCATAAATTGGATTTATATTTACATTATAAATGCAAACATGAAAAAATATCGAAATTTTTGAAATCGATTTTTTTTGTATATCGATACATCCACTTACGATTCGAATCGATCTTTTTCAAATCGACATCCCTACTGACGATGACAATGACAATACAAAATAGCGTCAGTTTTACCGTAGGAGCTGACATAAATATTGCAAAAATAATTGATTTTCAATCTTTTTTTTTCTCAAAAAGTACGCGTTTCCGTATATTGAAACTTTGCGTGTGTGCTTATAATAATGAAACCTATCTATAAAAAAAAATATCAACCCCCAACGTCAATGGAAAGCTAAGCCAATCAATTATTGGCTTGGTTTATTACAGCTCATTTACCACATACTTCGATTTAATATGAATGTACTCGTACATAATAGGAGGTATGACTGGTAGAGATTGTGTGTCAATAAACATGATCCCTAATTAATTAATCTGTACATTTATATTAAATCGTACGTATATTTCATTGTATTGTATTTCCCAGAATTATGTCATTTTATGATAAGCAAGTTAATGTAACGAACGAGGTTACTCTGTGCTTACACAAATAATAGATGAACATATAAAGTACGCCAACTGACAGGTCACATGGTGATTTTCTTGTTTAACTACTTTTCTTTCATTGGACCCCTAAGCTTCCCCTAGCAGTTAAAGTGGCCGAGTGAAGCCGGCAACAGTTGAGCGTGTGCCTGCTGTACTACCCTATGTCAGATGAGTCACAGAAAAGGTTGGCTACATCTTGAAGCGAGCTTCCATTAAAACATATTTCAAGCCGCCGAAGAAGATTAGTCAATTTTTAACATCCGTCAAGTGTCATATCCCTCTGCAAGATGCAGGAGTGAGTGTACAAGCTGGATTGTGAAAGTGGTCTTTCTTACATAGTAGAAACAAAAATACCTATTAAATCCCGCGTGAAAGAACATATAGCTGACTTGAAGCACTTACGTTCTGGGAAATCGGCAGTCTCACAAAAAACACCGATTCCTACCAAGAATGATACGCGAGGCTATTGAAATTAAAAATTATCCTAATTTCAAAAGAGAAGAGGTATGGGTGCTGCTATCTGCTTGCGATCCTATAATTAACAAAATTAAATCCAACCCCAAGCATACCATTGCAAGACTTCAAGATACTGTAAACTAATTCTGCGCAGATCGAATCAAAATTAATAATATTCAAAAACTGAAGGTAGCCGGGCTAACTATGACATCGGGACGTTGTACCCCCAGGTATGACCCCATGCTAGTCCTGGATTGTGGAGTGTGTAACAGTATTGGTATTGAACGTCGAGGGATATTGTATTGTACCTTTAATGTGAAATATTGTTGTAGTTCACAGCAAGAAGTCCGTCCGCTTACTGTTTTATATAAAACTAGCAGATATGACTCTCGAGAGCTTCAGGTTTTATAAAGCGATACTGTTTTCAAAATCGGTCAAAGAAATAATTGAATATTACTTATTATTAAAGGATAAAAATTTAGGACTCTGGAGGAACGTAGTCGGGACCTAAGTTGTGTAATAGGGCGTCTGCTAAACCTTTATCAATGTGCTGCCGGGATGTTTCAAATTTATTGCCCATCTCATGTTGCACCATTGATCACTAGACTTAGTTGAACATAATTTCGGAAAATATTAGTTTTGGCTTTACGTACCTATTGAATTGTAACCGCATTAAATCTTACGTTTTAATAAATCAAATCTATGGGGCGACCTTCGTCAAAAACGAGACAATGCTAAACACCGCTCTGCTACTGCTTTTGATGGAGCTGAATTCCAAAAGGGTTTTGAAACGAAGTTATTACAAAGTTTAAACATAACTAGGGATGAAATTGTAATATAAAGTCAACTTGCAATATTAATATAGTCTAAGAAGTTGTCACATAATTGTCGCAAGTTTCTGGATATTACAAAATTTCGGAATGATCATGATAATTGTCGCAGATTTTAAGTTACTTAGACCTTTCGAATAGTGAAAACGTTTAATACATTCATTCTCCTTCTTCAATAAATAATTTTCTGTAACAGCTGTACTAATGTTACAAAGCACGTGGAACTCACTTTCTCTACATATTCCCCGTGCTTAATCCCATTTTTCTACAGACTTCCAAAAGAAGACGGTACTCAATTCGACTATATGTTTTTTTTATGTGTTACCTCATAACTTTTTACTGGGTGTACCAATTTCGATGATTCGTTTTTCATTTGAAAGCTGTTGCTACACATGTGGTCCCATATAAATTTGATTAAGGTTTTGACCAACAGTTTTTGACTTATTCTTAATAATTTATATTGAAGTCACTTGTACAAAATTTTAAATTTTAAATTATCCTTTAAATATCTTCTCAAAGCGTATTACTTAGATTTTTAATATTATCCCATCATACTGCCTGTCCTTTCTTGTATATATCGTACTTTCCTTAACTGTCGTCATCTTGTGATTTTATTTATAACTTTTTTAATTTGATTGCATATTCTGTATTCTACCTATAATCTACCTCATAGATATTCGTTGTGAACAATTCTTTGCGAAATGAGTTTGTCTGGAAGAAATCGCTTCCAAAGCAATAAGACCATCTACTGTAACTTTTTATTTATTTAATTTTGTTTTTGTTTCAATGGGTATTGGTGCAAAATAAAGAATATATTGATTGATCGATTAAAGACAGCATTAATATGGTTTACAATTTGATAATAATATTCATCTCCTACTTTTCCCCTTAGAGGTGGAGTATCCAAACATCCATTAACACGTGTTACTTATTTTATTTTATAAGTTATAATCGAAAGCTAATCAAAAGAAGAATTCTCAATTTCACCTTTTGGCTAGAATTGTCAAAATGCTGAAACACGTGTCTCCTTATAAATTTGAAGACACTTTTCCCCCACTTTGTAAGGGGACGTTTTGAAAAATTCTCAGATAATTCCAGAATCTTCTACTGTAGAAACATCTAGAATGTTCGAGTACATACCGGTACCGATTGACTAGGTGTCGATAGTTCTAGAAAGTTCTTCCATGAATATTTCTATAATTATCTTGACTTTCCTAGTTCTCTCTCTCTGATCTTACATAGACTAACCAAATACGCAGGAGATATGAAAGTGTACCAGGTTTCTGAGGATACAGATGCACTGTCTATTCTCGCAATCTTCGTATTGTAACGACTCCCACCCCTCCCACTCTATAGTTAATTTTGTCTTTCTTTAGAATTTATATATTAATTTAATTTATATAATAAAATATATATTATAAAAAAATATATCAAATTTACGTGACTAGTATATTAACCATATATTGATCTTTCTAAAGGTCTAAATACAGGCCGTTTAATAAATCTATGGCGTTATCGCCTTAGCTAGGACTCTCATTTACGTTGTGTTTATTTAGTAACTTAGTTCTTTTAGGTGTCTCATGTAAAAATGAATATTCACTAGAGCAGCCGAAAGCTGTTGGTAGCGTCTTATAAACTAAAGAACCCCGTCCACGAAGACAGAGCTCAAAAAAGATTAAGAAAAATAAATTGTCCCTATTCCACTTGTATCAGGTTCACAACAGTCAATTCCTTATTAATTAAACTGGACCGTAGTCCACAGCAAAATAACTGGCGTACCAGTGAAAGAGGACTTGGCCCCTTGATAGTGCGTAAGCACAAACATCGACCGAAGTCGCGCATGTCATGCGTGTAAACACCATACAGAATACGATCAAATCCAGCCACAGTGAATGTACGTCACACGTATTAGGCAACACGTCGAAAAATAGGCACATAAAAAGCCCTCTAAAAGTGAGAGCCAGCACCTGCCAGAACGCCGTTCCTGTAGAAGTGATGTAAGTGTAAGGCATCACCACCAATTGCATGAACAGCACGGCCAATTGGGCGCAGAGCATGTCATGAGTCTACCGCTCACCTCAAGGGAATGGAGTCCTACGTTGAGCGGCTTTCGCCCGCAGCCTTGACAGCCTCCTCAGATTCTACCTCCAGCTACCACCCTCATGATGTCGACACATATGTTCCACCAATCAATACAATGGCAGATATAGCCAATAGGCAGTTATAAGATAATAGTAATAATTCGCCATCAAAAAGGTTTTGTGTCACTGACGTTGAGTAAATGCATTTTTCGATCATGTTAGTAGTGTAGTTGTACCACTTCTAGACCACCTGAGTCAAACGTGGTTCAACGACGTTCGTCGACACCCGATCCTAAAAAAAAAAAAAAGGTTTTGGCATGCTCTGATCACGGTCCATTTTTGTGTAGGATGCACGGTTCCGGAGATGTGTAGATCAATTAGCTAATATCTAATTGATATCCGGTAAGGGCCTCCACCGTCATTAGCGTCCCATTGTTCCTATTTCTATTGTTCTATTGTTCATTAATCACCTTCATTGCAGCGTGTGCGTCGACTATATCAGTGCTATTGTATTGTACTTCTTTGTTCCTAATTATACAACGCTAATCTGAATCATCAATAAAACACATTACATAATTTTGTTACAATTTTTATTTATAAAATACAAAATCTTATTAATTATTATCTATAAAATAGGAGCGAAACATCTCATCCACTAAAATATCGTTGTACAATGTGTTCCTTGTAAATATACTCGTAAAACTATGTATTGAACATCCTTGAAACTTATATAGCAAATACATTAAGCAATATTCGCCACAAACTGAAGTCCACTCATTCTGAATCCTATCAACATTCCAGTTCCATCTTTTACAATTCCTTTTTAAAAACTCTAGATGATATCGTACAGGTGATCGTCCATATGAATCAAAATATTGACCGACGTCATTCGCATCGATATATAAAGCTACCCAATGTGACCCTGGTTTATCATCTGTATCCAAATTACATATTATATACGTTGGTACGTGGGTATACATAGGCAGTCTATTAGCTGCATAAACATTATTTTCTAGACTGGGGTGAATCTTTTTCAGATGTTGTTGTACATCTAGTGTATCCATGATATTACTGCTATTAGTAGATTATTACAGTACCAATCTACTCAATGAATAACATAGGAATGGTCAATTATAGTGATTTCTAAATATTAAATTGCATTTTTGTGTTATACAAATCGTACTTGAGTCATTGATCATCAAACAAAACACAATACGAAGAAATGTTGAGATAGGCAACGGAAATGTGAGATAAACTGATATGTTTCTAAATATTAAATTGCATTTTTGTGTTATACAAATCGTACTTGAGTCATTGATCACCAAATAAAACACAATACGAAGAAATGTTGAGATAGACAACGGAAATGTGAGATAAACTGGTTGACGCATAAAGTAATTATCAACTCATTACGGAAATACTTTAGATTAGAATTTTTACGTACTGGTGGTATATAAGACCAACAAATGCAGTCATCGAGTTAGTGTACGGTCGTTTGACTACAGTGGATCTATCAATAGTACATTTGTGTTACTTCAATACACCAAAGGCTATGGATGTAAGTGTTTATTCTATTGACTAAATTACTTTTTTTCTGTTATTTTCATGTGTGTGTATTATTTTATTTAAATATTGTGTATGTATATGATTAAGCCGTGGTAACTCAGATGGTTAGCGCTAGCTGTAAATTTCACAGTACGCGACCCGGGTTCGATCCCCGCCAGCACCAATTAAATTGTTAATCGCAATTTTAAGTGCTTATTACCACGTGCTTGGTGGTGAAGGAAAACATCGTGAGGAAACCTGCATGTCTGAGAAAATTTCGAAGGCATGTGAAATTCGCCAACACACATTGAGGGAGCGCGGCGGACATTTCCTTGCTCTAAAACCCTCTCAGAAATGAGAGGAGGCCTATGTTCAGCAGTGGACTTTAATAGGCTGTAACTTTAACTTTTTTAACTTTTATGATTAAGTGTTAACAAATTGATATTAACATGATAACTGTGTTGTTGCAGAAATCATTGAGCTTCGATGAAGATACCTATAAACAGTATTACTACTCGCCACTCTCCCCTCAAGAAGAGAGTGATAACCTCGTCATTAATAATAACACATGCGATGGTGGAAAAAGAAAATCGCAATCGATTGATCATTTTTTTGAAGCTGAATCAAAAATAAAAAAGAGGAAGCTGTTATCATCAACCGTAGCACGAGCCGCTAGAGATGGTGTATCATACATTTCTACTAATTCTGACGACGGAGACCAAGCGACGCATCTCATCAAAATTGAAATGTACGATATGAAGAAGCTATCCAAGATTCCAACTACTGATCATTGGAAACATGCTTCCACGAGAATTAAATATTACGTAAAGACTAATAAGGATAGCATCTACGACAACACAAACGCCCTCGTATACAATATAACAAAGACAATAGCAGAAAGTGAAAAAGTTAAAAAATACTTTTTTAACAATGACAGTCATTAGCTGATCATAAGTGAATGTGATTCTGTTTACTTCAATTACAGGAAGACAAGAGCGGAAGGAAGAGATGAGTGTGGCATACGTGTACAAAACACATCATTGAATAACAAAACTACAACACTGAGTGGAGAAGAAAACGAGAAGAGTATGCAGTACTCAAGAGCTGAATATCCATTCTTCAGTTCAAAATCTAGCCGTTTGCTTAGTTTCGAAAACTGGCCTCTCGTTATGCGACAGAAACCTGAAGATCTTGCAGAAGCTGGTTTCTTTTATACTGGCCACGCAGACGGGACCAAGTGTTTCCATTGTGGTGGTGGTTTAAAAGATTGGGAAGATGATGATGATCCTTGGCAGCAGCATGTTCAGTGGTTTATTCAGTGTGCTTATGTAAAATTTCAACTCGAACAGTGTTTTGTATTAGATTAAATAGAAGATTTATAAAGAAATAAAAAAAAAATATATTGCATACAATTTGTTTTATTTAATTTTATAACGTTTCACAAAGTTACATACACACAAAATCCATTACACATAACACATAAAATCTAACACACAACACATATTATAACCTTAACTACTATAGTCTACAGTAACATTTCTGTTTTTATCTATCTCAATAATATTATCAAACTCAGCATAAACTATACAGTTAATTGTTTGTATTAATGAGGATTCAAACCGTACTTCTATTCTTACACTACCATGCTTTATGAGATTCCAATGAGTTGATGAGTTAGCTGATAAATCAGGAGTTAAGTCAAATGCTAATAGACAGTAACCTTTGCCATACTGTTCACAAGAGATTCCATTTCCTTCATTAAGAAAGTGAATACCAGTTCCCGAGAATAGAGTATGATATGCTGATGTAAATATGCTATTATTAAAAGATGGTTGCAAAGCTTTTGAAGGTATTTGTTGACCATCAATATATAAGCTGAAAGAATTAATACCATAGTTTTCAAAGTTAAATGGATTTTTAGTAAGGGAACCATTAAATGCAGAATTGTTCACAAATCCAATTATACATCTTTTCGGTACCTGTCCTAAAAATATATTATCAAGAGTTTTTCCTTGAACACCCGAAGGAATTGTTAAAACTTTTACTTCAGCTCGAGTAATAGGATATTTAGCAGTGGTAGAAGCTAAAACTTTTTGATGTGCGAGTAATACACTTGGATTAATTCGTGCTCGTCGAACAATAAGAGTTGCGTCCGTAATGCAAACTTTAAACTTTACATCGTTTGACCCAACAATTAAATTAAAACTCTCTCTTGATCGAACCAATTTAACACTCATTTCAACACCATTAATTAAAAATTTATCTTGGTTAAAAATGTCACCGTGAAGATGACCAATCATTTCTATTTCCTTACTTTCACTAATCAATTCCTGTCTTTTAACAAATCCTATGTTTTTACCATCTGTAGAATCCATTTTTCCTGCTGTATCCTCATACCAAAGACTACAAGTAAGATGAGATTGTTTAGCAGCAGGGGCATAGTTTAAAAGGGTTTCAATATATGCTCGATATGCATAGGTATTATTAGGTGGTGATACAAGTTTTTGGTTTAAATAAACATCAAGTTGACTAAAAAGTGAATGCAGCCAATTATTTACAGGTGCTACTATTGTAGTAGATACCAAGTTAGTTGAATCTTGATTTAATACTTTTGCCTTTATGTGGAGTAATGTATGAGACAAATCTATGTAGTCATCGCCGGTCCCAGGAACTTGAAACTCGATAGGTCCATCATCACCAAGAGATGAAATTGGTTTATAATGAATCCACAATCCATTTTCAATGCTAGTTTGTGTAGACGGTAGTGCAAACAAATCCAATTCTGACTTAACGCACTCACAAGAATGATTATGAAGGAAAGACATATTTAGTTTGAAAATATATCTTTGATATTTTTTGGTTTTAGACAAAGTTTTTTCGCAGCTTTCACTTTAGTAGTTAATGGTGGAATGAACGATGTCAATCGTTTTCTTTTAGTTTTATACCCAGATCCAGTCATGTTAAATTGATCAATTTTCTCATCAGCCTTTCGTTTTAAATTCGTACTAACTTGCTTTAGACGATCTTTTATTGAGGCTTCCATAGGACGGGCTTGAACCATATCCGATAAAAGTCCTACTCCAGCGCTTAATGCCTCCTTACCAATCACTCGAGCACCACTTGAAAGTAAAGGTAAAACTGATCTGAATAACCCCCCTAAGAAGCTCCCAATACCATGACCGCGTTGATATGGTGAACCCTTATAAATTACTCCAACTCCTGATCCAGCGTGATGTGTATAATAATTTTCATATGGACATTTATGATGATCACGAAGAGAATTCATTATTATAATTTTCGGAAATGTAGTTTAATACACACGGTTCCAAACTGGAATGGTATTTTTTGTCCTGTACTCGATCTTATAACTATTTCCAACGTATCGAACTCTCTTCGCATAACAGGTAAGTAGTGAGGTTGAGGGAAAACGTGCATTTTATTTGCACCATAAATGTATTTTGTAGGATCTAATGAAATGACTCTTAATAAAGGAGTCATAACATCACCCACAATCTGAGGATCGATAATGTCGCAATATAGAAATAGTTGAGATGGTAACCCTAAGTGTAAATTAGCAGGACACTTTCCAAAATTTCTCTCTAGGAGATTTTTATTTGGTTCATAACCTAGCTGTAAACTTAATTTGGGTGATAATGTTACGGATGTTATATTTTTATCCAATACCGAAATAGACACAAATTTTGTTATTTCATCATAGCGAAATTTCAAGTTCTCTCCGATACCATTTAACACTCTTAAAATATGCTCAACGTTATCATAGTTGGTAGCTGGAATATGTTTTTTGTAGTACACTGTGGATGGTTTATCTTCATTAGGCATTAACATAGATTTTGTAATGTATATAACATTTTCATGGTCTTGAACAGTAAACATGGTACATGGATATTGAAACTCGACAACTCCAACCGACCATTCACCTTCTAATTTTATAGCTTTTGGTAATTTCGTTGAAAAATTTGTGGTCTTGTTATCAGGAAAGTATTCCATTGAACTATTGCTGAGCAAAGTTAAATAGAAACTTTCTTTATTCATATTTCTTTTAAACTAGAAGCTAAAATCCAACTGTTAAATTTATCTGGATAACCTTTCCACTTCACTAATACTTCTTTTCTGTTACCTGAATAACGAGTGTCAATTATTTTATCTATTTTATGTTGTGAGGTGGGGTTGTAAGTGATTTTCTGTAATTCTCTTTCATAAAAAGTACCAATTATTGGTTCATTTTGTAAATCTGTTATTGTATAAACAACCCATGGAGATCTATCAATTATTGAAGATATAATAAATATTTCATCACTCCAATTTGATTCATATCCTTTTTGGAATACATGATTATATTTAGTTATTCGAACATAATCACCCACATTGAAATTTGGTTTAGGATTTTCTAAAGAAAGTTTTTTTGACCGTCTATCATAAAGATTAGTCCAAACTGTCATAATATTGTTGGAATTTACATCACATGGGCACATCTTAATACTAGAGTGAAAGCTGTGATTATAAGAGTATATTAAATCTAGTAAAACATCTATATATCTATAAGTATTATTATGAGTGAAATAACGCCACATTTTCATTTTTAGTGTTCTTTGAAATCGTTCAACAATACTAGCCTTAATGTCAGGATTGTTAGTGGTATAGTAATTAATCTTTTTGGATTTAAAGTATTTTTGTACATCTTTTGAAACAAATTCTGTACCTTTATCGGATTGTATGTGAGTAGGTGTTAAATTACTTTCAGTAAATATACTTTCAAAACATTCTTTAGTTGTTTCTGAGTTTTTCTTTTTTATTGGTCTTGCAAAAGCATATTTACTAAATACATCAATAATACAAAGTATATACTTGAAACCATCATTATATTGAGAATAAGTTCGCATATCACTTAAATCAGCTTGCCACAGTTCATTAATATTTGATAGAATGTACCTATTACGCGGGAATTTTTTTCGAATGGGTTTATGTAATGTGTATGTTTCTTGTGATTTTAACCATTCCTTTACTTGCTTTTTATTCATTTTACCCTTCATGGCTTTTGATAATTTATCAATACTACTAAAACCAGCGGGATTAGATGGATCATAATAAATCCTGTTAATTTCTTCTAGTACGGGGTCCATTTTTCCCACTCAAGTCCTTTACGTATTTTAGTTGTAGACTTTTTATCTCTACTGACCGGTGTAGAAAACTCTTGAACTTCAATCTCAGAGGGTTTGTTCAGATCTTTTGCTTGAAGTTGGTTAATAAACTCACATCTCCTTGGATTTCCAATATAAGTAAGTGGTACTTTAATATCTTTTAATGCTTCAGCAAATCTAACCCACCCTACCGGATCACTTCTTTTTAGGGGTCTTAGTGAATCATTTATTAAATCAACAATATTACTTCCAGGAATTTTTTCACTATCAATTATGACTGTACCTTCATTATCCCAATGTATTTTACTTTTACTTGTTTCAACTAAGTTTAATAATAACTGCCCTTTTTTTATGATAAGTTTTTGGTATTAAACTGAGTATTTGAGCTGGTGTGTAAAGTGGATTTTCGTCATTTTCTTTACTTTTACTGGATCGATTCTCCTCCAGCAAAGATTCAATATCAACTGATGTTTTTAGATCTCTATCTTTATTTTTAAAACCAATTTTTGACTCATTTGAATCTTCATTAGATGTATCAGAATAAATTGGTAATTTGAGTGGTTGACGATCCTCTTCGGTAAAATGAAGGTATCTTTGCAGTGTTTGTAAATATAATATCCATTTCTTTCGGTCTTCCGTCTTACTATTCATAATATTTTGCATTTCAATATCTAATCGAGATAAATTACTATTAACCTTATTTTCTTGTTTTAATTTTTCAATCAATCCAGGTTCGATAAGTATCATTTTCTTTGCATTTTCCATGTTAACTGGCTAGTCCACTCACTAATCCACTCAATATTGCACCTAATATTGTTGGTAAGAAAGCCCCTCCTTTTTGTATAATTATATTTTTTCTTAGTTTATGTTTACACTTACGTTCTAGTTTACGGAGTATGTTTTTATGTTTATTCAATTTTTGTTTATCCTGATCTTTAAGAGGTACTTTTCCTTAGAAAACGTTATGAATACACTCACAAATACAGTTAATTTCTTCTTCATCACACGTTTTAAGTAATGCTCTTTGATATTTTGGTTTAAGCGTATGCAAAGCGGTTAGCAAATGTTTATACGTTGTGAGTCGACGATGCATCATTTAGCAATGATTTCAATTGTTTGATTCTTGGTGTATTTAAACTCTTTTGTGGGGACGTAGACTGTACAGAAACCATTAAATGGAAAGACATTTGTCTTGATACGACAAAAATCATTGGTATTCTGTTTTAAATCTACCATTAAATATCCATGCGCCTCTAGAGTTGCATCCCTGTAGGCATTTTCAATGAATTTTGGGTTATCTGGTGATACTTGTCTTGCTAAATATCTTATTTGAGTTTTATCTCGAGGGTTTTTAAAATATATTATATAACTTGAGTTTAAAGATATGTCTCTTTGTCCTTTACCCTGATGAAATAAATTTTGTGTTAGATAAAATACACTAAGATTCCTGTGATGACTACCTTTTGTAAATATATCCACAATTCTTCCATCGGACTCTCTCATTAGATCATCAATAATAACAAGATGTGGGTTTTCACCATCAAACATATTAAGATTTGGAATTCCTTGATGATAGTTAACATTTGGTAAATTATATAATGGTTGCATTTCATCAAAGCACCATGTGATCTGATTAAAATCACAATTACATATTTCTGTAACTGATTTTATGAAATTTGTTACAAAATTTGACTTCCCACACCCACTTGGTCCTGCCACAATAGCAGTGAACGGATGGATAAAGTGAAACATAACACACGTCTAAAGTTCAAAGGGGTGAAATAAAAAATGAAAGTGTTGGTGTAAACAATTAATATATATTCCAAAAATTATATAAAACAGAATTATCTGTATACTATTTCTAACACAATTAGTACATCATAATTTTACAATTAACTCAACCTCAAATAAATAGAAACAACAATTAGTACATCATAATTTTACAATTAACTCAACCTCAAATAAATGGAAACAACAATTAACTTAAATTATTTACAATAAAACAATGATTAAATATGTAATAAACTACGTCATATTATAGTATTATCATAATTATACAATCAATATAAATTTTTCTTAAACGCAGACATAAAAGTAAAAACTATCAACACTTAACGCAGTTTATAATGACCCCAAGCTAATGTTTCAATATTATTATCTAAAATATGTCTCTTTGTGTCATTATATGATAAACCTATCTTATTTAATTTTTGTGTGAAAATTGTGTGTTTAATTGATTTAAATCTAAGCATACTATAATATTGCACTTTTTTATTAAATAGAGAAGACTTATAACTATTCATTGTCATCTTTTTAGTGATACATTTATTTACCCCTTTTGCCTTGGCTATAGTCTTATTCTCTAAGTTAAAAGCGTACATTTTGGATCGTAAACCCACAAATTCTTTCATGATTTTACCATTATTTTCATCTTTAAAAAAACCTAATTTCTTTTTATTTAATTTTGGATATTCAAAAATATTATTTGTATCATAATCTGAGGTATCAAAGTATGATGAAAGGTCAGGTTTTATATCAGTGTAAAAATCATTTGTAAATATATGATATATTAAACTATCCGTATCTGTATACAATAATTTGATTTTACTAAACTTTTTAATCATATAGTTATAATGAAAATCATACATTAATGTTTTTGAAATATCTAAAATGCAAAACCCTAAATAAATTGGTTTGTTATATATTAACTTCGTTTTTCGCAACTGAACCGCAACTAGGTTTTCCGAAAATATTGAAAGGCTATGAAATTGTGGTTTAGCGATTAGATCTTGAGCACCTAAAGCTTTACCCTGGTTCTCCCAGTGCGTAACTAATTTTATGTTAACCCTTTTTTCAATATTCTCCATAGTCTTACCGAAGACTGAATTATTCATTAATTTATAAAAATCTTTTTCGAAATCTGATTTTGCTAAAGTTCTTAATTTTGTGTTTAGATCTATGTACATCTTCAACCAGGGAGACTGTTTAAATTTTAAAACTCTATGAATTTTAGTTAATTTAACCCCCATTTCTATGCACTGCTTTAAATTTCTGTAATGAATTACATATTTATCTTTATTATTTAAATTTGGGACTAGTTTATTCTCATTAATATTGCCTACACAAATGTTTTCTGGACATAAAGGAAAGTCCGAATGTAAATCATGAAGTTCATCTGGATATTCCAAATCAACTTCTAAAATAAAACCGAAGTCTGATGTCTTAGACACATTAAATTCTGTATTTGGATTTACCCATTCGAATCCACCAGTAGGGAGATATTGAGACATAGCCCAACCATATAAATTGTTGGCATCAAAATATGTGATATATGAATTTGGTTTCCCTGTATCATAATCCTCCATGTATTTGTTATTAGCTCTAGCATAACGATTACTACATTGAGATACACCACCTCTGATACCTGATCTAATAAATGCAATTTTCTCATAATCTGTTAAAAGTTCTAATTCTATTTTTGTATATTTTAACATTGCATCCCAACTTAAACCGGGTGCTGTGTAATAATGGACAGGGTCTAAATCATATGTATTAATACATAACTTTCTAAAGTTTTCAAATACATCGGATAAAAGTAAAACGTCTGTTTTTAAATACAGGTTTGAATAATCTAGCATATTACAACACCCAATATGTTCCCAAACATCTTTAGCATGATTGTAATCATCATTTGAAATATGTGAATCTGTGAGTGAACTATAAAAACATTTTTGTTCAGGGAGCGTGTTAGACTTAAACTATCATAATTAGTCATAAGTTCATATGGATAAACACCTTTCCGTTTTAAACGAAAGAAATCTTCATCATTAGGGTAATTTCTACGTAATTCTTGAAATTGATCATTACTGAGATTTTTGGCCAATTCTTCTAATTTACACGATAAAAACTTAAATGAATCTAAGAGTCTCAATATAATTTCGTGGTTATTCACTTTTAATTTTTTGGAAAAGGATATATATTTTTCTTTATTTTGAGGGATAACTTCGACTTCACCATCACAAAAGTTTAACGCGTGAACAATAAAATGAGCATCATAGTGACTAAGGTTGTGTAAAAATATTGGTATATAACGAGGTGTTCTGATCTTCGAACAACATGATTCATGAGCAACACCTATAAAACTACCAGTGTACCAATCAAAATCATAAAAATGTTTTGCCAACTCAGTTTCACAAATATGACAAATGGTTGCATTTGAAATTTGGTTTTTGTCTTCATTTGTTAGCGGAAGTGGTGGATATTTTTGAAGTCTATTTATTTCTTTTAGATTGTTAGATAAACTTTCCATAAACACTTGTGCACAGTTGGGTCCGCAATATGTTACATATTTTGATAATTTATCATCATATGAACATTTTATATAATATCCAAAACTATGTACTTCATGTTTCTGAATATTACGAGTGAAAGGTTTGGAAGGATCGTTAGAACATGATTCTATTGGTTTTAAAAATGCTTCAAAATCAGCATAAACTACGAATGGTATCTTTAACTTTTTTTTCATAACTATCAAATTTAATTTTATCATTTGAAATAGGTTGACCAAACCAATTCTTTTTTTTTAAAGTTTCACTGTTTGGTAATACTGTACAAATGTGGGCACAATCGTATTGTTCATGGTTATTTAACCTTTCCTGAGATGGAAAACGAAGTAGACATGCTTCACAAATGTACATGATGTGACCGTCTTTTGAAATTTGTTTACTAACTAACCGCGATAAATTTTTTATATAGCAATAATGATTTTTTGTATCCTTGGAAAAAAATAATAAATTGATATGTCTATCTTTACGACACTTTGTTAAAAATAATGGACCTACTATAGAATTACATCGTTTTTCTTTATTATATTCTAACCCAAAAACATTAATACTAATATCATTTAATTTCTCTACTTTTGCTATGTCAAAAATTTTAACCGGAAAGGAAATACCATCAAATTTAAGTTTATTTGCATGTTTAACGTACGATGATACCCGATCGGTGTGTTTGTTTACAGGATATAACGCCGAGAGTAACGCCCATTTAAAACAAAAATAATCCTTGTTTTTTACATTTATAACAGCCTTTTTTAATTTTATGTCACGAGGAAGATCTATGTATGAAGTACCGCGTAGGGGGTTAAATTTATTAACATTCATGTCTATAGATTTTATGTTTTTTAGACTCCATCCACTATCTTTTTTTCGAAAGCACTAATTTTAGTAGTAATTGTATCATTTAAAGATGAAAGAAAAATATTTAAGTCATCTCCTTGACAAATAATATAGTTAAGCGTTTGAAAATCGAACGTATCATGAATATCTTTAGTTTGTTGAACAAAATCAGCATGCAATATGAAGTTTACCTTAAAAATTATGTGTTGATGAATACACTCTTGTAATAAAAATAAAATATCATCTTTAATAGAATTTAAAAATAGTTCAGGAGTTTCAAAATTTACCCATGTCGAACGATCTACTCTACTCTTGATTTTATAAGTTAAAATCCTATTTCCAAAAGCAGATTCAATAACACTAACGTTTGATAAAGAATTATGTGAATTTAAAAGATTATTTTTATGAACATTACTTTTAAAATGATTAGCTAAATACCGTTTCTTGATAAATATATGGCACGTTGGACATTCCACTTGATCATCGTTACTGATACTGTTCCCTGCAGAGGTATGCGCTTCTGCTTCCGTTGTTGGTTTTTTGATGATCTTGGATTCTTTGCTGCACGTTCGCTTCGTTCCTCTTCCAAGTTGTAGTGGTTGACTGCTAAAATGTTTAAATTTATTAAAAACTGTATAAGACAATATGTAAATTATGATCGAAATGAATGTTTATTTTACATACTTAAACTGTGTTTCAACCATCGCACAGTGATGATACAACTCATCATCGTATGACGAATCGAACAGTTGACCCCTCTCCATTTCTTCACAAACTTTCGACAACTCCTTATTTAATTCGCTATTGAATAGTTCCGTATTCTCTTCCATGATTGTGGAGAAAAAAGCACTGGTGCACACTTCACTGAAGTTTTCCCTTCCTCTTTTTTATTTTTGATTCAGCTTCAAAAAAATGATCAATCGATTGCGATTTTCTTTTTCCACCATCGCATGTGTTATTATTAATGACGAGGTTATCACTCTCTTCTTGAGGGGAGAGTGGCGAGTAGTAATACTGTTTATAGGTATCTTCATCGAAGCTCAATGATTTCTGCAACAACACAGTTATCATGTTAATATCAATTTGTTAACACTTAATCATAAAAGTTAAAAAAGTTAAACTTACAGCCTATTAAAGTCCACTGCTGAACATAGGCCTCCTCTCATTTCTGAGAGGGTTTTAGAGCAAGGAAATGTCCGCCGCGCTCCCTCAATGTGTGTTGGCGAACTTCACATGCCTTCGAAATTTTCTCAGACATGCAGGTTTCCTCACAATGTTTTCCTTCACCACCAAGCACGTGGTAATAAGCACTTAAAATTGCGATTAACAATTTAATTGGTGCTGGCGGGGATCGAACCCGGGTCGCGTACTGTGAAATTTACAGCTAGCGCTAACCATCTGAGTTACCACGGCTTAATCATATACATACACAATATTTAAATAAAATAATACACACACATGAAAATAACAGAAAAAAAGTAATTTAGTCAATAGAATAAACACTTACATCCATAGCCTTTGGTGTATTGAAGTAACACAAATGTACTATTGATAGATCCACTGTAGTCAAACGACCGTACACTAACTCGATGACTGCGTCTGTTGGTCTTATATACCACCAGTACGTAAAAATTCTAATCTAAAGTATTTCCGTAATGAGTTGATAATTACTTTATGCGTCAACCAGTTTATCTCACATTTCCGTTGTCTATCTCAACATTTCTTCGTATTGTGTTTTGTTTGGTGATCAATGACTCAAGTACGATTTGTATAACACAAAATGCAATTTAATATTTAGAAACATATCAGTTTATCTCACATTTCCGTTGCCTATCTCAACATTTCTTCGTATTGTGTTTTGTTTGGTGATCAATGACTCAAGTACGATTTGTATAACACAAAAATGCAATTTAATATTTAGAAATCACTATAATTGACCATTCCTATGTTATTCATTGAGTAGATTGGTACTGTAATAATCTACTAATAGCAGTAATATCATGGATTCACTAGATGTACAACAACATCTGAAAAAGATTCACCCCAGTCTAGAAAATAATGTTTATGCAGCTAATAGACTGCCTATGTATACCCACGTACCAACGTATATAATATGCAATTTGGATACAGATGATAAACCAGGGTCACATTGGGTAGCTTTATATATCGATACGAATGACGTCGGTCAATATTTTGATTCATATGGACGATTACCTGTACGATATCATCTAGAGTTTTTAAAAAGGAATTGTAAAAGATGGAACTGGAATGTTGATAGGATTCAGAATGAGTGGACTTCAGTTTGTGGCGAATATTGCTTAATGTATTTGCTATATAAGTTTCAAGGATGTTCAATACATAGTTTTACGAGTATATTTACAAGGAACACATTGTACAACGATATTTTAGTGGATGAAATGTTTCGCTCCTATTTTATAGATAATAATTAATAAGATTTTGTATTTTATAAATAAAAATTGTAACAAAATTATGTAATGTGTTTTATTGATGATTCAGATTAGCGTTGTATAATTAGGAACAAAGAAGTACAATACAATAGCACTGATATAGTCGACGCACACGCTGCAATGAAGGTGATTAATGAACAATAGAACAATAGAAATAGGAACAATGGGACGCTAATGACGGTGGAGGCCCTTGCCGGATATCAATTAGATATTAGCTAATTGATCTACACATCTCCGGAACCGTGCATCCTACACAAAAATGGACCGCGGATTCGTGATCAGAGCATGCCAAAATGTTTTTTTTTTTTTTTTTTTTTTAGGATCGGGTGTCGACGAACGTCGTTGAACCACGTCTGACTCAGGTGGTCTAGAGGTAGTACAACTACACTACTCATGTTTGTCTTACCCACCAACAAGTTGCCTTCATTCATTCAAAGGTGGGAACTTTATAGAGATATATTATGTTGTTATATAAAACATCATGGAGGTCAGACAGTCTGCAGTCCCGCAATGAAGGGTAAAGCTACTTAGGTTGTGAGTCAAACCAAGACGCAGAGAGCGCTAATGAGAATAGCGACCCGCCAAACAACCATCGCAGAGACGCAATGCTGCAGAACGTAACAAGCATCAATACGACTATCGTCAGGCTTACACCATCCTAAGGTCCCCCATACAGTCCCAGCAGACATCATCACCCGCATACCTCCATCGACCAGAACCACAAGATGCGTCGAATCAGGCAGCACACCCGCAGATCCACCACAAGACGCAATACCGCAAGTAGCAGCAAGCATCAATGCAACTATCATACGGATGGCGCACCTTCACAACACACCCATATGATCCCTATCAACTTTGGTAACAAAATTAAGATAATGTTATTAACTAAAAATACCACCAACGTATCATAGTAGCACGCTACTAAGACGTCAGTAGCCAAAACTCCACCTATCATACCACTATTGCACTAAGACATGGAGTTGAGTATGCTTGCTGCACTTAAAAGTACTACCAAACACACTCTAATCCGAAAGATAGCCGACGTATTATAACGCTACGCGCTAAGACGCCGCCCACAAACGGTAGGGGTGTGCGATGTCCACGGGCAAGTCGTATTACTGCAACAAACCCGCTTACCACCGGCACTAAGCTGATATGTCTAGGACACATCGGTTAGCGAGTCCAAGTTTACCTCGGTCTCGGACGCTGTGAAGAAATCTATACGCCACTATAATAATCCTTTTCAAGTCCCATTTCTTTCAATATAATGCTTTTACATATTTGAGGCCTTTCACATATTTGCTTTATTTCATAAACCATACTATTGTATGTCTTATACATATGGGACTTCAAGTCATAACTCTGCTATCATAATGTTTATGCATCTTTCAATACCTTCAATATTAATACTTTGGTTCCATAGACCTACTATCATAAGTTCCTAATATAGGACTAATCATTGTGCAACCTTACTACTATATTTCGACTTTATACTTAATATTGCATTTAATTGTTTAAAATATAATGTCTATGACATTTTTAAATGTCTTTATAATGAATTTAATTATTATGTATTAATAATAATTATGAAGCGTCACAGTATGTTAAGAAAATTGTCACCTATCCATGGACTGACTGCCACAAATGCAGCTCAATCTTGCATATCTATTGATCCGCGCAGCTGTTAATTAACCAAGAGTTCCTCATCTCTATGACCAATGCTGTAGATGATCAACCAGGCTATCAAGCCCCCGGCAAGATGTCGTCGGGCATCAAGCATAAATCGGGCATCGGGCGCTATGAGTATCAAATACTTTGGAATTTATACTATCCTGACACTCTGAAACACGCGTCTCATATACTGGAATCTATAGCGCTTCAAAAGCATTACCAAATATTTATATCTAACTTTACTAAAATTGTTATCACTGTGACTTGGGAATATAATCCGAAGCTCCGCTCTACCTCGGGGAACATAGCGTTATGCTATAAATATTGTATTAGTGTGATCGTAACGTGCGGGTTGTTAAGTAAGGTATACATAATTTTAGTTTATACATAGATACTCAGTCGGGTTCATAATTGCTTAAATATTATAATCTTAATATTTAAATGAACCGAAGTTTTATCATGCATAAAAACTTATCTCTATTTTTATCTAAAGTTTTTGAAGTAAAAATATTATAGTTACTGATACAAATAATGTAGGAATGGCTCCTTTTAATAAAAATGTTTTTATTCTGTTTTCTCTTTTATATTGTTTAAGATAATGTTTCCTGCAAATTGTAGAGTTCTTCTTTGGATTCCAACCAAGTCGCCCAATTAACCTTATCTATTCTTTTTAATTCTATCTATCTGTTTGACAAAAAGGAAAAATTAAATTTCGTTTTTAGAACGCAAATTTATTTTCATGCCCATCCTTATTCAGTGGGCAAGTCTACCGATTCAATGTAAACATTGAAGATAAATATCGACATTAGTTTTGATATAGTTGAGTCAATCCCTAGCGTACATGTAAAATATTTTGTTTCAAAATGAATCCAAAAAATCATACAAATTATCAACAACGTGGATTTTGTGTTATTTATTAATTTTTATATTTTGCTAAGATTGAAAATATTCTAAATTTTTTAACAGTATATAACATAAATTTTAACCAAAACTAGACGCATGATAACAGTAACGACGTCTCGCGAATTTACCTGTGAAATGTGCAACCATTAGGATTATTTCTATAATTGACACCAAAGTAATTCACGGAATATGTAACAATTTTGTAAAGCTGTGAAGTATAAAATTAGCACTATTATGATCTAAAAACTTACAAAATATCTAGGAGCTTATTTCTTGCGTGCCGACTTGTCCCGACCTGTCATTAAAATGGGTTACAGAGTTATGAGATTTGGTAACCTTTTCTATCTTGCATTTTTGCCATAATAAATTTTCTTCTCACATTTTTCTGTACACTATGTCAGTCTATACGCCAGTATATTCTAAGTCAATTATTAAAACGAAGATCGTCGGCGGAGTTTTAAATTATTATGCAAATGTTAAAACTAACTTTAAGCTTAATTTATAAATTATAAATATGGTATTTATTTGAAAAAAAAATACCCCTCATCTCGCCTATTTTTTTATAGGATAAGAGTGATAAACGTGCACACAGTTCACATAGATATTTCATTACAAATCAAAATGCAGATGCGTTGTCACCCGTCAGGACTAAGATGGAATGCCTCGTTTCCAGTAAAAAGGGTCTCCGCTTGTCTACACTCGCCATACGCAACACAGCAGCGTTAAGCTGCTATTTTACGCTGGTATTCTGTAAGAGCGTGGTCCTTCCCCCGTCGAGCCGACCCATTCATGCTACAACTATACTAGTAATATAGCTGCAGCATGGCTCTATATATATCGTAATTATTAACTAACATAATCATATACAATAGAAAATTAATATAATAGGAAGGAAAATACTTAACCTTCTCTTTTTTGAAGTTCCGTAATCGGATAAATGTAGCCCTCTAATACGTTGCCCTGGGTTACACGTCGTTATATAACATTTTATCGAAATCAGTCTAGTAGTTTTTGCGTGAATCTTGAATACACAGACAAAGACACAGACAGACAAATTTCTAAAAACTACTAATTTGGCTTCAGTACCCTTGAAACAACAAGTCAGGGGGACTAGCCCCCTGACTTTTTATTTCAAGAATATATTAGAATTACAGACACGGCTTTTCTACAGATTTATTATATGTGTAGGTTATGAATGCTAAAACAATTATGCAATTTACTTTGGGTTTTTTAATTTGTGGGAGCAAATAATAAAGGTTATTGTTATTAAGGTTATTATTATTAATCATTGAAATGGAATGATATATACCTATCGAATAAATTGTCAGTATGATATTCGCGCCACCTAGTGTAAGTTAATTGTACTATGCCTATAAACTTCGCGCAAGTGTAAGCAATAAGTTGACAAAGTTTTACCGCAATCTGAGGAACAGTATGGCAGCATATAAAATACGCGCATAAATTATTTTTTATATAATATTATATAAATCGAATATTAAATAAGTTAACATAAACTAGAATATATCCTTCAACAATCAACTTTAAAGCATTCAGGTTACAATCTATTTTAATATTTCAGAAAAACTGCTATTTTTGATAGATTTAAGATAATAAGGTCTTAATAATCTATAAAATAAGTAAAATTGTACGTAAGGTAAATAAAGAGGAAGTAACAAAAGTTAATTTATTTCCTTGTTTCTCTATCAGTTACAGGTCGCTTTAGCGCTAAGAATATAAGTAAGTTAGAAAATCAGGAATGATGTTAACCGTTTAAATTGACACTAACAAAAACAGTTTAAACAGTCTTTACTCTAAAATTGAAACACAATAGAGATCGGTAAGATGTTGATTTGTATTCAGACCGACTTATCGGAGTAACAATTCATTTCCAAGTGGAAGCCTACCTAGGAAATGATTTTTTTGACGTGATTTCTAATAGCCTGTTTGAATTATTACTTAATTAATCGTAATATATCATATAGATAGAGCGTTTAGCGTGCATTACAAACGCGCTCTTACGTATAATATATTTTTCTGACTGGCGGCTGCTTACCTCGTATGCCGCAATACATATGTTAAACTTTATCTTTTGAAATCAGTTCTTTTATTATTTATTATGCCTTTAAGTAGCTTTATAAAATAAAAAATCAATGCCAAACCAGTATGTTGTTATACGCAGAAACAGTATGATGACTTGCGTGTACAGTATAATAATGCATTCAGGATGCTGATGGGGCTGCCCCTATTTTACAGCGCATCAGGAATGTTCGCCGATGCGCGTGTAGAATACTTTTAACCTACTATGCAAAAGCGGTGCACATCGTTGTAGCGCAGAGTCCGGGCATGCTCCAATAGCATCCTGAAGACATTTGCTGACATGTTCGATTGGATGTACTTGAACCACTGCTGTGTGGATCATGTGATGTCTAACGGCTTTAGTTTCATTTTATTTTTTACTAACAAATAGGCTTAAGGTCCATTAATAGCATTATGATCTATGATGGTCAAAAAGTTTTTTATTATTATTTTTAAGGAAAATTACAAATAAAACTTAAGTTCATTTACAAAGTTTTTTATATTTTTTTACTTTGAGTTAATGATGTTAATTCCAGTTTTTTAGTGATTCGTCATTCGTGGTAAAGCCACGCTGCAGCTACAGCAATAATATATGTTGTAACACGAAAGAGTCGGCTCGACCGGGGAAAGACCATGCTCTCACAGAAAAGCAGCGTGAAATAGCAGTTTAATACTGCTGTTTTTCGTATGGTAAGCTAAGAAAACCGGAAATCCTTTTTAAAGGATACCAGTCATTCAATCTTAATCCTTAGAGGTGAAAACATATCTGCATTTTGATTCTTAATCGAGGATAAATGTAGATTAGTGGCCACAGTAGTCACTTACCATACCTTTTTAAAAACTTGAATAATTGCAATTTTTACTTTTTTTAATTTTACTTTCAATTACTAGTAATTTTCTTATTATAGTAATAGTTACAATTCTATGCTTAGTTGTTAATGGTGCGATAGTAAAGAATAGGCGTATTCATTAAAATATAAAACATGATTGTACTGGAGTTTTAAAAGTGGAGTGTGTTTGCAATAATAACAAAAATCTCAGTATTATGAATTAAAACATTATTACTTTGTGCTTTTATCTTCCATCTCTGTGAAATTATTGTACGTATTCAACTTTTTACTTCATTCACTTGAATTCACTCTTTTATCTCTCGTAAATCGTTTTTACCTAAATTCTTTTAGGAGACGAATTTATGTCTATAAAAGTTAAATTTGTTACAGTTAGTTCTATTTGTCTAGCAAAAAAACTCACCTGTGCGTATCTATACGCAACTTACAAACCTTTCAAGTCCATAATGACAAAAATATATGATTTTATTTATTCCAAAAGTCCACTAATGTTCATAGGCCTCCCATAGATATTATATGGGGTAGTGGATTCGCTTACGCCACCTCCACATGTCTAAAATGTATGATATTAGAGTAGAGCCATAGCTGACAGCATGCTGTAGCTATATTATGGTTGTAGAACGGATGAGTCAGATCGGCCGGGGAAGTACCACGCTCTCGTAGAATACCATCGTAAAATAGCAGCTTAATGTTGTTGTGTTTCGTATGGTAAGTGTAGAGAACCAGAGACCCTTTATACCGGATACGGGGCATTTTCAATCTTAATTGAGAATAAATGTAGAATGAGTGGGCCAGTTTAAGTTAAGTACTATATAACTTTTCTGCACGCGTTGTGGATGGCGGGCACTCTTCGGATACGTTTATTACTATTATGTCAAACTCTGAGATGCAACGGTGGATTAAATATTGACCGCGCCCCAAGCTAGCACCTCATCGGTGCTCCTCTGGTGCCATATTATATTGCCATACAAGTTATAACTAACAACTTATTTTGCTAACAAACTAATAAAATTTTTCCGGACCGATACGACTTAGGGACCTTCAAGAAAAGAGCGTACTCCTTTTTAAAAGGCCGGCAAAGCATCTGCAATTCCCTTCCTGGTGTTGCAGTTGTTCATGGGCGGCGGTAGTCTCCTATAAAAAAAAATAAAAAAATAAAAAATAATAAAATACTAATAAAGTAAATTATAATTTATATTATAAAATAATTTATAATATAAATTGACTGTCATTAAAATGCCGATTTAGACCCTTAATGACCTATCATTAAGGGCCTAAATCGGCAAACGGCAGCAGTGCCAAATCTGCTAGATCTCTATTATTACCATTGCTAATTTGCCCAATAATCGATGCGATTACGACAGCTTCTTCTTAACATTTTAATGCTCATGTTGAACCGACTTAATAAGCAAAAAGAATCACCAAAATCTCTTAAAATATGGAAATAATGTGATAGAAGATTAAAAAACATCTAAAGAGTCACTTACTCGTCCAAGTTACCGGTATAAAATGTTAAGCTTGGACTTTAAAACTGCGGAGACATTTCTGATTAATTTAAATTTTTCATGAAAGTTAAGTTCTTAGAGCACTCAAAGACCGCGTGGGTCTCAAATATTCCATATAAACAATATATATAAGTTGGTTAACGGATGGCGGGGAAGTTATCCATTGTTTTTTATATTTAACTTTTTAATTCCCATTCCTATGTTTACCAAAAAATAATACCTTCTTTTACTAAATGGCATAGATACATTTAGTATAGATCAAAAATATATAAAATTAGACCACTACCCCCACTTATTTTTTAAGGGGGTGTCACCTACAGGTGACACTATTCACTGTTTGAAATCTTTTTACTTTCTTTCTGTAGGGATAATACATTAATTTGTTTTTATAAATGATATATTTATTGACTTATACGAAAGAAGCGATTTATTCACCATGGAATATATTACCAGCACTTTAGGTGCAAACCGATATTGCACTTGGCGCACATTTTTTTGCGCACTCTGATGACAATATCCGCATTGCCGTGGCGAACAGTCAACTTTGACATGGTCATTGGCAATAACTGCAGACCTCACCTCACCAGGCACTTTAATCTGGACTGGAACTTCACAGGTAGAATCACGGGTTGTAGGCTTATCATATTTTTAAAAAGAAACATTATATTATACTATCAGGTGTGAATGAATCATGAACAATATTAGCCTTGTTTTCATCCCCACTGTTTTCATCAGTTACCATATCATCATCGGGAAGAAATAAAATAATATTCCTTGAGTCCTTCCAGGTTTGCAACTCCTTGATAACCTAACATCTATTTGTAAAATGTAAAAACTCCAAAATACCACCCGCCGCTACAAAGCAATCCAATGGAAACAAAAAGTTATCATAGTAAATAATACCCAGTGTCACCTACAGGTGACACTTCATATATTGAGCGTTGCAATGATTATGGTTTATGTTATTTTAATTTTCTATCTAGTCTCTGGATGGTTAGTGTAAGACGTTTCCTTAACGGCTCACTCACAAAAAAAGTCCAACGGAGTCAAATCGCAGCCTATTGTCATCAGCATTTCGGCTGATTATGCGATTTTTGAAAACTGCGCAAAATATCGATTGTTACTTTGTCTGTGTGGCATGTTGCGCCGTTCTGTTGAAACCAAGTGTTGTCTATATCATCCTCTTCAATTTTCGGAAACAAAAGAAGGCTTAGTATTGCGCAGAAGCGACCGCCATTCGGTGTAACGGCGGTTCCTTGCTCACTTTCACACTGTGGTAAATGCGAAAGAAAATGCAAAGGGATGCAACATCTCTTCGCAGTGCCAATGAATTGAGCCGATCGGAAAGGACTCGGTCGTCGACGATTCGAGCCGCTCTGCGCTGGACGCGGTCAAGTGGAAGGAGCTGGCACTGGGGAGCCCCTGCCCAGAGATGGGAACAGTATTCCATGTGAGGCCGAACCTGCGCCTTGTAAAGTTGCAGGCGGTGTGCCGGCATGAAATACTGTCCCGCTCTGGTGAGCACGCTAAGCTTTTTAGAGGCCAATTTGGCCTTCTCTTCCAAATGACCACGAAACTGCACGTCACTCGATATGTTGACTCCGAGGATTCTGATACTGGCTGAGGCAAGAAAGTGAGGGCCTTGAAACTGAGGAGATACGACAAAGGGGTTCTTTTTAGCGGTAAATCCAACAACGATCCAGTTTCACGAACTCGCTTTACAAATGGATTCACAAACTGCCTTTTTGGCATATCCTTATTGTCAATTTTTTTTTGGAAATAAATTTTTAATAGTTCTTAACTTTATTCAACAGAAAAACGTAGTGTTCATAAATGTCAAGCATAAAACTTCCTTTCTGTCACATCCAAAATATCATAAAACCGTCAAACCTCAAAATATTGGAATCTAAAGTTTGGAATCTGAGCTATCGGTTCCAATTCCAAACTTTAGATAGCCTAGTGATGGCCCTGTAAAAATCATAAATTAATACAATAAAAACACTATAATTTACGCGAATACTACACAACTAATTTTACGGATTTTAACGGTCTATAATTTTTCAAAACAAACACTGGACGTACCTACAATAAAAAAATTGTCGAATGGCTTGAATTTTTCTATAACACCGCAAAAACTCCCGTACGAAAAAATTATCTGTAGTATTGAGGATTGTCTGTTTAAGAATAATATCGGTAAGGAGGATTTAGAGGCCACACGTCAAGACATTTCGTCCTTGTTACGTCGAAGTAAAGCGCCGAAACTAAATGTCCCCAAAGACGTGTTTCAAGCGTTGTACAACTTACGCAACAGATCAGAGCTCACGATTCTCCGCGTGGATAAAGGAAATGCTACGGTAATAATGGACACGTCAGAGTATAATTTCAAAATACAACAACTTTTGTCAGACGTAAGTACATACAAAAAGGTCAAAATAGACCGTACAACTAGTACACTTAAAACAACTACTGATTTAATAAAGAAATAATCGGAAATATTTGATCTCGACGTGAATTCGACAATACCATCATGTGCCAAAACACTTATGGTATTATTCATTAAAAATTTTCATGATTACCCGTTTAATAGTTAAACAATGTTTGTTTATTTTGTAAAAAAAAAATGGGCATGTCCAAAGTTCACTCGATGCAAATTGATCTGTAATGGGAATCCTCTGGAATAAGTGGGTGTATGGTTATATGAGTGTTACAAAAACTAGATCTAATAGTCTATTGTTGATATTTCGTATATTACTGTAATGGTCAAGATTATATTCAACAATCGTATCGGAAAACTAACCTGACTCTCATTACGCGCACCCGTGAGTTTCAAATGGCCTCTTGTTGCTAAGTCCCAGCTCATATTTGGCATATTAAAATCTACCAAGATCATAAATAAGTCATTAGGAGCGAAATCAAAGTTATCCCCAAGCTTACCCGTAAAGATTTCCAGCTGGGCATTAATTGAGTCACCTCCTAGCTGGTTGCATAAATGTATAGTACAAAAATGTAGTGTGACGATAGATGGTTATACACTGAGTCACAGAATCAACATCTGACTGCAATATCAGTGCATAAGCTTCGGTTTTAATGCCCAGGCTTCGCTTCAGGTTGACACTTGATGACAGAAACCACCCTCGTTTTACTACCTTGGCTCACTCCTTACTTTGTGAAATAGTCACTAGAATCAAATTCATTTAAACAAACATAATTAAGGAGTTTTTGCGTGAAACCGATTATTACCAATTTTTATAGTAATTTGTCATTGTCACCCATATCATCAGTCTTTTGAAAATCAAAAGAGGCTGCATCTACCTGCCTACTATTATCTATTTGTGATTTCATATAGTCCACATGCACGACAAAGTTTGTAGTGATGGAACGGGCTTGCCTAAATCCGTGTTGGCAATTGTACAAAAAGTTACCAATCAGGTTATGAACGATTTGTTTAAAATTGCTTGAAATATTTTTTCAAAAACTGACAGGATCTTGATAGTTCCAGAAGTATCATGTTATAGAATAATTATATATATATATAGATAAAGAACTATTGACATAAGTCTCTTTTGGTGCTATTTTGTCGTATCCGTTTTGATTAACATTATAGAAAAGAAAGAGGCTGTCGAGATTGGTTTCAATCAAATCAAGGTTACCCATAAGCCTCTTAGCACGCCAGTTTACTAATTCTAGCGCTGCTAGGTGGAATTTTGTAGCATCAGCCCATATGTGATAGCAGTACTTCAGGCACGACAAGACTTGTGCCGTATATAGGTTAAGAATCTGACCCAACGTGAAGTACAGCCGTACCCTTGCAATGATATCTATATTTCCTTTTTGCTGTTTTGGCCTTGAGCTTAACAAACCGCCCAAAGTTGAGGTTTGGAGAGATCTCTATCCCTAATACTGAAGGCGGTCGGTATATTCCTAAAAAAAAAACCCTTTCACCCTGGTTCTTACACTGCGGGATATACCAAAGTGAAAGGGCTTCTTTTTGTTATGGAGGGGCATGTCTTTGTTTTGGAGTGTTGAACCTTTAGGGTTCTTATATTTTGACATTCAAGATATAAGAACCTTAAATAGAGTTTTGATGTTAGTTGCTTCTCTTTCTACATTAAACCTATTTTAAAACACTGGCTGTCTATTGCACCATACAAAACACTAAATATTTAAGATTAAGTCATTCGAGAACACACTCTAAAACTAAAAACTGCAGACGGAATAATATTAAAAGTGTTAAATAATTAATTAAAGTGAAATAAGATTAGCGCTGGTTAATTTAATTGGTAAACAATTTATTTTATGAAAGTTATAAAGCAATTAGATAAACTACAAAGATAAAATCTACTAATAAATCTGAAGTGAGTTAAGTTAGTAAGTGCTAGGCTGGGGCACATCTGTGCCAAACAACTTAATAAAAATAGCGACGGGTCTGTTCTGCTTATTCGGGCACACATCCAAAACTTTTATATGTGAGTTATTCATACGGTGGTCTACATGGGGTATTTTAATGCGTTGTATAGAATTGTCACGTTTGGTGCCAAAATATTGCGAATTTGTTGTACATAAAACATTTTGTTTAACGATTAAGCTAACTACATATTTTGGTTTGTTCATAAATTAAAGTAACTAAGTATAAAATTGTTATTGCCCCGTGGGCGTATTGATAGTGTGTTGGAAGCGTTAGAGTATCAATCGCCCCGTAGGTGCCATAAAATATCTTAAAGCTTTCAATAGATAGCGTATAGCCGCAGTGTCAAAGGTTCGAGGCGTCTGATACGGACGTCGATCCTGTTGGCATGAGTTTTATCATCACTAAGAGGGTTAAAGTTACTTCAGTTAGTGTTGCTTGCTTCTGTCTCCGTGCGTGTTGGCTTACTGAAATATTTTATTTTTTAGACAGAACTCTAAAATTTACACATATTATAAAAAAAATAATTTTAGCCCCTACAGAAACTAAAGAGGTTACTAAATTATATTTACCCGACTGCCTCAGGAGAGATAAATTTTCGTGATAATATGTCTATCTATGCCTATACCTACTCGACTAAACGGATTTCGAAATGCGAGGTTTCGCTAAATTCTTTTATTATTTCTGAACTAGCAGAGCACAGAAATAATAAAAGAATTTGCTGCTGCCTATGATTTCATACACGTAATTTAAGTATTTAACTAATCTATAATATAAAAATGAATTGCTGAATATGTTGCTAGGCGCAAATCTCGAGAGCAATTCGAACGATACCTCGGTATGTTACAGAACATAGGTATCGATAAGACGGACATGAAACAGTCAGTTTGCGATGTGTTTTATGCATGCTTGACAAATGTGCTTAACAGTCTTTTGTCGGGAGTTAATAAGACAGACGTATATAACGGTTGGGTCATGCCTGTTCTCATGTATACATTTGGCATACTCAGGTGGACTCAGACCGAACTGAACGCTCTGGATAGAAAAGTCCGCACTATTATGACGTCCCACAGGATGCATCATCCGAGATCATCAGTAATGAGGCTGTACTTGCCGCAGAGACATGGTGGGCGCGGCTTTTTAAGCACTCTCACCATGCATAATCGCGAAGTGTGCAGCCTCCGTAATTACTTCCTGATAAAATCTGGTGATCCGTTCTACAGTGGCACATTGTACTTTTCAAACTTCTGTACAATTTGCCGAAGGGTATGCATATGGTCTGTGGTACTAAAGCATTTTCGGAAACTGGCTTGTTCGGGAAGGTGGACGTCGTCGAGTCCGCATGGGAGGCGATTCATAATAACTCTCAAAACAGCGCGAAGACGCGGCTCAGAAGGGAAATCGGTCTGTAGTTTTTCAAGAAAGCGTTGTCGACTTTCTTGAAGAACAAGACCACGCCTTTCTTTTCCACGCCTCCGGTGTAGTACCACCATGGAGGACGGAATTAATGAGCTTCTGAAGTACAACTTTTCCACCCAATTTCAGAAGCTCTGCTGTAATTCCACCCTCGCGTGGAGCCTTTCCGTTATTGAGGTGCTGGAGAGCATTTATAATCTCTCTTAGACTGACGTCCGGATTATCATCGGAATAATGACGACTAAGACTTGCTCTCGGATCGTTACTCATACTTGCATGAGATTTCAATGTATACAGTATATACAGCTGCCCATAGATTCTCTCAATCTCACTCAAAATCTCAGGTGTCCCTGAAATGACGCTGCCACACTCGATCTTCAGCTTCGACAATTGCCTGTCTCCTGTTTGGAGCCCTGGTTCCGCTCGATTGCTTCTTCAATACGAGCTGTATTGAATTCGCGTAAGTCTTGCCGCATGCAATCTGTCAAATCTGCTGAAGACTGCAGCTTCATTTCCCGTCTAACAGCTATGAGTTTGAGAGTGTGATCTTCTGCGGCGGGTCTTGCAAAACTTAGCTCTGCACACATAGACAGTTTCCACGAGCTTGTCATTCATATCGTCCACTGCTCCATACTTTGGATTAGAGCACTAGGGGGACGGAGCGTTGACTTCATTAGACGAGATCTCTTCAACTTAACGTTTAGTTTCAGTGTGCCTTTAACTATTCGGTGATTGCTAACAGTTTTCGCACTCGCGATCACTGAGACATCACAGAACAGTTGTCGTCTGGTCGTCATAATGAAGTCAATCTTATTATTGTCGAACCGTCGGGGCTCAACCATGTCCACTTATTGTGGGGCTGCTTCTGAAAGAAAGAGATCATCATAAAGAGTCCTTTTATCTCCATCAAGTCAGTCAGCTGCTAGCTTCTTGGGTTTCTATGCCCTATTCCAAATTTTCTTAACCTCAGCTCACCGTTCTCTCTTGTGCCTAGTCTTGCGTTGAAGTCTCCAATTAACACCGTATAGTGAGTTTTGGAGGAATGCATAACTCTAGATATATCCTCACACATTTCTTCCACCTCCTCATCGAGATGTGTTGAAGTTGGTGCGGAAACCTGTATGACCTTCAGCGAATACCGTTTAGTAATTCTGAACATAAGGTTACTCTCATCGACACACTCAATATTTACAACGTTGTTAACGAGAGACTTACATACATACATATATAATCACTCACGCCTGTCACCCAAAAGGGGTAGGCAGAGACTATGGACTTCCATTTGGCACGAACCTGACACACCTCTCTCGCTTCCTCTACATTCATATACATCACCACCAATTCCATTAGTGGTGACGGGGATAATGAACGCACGGGGATAGTCTCCGTCACCACTAATCACATTAGTGGTGACGGGGATAGTGCACGCAATTGAGGGAGGAAGGGAGGTGCTCTTCATACTAGGTAAGACACATCATTTTATTTTATAACGCGGATATTTGAGAAGTAAATTTTTCTAAAAGCTTTTATATAATGGATGTCCGCAAAGTAACGCCTGATTCTATTGATTATGTTATCAGAAAGGTACTGCTGCCCATCTTCTGCCTCAGATTCCTTCTTCCAAGAAAACATTTTCTAAATCGCACAATGGTCGACCGCCAATCATCCAGATGGTGTGGATTGTATCGGGAGTTCTGCTTCCATGTGCGTTTGTGAAATTTGGCGGCTCGGATTAATCCGAATAATTCCTCAGATCACTCTCCGTGGTAAATGCGAAAGAAAATGTAAAGGGATGCAACATCTCTTCGCAGCGCTAATGAATCTAGCCAATCGGAAAGGACTCGGTCGTTGACAATTCGAGCCGCTCTGCGCTGGATGCGGTCAAGTGGAAGGTGTTGGCACTGGGGAGCCCTGCGAATTTAAACGTCATCGTTAGTTCTGTAATACAACGTTTTCCTTTTTCGACCTATATTTAGTAATATACCTAATTTAAGCAGTAGTTAAGTAGAGGAGTATGCAGCTGACATGGAGAGAAGTAACACCAAACCATTGCAAGGACACTTAACTTCCTTGCAGCAGCTTTGGCGTTAGACTCAATGAACCACCCAAAGATCTGGTTTGAGGAAATCGCAATCCCCAACAATGAGGATCAGTAAAGTTATAGAAAATTCATAAGAATAATAATAATAAAGTTAAAAGAATGACATATTTTTGAATTATCCAAATCTGACCATTTCTTACGAAGATAAGGTCCTTGTCACGGAAACAAGCGCAGCCTGCGCTCATAGTTCACGATTCGACAGAGTACGTATATAACCATATCCGTTCAGCAGCTTTTTCTTGAAATAGGAGCAATGATCCATTCATACTCACAAACTTTCACATTTATAATATTAGTAAGAAGTAGGATAGTAGGATAAGATAGGATTTTGTTATTTGTATATTTTTATTCCGTTTTATTTATTTATTACAGATCGGCACGTGAAACATATGGAGATGATGCTGTAGGATTTGTCCAAGTCCAAAGGTTGGGACATATATGTACAGTTAAAGCAAAAATAACGCCTGAACATAGAATAAAAAGTAAAGCGTATAGCTGCACATTTACATGTGATGAAAAAGAGGAGACGGTTTTGAACATGGACTATCATGACTGTGCTACTTAAAAGGGAGGCTGCAAACATAGCGTAACATTTTTGATGTGGCTCCATAGACGCAGCAAGGAGCCATCACCCACTGAAAAAAATGTTACTGAGTCAAACCAAAGCTGGCTACTAAATTAGGTACTAAATTTATAAAAGCTAAAGATATGGATCCCAACTCAGTTACTACTGAATATAAAAACACTGATAACATCAATGGAGACCAATTTTTCCTAGCAGTTATGCAAAGCCTAAAGGAAAATTCTATTAGAAATCAGTTATCAGTATACGTTACAAAGAATGAGTTTAAAAATTATTTTTACATAATCTCGTTCACCAATATAAAAAGGAAGGCAATAATATAAATAGTGCAGATGATTTTATTGATTATTGCTCTACTAAATAACCATAGAAGAATATCACAAAGCAGAGGAAGCAACAGTTTATCAAGCTAGTTCACCGTTATGGCATGAGTTAAGGTATTGTAGAATAACCGCGTCTAAAGTTCACGAAGCTGCATATTTGCAAGACTCCTGGTGGTGCATTTGTTGAACAAATATTTGATGCCTCTGTATCAGAGACTATATCTATGAATAGAGGCAAGCGATTGGAATCCGATGTCAGAGCAGAAGTAGCCAAAACAAGGAAAACATTTATCGAAAATGGTGGTTTCTTTTTAAAACCCGATTGGCCTCATTTAGGTGCTTCTCCAGATGGATTGAAAAGTGAATAGGTATAGGAATATGTTAGCAAAAACAAAATGTCTTTACAAAGAAAGGAAAGGTAAGTTTCGTAAAGAATAATGTTCTCGGTCACAAAAAAATTTTTTTTGCAATTAAGTCAAGGGATTGTTTTATTATTATTATAGTATTATTTATCTACACGCTAATGAACATTTTAAAGCAATAAAAAAGTAGAAATATTTGGAGAAGATTATGTTGAAAACTATTGTACTGATCTTTTAGAGAAGTCCACACATTTTTGGAACACATCAGTGTTTCTGAAATTGGTTGAAACTTAAAATTACTCTTTTATTAATAATATGACATGTGCTTTTATATTGCGAGGTTGTCAAAATAAAACTATACAAGAAACGAAGGCATTTTTATTTTTACACTTCATTATTAAATAGACAGTTCTGTAAATTAACTAAACCACAGGTAACAATAGTTACAATATTATCCAAAAAATGTACGTATGAAACATCGACACATGCGTGAGGTCTGATCATTTTAAAGTCTCTCAACTCCCCTATGCTTTTTTCAACGTGAACTCTTATAGCAGAGATTTTCTTTGTTAGCAAGACTTCCTCTGCTGTAGGTTTTAAGTTGGAACCCACACTAGGCGACCCCAGGAGTGTACAACCACGTTGTTCTAGTTAATGGAAAATATTTTTGAAACCCTTGTCAGCTAGCACCATACTCTCTTGTGCTAATTTGTCAAGAAATCAGCTGTCTTCAAATATTGTTGAGTATGGGGTCTTCGCTCCATATCACTCAGAGATAAAGTTCATTAAAACGTCATAAACAAACAGACATAAACAGCTGAACTGATTTTGATGAAATATGGTATAGAGATGATTCTGAGATCTTTAAATAGATATAGGCTACTTTTACCGCAAAAATAAAACTTTAAGGGGATGAAATAGAGGCGAGATAATAACTTTCTGAGACAATCCGAATTTAACGCGGGCGACGATGCGGGTAAAAGCTAGTATTACTTAGAAATGGGAACGGGCAAATGGTTAGGTACGTAGATTTATCCACAAAACTCAGAAAAAGTAAGTAGGTATGTTTTCATTAATACAGCAGGCTTGAAACAAGAGAATACACAGGTACACTAACGTAATAGTAGGCACCGACTTATTTCCATATAAACTAATTAATAGGTATAATAGGTATGTAGGTACGTACATCCAAGTGATCTTGCCTGGGCAGAGGATGGAATTTTATCATCTCTTTTTGCAACGGAATACCATTTTTTTCGAATTTTTGGGTCCTTCGGCACGTTAAAGTGATGTCACAGCTATTGCGCCGGGCGATCAGTGAACTTCGCTAGTAATTTGGTCATAACTTCGTCAGTTTTTGCACTGTATGTTAAGGATTTCTTAGCTTTAAAAATCTGCAATCTCAACTAAAAACGTTACGGATCCTCATTGAAGGCAGTCGAAGAGACACGCCTGTATTTTGTAGGCGCTGCGTTGTTCTGTAAGTTTTTCTTTTAATATTTTATTTTGTATTTTTAAGCGACAGGAGCCGAATATTCAGGGTCAAATGTTGAGAAATTAATAAGCTATTGGTTCAAAGACGTCTTAATAATCAAACCAAATCAAGCCCCCTTTGTTTATATAACATTAATTTATTGCTGTATTCAGTTTGAGTAAATCTCTAAATAATATTCATTATTTCTTGTTATATATGTATATCTTACATCATTACTCGATACATGATCCACGATACATGATATTGTTATAATGGGAATCATAGAAGCATACAATAAGTATTGGAATATACAATATAAAAGTAAAATGATATAGGCATACCATAATAAAATCAAAATTAGATGTGGTGGGTTCAGAAAAGAAAAGCAGGGAATTTATGTCCAGTATGTTTCAGGAAATATAAATAAATTAATATGCAATTTATATCCTTCATTGTGAAATGCAAGCAATTCCTTATTTATTGATTGCAAGAAAACTGCAATTAAAGTTCAATACTCTCGCGATTTCTCACGATATTCAAAATATTATTTGCAATCCATCGAAGATTGATCTTTACTTGGTAGAGCCATGCTGCAGCTATATTGTGGTTGCGGCATGAATAGGTCGGCTCGACCGGGGTAGGACCACGCTCTCACAGAATATCAGCGTAAAATAGCAGTTTAATTCTGCTGTGTTTCGTATGGTGAGTGTAGAGAATCGGAGAAACTTTTTACTGGAAAGGAGGCATTTCATCTCTGTCCTTAGGGGTGACAACGCATCTGCATTTTGATTCTTCATTGAGAATAAATGTAGATATCTATGGGCCGTTTGTGCTGTTATAGCACGAACGGTTGGGCTCGACCGAAGGTAGATCACGCTCTCAGAAAACCGGTGTGAAATAGCAGCTTAATGTTGCTGTCTTACATATGGTGAGTGTAGAAAACCGGAGACCCTTTTTACTTCCATCTAATAAATCTAAAAGTAAAGAATGGTCTCAATAATGTAATGGAGTTTTAAAAGTGGAGTGTGTTTGCAATTATAACAAAAATCTCAATATTATGAATTAAAATATTATTGGTTTGTGTATTTATCTTCCATCTCTGTAAAATTAATGTATCTCTTCAAATATTTATTTAATTCTAGATGTGCTCATTAATTTGCCATTTTATCGCTCGTCAATCTTTTTTACCTAAATTCTTTTGAGAGAAGAATGTATGTTAATAAATTTTAAATTTATTCCAGTTAGTACTATTTTTCTAGCGAAAGGAGTCATCTGTCCGTTACTATTCGTAACTTACAAATCTTTCAAGTCCATATTGACATAAATTTTATTTACTTATCTAGCTTAGCGATAAAGAAAACCATTCTTAATGGTAAATTAGCTTTTGTAAGAGTTATATTTTCTTCCACGCTAGGTGGGTGCAAGTGCACTCTTGTCCGTGCCCATTAATAATTTTACTATTATACAAAACGGTGTAACATCATAAGTGCCAAAATAATAAATTGGTTTATTATTTTGGCACTTATGGTAATTAATTAGTGAAATAATAGATTATTTGCAAATCATAAGCATATTTTCCTTTAATTAAATATTAGTGCAGAATTACACTTTTACTTTAAATTATCACAACAAAAATGGGCGCAAAGTTATTTGAATCGTTGGTAGGGTTGAATTTTGGATTGCGCGTCCATTTAGATTGATATCAGCCTATTATCCAATTATTATTTAGTGCAACCACTTAAGTGCTCAGTTTAAAGGGTAGGAAATAAGACGCAATACCAACGGCTGTGAAAAATCGCTAACTTCCTGACTCTGGGCTGCTACTGAGAATTTCTTGAGAGAAAAATCAAACAACTGCTGACCAGGATTTAAACCTGAGATCAGTCTTTATATATAAATTTTGTAGTTTTGGACCAAAATGATTCACATTAATAATGATTGTGGCTTGATAATTGAACGCGTTACTACTGAGTTTTTAAGAAGAACGCTGCTTCCCATCACCGGACTAGATTAACTAAGCTAAGCTGAGGTTTATAAATTTTCCTTCAATCTCAAGGTTCTGTTCATGTAAGGTACAATTAATTATATAACAGTTTTTTATAACTGAGTAATAACTGAATTTAATTATAGAATTTTAGAGTATTATTTAAAAATATATTAGAAATATAATCATTAACGTTTTAAGTTATAATCATTAGAGATTTGTTTTACTTAAAACACATTCCTTTTAAACGTGCGCTTCTAAGTGAAGAATTCCCTATACCACGATTTGCAAACGTAAAGCTTAAATTTTTTAACTCAAACAGTACAGAAACACACGTTCTTACAGGATATCAGGGTAAAATAGCAGTTTAATGATGCTGTTTCTCGCATAGAGAACAGCAGACCATTACTATTGATAACGAGATCTTTTGATTCTCAGGTGTTACAAAGCATCTGCATTTTGATTTTAAATCGAGGATAGATACTCGTATAGTCGTCTATGGGCTACTTGTAATATGATAGACTGTACGTTTTTTTTTTTGTTATCCTTAGTTGTACATAATAAATGAGCTAGTTACAAGAAAAATAGTTGAAATACCTGATTTTGAAATATATTATTTATGCAAGTGAAATATTAGATATATCAATTATAAAAATTGTAAAAAATAACAATATTAAATTTAATGATACAGTTTTATGTAAAAACATAACCATGAAAAATCAAGAGAATAAGAAAGGAGATTGTAATAAAGATACTAATTTGTTACTTTTATTTATCTCGGGAATCACCAAAAGACCTTAAGCGCATGATATTACTGAAATTACGGTATTAGGTGTGTTTTTGATCCAACCCATTTTTGTTTTGTTAATTTACGAGTGTTAATATAATGTTTATATATTGGTACCATGTTTTAACAATGATATAGGTATATTGTACATATATATCCAGCACCTTAAAATCGGCAAGGCCCCAGGCGAGGATGGAATTATTATATATATATATATATATATGTGTGTGTGTGTGTGTGTGTGTGTGTGTGTGTGTGTGTGTGTGTGTGTGTGTGTGTGTGTGTGTGTGTGTGTGTGTGTGTGTGTAAATATATTCCAACACAATTTATCTTCCATAAAGAGACATACCCTGTGTAGTGGCGGGTAAGAATACCCACTACTCCTATCTTTCCGTGGGTGTCGTAACAGGTGACAGAGGGAAACTGAGGCAGAAGATGAGCAGAAGCATCTTTCTGATAACAACAAAACAACAATAAAAAACTGCGGTTGCCAACCCAATCGCGAAGCGTGGCAACTATGGCAATATACCCCCCATTCGGTGTTCGGGAAATTACTGCATATTTTCTCGTCAGATATTCCTCAAAACTTGAAAACGAGACTGTACCACAAGTGCGTGTTGCCATTGATGACCTATGGAACTGAGACGTGGTCCTTCACTGCTGGCCGGATGTAGAAGCTCAAGTTTGCTCAGCGAGTTATGGAAAGGGCTATGTTCGGAGTTTCTCTGCATGGATAAACTTAGAAATGCGGATATTCGCAGTAGAACCAGAGTTATCGACATAGCCAATCGGATTAGTAAGCTGAAGTTGCAATGGGCCGGCCATATAGCTCGAAAAACCGACAACCGATGGGGAAAACGTTCTTGAGTGGCGGCTTCTTATCGGCGGACGAATTGTAGGGCGTCCACCCACTGGATAGAGTGCGAACTGGTAAAACATCCAGGAAGGAAGGAAGGCAGGAAGTCGATGGATACAGGTGGCTGAGGACCGTGCTTTGTGGCATTCCTTGGGGGAAGCCTATGATCAGCAGTGGTCATGTGAATTGCTGTAATGATGATGAAAATGAAAGAGACATGCCGGATACAAAAAAGGAGAAGGTGGTACCATTTATTAACGTGTTCCCGTAGCATTGTTATATATGGCAAATTTGAATCATCAACGTCCAATGGTCTTTGAAAATAAAAAGTAAAAATGTTCTGTAACAAGCAGACAGAGACACAGGCACCGAGGTGACTCTACAAGTTATCTAATTTCTCTAACTTTGGCACGGAACAGTATTATTGAAGTTCCTAAATTATAGTCTACGCGAGGAAAGCCGCGGGCAAAAAGCAGGTTTATATATTATGCATGTTCCTTTTACATTACAAAGTATTCATAATATGTATATTATGTACATGCTTGATACACGCAGTATCATGTTGCTTTTCTACGTACCGGAGATCGATGTCGGGTCAGTGGATGTGAAGGCCCTTGCGCCTAGTTCTGTCCCTTTTATACGGACAAAGGAAAAAAAAGTCGTAAAAACATTAAATTAAATTTTTGAACAGTAAAAGATAGGCAAAGTCGTGACAAAAATCGATCTTTTTTCAATGTAGCAAAAATATTTCTCCAGGAAATTATTGTGATTTATATGATTTTAGTGACCAACAAGTACACAGTCCATTTACTATTATGGTCGAAAGTTCCTTGAGCCTCAACTTTAGGCCCAAGCCTATTCAATTTGGAATCCAAGACCAAATCAAAGTCGCAGAAGGAAGCCAGGTATCCGTGCAAAGTCGCGGTGGTTCTCTACGCCGGGACAGCCTTAACCGAGGACATAATATCAAATATGATATAATATAGTATTTAACTTAAAGCAACCATATTATTTTATTCCTAACTAGAGTTTTCTGAGAGAAAGTGACTTAACACCTAGAATGACAGACATCAAAATTATTTTATTGAAAATGTGCCATTTTCAACTATGAGCTATTTTCTTCTTGTCGTTGTATTTTATCCTTGGGTTTTGCCCTAATCGCTCCGCTTGGTACGCAGACTAGCTACTGCAGTTACCTATAAAGCTGTTCCTCGTCGCCAGTCTAGGTATTCAAAAATGCCATGACCGTATTTACGATATTAGCTGGATGGATCTGTATCGTTATTTAATAATACTTTTAGGGAAAATCGAGCAGCGGTGCACTTTTTACTGTTTTTCGCACGTTATGGCATTTCAACTTCGTTGTGAAGGGACAAGCATTATCTAACTTTGTGTTTTTACATTTGCCAGTCCATGAACCCTTAAGTGATTACCACTTTCTGGTGGAATTTATTTGATTTTGACGGCAATATTATGAGGCAAACACAAAAGAAATGTGTTTGATACATATGATGTGGTTAATGTAAATAAATAAATATTAATATTTTCGAAGTATTTTAAATTTCGTTCTGTAAATTAGACCGGATATTTTTATTAAATATCCGGTCTAATTTTCATTAATGTTATTATAAAGAAAAAATTAAACACATAAATCATGGATGAAAAGTCTATTATGTTGAATGGAATGTAAAGAATCGAGAATTCAATTTATCTCTACTATGTTATTTATAATCTGACTTAGTAGTCTATTGTTTAATTTTCTACTTTTTGCTTTTAATACTTTAATGGTCTCTAACATTTATTATAAAGTCACTTAATTGTATTGATTCAATAATTTCTAATTTATTAGAATGTCCTGTATTTTTAAATGGGACAAAATTTTAGCGTCGTTACTCTCAATTGCATTCATTAATCTTAGTATGCGATGAACTGAAAAAAATTTAAGACTTTATTTGTCGTTTCAAAATATTCAACTTAAGTAAAAAGCAGTTCATAACGAATGTAGGAATGATGATTCCCTTAGTTATGGTTTCACTAATTGCAATATATTAAAAATATTATAACAGCAGTGAAAATCTCATTTTTATTTTTATTATTATTTCAGTTTAATTTATATTTCTAAGTTACGATCTGAGAAATCTACGTAGCTGAGCTACCGTAGAAAGTGTGCTGAATTACAATTTATTTACAACGCTTATTTCTGTTCTTACCGTTTTATTTTCGCTGAGGGAATATTGTTTATTTTGTATCCCTATTTTTGCTTACTTGCAACGTATACTAATTATGGTGAATATTTTAAGAAATATCAATAATATAACGATCTTCAACGCACAAAATGATATTGCAATTCGTGTAGAGACTGATTTTAACTTTACCTCGATAGCTTCTATTATTACTTATTACTAACTGGGACTTATTTAGTACTGAGTGATCTGTATAATTTAAGATGGTTTAAAAGGAAAGGTGGGAAAATTAAAAACATTATTTATTAACTATTTTACAAAGCGGCATTATAATTATTTACAATTACTCAAGAAATCAAGAGGAATTATTTATTCTTGATTTCTTGAGTTATCTCTCGATGTATCTTCCTCTTCCCTCTGGGCCGCCGTAAGGTGCAAACATACAATTTGTAATCGTATTTTGTTTCTTTATTTAAATTAATAAATAAATTAAATCGCAAAAATTGAATGATAAAATAATAGAAGTGCATAACTTACGAGAAAGTACGCGGATTGATACGAGTTGAAAATTATCTTCCTCCAAGGAGTAGCTGCTGCCCTGGTACTTAAAATCAATCGTCCTATAGTAAAGTGCTCGGTGAGATCTTTTGTTTTAAATTTACCAACGAGCGCGGTGCGTGTGCGTAGTCATCCCCGGCTGTTGTGTTATGCACACCCAGTAGCTATATGTGTGGGCGTGGCCACAACGAGTTCGTTCGCAACAGCTCCTGCACGGCTATTATATCCTGATATATTGACACAACGCCACTCCGCGATCTTCGTGAGCTTAGTTTTTGTATTGAACTAAGTAAAATATTTTGCTCTTGAATTGCTATTATACCCTAGTACTGCAAATGAATAAATCATTCTCCGATCCCATTATAATGGAACAAATAGAGCACTCATCGCCAAACTTCATAAGTAGGCGTCAAAAAAGGGGCAGAGAACATGACTATGAGGAAGAATTCAAGGCGTATAAAGAAGATATAAAAACCATGATGACATCATTATTAACACAACAACAAAATGAACTGAAAAAAATTTGCTCCGCTCAAATTGAGATCAAAGAATGTAACAATAACATTGAACGCTCTCTTAACTTTGTGACTGAACAAAATGAAGAACTAAGAAAGAAAATTGAAAAATTAGAATTGCAATCAACTAAAGATAGAGAGTATATGTTGGAAGACAAGATTGAGGATTTGCTGCGTGCAAATCGGAAAACCAACCTTGAAATAAAAAATATGTCAAGAATACCTCAAGAATCAAAAGAAACTCTGGTTGACATGATTACTAAACTAGGAAAAAACATTAACTGCGTTATAAATAAAGAAGACATTAGAGACATTTACCGAGTACCACGAAAGCATAATAATAAAAGTGAGAACACTCCCGTTATAGTGGAATTATCTTCCACGATACTAAAAACTGAAATTTTGAAAATGACCAAGTTCTTTAATATTAAGAATAAAGCAAAACTACGGGCGAAAGACCTCGGTGCTTCGAAAAATGAAGAAACTGCTGTTTTTGTCTCCGAACAGCTGACAGCAAGAGGAGCTCAACTATTTTTCCTCGCTCGAGATGTTGCTAAGTCAAAAGGTTTTAAGTATTGTTGGACCTCCTATGGGCGGGTATATTTGCGACAAGATGAGAACTCACCCGTAATTATAGTAAAAAGTGAATCTCAGGTGCATAGTCTAATGTTGTCATGTTGACTAGGCAAAGATGCCAGCTTGTTATTTGTTCTTGATAGTAAGTACACACACAAAATCACAAAATTATCACACTCACAAACACATAAGACATTTCTTTTGATAAATATTATTACACTACAATATGTAATCTATCACTCTTTTTTAAGTTTCATAATCACTAATATGGTTCCATATAAATTATATAGTTATGTATGCATATATTTACATACTTTTGTTATTCCTACTGATATATTTAATAAAAATAAATGTATTATGCCGTTTAAGCTAGCCAAAACTTTAATTTTAATTATTCTAAATGGATAGCTCTTTATCAATTGTAAATGAAATAGACAACACAGATGTGGCACAAGCCTATGAATGCCAAATGTGCTACTTTTCAACTGTCATTAAAGAACAAACATCTGATCTTACATTAGTATCCCAAAATATACGTAGTATCTATGCTAATTTAGATGACTTGCGGATAAACTTGGGTTACTTTAATTTTAAAACGGATGCAATCATTTTAAGTGAATGTAGAATAGATATAAATAAGAACATCCCACAAATTGAGAACTATATGTCATTTAATACGACTAAACATGTGAATAAAGCGGATGGTGTAGTTGCTTTTACTCGTACTAAGGACTCGCATAAAGTAACTGCAAAAGAAATAAACTTGACTCATGCATCTGGTTTGCAAATTAATTTAAATGATGTAATCATTATCATTGGTATATATCGTTCTCTGTCAATATCAAATGTGGAAGAATTTATAGAATCTTTGAACCTTTATTTAAAAACTATTGAAAGGAGTAAAAACGTTATTCTTACAGGTGATATAAATATAAATCTAATATACAACTCTAATGAATCATCGCAAACTCGTTCAAACAGAATTAATTATTTAAATATGTTGGCTGCCCATGGTATGCTTCCAGCACACATTTTACCAACTAGAGGTGATAGTATGCCTTGATCATTTTATAATTAAGCTAAGTAGTAATAGCAGAACCGCAACTATAGCTGTACTTGATACCACTATAACAGATCACTCTATGATATTCCTAAAGATACTAGTATCTAACTTAAAATCAGTAAATTTAAATAAATATAAAAAGGTTAAAACAATAATAAATTACGATAAAGCAGTGGAATACATTAAAACTTATAAACTTAATGAATTATTATCCCTCAATGATCCTAATATTATCTCACAAATATTGATAACAACTTTACAGCAAAGCCTTTTAAGAAGTACTATAACAATATCAATACCTAGAAGGGAGCGAATTATTAAGCCTTGGATGACTGTGGGTGTGCTCCGCTGCATTAGGAATAGAAACATTATGCAAAGTAAACTGAAGTTAGACCCAGAGAACTATACACTTAAAACTACATATAAACGATATCGAAATTTTTGTATTAGCATAATTAAAAAATTTAAAAGAAATTATGATAAAATGCAACTTGAAAAATCTATTAAAGATCCAAAGAAGCTATGGAACACTATAAACAGCATAACTCATCGTAAAACATCCAAATTTCAAACCTTAGAGCTTCTTAATATTGCGAACTCACCACAAGAGTCACTAGATAAAGTTAACACCTATTTCGCTACTATTGGAAAGCAATTAGCTGAATGTATTACCACTAGCAGTTGCGTAACACAATTAAATAACAATATTTCTCTGGGTTCTCAAGTATCATCATTTGCACCCATAAACACTGATCCTATAGAGGTACACTCTATTCTCATGTCAATGAAGTCCGTTAGCGCCCCTGGATGGGACAATATACCGACGCATTTTTTAAAACTAGCACACAAATATATTGTGCCTCTCTTAGTACACCTGACGAATCAGTGCTTTGAGCACGCGATTTTTCCTAAAGGTCTAAAGAAAACAATCATTACACCTGTATATAAGAGCGGTGATAAAACCGATAACTTTAGGCCTATATCTATACTATCGGCGGTAGCAAAGATTTTGGAGAAATTGATAAATGTCCGACTGGTAAATTATTTTTCGAAATTTAATGTTATTTCTGCTTCACAGTTTGGTTTTCGCAAGAATATCTCTACTGAAGATGCAGTATTGGCTTTGATCTCTCCTAACGTTGAAAATGTTGATTCTGGAAACAAGTGTTTAGCGGTCTTCCTTGACTTAAAAAAAGCCTTTGATACGGTGTCCATATCCATTCTTTTGAGAAACCTTCAAAATGTGGGAATCAGAGGCACACCGTACAAACTACTAGAAATATATCTTAGTTACCGTAATTCGCGAGTCAGGGTAGGGACCACACTGAGTTCTGAATGTAATGTCAGTTACGGTGTGCCACAAGGCAGTGTGCTTGGCCCAACTTTGTTTCTAGTATATATTAACAGTCTATGCAACATGAAAATGGAAAGTGGTCGCATTTTTTCGTACGCTGATGACACAGCTATAGTTTTTTCGGCCAAAAACTGTGATCATTTAAAAGTGCAGACTGAAGTGGGCTTAGCCCGGATTGCTTCTTGGCTGAAAAATAATCTCTTAACTCTTAATGTGCAAAAAAGTAACTGCATAATATGTTTCACTAAGTACAATAACAGTCAACCCTCAATTGGCTTTAAAATTATTATTCACCAATGCGATAAAATTTTAACTAGCTGTTCGTGTGCTGAATTAAATAAAGTGTCAAACACAAAATATCTGGGTGTCATGGTTGATCAGCGTTTGTCATGGCATAGTCATATTGAATTGATTATGAACAGAATGAGAAAACTCATATGGACATTCAAGACATTGCGATATATGGCCTTTAATAGTATCTTGCACCAAACGTACATTTCTCTTGCGCAGTTGGTTTTAACGTACTGTTTAACCGTTTATGGTGGAGCAATTAAAACAAGATTTCTTGATTTGGAAAGAGCACAGAGAGCATTAATAAAAGTTATGTGTTTTAAGGCGCGTAAATTTTCGACTAACCAACTTTGTTCCACTACTGGTATTTTATCTGTGAGGAAACTATATATTCTAAATACTGTATTGAGAAAACACAAATCGATATCTTACAAATCGAACATGAAAATTACCAGAAGGAAACATAATATCATCACACAAACTCGAGTAAAGTCAGTATTTACTGAGAGACAATTCGCGAAGAAATCAGTTGACTTATATAATAAAATAAACAGGGAAATAAATATCCATCCCTTAACGTTCGCCAAGTGCAAAATTGCTCTCACTAAATAGTTGAAGACGAAAAGTTATAATGAAATAGAATCATTGATTTGACTAAATTAATATAAAATGTATGCATAAATTGTGGAAACTGCAAAAAAAATCCTATGAAAATATATATTACCTATATAAATTCTTAAGTTGAAATTGAAAATGTAACACACAGATACAAACACACACACACACATAAACACCACACACACACACACAAATAAGATTAGTCTTGTTAAAAGGTCGTTTATTTTATTTTTTTGTGTTTATTTTTATTTTTATTTTTTGTGTAAATTTGCGATAGCTGTGTACCTCTTTTATTTTAAAATTTAAATTGTAATCCTTATTTGTATTTATTTGGCGGTTTCTAGTCTATTGTGTAACCTCGCTATGGATGAGCGGTGCTTCCTAACAGAGGCAAGATTATTTGCTTAAAAGGAAGCTCCAAGTACTTAAGATTGTATTAGGCTTAGTTACCGTAATAAATTATTTTGTATTTTGTATTTTAATGTCTTCTATGCCGCTTGGGAATGGAATGAGTCTAGTTCCAGTGATGTTAGTGCTGTTAGCCTATACGGCTCTTACAGCTTCATCGAACTCAGGTGTACGTAAATGAGTCATCTAACAGCCGTCAGAACAGGGGGTGGCGGGCCGCGGTTCTGACGGCTAACTCGTATCGTCCGATGTTAATTCGCGGGTGTACGGTGTGTACGAGGTGTGGAGGGATGTTTTTTTTTTCTTATAGAAGAGGGTGCAAACGAGCATGCGGCTCACCTGATGGTAAGTGACTACCGCCACCCATGAACAACCGCAACACCAGGGGAATTGCAAATGCGTTGCCGGCCTTTTAGAAAGGTGTAAGCTCTTTCCTTGAAGGTTCCTAAGTCGTATCGGTCCGGAAAATTCGCTGGTGGTAATTGATTCCACAGGGAAGTTGTGCGGTGAAGAAAACTTCTTCTGAATAGCACAGTGGTGGACCGCCAATCATCCAGATGGTATGGATGGTAACGCGAGTTTTGTCGCGATGTGCGATGGTGAAATTGAGCGGCTGGAATTAGTCCGAACAATTCCTCAGAGCACTCCCCGTGATAGATGCGATAAAATACGTAAAGTGATGCAACATCTCTACGCAGTGCCAGTGTATCGAGCCGATCAGAAAGAACTCGGTCGTCGACGATTCGAACCGCTCTGCGCTGGATGCGGTCAAGTGGAAGGAGCTGGCACTGGGGTGCCCCGGCCCAGAGATGAGAACAGTATTCCATGTGGGGTCGAACTTGCGCTTTGTAAAGTTGCAAGCGATGTGCCGGCATGAAATACCGTCTCGCTCTGCTGAGCAAGCCAAGCTTTTTAGAGGCCAATTTGGCCTTCCTTTCCAAGTGACCACGCAACTGCACACTACTCGATATGTCGACGCCAAGGATTCCGATACTAGCTGAGGCAGCAAGGGGAGTGCCTAGAAACTGAAGAGATACGACAAAGGGGTTCTTTTTAGCGGTAAACGCGCAAACTTGTGTCTTCTGGGGATCGAACTGGACTAGATTTAGTCGCCCCCAATCCGAGACTTTGTTAAGTAAAGACTCGACTTCAGACACAAGTTTGTTCCGGTATTCAGCGACGTTTTCCCGAGAAATATTGGCACGGCCGGTATATAAGGCATCACCAGTGCTGTCGTCTGCATAGCAATGAATGCTACTAGTTAGCAACATATCATTGATATGCAGGAGAAACAGCGTTGGTGATAGCACGCAGCCTTGTGTAACACCAGCGTTGATAGGCTTGAAATCAGAGCATGCATCGTCTACTACGACCTTGATGCTCCGATCAGCAAGGAAACTGGTGATCCATTTGCACAATTTCTCGGGAAGCCCATAGGAAGAAAGCTTCGAAAGAAGCGCTTTGTGTCAGACCCGATCGAAGGCCTTCGCTATGTCCAAACTAACGGCCAATGCCTCCCCCTTGGACTCTACTGCCTCCGCCCGTCTATGAGTCAGATAGACTAGAAGATCACCAGCTGATCGACTTCGACGAAAACCGTACTGGCGGTCACTAATCAGCTGGTGATCCTCAAGGTACCTCATGAGCTGGCAGTTTATAATGGATTCCATTATTTTGGAGAACAAGGAGGTGATGGCAATAGACCTGTAGTTGGACGGGTCTGAGCAGTCGCCTTTTTTAGGGATCGGGTGGACCAAAGCTGTCGTCCATGAATTCGGGACTATGCCTTGGGAGTAGGAGTATTGGAAAAGACGCGTTAAAACCGGTGCCAAATCCGGAGCACACGTCTTCAGCAGGGAGAGACTCCATCGGGCCCACTCGACTTGCTGACGTCCAGGAAGAAGAGTGCTTTGCGAACTGAGCGCTGTGTAAACCGCACATCCGGCATGGAGCACTCACATTGCGGGATGGTCGGCGGTGTGTTCCCCCCGTCATCTAGAGTCGAGTTAGATGCAAAAAGAGAGCTCAGCAGATCGGCTTTCTCCTTTGCGGCATGGGCCAGTGAGTCGTCCTCCCTGTGCAGAGATGGAAGAGATGGCTAACAGAAGTTCCCTTGGACAGCCTTGGCGAGAGACCAGAATGCACGGGTTCCCGAAGGAAGGCGAACTAGTTTCTCGCCAATTCTGCCTATGTGCTCAGACTTTGCCTTGGCAATGACGCTTTTGAAGGACCTGGAGGCGGAATTATACTTGTTTCTAAGTGCGCTGGTGTTTACATCCCGAGACGTTGATGCGTCAGCCCAGGCCCGGTAGCACTCCTGCTTATAGCGTGATGCTATTTTACAGGAGCGACCAAACCATGGCTGGGATCTGCCACCGATGGGCACCACAGAGGATGGAATAAAAAGTTCCATACCCTGAAGTACCACATCAGCAACAGAATCGGCAACAACGCTGGGATCTTCCGACGAGAAGCAAACCCGCCCCCAAGGGTACGATGCAAAAAAAGACCGCATCCCGTCCCGATCAGCTGACCTATAGTGCCAAACACGGCGGCAAGCTGCAGATCGTAACTGCGATTGGAGCGTGAGTGGCACCGTACTCCGGATCAGACAATAGTCCGAAGAGCCCAGAGGGGCATCGACGGAGACCTGATATCCGTCCGGATTAGAGGTCAGCAGAATGTCCAACAGGGAAGGTATATGGTCTTCCACATCTGGGATTCGCGTAGGCGAATTAACCAGTTGTGTTAGACCATATGCCAAAGCAAAGTCATAGACAGATCTACCCGCATGATCGGTTAAACGAGAACCAAGCCATTTAGCGTTGTGAGCGTTAAAATGTGGTGCGGCGCACCCGTCTGCGGACTCGTAGCTTCCCATCTATTGTTGTCCAATGGTTCTAGGTGAATGTGTAGTGTTTGTGTGTGGTTGGCCGGCGACATTTCGGTCGTCGGAATCTAGCAGAATGGGGAGTTCTATCAGAACATTACGGGGCCTCCGGAGGATTCGGTTCGGTCGGAGTCAGATCGTAGGTAGCGGTGTTTACCACTAGCGGGTTGGGATGTGTCTTTGTCCTCTCGAAGTAGCACCGAGACATATACTTGAAATATTCAGAGATCTTTGGAATGTGACAGTGTCTGTGTAAGTCAAAGTTTTGCTGGTACCACCGAGCTCCGGTGGCTATGTGAACGAATCTGTTTTAGATGACTTGGAGGTCATACAAGTGACTTTGGGCACGTGCGCGTAAACGACGCTTACGTAAGACTTGATAGGTCTTACGCAGGCTTTATAAAGATGGAGTTTATGTTTTAAGGACAGTTTTCTCCTGCTGTTTACTAGCAGGTGGAGGTGACTAGTGACAAACTTGGCACGTTTGCAGACATTGCGAATGTATTTCGCGAATATCATATCGTGGTCAAATGTATCCCCAATCCCCAAGGCATTTGGGTGTTGATTGCCAAGCGGATCTGGCGGCCGTACATGGTGATCGTACCTATAGATTTCTTGGGATTTTTGTTTTTTCGGTTAAGAGTTTGGGTCCTTTGAAAGTGTATTGCTACATTTTCTCAGGAATTTTTGTCCATAAGCGGAACCAATCGCCTAAGCGGTTGACGGCTGTTTGGAGCATCTTGGTGAGAATTACTTTAATATGATGAGTTTTTGTTTTTTTGGTTTTTGGCCATTTTAACCCCCTAGGAGTGTAATAAGAATTTGTTGGTACTATTCAACCATAACCCCCATGACATCCTCTAAATAATAGGCTATTCAAACTGACTAGGTCAAGTGACCCCAACTCATTTCTAGTCTTTACTTCCAATTACTTCCAGTGAGCAACGAATAGTGCTGTATCGTCGGTTAAAAGAGAAGTGTTCACTACTGATTCCTTCGGGATGTCACTCGTGAAGAGTGTAAAGAGAAGTGGGGAGAGGACGGAGCCGCGTGGGACTCCAGCTTTGAGGGGACGTTTTATTGAGCGAGTATTCTCTATTCGATAACGAAAGTGACGATTGGTAAGGAATGCTCTGATGATGTGGGTGAGCCTATCAGGCACGTTGAGTATATACAGCTTGTAAAGCAAGCTGTATATATACAGCTTGTAAAGCAAGCTGTATATACTCAACGTGAGTAGTGACCTCGAGTTTACGCCAGTCTACTATGGTTTTGGTCTGAAGAACCTCATCTGCGGGCCGACCCAGCTGCATTAGAACTGGTCTATGGTTCGATTTGAGTCCTAAAATAGTTTCAATTGAAGTTATCGAAAAACGGGTATCCTTGAGTAATGCTACGTCAAGGATGTCTGGTTATTGACTGGTAGCGTATGGGTAGCGGGTTAGAGTCTCACGGGCGATAACATCGAAGTTTAGTCGCTCCGTGAGATTGAACAAAGCATTACCATTTATATTGCTTGTAAGCGAGTTCCAGAAGGAATGCTTACTGTTAAGGTTTACAGCTATTAGGACACTGCGGCCTAGACTAAGTAATTCTACAATATCTGATTCGATTATACAATTAAACGGTGATTGATATGGTGAAACTATGGCGAGTAGTGGATGCCAGAGAGGACTATATGTAAAGTATATAGAAACTTCTATGTTGGTTAACGGGGGAGCCTCAAGTGGTACCCAGTGCAAGGACCTTTTGTAGTATATCAACGCCTCTGCGCCTGGTCAACCTATCATTTTTAACTAAGATATAGCTTGCAATCTTAGGCTCGCGATCGCGATGGCTAGGTTTCAAAAAATTCCCTTGTACTAACATTAGGTTTACATCGTGGTTGCGCAGGAAGAGTGCGATCTCGTCTTTTTGGTCTCTGAGGCCGTAAAAATACCCAACTAGTAGAAGATATTATTATTATTATTTAAAAAACGTATTAAACATGTAACTTGATTATAGCCCTAAGACATATATTTACCTACCTGTATTTATAAAATTACATTCAATATTTGATTTGATGACTAATCTAAAGAGCTCAAAGTTCTCATCTTATAAGGTATCATTTCTAGACGATACAAACCTGGGGATTATTTTCATATAATCTGTGTGTTCTGTAACTCCTTAAATGTTTCATGAGATTTAACCTAAATAAAGCTGTAAAAATTAATAAATAAAGTTGGTTGCTCAGATGCCATACCTTCATTAGTTTGAAAGCCTGAGCTACCGCATTATCATGTTATTCCCAGTAGTTACCACCTATTTTAATGTATGTGGCAAAAGTTACCTATAAAAAATATCGCGGTAACTTCTTTAAGTTTATTGAATCAGAAATAAAAAATATAACTGTTTTTTTTTAAATTACATTCATAACCTGATTACGTTAGCGCCACTGAAAGCGCGATTGGAAAAAGTTATCCGGCCCATGACTTGTCTTTTATCTCTTGTAAAGTTAACGTAAAAAAACGCTAATGTATCTTTAATTACGAAACGCTTTGAGCACGCTAGTCGTCAAACTGATTGCGTTATATTGTGTAAGTGACAATGTCAAAATTTTTGTAGATGTTATTAGATTTGAAACACGCGACATTTTTCATTCAATAAATTTAAGTTCAAAAAAGTTGATGCCTACAACCCCGAACGTCGTTTTTACCGAACTTGGTCCCCTTTTTACATGTATGTTTTTTGGAATAATATTTACTGCGTATTAGTTATGTAATCCAATCCTAAGCTTAGCGATTACATTCTCTAGCTTAATCCCTACACAGTCGACTGTTATTTTAGGAGCATAAAGGTCATAGACAAAACTTTCACGGTGACCTGTAATATAATACAAAATTTAAAATGTGTCCTTGCTGGATTAATTCTGTAACTAAGTCTGGATTAATAAAATAGTATTAAGATTTCGATTCTTATATTTAAGAAGTTCTTACGCCTATACGTATTTGACTCGCTTGATGGCTTCTAAAAAACCGATGTGGAATTTGGCGATTTGGTCAAGAATAGCTACACTCAACATTTTTAACATCAATGTAAAATCAATGGTTAGCCAGTAAGTCAAACTTACTAGTTAGTAAAGTTTGCCTTAAGTCAAATCAAGACAATACGTATGACATATAAGAGGAAGGTTCAAGAAACGCGCAAATAGACAGTTACGATTTCAAAAAAAAAAATTTACCGCAGAGATAAAAGTCTAAAGTTGTGAGAACAGGGGATCGCGTCGGCCAGTTAACCGGTCCAATATGGCAAATTCATCTTTCACCGAATTTTCCAAGACATATCAATATACATTAAAATATTTCTCGTTTGTTATTTGAGTAAGACATCGCAAACAAATCACTCACGGCGATTACTTAATTTCGTAATGTAAAAAACAGATTTTCGTAAAGTAAATTACGCGGGTGATTAATTTCGTCGGAGACAAATCGTTTTGCAATTATAAGCACTCGTGCACTACTGGTTGGTAGTTTATACTTCCGAACATTCAACAACTTTATTGTTGCGTGGCAAAGCGACTGTAGTCTGCAACATAATTTAGATATTTTCTAAATCAACGGAATTTATTGTGATTTTGTTGTTTTATAGATGTATTTTTTTTCTAATGGTTTGTAAAATCTACTAATTATTATTAAATATTCTCAACGCGTTAAATGCATGTAAAGAAAATACAAAAACCTCAATTAACATAAGCATTTTTATCGATCGTTGATAAACAACCCTTATTTTTATCTTTTCTTGACAACTTAATTGTGACAAAATTTTCTGTTTATTAAGCTTTCCATGTTTTTAAATATAAGGTAAACAGAAAAAAACGTGGGCTCAAAAAAGTCAGTCATCATATACTGGAAGCTATTTTTGCGACCACTCGAATTGCGCATATTTTTCGTATACTCAATTCCTACGATGGCGGGCGGGGAACGGGTTTGAATTTGAGAAGTCCGTGGAACGCCGCTTATTTTATAGTAAATTTATTTTGTTTATAACATTTTATTATAATCTCCGAAACGGCTGGACCGATTTTGACAGGACTTTCACTGGCAGATAGCTGATTTCATAAGGAGTAACTTAGGCTACTTTTATTTTAGAAAAAGCATTAGGGTTCCACGCAAAAACATAAAAACCCTAACACGCGAACGAAGTCGCGGGGAAGAGCTAGTAAATAATAATAATTACTATTTTTTGATTTCACACATAATACTCATTTATAAAGGAAAATATTTCTGCTGCGTCGTTGTCAACTGTCAAAGCGTAACGACTACATACAATTTTTATAAATATGGAATAAATCCAGGGAAGTTATGTGATAACATTACATTTATAGAGTTAAGTGCTTTTATTTAGGCCGTAAATGATTGTTTCAGGGAAAAATGCGGGGTACAGCACATTTCATGTTTATATGAAGCTATGTAATATAAAGACTTTTGAGTGCTGCAGAGATCTGTTTAGATTTTTTAATGAATATCTCTGCTCCGCTACATTCACAGCCGGATTTCCTACAGTGTCAAAACTATGCCGACGGTAGGCTGGTTAAAGGTAAAAGGGGATTAAATATACATATTAAATGATGCCATAGTAAAATTATTTCGGCTTCACATCCTACCGTAGAAATTTATTTGGACCAAATTTACAATCATCACCGTAATGTACCAGTGGTTAAAAGAATTCCTAGAGGTGCGAGGATGCAGCTTTCTAAAGCATTGTCATGCACTATTCAAAATTGTTTCACTAACAATGAAAATAGTTGGCAAAAATTATTGACTTTCCCGTATTCCCATTTTAATTTTGATAAAACAATAAATAAATCAATTACGTCTCAACTAAAAGAGACATCTTTTCAAAATTTAGATTACCCAATTAATTAATACTCATTTATCTCGACCACGTCCTAAATTTGATTTAAAAAAAGTAGTTGAGTCGAAAGTAATGGATGGCGACTTTAAAATGCATCCCGTATTTTATTCTCAGACGACATCCTGGCTCCTCGTAATGCAGAATCTCTTAAAGCCATCGTCAGAAGCATCCTTTGGTCAAACTTTCTTAGCGTTTACCGCTGCCTCGCAAGGCTTCTATGCAACCTTTACAAATTTCTGAAAAGACACTTTAGAAGCAATTATGTCATTTTCGAATGGCTCTGCTGGCGGCATTGATGGAATTACGCCTCAACATCTTAATGATTTTAGAAGCGTTTTTGCCGGTGACGCCGGCGGAGTACTTTTTAAAGATATTACAAAATTATGTAACTTTATGCTTTCTGGAAAAGTTAATCCAAATTTCATTGCATTCTTACATGAGGCAAGATTATGTGCCTTCAAAAAAAGGATAACGGTATCCGTCCTATTGCCGTTGGTTCCACATTTCGACGCATAACTTCAAAATTAGCTTACAGGCACATGATCTCTAACCTTAAGAACACATTTCAGCCTACTCAGCTAGGATTTGGCAGTAGATGTGTCTGTGCGGCGGCGGTACATTCAGTGCGTACATTTTTATCAAGCCCTGATGCAGATGTTCTTGTGAAGGTTGACCTAAGGAATGCTTATAACTCTATCGATAGGGTAACTGTGCTGAAAGAAGTGGATAATAATACACCCGAAATTTATCATTACGTTTGGCAATGTTATAGTTAAAATACTAACTTGTTTTACGAAAACCATGTTATCGATTCTGTTGTCGCTGTTAAGCAGGGTGACCCACTGGGTCCAGCACTTTTCAGTTTGGGAATTCAACCCATTATTTCAAATTTGAAATCCAATCTGAATGTCTGGTACCTGGACGACGGTATATTGGGAGGTAGAACAGATGACGTCCTCAGTGATCTTACTCATATTTTTCGAAATTATAAAAATATTGGTCTTGAACCAAAGAGCAATAAATATGAAATATTTTTTTCCAATAATTTATCTACTTCTTATAGAGACACTTTCATTCAAAATTTCAATCATGTTTGTCCAGGAATAAAAACTGTCAGTACGGAATCACTATACTTGCTAGGTGCCCCGTTGTTTTTCGATAGTATTAAACCTGTTTTAAAAACAAAATTTGATCAGTTTTTAAACCACGTTGATAAATTGTATAAATTAAACCCCCGCATAGCTGTAACTATTTTAAAATATTGTCTTCTTGTAAATAAATTTACATACTTACTCGTTTCGTACTCGTATTCGTACAGAGCGTGCAGAAAAATTTGTTTCATAACTTCCATAGTGACGAAGATAATGCACGCCTTCTAGCTGTTTCGACTAAGGAATCTAGTCACTGGTTACACGCTTTACCATCAAGTAATCTCGGCACATTACTTGATGGGGAAAGCTTGCGCGTTACCGTAGGAATCCGACTAGATGCGGCGATTTGTCAACTCCATCAGTGCCCCTATGGTAGCATCGTCATCAAGTTTGGGCTCCACAGACTTTCATGTAAGAAAAGTGCTGATAGGTTTTCACGACACAGTTCTTTGAACGATGTCATCCAAAGGGCTCTTGTCTCTATAAATGTTCCCTCAGTTTTAGAGCCTGGTAGAATATTTAGAGACGATGACAGGAGACCCGACGGTATGACATTGGTCCTTTGGGAGAGAGGTGAAGCCCTAGTGTGGGTTGCTACTTGCGTAGACACACTGGCGATCTCTCATATCAGGGGTACCTCGTTTAGAGCCGGGGCGGCATCAAATTCAGCTTAACTGAGTAAGTGGCGCAAATACGAGTTTCTGAGAGATGACTACATATTTGTGACATTTGCTGTAGAGACTATCGGTCCATGGGGTCCACTTGTGGTGAAGTTCCTGAATTCCTCATACGCTGACGTCGGTCGCGTACGTCGCGTCAGTCGCGCGTACTAATGTACATTGTGTTCTATATAGCCCCATACTACGACGCTCACGACAGCGGCGCGTAGTTTGCTACGTACCCGTACGCGACCGACCGTACGCAACCGACGTCAGCGTAGAAGGTTAGCAGTCAGCATTACACTTCGAATCAGACTTTCGGGTAAATGTTAGCTATTTATTTGTACGTGTTCGTTCTACATAACTATGTTGAAAAGACTGAACTTGAAATTCTAATAACAAAATAATATAATAACAGCGATATAGTGGAACTCACATTTTTTTGTAATAATATGTTTCGTCGAAATGACATCACTAGAAATCAACTTTTATACATTATTCAACATATAAAGAATTAGATATTTCGAAAGATTCTTGACCGACCAAAAATATTGTTTACATAAATACAATCAGCCATAGAGTTGCGTGGCATGTTGATATATATCGTAATCTGTCCGTATTTTTTCGAATCGGAATAATAAATGGTATAACTGTTATGATGTCACGTATATGTAGTGCTGCAGTTTTACCAGATTCGAAAATCTTCCATGATTATTTGGTGAAAATGTCTGTTATATGTCATTTCTTATATTATTAATAAATTTAACAGGGTTCAGTAACTTTCTTAACGTTATATTCAATGTTAAACAACAACTAGCATTTTAACTTACTTAGCTTAAACTTACTTATCACAAACAGGGCGACTCCATCTACATTTATCCTTGATTAAGATTAAAAATGAAGATACGTTGTCATCTCTGAAGACTAAGATGGAATTCCTCGTATACAATAAAAAGGGTCTCCGGTTCTCTACACTCACCATATGAAACATTGAAAACGTATGAAGCATTGAGCTAGTATTTTACGCTGGTATTCTGTTAGAACGTGGTCCTTACTTGGTCGATCCAACCTGTTCGCGCTGCAACCATAATATAGCTATAGCATGGCTCTACCACGTATAAGGCAGGCATGCGTTAATTATATATTGATTGTTGGCGTGAGAGAATTCACTACCACATATTACTTGTACCTCAATGGGAGGCCTATGAACATCAGTGGACTTTGGAAGTAAATAAAAGTATATATTTATGTCAATATGGACTTCAAAGGCTTGTAAGTTACGGATAGTTACGGATAGATGAGTCTTTTCGATAGAAAAATAGAACGAACTGTAATGAATTTAAATTTTATATACATAAATTAGTCTCCCGGGTGGATCGCTCGTATGTATATTACAATAGATTGTAACCCGAATGCTTTGAAGTTGATTTTAGAAAAATCTATTCTAATTCCATCTATTGAAATTATTTAATGTAGTAATGAAGAAAGCGAAATAAATACGAGTATAGTGTAGTAATTTAATTTAATGTTCTGGTAAAAATCCTCATTGTAAGAGGTCAATGTCTTTTTTAATTGCTAACTTTAGGTTTTTATCTAAGTAATTGCCGCTTTGTAACGAAAAATGAAAATAAAAAAAATTACAAATATCTTGATAACTTAAAAACAATTGCCTAAACTATAGACATAATCTTGCCAATGTAGTTGTCACTTTGAAAATCAAAGTGACAAGCCCTTGCTTTTTTTTATAGGATAAGGGTGACAAACGATCACACAGCCCATCTGATGGTAAGTGGTTGCTGTGGCCCATAGACATCTACATCTATCTTCGATTACGAATCAAAATGCAGATGCGTTGTCAGCCGTGAGGACTAAGATGGAATGCCTCGTTTCCAGTAAAAAGGGTCTCCGGTTCTCTACACTCACCATACGAAACACAGCAGCGTTAAGCTGCTATTTTACGCTGGTATTCTGTGAGAGCGTGGTCCTTCCCCGGCCGAGCGAACCCATTCGTGCTACAACCATAATATAGCTACAGCATGGCTCTACCACGTACAATTTGCTATAGGAGTCTGCTGCACGAGAATCGATGAACTCTTCAAAGGTTTTTTTCCTGCTTTTTAATGGAATTGGCATTGTACAAGATAATATATATATATATATATATATATATATATATATATATATATATATATATATATATATATATATATATGTACTTTTGTAAAAGTAAAAAGATTGGGCAAGCTTTTTTTGAAAAATAATACCTCTTAAAAATATAACTGTAACATTTTATTTCCAATGTGGCATAAGATATATTACTACATATTTCGGGCACATTCTACAAATATTTTAATTAGAAATCCAAACCAGCCGAGCCAACGTCACGGACATAAGTTTTTTAGCTATTATAAAGTTACCTAAACTTCGAAAAAAGTGGCAATCTGTTCAGGCAAGGTCTGAAAAACATGGTGGATGAAGAAGGCGGATGAAGAGACCAATCTAAGTTGTTTGAGTGTCACCTTCTCCACCATCATTTGCAGAACGTGAAAATAACGCTTTGCAATAACTTTAGTACCTCATACCAAGAAAGCTGTAATAACACCAACATATCACCAAACTTCGTCTTCACCACAATACCAAACTGTTTGTATAATTTTATTTGATATTCCATATAATTTATCTAAAATTTAGAAACTATAAAAAATATCGTAAAAACAAATGAGCTTTAGCGGAAACCTGATCGCAAACCGATTGTGTATTATTGTTCATAATATTATGATTTACTCGTAAGTAGGTTCCATTATGTAAAATGGTCAAAACATTATCATCAATAATATACACGTATCAGAGATAATTATACCGTGACCTGTAAGGGTTCACATAATTTTCCAAGTATTTTCGTTTTCCACGACATCCACGATCCTAAACAGATCTCTAATTTATGCTTGCTGTCCGTATGTCACGGATCTCTAGCTTTTAGACAAAATAAGTTATAGACTGAATTTAGCTGTTTGGTGTTATTTTCAGGGGGTCTCACAAATGAAAATGAGCCGAAAAAATTATTTTTCTCACTATAGGATGTATGGACTCATTGAGTGTAGTTAAAATATTTATAAATTTATTTTTAATCTTTATAACAATATAAGAAACAATACGTCCAATAAAACGCTAATCATGCTAATTAAGAATGATTCGCTTAGTAGTAGTGGCGAAATATCCACCACCCAATATCATCCCATGAGTGCCGTAAGAAGAAGCTTCTGCTAAGGAATCTGAAATAGAAGATGAGCAGCAGAACCTTCTTATTAACAATCGAAAATAACAAATAAACTGCGGATGCAAGATGGTCCATGTTAAACAAGAAAAAAACTGAAACATTTTATCGTTTTTATCCTTTTATTCAAAATGTGTGGAACTGCATTATTTTAATTGCTTGTCATTCATAAATATGAAGCGTCTACTATTTTATATTCAAGAACACATTCGTAAGGGAGCGTTGAGTTCGGAATCAGTCGGTGCCGTTCGGCGCTCGCACTCGGTTATATCTAATAGTTGTATTGACTCAGTAAAAACAAACGCCTCTCCCCGCACTTTTTCTTCCATTTCACCGGTGAGTACGTTCACCTGGCCGGTTGGCCGTTGACTTTACCGTGAACTCATTACGTACCGAGAGTTCTATTTTTATATTTTGGTAGGTAGTATTACTTGTCACAGCCAGTACTACATATAGAAACTACTGAATTCTTCTGGATATCACCAATTTCATTACCAACGTGTGTAAGTACTGAATAATATTTTTGTGAATGGTTATTGTCAAAAATTGATAACACTAACATTATGTGGACTGACAAAGCCCTATTTACGCGTGTAGGGCTTTATAATAGTCGCAACGAACATTACTGGGCAATATGCAACACGCTATAAAAGATAGTTATCATCAAGTGCGATTTAGCATTAATTACGTAATTATTGATCACATAATTATGGGCCCGTACTTCATTGAACGTCGATTAATGGGTGGTAATTATTTGGACATGTTACAAGGTGTTATTCAAGATTTCCTGGACGATATACCCCTAGTCTTACTGAATAATTTTTATTTCCAACACGACGGTGCTCCGACTCACTATTCCCAGTACAGGGAGTGATTATTTGAATAGCGAATACGAAGATAGGTGGATTGGGCGTGGCGGCCCCATACCATGGCCTGCAAGATCACCAGACCTTACACTATTAGAGCTTTATTTATGGGATGAAGTAAAGAGACATATTAACGTCAAAGAGGCCCAAAGCTATCACGACCTCCGCAGCAAAATAATTGCTGCATTCATGGAAGTGAAAAGTGCTCAGAATGTTTAATTTAATGTGAAAATAGTTTAAGGATACATGTTCAACTATGCATTATGAGAAACGTACTCCATTTTGAACACCTATTCAAATACCAGTAAGTTAGTTTTATTAAAGACGTTGCATATTTAAAATGTAAATAATTCGTTTTTGTAAATAATTAATCGTTTTAAATAGTTAATAGTTGTAAATACTGGATTCCAATTTTCAAATACGACATAATAAACATAGTCATTGGTTACGTCTGTAAAGCCCTCTCCGTATTGCCGGCAAAAGTACACGAAACTTGCCCAATACGGGAGTGTAGAGAGACTTTTCATCTAAATTCGTGTAAAATGATACTCGTATGCCACATTTTATTTTACCTTGTTCTGCTACGATGTATGGCGGTCATCACTGTTCGTTCATGGATCACCAAATAGTTATAATATGCTGCAGCGAATGCTACAAACGCCGTAGATATTCTTATGATGTTCATCTCGTACGAGCGTCTATTTTCAACCGGGATTGTAGAGAGCCGCTCTCATGTGCTCTCGCCAATGCTCGTTCTTCGACAAAAGTTTGCCTCTCATTAAACTCCGGGAATGTGGAGCACGCATTACACAACAACATTTAATTTCTGTCAGTTTTGAATATGTTTATTGAATAGTGTACGCGCTGACGCGATATTCATGTCGGTTGAGGTAAGCAATGCCCGAGTGACTTCGTAGCCGTCCGATTGACTTTGTTTTTAACGGCCAGTGCCAGCAAGTCCGCTTTTAAACACCTTCAGTGCTAGTCGCTACAGAGAGAATCTCTACATCTCTCTACAGAATCTCTACAGAAATCAGTTGTTCAGAGTGCTGGTTAGGTAGACTTGAAAAAAATGTTGGCACAATCCTCATTGCACTCTGAACTTACTTAACACCTTCTTTTTCGTCATCAGACCGTGAAAGTCCACTGCTTGACATTGGACTTGGACTTCTCCCTTTGTCTTAATCAGAAGTATTTGCCTTAATCGCTATCTTTGAAACGCTGTTTTTGTATGGAGTAAGTGTCACGCCATTCCCTTACATCGCCACTGCATGGCTTAATACCAAACTGTTACCTTGTTTATAATATAAAAATGATAAACGGGCTATATACCTAATTTCCCCTCTCTTAAGTACCCAGGAGCAGGGTAAACGAGAGTCGGAGTTACAAAAGGAAATAATTATCTCAGAGATAAAACCTATATAGATTTATTTAAAAAGTAAAACATTATCTACAAAAAAGTTTCATCCAAATCGTTAATCAAGAACATCATCATCAAGAAAAAAACTATAAAAAGGTATAGGGGTTAACAGGTCAATGGTGTCAAACTACAAAATTAGATATTTTTTTTTAAATTTTTGACCCAAACTCATGAAGTGGTGAGAAAATATCGAGTTTGAATTTATGTATCGTTTCTTTTAAAACGTACCTGTATTAAATCGTATGAATGCACAAATATTAACTTCATTGCTATTAGTAACCTACAGGAACAAAACAAATTTCATTAAAGCTAAGTAACATTACTAAAGCTATCTCGTACGGAGAACAGTGTCAACGACGCGAAATGTCTAGTATTCCGATTACCAATCATTTACCAATCCGTCAACTAAAAGTGATGATTATAGCAAATCTTTTATACTATGGCAGGAGTTTTGTCCAGCAGAGAAATGTTTTCGGGCTGATGAGGTGATAAAAATACATTTACTTGAGACGAGAACTTAATAAAACCAGATCCAAAAATATATTTGACAGAATATATAATGTAGTACCCATCTATCCATACAGCCTCTAGAAAGTTGCTGCTGCCCACTTCCTTCTTCAGTTTTCTTTTGTCGCGCGTTACGATCGCGTCCCACCAACGTATAGGGTAGTGGATATTCTTACACTGACATTATTAACCGCTATGTAGTATATTGCAAAAATATATTTTATGTAGTCTTTTTAACAATGAGTATATTCGTACAGAAATATGTGTAACAATCGGCAAAAATTACATAAAAAACTTTCCATAATCTATTCATGAAAACAAAACTTCGAATAGAAGACGGGACTCTACCGAATAACTTACATACGTACTTAATACGTAGTAGGCCTGTTTTATAATTTGTTGTGATTTTATAACTTTTCTCTTATAAAACTTTCGTCAATTTTGCCACATTAATATTCAGTGAATGATTAAAACGAGATGGGTGAGGGGAGCCCCGGAGTAAAACTTGCCTTTAACAAGCTAAGCACGCATTACTTATTCCAGTACGTTCTAATTAACATTAAATTAATACAAAGAAATTACAAAGTTGCGGAACGTAATTTCTATCACTTAGATGCCATAATAAAATAGCTAAATCCAATTTAAATAGCTGTGATTAACAATATAAAGTACTTACTTATGACTATGACAAATTTATATTCCTTTTGTCAATTAAACATCATTGTTAAGAGGATTTGAACTAAAAAGTGATCTGGCGGACGGCGGGACATGTAAATGTAATGCTCTCCCGCTGGCCTCCGTAACTGAAGTGGAATGTTGCAAGGGTGAGTTGTTGTTAAGCGCAAAGCGCGTAGGTATATTCTACTAGCGCCTAAAAATCAAGATATCAACGTTTTGTCGTATGAAATCGTGTCTAACAATCATATTGAACATATAAATGATATAAAAAGCACATTGTCAGAAAGATCAGAAATTATTTTTGAACTTATTAATTTTTTTAAATCGATTACTTGCTATTTTTACATAAAAAAGTGGTTTTAGTGGCTTATGGTGTAGATTTACCAAGTATGCTTGGAGTGGTAAACACAATAACTTTTGAAAATATCTATTGTTTAACTCAATCTATTTTTCAATCTCGTCATCTTTCATGTGGGAAGCCATGGAATGTAAATGGCAGCTTAATATTCTTTTGTTTATATTTGTTTATATTTATATTTACTATATATATATATATATATATATATATATATATATATATATATATATATATATATATATATATATTATTATTATTATCTTTTGTGTAATTTTTTGGCGTAAAAATCCAGAAATTTTTGATGTTTTCAGCAGCCTTGTAATAATTAATTTTACTAAATAGACTGCCTCACTCACTCATTTCGGCCACTTCGATCACAGCCGCCGCCGTGGGTGGATATTGTATCGATTGCTTGCAGTGGCTCAAAAAGATCGTTGTACAAATACAAAATATACGAAAAACCAAATTTGATACATACTTAAGTCACAGATTTTTATTACAATATTTTAAAAGCACAATAAATAATACTACTACGTATTAAAAGTAAGTAAAATGTATATATTTAAGTGTACTTAAATACGTCTTGGACTTTATGGAGTGACCTCAATGATGATATGATGATCATATGAGCATTATGAGTCGTGTACTTTTAGATTTGGATCCAAACTTTTTTTAATTGAAGTTTGCATAAAATTATTGGAAAATTGAAAGTATAATATTAAGGTTATTAGTGAAAAGTTGTATGTATTAAAACTACATTAAAAAATTTACGTATAATCATGTTATACGTAATTTTTTAATGTGCTTAGGGCTCGCACAATTGGATTTACCAACAGTTTTTTTTAATGTTTTTATGCACATACATTACATTTTCATAAATATGCGATACCGAAACTAATATGTTTATTCCTATAAAATTTTCTCTAAGGGACTTTAAAATTTAAGTTTTAAATCTCGGCCGTGCACGGTACGGCTCTTTTTTGCAAAACAAATATGGCTTCAATATCAGTCGCATTATCCCATAACAACATTCTGTAAGACATTACGCTATGAAAGTAGCTAAAATAAACTAATCTAGCTGTCTCAACATCTGTGAGACTTCTAATAGTAACACCAAGAAAAACAGTGGTTACCACAAGAATCAACTCCTCTCCATTTAAGAGCACATTGATATTCGAATGTTTTACATTGGGTACCTATTGTAAATTTAATACATTTTGTCTTATTGCCGTTAAAGAGCAAATTGTTGGCGTTAAACCAATATACTAATTTTGATAGAGAATTATTTACATCGACAGGAAATAATACTACATTGTGCTTGTCCACGACAAGATACAGTGATTAATTTTAAATAAGGTAATTCAATTAGATGATAAATTCCACCCCTTAGGGAGGAAAATTAGAGAATGAAATTTTAATTGTAAATATATAAACGACACTCTAGTTACCGATTATAAAACTAGGAAGAATAAAGTAATTTCCACATCATAATTATAATGTCCTCCAAGTCAAATTACGGTCACAGCGGCCAGTCTTAACGGAGACTAGACATAAATGTGCAGGATAGGATCAGAATTATAGTGCAAAAGCATGTGCACAAGCACAGGTGCACTCTCTATTCTTTGGTTCTGAGTTAAGTAGTTGTCATTTTTAATAGAATAGAATGATTTTTATTCAATATGGATTATTACATAATACTTATTGAAAGTCATTTTTTTATTTACCACTGGTTCGGAAAATACCTCTGTCCTGGGAAGAACCAGCAAGAAACCCAGCGGGACTTTTTTTTTGAACATAATTTCACTATAAATAAAATCTATGTTTCCATTTAATCCTATATGTACTTCAAAAATCTTTTCTATTAAATGTTCCCGAGTCGTTATTTCTTTAGTATAAACCAGCTAATTAGCTCGAACGCAGACATTGAAATCCATAGGGTCCAAATTCAGCGATTGAGGCCAAGGCACTGGCCCTCCTCTTCCAATCCAACTATAAGGAAAACAATTATATAGATGTTCCCTGTTCGGTAGTGTGCTGATCAGCCATCATTTTGAAAAGTTATTTTTGTGTCATTCTCTATTATTGGCACTTCCTTCCGTAGGTTGGGAAAATAACTTTCTATAAACGTAACAGAGTCAACCGGGACAAACTTGTCTCTGAAGTCCAGTCTTTGCTGAACAAAGTCTCGGATTGAGGGCGACTAAATCTAGTCCAGTTCAATCTCCAGAAGACACAAGTTTGAGTGTTTACCGCTAAAAAGAACCCCTTTGTCGTATCTCCTCAGTAGAAAGGTACTCCCCTTGCTGCCTCAGCTAGCATCGAAATCCTCGGCATTGACATATCGAATAGCGTGCAGATTCGTGGTCACTTGGAAGGGAAGGCCAAATTGGCCTTTAAAAAGCTTGGCGTGCTCAGCAGAGCGAGACAGCATTTCATGCCGGCACATCGCTTGCAACTTTACAAAGCGCAAGGTTTGCCTCACATAGAATACTCTTCTCATCTCTGGGCCGGGGCACCCCAGTGCCAGCTCCTTCCACTTGACCGCATCCAGCGCAGAGCGGTTCGAATCGTTGACGACCGAGTTCTTTCTGATCGGCTCGATACACTAGCACTGCGTAGAGATGTAGCATCCCTTTGCATTTTCTATCGAATTTACCACGGGGAGTGCTCTGAGGAATTGTTTGGACTAATTCCAGCCGCCAAAATTCACGATACCATCCTCACCATCTGGATACTTGGTGGTCCACGACTGTACTTTTTACTAGGAGTTTTCTTCCTCGTACAACTTCTCTGTGGAATTGTTTATGCTGCGATTCCCCTGGTGTTGCAGTTGTTCATGGGCGGCTGTAGTCACTTGCCATCAGGTGAGTCGCATGCTCGTTTGCCCCTTCTTCTATAAAAAAAGTCTCCATTTAGATTTTCCGGGAGAAAATGAGGTTTCTAATTAAATTATATTGACTTGAAATTTTTTTTAGGAAGAAACTTGTTTCTTTTTTTTATAGGATAAGGGTGACAAACGAGCACACAGTCCACCTGATGGTAAGTGGTTGCTGTGGCCCATAGACATCTACATCTATCTTCGACTACAAATCAAAATGCGGATGTGTTGTCACACGTGAGGACTAAGATGGAATGCCTCTTTTCCAGTAAAAAGAGGTCTCCGGTTCTCTACACTCACCATAAGAAACACAGCGGCGTTAAGCTGCTATTTTATGCTGGTATTCTGCGAGAGCGTGGTCCTTCCTCAGTCGAGCCGACCCATTCGTGCTACAACTATACCAGTAATATAGCTGCAGCATGGCTCTACCACGTACGATAATTAAATTCTTCCAATGTGGATTTGCTTCTTTATCGGCCCATTCATGCAGATTATGGAAGTTTATTATACCTTCTCTAGTAAATTGTGATTCATTGGTCCATAAAACGCAATTCACACATATCAATGAAGTCACAGTTCCGGCACAGTACCGCTACCGTGATAATTATTCTTTCATACATTCTTTCGTGTATCAACATCTGTCAGTGTCAGTAATGACACATTACTCTCAGCACTGTGTACATAAATGAGAATACAATATGTAACTTGATATTAACATAAGTAGGTATTTCTAAGAAAAAAGTAACGCTTTAATAAAACGGATTAATCTCGCCATAAGATTTTATATCATGTAAATTTTGTAATGTAATAAATTTCTGGTTCCACAGAATCTGCATGAATAGGTCGACTTACCAGGGGAAAATCTCACACAGAATACGGCTCTGGGTTTCGTATAATGAGCGAGGAAGCCGGAGACCCTTTACCGATAAGGATGCGTTTCATATTAGTCCTATGGTGATAAAGACGCATCTTCATTTTAATTCTTAAATATGAGTATAGAGGTAGATCACTGGTAATACTATCCTACTAATATTATAAATGTGAAAGTTTATTTAGTTGTTTGTATGTTTAGAGAATAACGGATATTGATAAAACTTGGCAATAAACTAATAAGAGATAACAAACCAGAATAGGACAGGCTATATTTATTGCTTAAAACAGTTTTATTCCATCCCAAATTACAGTTTTTTTATTCCATGGTGCAATAAATAGTCGTCGGTGTTAGCGCAGCCGCAGGCTAAAGCTAGTTATTATAATAAATCTTATAGACAATGTTTCTTAAAATTAATCACAATTAAGCATAGTCAAGTTTGATTTCAAACACCAAAGTTTTTTTTTTGTAAACTTGGTTGTCTTCTCGAGATAAACCCGGTACTCTCTAAACCCCCGCCCATAAACCTTAGGTAGAGGTAGGCTCAGAATCTTCATGCACAAATATAGAATTACCTGAACTTTTTGACAATATTATTACTGAATGAATTGCTGCTTGTTTCTGTATAACATTTATGTTGATATGAGAGTCTAATTTGTCGCAGTATTTATTTAGGATTTTAGCGATCATGCCTGTGACACCAATTACAATAGGTGTGACTTCAGTAGTTGTTTTTCAAAGCCAGTTTATTTCAGTTCTCAGTGCATGGTATTTTCTTAGTTTCTCTATTTCCTTCGCTCCTATATTGTAATCGGATGGAACGGTAATATCGATAAGATAAGTTGTATTTTCAATTTTATTTATATAAATTATATCTGGCCTATTGTGCGTTATTGTAATATCTGTTTGAACAGGCATTTCTCAAATTATTTTGGCTGTATTATTTTCCCTAACCAGTGGTTGCGACATATATTCTTTCCACCATATTTTGTTTACGCTAAATCTATGCTTTTTTGCTAGAGCCCAGAACACGTACTGTACAATACTATTGTGCCTCTTTGTGTAGTAAGTGCCAGCTAGTTTTTCACATCCTGAGGTAATATGTTGACTTGTTTCATCTTCCGTTAGACATAGTCGACACTTACCATCAACCGGTTTCTGAAGTACGTCTCTCTCATATTGTCTTGTTACTATTGCCTGATCCTGAACAGCAAAAATAAATGACTCTAATCCTGGAGATATTTGCTTTTTTTAAGCCATCTGAATGAAAACTTCACATTGATATTTTCTCTTTCTATCACTGCCTTATAAAACTGACCATGAAGCGGTTTAGCTTTCCAACTTCTTATCTTTGTTCTAATAATTGCTTTCTTTATTTCGTTTTCTATACAACTTTCATCGTTTCCTAGTCCTGTTTCCCTTAAGTATTTTAGTGATTCTTTAAACATTGAGTATTTATCTTTATTTTTATCATAATTTTAACAGTGGTAGAGCTACGCGGCAGGTTTTGCTGTCGCACGGATGGGCCGGCTCGAACCGGGGTGGTACCACGACCTCACAGAAAACCAGCCTGAAGTAGAGGTTTACCTCTGCGTTTCGCTTAGTGAGTGCAGGTGGCCGGAGGCCCTTTTTACTGGAAATGAGGCATTCCATCTTAGTCCTCACGGGTGACAACGCATCTACAATTTGATTTGTAATAGAGGAAGATGTAGATGTCTATGGGCCGCAGCAACCACTTACCATCAGGTGGACTGTGTGCTCGTTTGTCACCCTTATCCTATAAAAAAATCATGTATTAAAATATCATTTATTAAATTTCTATTGTTTATATCATCACACCTTTTAATTCACCCCGCCAGTGCGTTTATTTTCTGTTTAACTAGTTCTACACTATTGTCTAAATCTTTATCATTTCGTATATTATATTTATCAGCTAACTTATAAATAATTCTTATTATTTTTACGGTGTCATTTTTTCCTCTCTGAATTTCTATAAGTCTACCTAAATCTCTTCTAAAATCCTCAACTTTTTTCTGTAGTCTCGCTTTCCACGGTGTATGTTTTTCATTTTTATTGCAACTTGATTAGTCGGCTTAGGTTTAATTGTTTTTTGCTTATTTGCAGTGATTACTGTTTTAGCAGTTGCATAAATGATGTCATTTATTTCCCTTAAGGACTTATGCGATTCTAAAAGTTTCTGCAAAAAGTTATTGATTTTATTAAAATTTTCGCAAAACTCTTTACAAAATTTTGCCTTTGGTAAGGTAGCCCTATCTTCGATAGATATTTCTTTAGTTTCCGCAAGAGTTTGTAGGAATTGCTGAATAAGGGCATCTTGGTTATCATCTACTTCGATATCAGGACTGTCAAAAGTCTGTCTATTCTGCTGCTCTGGGATAGTTTCTAACACTGTCCGCGTTATAAGTGGTCTGCTCGTTGTAAATATATCTGATAACGTGGGAGCGCTTTGTGTGTTATCTATGAGGATATGATTATCAGAGTTCTCTTTGTCTGGACTATTAGATGTCGTAGTTATATGTGAATTAATAGAATTAATCAGGTTGAAGTCAACCATGTTCTGTGCTATTGTTATATTTTGTTCAGCTCTAGCTTTAATTTAGTCCAAAACCTGAGTTGACAAGAATTTCCTAGATATTATACTTCTAGCTTGATTCGCAACTGTGTTTCCTGTGAATTTTAGTGTTTTAGGATTGTAAGGGTTCCTATCTTTGAACAATTTTTCAAACCTTTTTATTTAACCAGGACCTTCAGATTTTGCTTTAAAATAACAGAACATGAGTTCATGGAATTCTTCTTGTGACCATTTTCTTCTGGCATCTTCGCATACTGCTACGTTTTCTATGGTCACTTTTGATGTACCGGCAGAGATGTTTCTGGGAGACGTATCCCTTCTCTGCAAAGTATCACCAGGGTCGGCTGTTGCATTTGAGGATCCCCGTCTTCTCCTGTGGATTTCTCCATACCTCGCCCGCCTGTTCAACGAGATCCGGCTGGCTCGCATTGCTACACGCCCCTCACCAGCTCCGGTCGTGTCCTGGGGATCGCCCCCAGGCAGCGACATTAAACGTTTATTCCTATTTTCCATTTCTCCATTTTCGGTTGCCATAACATTATTAGCTTGTAAGTTTCGATTAATACAAGTGTCCCCCTCCCACGTGAAGTAGGTATTCGCTTCGGACGTAAAGGTTGGACTTTGGAAGGGAAAAAAAAAGACTTATAATATAAGATATTATAATATAAGATATTATATTATAATATTTTATATTATAATATATAATATATTATAATATAAGATATTATATTATAATAATATTGCCTAATCTGCAGTTATAACGTGAAATAATATTATTTATTACAGTCTCAGTATCTTATCAAGATATGAAAACAATATTCCAAGTGTCACTGTTATAATCTTGTTCAAAAATCGAAAATTATTGAGTATTTCGTACTATGAAGATTTCTTCAACACCAAGCGCCATCTTATTTCAAGAGTATCTTTGAAGTCTTCAATAGAGGGTAGTCAAACACCTTACTTATATTTCTTCAAAATTTTAACAGTACTCGTGAATTTGACTGCGTACAAGGACGACTAAAAATGCTCACCTGCGAAAAAACCTTTTAACTCTTATATCGTATATATTGAACAAAGTAAATAGTATTATAGTAGTGTAATAGTATGAATAGTAATTTCTATATTTGATTCGAAAATTAAAAGTGACACTAGTGAAAAAATATTAATAAACCACATAAATAGCTTAAAAATTACTGAAACGAACCAATAAGCACGATACGAAGCCAGCTAATAATGCAGTAATAGATTATATCACAGTCTAAAGAACTCTTTTGGAAGCAACGGACTGCAATACTCACGAGTCGTGAGTATAAATCAGCCTTTTCACTGATACCGCTACATTCTATTAAGGTCTACTGATGATAACAGGTCTCCTCTGTAGATTGCCTCATAGGGGGATATTTGCCATAGTTACCACGCTTGGCAAGGGGTTTGGCAACCGCAGTTTTTTTTATTTTTAGTCGTTATTAGGAAGACGCTGCTGCCTATCTCCAGATTTGTTTCCCTCCGTCGCCTCTTATAACACACGGGATGATATGGGATAGTGGATATTCTTGCACCGCCACTATACCGTAATTTTTATTTTACATATGTAACAGGTTTCTCCAAAACGTCACTGACGATTTGGTTGAAATTTTTTAATTGGATATTGTTTTACTTTCGGATGTCATCAGTCCCTAAGATTTTTTTGACGCAAAGACAAGCTCGGTCACACTCCCTATGAATAATATGTGCTATTGCTAGTTTTCTTAAAATAACTGGCTAGACAATGTTTTAAAACATTCAATATTGCTTTGAACATATTACCTTAACCAGAATTCAGTAAATAATAAATGCACGTTGTGCGTTGCGACAATTGACAAAAGCCAGCAGTATTTTGCATGTTTCGTTTGTACAACCTTTTTTGTATTATCCCTTTCATCACTACTCCCAACACCACTAAACTAGGAAAGACACCACCGCCGATAGTTTGACACGTGTTTCGCCCCAAAAAGAGGCATCATCAGGAGAAATAGACTCAGCGGTGGCTTTCCACCCATGGGATGATATTGAGTAGTTTATCCTCTTACGTCTTATCCACTACACAGAAAATTTACCGGTGTCTTTAAATAAATCAAAATTAAAATGATTCGATTAAATAATGTGATTGAGGACTAACATTTGTTGCCTTGTTACTTGTTTTACGTCATAGAGCCACGCTGTTCTGTGTGGTAGAGCCACGTTGCTGCTATATTATGACTGCAGGACAAACGAGTTTGATCGATCAGGGTGGGATCACGCCCTCACAAAATGCCAGCGTGATACTGCAGAATGAAATGCTAATGTTATGAACGAGACCCTTTCTTTTGAATATGTTCTATGAAGATAAGGAATTTAAAGGCAAGTACACACACCCCACGATACCTTTCTTTTGTTACAGTCAAGTAATTTACAAATTTTAATTGAATCGATTCGAGATGATTTATCCAAAATAAGCATTCCGTAGTAAAAATAGAAATATTAAACCCAGGAAAGTTGTATAAATACGAAATGAATTAGGTAATATTAATTATTTATAATAGGAATGCTTTTAACAAACAATTTTAAAAGTGGTTCTCGTAATTTCCCAGTAGATTTTCTTTTAAAGGAAGCTCATCGGCAAATATCCGTTATCATTGTTCTAAAAATAAACTTACTTAGGTTTTACTTTAGCTTTTTATTTCTATTTACTTTAGTTTTTTTTTTATCTCTGCATTAAAATGTATTTTAACCGACTTAAAAAAGGAGAAGTAATTCTCGAATCTCCTGTATGTGTTTTGTTTATATGTATGATACACGATGACTTTGTTTACTGTAAACCGATTTTGATGATTGTTTTTTTTTATTAAATAGGTAATATTTCAGAAGTGATCTCGTATTCAAGATCCCAAATCCCAAAGGGTTGTCCCATTTAAATTTCGAGAAAAATATCTACCCCTGAGGCAGTATAATAAAATTTTAATTTAACTGTAGAAGACACTGAGATTAATACTTTACTAATTATTTAAAATAATGTACTTGCAGCCTGGTTTTTATAAAGTCATTTCTTAAGGACCAAGAATTTTAAGTGCCAAATATTTACGTCAGGCCGCGGTCGAGGTGCTTTGTTAAAACGATTACGAGCCTAAATTAAGTCATAAACTTGCGCCGCTTACAAGAAATTTAACTTATTATCTCAGCTTATTATAACATATATTTAAGATAATTTGCAGTGTTCAAAGATAAAAAATTACGTGAAAATAATTAATACTATAAAAACTTATATTTAAGCTTATTACATTTAGGATGGCGTAGAGGCTGCCTTAAAATGTTATTATACCGAACTCTATCACGACCATTAACATTTAACTGTGGACATGTGGTCTCACAGACCTTTCACCCTTGCTAATTTCTTATAATGTGGAGTAATAAAGTAATTACGAAGTGGAACCATGCTGCAGCTATATGAGTGGTATACTTGTAGCACGAATGGGTCGGCTCGGTCGGGGAAGGATCACGCTCTCACAGAATACCAACGTAAAATAGCAACATAACGCTGCGTAACACACAAAACGTAAAATTGTGTGGCGAATGTAGAGAACCGGAGAACCTTTTTACTGGAGACGAGGCATTCAATATAATATAATATAATATAATATAATATAATCGAAACTGTAAATCCGTTCCTTATAGTCGCGTTATTTATTTGTTCTTGCAAAGTTAGGTGTTTCCATCTATTACAGACATCCAAATAGTTTAGATTATAGATTATAGATTTTGCCATAGTTGTCACGCATAGCATTGGCAACCTATTTTTATGATTTTGAGTTGTTGTCAGGAAGATGCTGTTGCAGATCTCCCGTTTCAGTTTCCCTTTATCGCCTTTTACGACACCCATGAAATGACATGGGTATTCTTAGGTGTTTCGTTTTATATGCATTCGTCACATGAAACCCTCTTAACAATATAACCGTTTACATTTATCTATGTTTTCCACGTTGTTTTAAGAAACAACGAATTTGAGCTAAGTATTAAATATGAAGTATATTGAATAAAATTGAATAGTGTGCAGTGAACAGCTTTTATGTGATTATTTAAAAGAAAAATATAAGACTTATGTTAAAAATGTGGTTTTCGTCGGCTGTGAAGATAATGTATAGCAAATAACAATACAGATTAATAAAGTACAACACTATAACAATTTCCTAACTAAGTAACGTTCGGAAAGTAATGAAAATTAAAACTTTTTGGTTTTATAATAAAAGTTTTACTGTAATTTATGTTTATGCAATATAAAAGTATCACTCAAACCAGGAGTTCAGTTCATTATAGAAATGTTTGACGTTTGGAATCACAAATTTCATACATTCGTTTTAGTGCCATTTTAATGCAAGTTGTTGACACTAAACCAATTTATTAATTTGGATATAACATTATTTACTTCATCATATTTTAACAATTGTCGTTTTATAAGTCAACTATATATAGAAGAAACAGAAAGGGGCCGAGAATTGAGCTTTGAGGCACGCCCATTTTTACTATCGATCCGGAAGACCTCATATTTTAATGATATGATTTTGCGTTCTGTTATTTAAATATGAAATAATTATTCTAAGAGCGTCACTTCTTATACCGTAGAGTAGAAGTTTCCTGACAATCGAAGGTATTTGATAGATCACAAAATATACCCAAAGCATCAGTTGTCGAGCGACCCCATGTGAAACCGAATTGATTCTTATGAAACAAATAATTTACATTAAAAACATTTACATTTGATCAAGAATATTTTTTTCAAAAATGTTACTAAGTGTTGACAGTACATAAATTGGTCTAAAATTGGCGGAGTCGTAAGTACTACCAGATTTAAATAAAGGTGTTACTTTACTATGATTCATTAAATCAGGAAACACACCAAATTCGATAGTGGTCTTGAAAATAATAGCTAGTTGAGGCGTGATTATATAAAGCAAATATTTCGTAGTCTCAAATATGTAAAAGCATTATATTGATAGAAATGGGACTTGAAAAGCATTATTATAAAGGCTTGTACACTGCTTCACAGCGACCGAGATCGAGGTAAACTAGACTATTCAACCAACATGTCCTAGGCATATCACCTTATTGCAGGTAATAAGTGGATTTATTGTAGCAATACGACTTGCCCGTGAACATCGCATACCCCTACCGATTGTGGGCGGCATTTTAGCGCATAGTGTTATAAGACGTCGGATATCTTTCTGATTCGAATTAGGATGAGTGTGTTTGGTAGTACTTTTAAGTGAAACAAGCATACTTAACTCCATGTCTTAGTGCAATAGCTCTATGAAACGTGGATTTTTGGCCACTGGCGTCCTAGTAGCCTGCAAGTATGATATGTTGGTGCTATTTTTACATAACAACAGTACCAATTTTGTAACCAAAGTCGATAGGGATCATGTGGGTGTGTTTTGAGGTGGCGCCATCCGTATGATAGTTTCACTGATGCTTACAGCTACTTGTGGTATTGCGTCTTGTGATGGATGTGCGAGTGTGCAGTACCTGATTCGACGCATCTTGTGGTTCTGGTCCTTGGAGGTGTGCGGGAGGTGATGTCCGCTGGGATTGTATGAGGGACCTTGGGATGGTGTAAGCTGACAATAGTTGTATTGATGCTTGTTGCGTTCTGCCTCATTGCGTCTCTGTGATGGTTGTTTTGCGGATAGCTATTCTCAATAAAACTCTCTGCATCTTAGTTTTTCTCACAGCTTAATTAGCTTTGCTTAAGTCGGGTCCGTTCATTACGGCGCTGCAGACTGTCTGACTTTCATGGTGTTTTATATAACAACATAATAAATTATCTATAAAAATTCCCACCTTTGAATGATTGAAGGCAATTTGTTTGTGGATGAAACAAACATGATCGAAAAATGCATATAATCAACGTCAGTGACACAAACCCTTTCTGATGGCGAATTATTATCATTACCTTATAACTATCTTTTGGATATATCTGCCACTGTATTGGTTGGTGAGATATACATATGTGTAACCTCATGCAGGTGGAAGCTGTAGGGAGGAGACTCAAGGCTGCGACCGAAAGTCGCCCAACGTGGGACCCCATTCCCTTGAGGTGAGCAGTAGACTCATGACACGCTCTGCGGGTAGTAGCCGTGCTGATCATGCAATTAGTGGTGATGTCTTACACTTACATAATGTCTACAAAAAAGGCAGTCTGGCAGTTGGTGGTGCTCACGCAGGACCTTTTATGGCCAGTATGCCTATTATTCGACGTGTTGCCTAAACCGTGTGACGTACATTCACTGTGACTGGATTTGATCGTATTCTGTATGGCGTTTATACGCAGTGACATGCGCAACTTTGGTCGATGTTTGTCCTTACGCACTATCAAGGAACCAATCCCTCTTTTACTGGTTCATCATTTAATTTTTTCGGGGGAAGAGCGTTGGTTGGTTGGTGCTCACCGCACACGGCATGTATGGAGCCGTGTGCCAGGGTCTCGCCTATTGTGAGTAGGATTAGCCTTAATCGTCACGTTTATTAGGTTTTTTGACGATTACAGTACCAGAAGTCTGCACCTTTGAAGCTGCTGCCCGTCGCCGTTCTGAGTATTTCATGCATCACTTACCAGTTCATCACTCCACCTAGGGGCGGGTCGTTACACACTTCGATTACCGCTGCAAGGCTGCCACTCGTGAACCTTGATCAGTTGTCGGTTCCACGAGCTATATGTTCGGCCCATTGTCACTTTCTTTTTACTGATCCATTAGGCTATGTTAGTTACTCTTATTATTTATTAAATAAATAAATAACTTGACATTTGTTGTCAAAACAAAAATATTTTTAACTGATAATATCAGTTCAAGGGCAAGCAACATTATCACAGTCACAAGGCTCCAACTGAAAACCCAGTATTATGCTGAGTTGGAGACCTATTTGATGTCACATTTTCATATTGATTCTTTTTCCTTTTTATTTTTTTGTTTGTTTGTTTGTTTCATTATTAATTATTGATGTGTATGTGTATGTACTGCTTCTCAAGTGTAAATGCGTACCTAAGCAGTTTTAGACTGGTACATGCATTCTTTTCCCCCTTGCTTTTGTATGTAATATATTTTTAACGTGTGTAAAATGTGTATATCAAATGAATAGTTCTTTCTTTCTTTCTTTCTATCAGTTCAAGGGTATCGACTATGCGTGGATTAATTTCTCACCCCCAGTGTCATAAGTGTGGTTGTTGTGCGAATGCACATAATTGTAACATCAATGGCCAGTAGCTTACTAGGTTGGTATAGTGATGATAAAATAAAATTAAAAAGTCTTATTAATCAAAATGGTCTATTTTTACTAGGTAGCGGTACTCCTTAGGCAGAACCCAGGAGTCTGTCTGGATAGGTTCCACTCTCTTACCTATTTCTGCGGTCAAATAGCAGTGCTTGCACTGCTGTGTTTCGTTCTGAAGGTTAAAGTGAGCCAGTATAGTTACAAGCTGTGCGGCTTTACATCTTATTCCTCAGAGATGACAATGCATGGACCCACTTAACCACTTCCCATCAGGTGAACTACAAGTTTATTGGTCACTTCAATTTATTAAAAAAATATTAAGATGGTATTTCTTTTTATTTTCCGTATTTCCACTCATGTTTTCGTGTTATCATGTAATTAAAGATCATTGCGCTGGTGCGTACAACATCTGGTGGTTACACATTGAACAATATAAACTAGTACTTTTCCTTATTATTATTTTTAAATAACTCTTACACTAGGATTTTCTTCTGTATCGTAGTGGCATTTTACATACATAAATTGCACATGCATAAGTATCCCGACCCGAAACAATGACTAGTAGCCCATACACACGCTCTTTTTGTTCGGAATATGAATTCGCAGAACCACAGAGGCGTAGCCAAACAGTTAGTTAGTGAGTTATTGAGTTATCAGTTAATATACCCGAAAATGTGACTAGATTTTTTATTTATTTAATTACATCTAGTTTTATATATGTGGATAAATCTAGTTATGTTTTCTGTGCATATATTTGTGTTCGCCGTGTAGTGGCGGCGTAAGAGATTCAACTACGAGAGGGAAACGGAAACAGGAGTTGGACAACAGCACCTTCCTGATAACTACTCAAAATAATATATGACTGCTTTTTCCAGCCCTGCATAGCAAATCCTTTGACACAATCTGTGGAAGAGGCCTATGTTCAGCATTTAGATGATGCTGTAATAATGATGATGATGAGCTATTTGACCAGCCGAGTTCTAATAAACCATTCGCGATTTTTGAGTATAAGTTTTGTTTTTGTGGTACAAGTTTACTGTCTTTGCAGCTTGGGGGATAAAGGGCTCGTCTAAAGTTTCATATTACAAGAACAAACCGAGTGTAATCTCCGCCGGCAACATTAATTTTTAAATACAATTTAAAGTGCTGATATACCGCGTAATTGGCGGTAAAGATCCTAAAGAATTCTGCATGTCCGAAAAAATATCTTGAGAACATGATATGAAGTCGATTAATACGTATGGGGCCATCGCGACATATTTTACCTAGCCAGATCTTTTGATTTTTAATTGAGGATTTTGTAGTTAGTATAGAAGATGCTTGTAGAGTATTACATAACTTTTTATCACAAGTTTCCATCAATAGTAACCAGTACAGTATTACTAATGTAACAAACAACAGAATTTGAGAGTGTCTAATTTAACAACATAAATTTGGCAGTAGCCACGCAATGTGGCAACAGTTTGAACCGGTCCATATGTGCCGGAAGACACAACGGAAGCGATTAAATTACACTCTGCGTAGAGCATTGTACAATTTAATTACGCTTACAGAAACCATCAGTTCTTGAAAATTTTAGTATGTACAAATTTTTGCATTAATAATATCTGAAATTAATTTAGAGTATTTTTATCCCTGTACTAGGGACACCTGTCTTTCACAATGTCTAAACTGTATACATATTATATGCGTGTATGTTGTATGTTATTTAGCTCCATGTTTGCCGTCTAATAGGTTTGACGATGAATACTCGTATTTATGTGAAGTATATTGTTTTTATTGAATGCATATTTATTGTCCTCATAAAATATTTCAAAATAGTCATTCCTTCAGTCATTGATAGAATTATTTGAGAGCACTACACTCGAAGTCGTTAATGAGTATGTTTAGTTGAGACATATTGTCCGACAAAGCAATGCCGATTTCGACCAAGGGGTCAATCGTAAACCTGAAAAATTAAAGGCGATATTTGAAGCTGACGGTACTCAATCTACGGTTAAATAAGTAGTATTTTTCGACATTAGCATCAAAATAAAATTAGTCCATTTACATCAAATTAGCAAGGTAAAAAAGCTTCTCAATGGTTGTCCCACGAACTGAATGATCGCCAGCGCAAAGTACGCATCGAGATGTACCTTGCACTGCTCAACAGGCACACATACGAAGGAATTTTAAACCGCATTGTTACCTGTGACAAATAATGAATAATGTTTGACAATTGCAAGCGCTTAGCAAGTTGGTTTGATCCTGGGTCAACACATAAACAATGCCCTAAACGAAAACTTACTCCTAGAAAAGCGATAGTCACTGTTTGGTGGTCTACTTTAGCAAACGGGATGAGCTAATGCTATTATTATTAGTACACACCAGCAGTAATCTGCTGCTAAACATAATGATGGAGAAGTTCGCACGTCTCCAACCAGCCTTGGTCAATCGCTCGTCCTCGCTGCTCCTGCATGACTACGCACGACCTCATACTGCACAATCGACGGTATACAAGTTACAAAAGCTGGGGTTGGAAGCTCTCCGTCATCCACCGTACTCACCAGACCTTGCGCCTGCAGACTTCTACTTTTTCCAAAATTAGGATAACTATTTGGCGGGAAAAAATGTAATACCCGAGAGGCAGTAAGAGAGAGGCTTCAAGAAGGACATAAATAAACTGCACCGAGTTGGCAAAGATACATTGATTGCATAGGTGATTACTTTAATTAATAGAATTAAAAATTTTAGAAAAAAATGTTACGTTAACTTATTTCATAAAAAACGGCAATTTCATAGGTAGAGACATAAATTTCAGAATATTATTAAGCAGAATAAAATATTTCCGATTGGTTAATTTGTATACATAGAAAGAAGTAATTTTTATTATAAACATCACACACGTTGGCTTACTTCCTTTCTAGAACAACGTTTAATCAAGATTCTATCTAAAGTTAAGCAGTGATAGGGTCTTAGATAGTAAAAACGTTAGGCTAGATAAGCCTATTCTATTCAATATTGCGTTGAAGCGTTTTACCTAAATTATTCTAAGCCAGTGCTTGATTACTGTCCCACCTAATAAGTAAGTGGTTAAGATCCAAAGATTCAAAATTTGATTTGTTATCGTAGACAATAAAGCAAAAGGTTTTTTATTCATCCGAGGCATCCAGTAACATAAGGTTGAGATGCAACTCTGGGACGTGTTCGCTGATGGCAAATTGGGGATGGAAAAACAATAGGACTTTATTCTTAAGTATTCATGTAAATATATGTAAACTATGAATAGCGACATAGCCTACAAGTGTCATTACAACTAAATTCCAAGCAGCTAGATGATTAGATCAAATTAGCAAACGGTACTTTTTGTACAAGCGGATTTTGTTAGGCATAGTTTGAGAAGCTGATACCGTATAAAATACCCTACGTGGGTTCTTTACCTTTGCTGAAAATACGTTTTTCTTTTATAATAGCTTTATTTTAGATTACTGTCTAAAATAAAGCTATTATATGATCTAATGTCGAGGTTGAATGAATTTTTTCTTCGTGTTACTGAAGACAGACTGGTGATTGTTGTTTCCAAGACTATATGCCGAAAGCAAGAATTTAACTAAACTGCCTTCCTTTGTATCTTGTTAATGTTAAAACGCACCAAGTATTATTTTTTTGTTAGCTAACAAGTACAAACCCTTTAAAACTTAATGGATCTTTAGTACGTATGCACTGTTTTTTTGTTAGTATGCACACAAATACAGAGTATTATCATATCTTTAATGTGCGGCAAAAAAGAGATTTGGAGAGGGAATTGGACGTAGTTATACAAAAACGTTCCAACTCACAAGTCATTCAAAAATGAGTTAAATATACAGATCTACTTATTTTGACATCTTCGCGAAGAATTCACTCCCATGACTGACTTGATATTGGCAGAATTCTTTTAAGAGAAGCTAAAACGTAAAGAAGAAGAAGAACTCATTTTTTGAATGACTTTGTGGGTTGGGACGTTTTTGTATAACTACGTCCAATTGATCTCTGGGTAAACCATATTAACAACGTTAGCCTTAAATAAGGAAATATCTAACACTCGCTACAATACATGTCCTACGTAACAAGAAATTGAGATCTAGGCAATATATACATATATACATGATGGCAAGATTGTGAATGCAAGCTCGTCCAGCAGACTACATGCCAAATCCTTTCAAAAATCATAAAGATAAATAATTATTTTTATAATGATTTGTTAAATTTACGCGCATACTACACATATTCCTCAGCTCCATTGTTTGTCTTATAAATTCATTTGAATTGTGCTTATGAGTAACAATTTAAATCAGTAAAGCTCCATTTCTGTATGACTTAAATATGTTCAAAGAAAATGAAGCCAAAAAAGAAAACCTTTTCTCATAAAGCTCAATCCCTGAACGCGTATGAAGAAAACTATTTCACTATTGACATACGCTCTCCAGAGTAAAAGATGAGATTATTTCTTTATCGTGAGAGAATTTTCTTTAAAAGCATTTTATTATTTGAAATAACATTTCTTACTGTGCATATAGCCCGATATTTAGTGGTAAGCTAACGATTGGATGGTATGGATTATTAACATTCAAACGATGCCTTATACTGGCTGTTTCAGAGAATTCAGTACACTTATTATTTCGTGGCGATCATAGAGACAACAAAGGAGAATGAAACATGTGTTGGTCAGTATCATCTTCTTGATAATAACTCATAATAATAAACGACTGCGGGTGCCAGCCTGAATGCCAAGAGTGGCAACTGTGAATAATATTCCTATAGTGTAATCTGTGGGAACAGCCTAGATATAGCAGTGGACTTTTTGTAGGATGTAATGAATGAATGAGTGATTAAGTATTCATAGACAAACTATAATTTATAAAAGATGAGGTCTATATTCAAAATACAAGTTACATAATTTTGAAACGGTATGAGAGAATAGTTATTATTTCCATTGTCCGTTTATTAAAATTACAAATTAAAGAAATGGCAAATGAATAGTATTAATTGCTTAATCTATGGTATCTCTAATATCTTTTATACTTTTTACATAGTCAAATTAATAGCAAAAATTTAATGGTTTGCTAATTTCCCGATGGACCACCAACTTATTACAGTAACCTTAACACCATGTTGCCGTGGTAGTTCAGGGGCTGAACGCTCGCTGTAAATATCACTGTACGCTAGCAACCCGTGTTTAATCTCCGCACGCACGAATGAAATCGCTAATTACAATTTCACATCGTGAGGGAGCCTGCATGTTTTCGAAATAAAATAAAAATTCGACGATATGTAAAGTCCACCGACACGCATTGGGGTAGCGCGGCGGACTTTTCCTAGCCCTGAAACCTCAGAAATGAGTGAGATGTAGACGTAATTATATTTTTAAATATTTTTCACGGATCTCTTTATCGGTAATTACAATATATGATAATAAACGCTGATTTTTATACGTGTGAAACTTTAAGGATGCTTTCTTCGACGTTAAGTGAAAAATAGATGAGAACTTAAATGTATTTACAAAATATTTTTAGAGCTTATAAGTTTAATTTTAATAGTGATTCAATAGGAAGTAAACATACAAAATTTGACCTGCTCAATGTTCAAAAACTTAATTAAATAAATTTTCTATAAAAGGGGTTATTATAATATTAAGGACTTTATGGATGATAATATGTATCCCCTGGGAATGCGGTGATTGCTACCAGGCTATTTCTGATTTGTTTTCTGTTGATAATTGTGTAACATACATGTATACATTGTAAGCTGTTTTTTTTTAAAGTCCCGCTTCGTTTTTTGCTGGTTCTTTCCAGGACATTGTTTTTTTTTCGAACCAGTGGTAATTAAACATAAGAATGACTTTCATTAAGTATTATATAATATAATCTACATTGAATAAAAAAAGGTTCTGTTTCTGTACAATACAGTTAATTTACTAGTTAGCTGTCAGAAATCGTCTATTTTATAATTGTACGCACCCTTGTATTTTTGCATACTTTATAATTTTTATCATGTGGAACATAATATATAATAAAGTACATTTTTATCATTAATACATTTTGTCATGTGAAATGAAATATAAATATAATAAACGTGCTGCCGATAAAATATACTATTTTATCTATGCCTAATTTCAATCATCAACATCTAATAGATTTTGAAAATAAAACTAAAATATCCTGTAACAAACAGACATAGATACACCGACACCTAGATGACTCCACAATTGATCCAATTTCGCTAATTTTCGTACGGAATAGTATTTTAGTAACGTTCATAAATTGAAGTCCACGCGAGCGCAGCCGCGGACAAAAGCTAACTTTAACAATATACTTTATATTACTTCTAAATTACAAAGGGTTCGTACTCTTACGTATATGGTTTATACACGCAGAAGCATGTTAATTTTTTACGTAGTGGAGATCCATCTCGGGTCAGTGAATGTCCTAGTCACTTGCGCCTAGTTTTAGTTAGTTCTATCCCTTTTATGCTGACAAAGCGAATGAAAAAAATTCTTGTGTCGTAATAACATTTTTATGAAAAGTAAATAGACATTGTGACAAAATCGTACTCGTTTATGTTGAGTTGCATGTTTTTGGTGACAAACAAGCACATAATCTCTCTGATAATAAGTCCGAAAGTTCCTTGAACCTCAACTAGGCCCAAGTCAGTTCAATTTTTAAGTCCAAGGCCAAAGTAGTCGCAAGGAAGGTGTTCTTGCAAAATTGCGGCAGTTCTCTACGCCGGAATAGCTTTAATCGCGGGCATATAATATTTGATTTGTAAATTATTATAGGATACATAATATAAGTTAACCAACCGCATTATTTTATTACTAACTAGTATTTTCTGAGAAAAAGTGACAACTAACGATACGATAGACGATTAACGATAGACGGACTTCAAAATTATTATATTTAATTAGTTCCGTTTCAATTATGAACTATTTTATTCTTTATCAGTCATCAAAAGGTTCACTGCTAGATGTGGGTCCCAACTGTTGTAGGGGAGACTTTCTGCTTTTTGTTTCACGCTGAAAGGTCATGGTATTTTTATTTTTACATTTACCAGTCCACGGCTCTAAGTGGTTACCACTTAACATTAGGTGACTGATATTTCATTTTTACGGCAATATCCTGATGGAAAGACATGTTCGATAGAATATGTGATGTGGTTGTACTATAAACAAATATTCATAATTAGGAATTCGACGAGATTCTAGATAGTCTACTTGCTAGTTTGGGCATATTGGGGATTCAATCTTAGTCCTCACAGGTGACGATGCATCTGCACTTTGATTCGTAATCGAGGATAGATGTAGGTGTGAGTTGTTAATTGTGAAGTGATGAAAATATTTTCATGATATTTTTGTTATTATTTGTATTTTGTAAGAAATGTTTCTCATATCTATTTTAAATTTTATTATTTACAATCCAACCATCAATTCTGAACGTTTTTCATTTATTAATTTGCACAATTAATATCAAATGACCTTAAACAATGTAAGTCGGTCAGGCCCCATGTCCATGCTAGTGTTACAAAAATAAATGTGCATAGTTAAATGTTAAAATTGTTAGTTTGTGCTGATTTACCACGTGCTCGGCGGTGAAGGAATATATTGTTAGGAAACCTACATATCTAAAAAATAAAATACTTTCATGTAATGTGTTAGACCCGCTAATTATTAATTAAAAAAATTACGTGGTGGTTCCTTAATATTAACAGATGAATCATTATTATATAAAAACGTAAGAATATTGCGAGCCTCTCTGCTGAGTGAACTGTAGAAAAGGCTTGTCTCGAGCTCGAGCACCTCATTATTGTAAGTGTTTACAAACCCCCATGTACTACTTACGACTATTTTGAAAAGATTGTGGAAGAATTTATGCTTATAGTAAACAGAACAATATTTGTTGTAATATGTGGAGAATTTACCATCAATTTGCTTGAAACTTCTTCCATTAGTATTAAGTTTAGCTCATTGTTTAAATTCTATAATCTTGTTAGATTATTTTTAGAACAAACACGTATTGCTGGGCCTAATGCGACCTGTATAGATAACATTTTTGCAGATATAAAGCACTTCCATAAATAAATTATTCAAAATTTAAGTCCGGATCACTGTGGATAGTTGTTTTCATTGCCTTACATACACAAAAATCGGCCAAGTCCGAGTTGGACTCGCACATAAAGTTTTCCGTACCATAACGCACGTTTCTAGTAGGAGAGCCCCCTTTAATTATAATTTATTTTTATTTTTATTATTTGTTGTTTTAGCGGAAACATATATACATATTCTGTGAAGATTTCAACTATCTACCGAGATACAGCCCTTACGGATCATGAGATACAGCCCGCTGACAGACAAACGGACGGACGGACGGACAGCGGAGGCTTAGTAAAGGTAGTGTTTGTACCAAAAAATTAACATCGCTTGGAGAAATTTAGAGGTAATATACTAAAAAGATTTCAATAAATTTTGTTTATATTATAGTGCTAATTATTTGTATGGTGCGTTATTTAAAATTATAACTTGTGAATTTAGTAAAATATTTACTTCTAAAACTTTCTCTTTTAACAGTCACAAATAATTTAATAAATGGGAGACAGTAGGAATTTCTAAAAGTAAGCAAGGGTTAGAAGAGCTTTATAGTGAAAGATCATATAATAGTAGTGTTATATTTGAAAGTATCATTTCATTATAGCCTTTTATAAGTCCACTGCTGAACATAGGCCTCCCCCAAGGAATGCCACAAAGCACGGTCCTGAGCCACCTGCATCCATCGACTTTCTGCATGTCTTACCAGACCGTCACTCCATCCCTTGGGGGGTGGACCTTTCTTCCCCATCGGTTGTCGGTTCTTCGAGCTATATGGCCAGCCCACTGCCACTTTAGCTTACTAATCCATTGGGCTATGTCGGTTACTCCGGTTTTACTGCGGATATACTGATTTCTAAGTTTATCACGCAGAGAAACCCCGAGCATAGCCCTCTTCAAAGCTCGCTGAGCGACCTTGAACTTCCTCATACGGCCAGCAGTGAAGGACCACGTATCAGATCCGTAAGTCATCACTGGCAACACGCACTGGTTGTACAATTTCGTTTTAAGGTTTTGAGGTATGTCTGACGAGAAGATGTGTCGTAGTTTCCCGAACGCTGCCCAGCCGAGTTGAATCCGTCGATTGACCTCTCGATCGAAGTTGGACTTACCTAGTCGGACTATTTGTTCCAGGTAAACATACTCGTCAACAACTTCGAGCTTAGTGCTCCCAACAATTACCTTCATAGGTGTGACATGGACATTAAACATCTTTGTTTTGTCCATGTTCATCCTAAGACCTATTCGTTGGGAGACACTATTGAGGTCATTGAGCATGGTGCTTAGGTCCTCCAGTGATTCTGCCATAAGGACTATATCGTCGGCAAATCGAAGGTGAGTGATGTGCTCGCCATTGATGTTGATACCGTATCCTTTTCAGTGCAGAAGCTTGGAAACGTCTTCCAATGCAGCGGTGAAGAGTTTCGGGGATATAACATCACCCTGTCTTACACTTCTCTGTAATTGGATAGGTTTCGTATTCTGGTTCTGTATTCAGATAGCCTGTATCGTCGCTCTACTGTACAAACACTTCAGCACTTCGATATACCGACAGTCAACTTGGCACCGCTGCAGGGACTGCAGCACCACCCAAATTTTGACGAAATCAAAGGCTTTCTCATAGTCCACATACGCCAGACATAGTGGTAAATTGTACTCCTCTGACTTCTGTACAATTTGCCGAAGGGTATATATGTGGTCTATGGTGCTAAAGCCCTTTCGAAAACCGGCTTGTTCAGGAGGCTTGAAGTCGTCGAGTCTGCGTGCGAGATGATTCGTAATTACTCTCGAAAACAGAACGTAGACGCGGCTCAGAAGGGAAATCGGTCAGTAGTTCTTCAAGAGAGCGTTATCACCTTTTTTGAAGAACAAGACCACCGCACTTCTGCTCCACGCCTCCGGTGTAATACCACCATGGAGGACGGAATTAAAGAGCCTCTGAAGGACTTCAAGTACCGGTCTTCCACCCGCTTTCAGAAGCTCCGTTGTAATTCCATCCTCGCCTGGGGCCTTGCCGTTTTTAAGGTGCTGGAGATCCATTCTTATCTCGCTCAGACTGACATCCGGGATATCATTGGAATAATGTCGGATAAGACTCGCTCTTGGATCGTTACTCACACTTGCGTGTGGCTCCAACGATGACGTGTACAGCTGTCCATAGACCCTCTCAATGTCACTCAAAATCTCAGGTGCCCCGGAAACGATGCTGCCACATTCGGTCATCAGCTTTGACAGTTGGCTCTTTCTGGCAGACATATCTCTGACTAAGACTTTGGAGCCTTGGTTACGCTCGATCTCTTCTTCAATACGAGCTGTATTGAAGTTGCGTAAGTCCCGCCGCATGCATTTGGAGATCTGTCTATTCAGTTATCTGTATGCTGTCATATCTGTTGAAGAATGGAGCTTCATCTCCCGTCTAACAGCCATGAGATTAAGAGTGTGATCGGAGAGTTTTCGTGTTATTCTGCGGCGGGTCTTGCAGACCTTAGTTCCGACCGCATGGACAGTTTCCATGAGCTTGTCCACTTCATTGCAGTTTTCTAGGCACTGAAAATGGTTTTATAACTCGAGCTGAAAGGTTTCGGGACTTTGGATCAGAACATGAGGGTAACGGAGCATTGACGAGACCTCTCCAACTTAACGTTTAGGTCCAGTGTGCCTCTAACCATTCGGTGATCGCTGCCGGTTTTCACCCTCGCGATCACTGAGACATCATTGAACAGTTGTCGTCTGGTCGTCATAATGAAGTCAATCTCATTTTTTGTTGAACGGTCGGGGCTCGAACAGGTCCACCTTCAGTGGGGCTTCTTCTGGAAGAAAGAGTTCATCATAAAGAGTCCCTCTTTCTCTATGAAGTCGGGCAGCTTCTGGCCCCTTGGGTTCCGTTGCCCTATTCCAAATTTCCCTACTTTCAGCTCACCAATCTCTCTTGTGCCTAATTTTACATTGAAGTCTCCCATTAACACCGTATATTGGGTTTTGGAGGAATGCATGGCTCAAGAGATATCCTCATACATTTCCTTCACCTCCTCATCGGGGTGTGCCGAGGTTGGTGCGTAAACCTGTATGACCTTCAGCGAATACCGTTTGGTTATACTGAGTATAAGGTACGCAACCCTCGTCGGCACACTCTGAATCTTTACAACGTTGTTAACGAGAGACTTGTAGACGATAAATCCGACACCTCCTTGGGACAGATGATCGCCCTCTCGGTGATAGAGCAAGTTGCCGGATTCGAGGATTGCCGTATCCTCCCCCTCTCTTCGGACTTCGGATAGTCCTATAATATGCCAGCGTAACTTGTCTATCTCTTCTTCCAGCTCCACAATCTTCTCGTCAGTCCTAAGGGTGCGTGCGTTGTATGTTGCCAGGTCGAGTCGTCGTAGGTGGCAATCGAACCTCCACCCGGAGATTCTTAGCACCCCCTGCCCCACCGTTACCATGGTCGCCACCGTAGCCAGGAATAGCGGGACCGCCGGGGACTGGGGGCCATCTCTTTGTAACTTTATTCATTTGGGGGTATTTGCCATAGTTGCCACGCTTGACGAGCGGGTTGGCAACCGCAGTTTTTTAATTGCATTTTGCTGTTATCAGGAAGTTGCTGCTGCCCATCTCCTGCCTGTTTCCCTTTGTCGCCTTTTACGACACCCACGGGAATATATGGGGTAGTGGATATTCTTAACCGCCACTACACGGCGAGGGTTTCTGGTCTATCAAATCTAATGTAGTGACGGGGGCGATCCTGTCCCGGCGTCATGGGGGTGGAAAAGTGTTACAAGGACGTTGGGGTGGGTCTCACCGACCCGTTTATTAATGTCAAAATTATTCCAATACTGTATAAATAATAAAGTTAATATTATTCGTGTTTAGTTCTATAGGTATCTAAGTAAATAAATGAAACACAAATATCATATTATATTTATGTTTTAATTACATTAAATGGAACTTTAAAAAAAGAACGACAAATGTCAACAAAATTTTTCTCTTCTATTTAAATGTAATTATATTATTAATTAACAATCAGCCTTAATGTTTTAATGTCACTTTTTTGTAGGAAACTAAATTAACTTAAGTAAAAAAAAATCAATTCGTATCTTTGGTACAGTCAGCACAAAAAGGTACTATATGTTCTACACAGACATATTTGTCAATTGATGGCAATTGATGGATTATGTTTTCAGTTCTGGTTCTGTCATTTCGTCGAAAAGGCGTCTTATACCACATCGTACCGTCTTTGCCACAATAAAAACCCGAAGGACACTCACGGTTTGCGTTTGAAGAACTAGACGATTCGGATGTACATTGCTCTTCTCGTGAACGACTTCTATGCAATAGAGTAGACAGTGACATGTCATCATCATCAGCCTCTGAGATATCATGTTCTGTGTCACTAGGATTACTACGCTCACTCAAGTGATCTTCTTTGTCACACACATCCTGGTCTGACAACTCAGAATCAGAGTCAGATTTTTGTAAAATTGCAAAAATACACTGTCGTTCTATCTCTTCGCGATCCATTTTTTACTAAGTACCTACAAAAATACAAATGAAATACATTGAACTATATATATCAGTAAATACAATTGTAAACAACAACAAAAAATCAAATATAAAAGGATAAAAACACAGATAATAAGTAAAAAAATATCTATACAAAATGGCGTGAAATTGTTACACTGACTGCGGGGATGGGTCTCACGTACCTTATTCAATTTTGTGCACCTGTAACTCCCACTGCGGCTGTGCCACGACTAACATGTTGCTTGAGACGCATAGAACAACTCAACAGTTCCAGCTATTGAGAAGAAGGGCAACGTCGCACGCATAGTAACCGAACTAGAAGCGCAATAAAATGTGACGGGTCGCACAGACCCAACCCCCATGACGCCGGGTAAGATGTAGCCAATCTTGTCAGTGACAATTCTGACATATGGTGGCAGTACAGCAGGCACTCGCTCAACTGTAGCCGACTTCACTCATTCACTATAATGTAGGCGTGGGACCCAAAGCTTGTTGTCGTGCAAAACTGGCTTGACGTGTTGGAGCTCGGCGGCCAGGTGTTTCAGTCACAAATTCCTCATGCTCTCTTAAACAAAGACTTACCCACGGTAGTTAACTCTGAAAGATGGTGGTGAGAGTCACCTAGGATTTTTAAGTATCTATCTATATGGGTCTTTTTTCTATACACAGTGTGACTCAAGATGTTATCAGTATTCCGAATTGATAACACATCTAGACAAGCTAAATAATTGTTTGCCTCTTACTCCATTGTGAACTGAATTTTAGAATTTATGGAGTTAAGGTGGCCAGGTAGCAGGGCTTTCTCTTCAAAGTCTTCCATGAATATATCGGCGACTACGGGAGATACAGGTGAGCTCATCGCCACACCATCTTATTGTTTATAGAATTCTTCTTTCCATATTAGGTAGTCAGATGTAAGGTAGTATCTGATTAATACTGCATATTCTACTGGTTACAATTGAGATGCATTCTTCAATAGGTAAGCATATAAACAGAGACTACACATCAAAACACACCATAGTTTCATTGTTTGACATATATAGGTCTTTAATCTCGCTGAAAAAATGTTAGGAATCCCTTGTGTGTGCTCTTGTATGTCTCCTGAGCGGTAAGAGTATTTTCGATAAGTGTTGAGCCAAACTGTAAGTTGTGAATCGATTTGGCTCAATATGGGACGTAGTGGAGCATTGGGCTTGTGTATTTTTGGTAACCCATACAACTTCAGTGGTTAGGCATACGTAGCTATTATCGATTTTACGTCCAGATTTATTAATATTCCTTCTTTGACAACAAAATCATTAAATTCTTTTCCTACTGTTGCTGAATAATTGCTTAAAAAAATGTAAAGGCTTGTTCAAACACCTTTAAATTCTATAGAGTATTGCCAAAGATATCGTTAAATATTTAAAACTATTGATGTTAAGAAAACAGCAGACTTGTGGGGGATATCGGTTAAAGTTATTTTATCTACCTATAATACAATCGTCGAATCTGGTGTGTTCCCTGATTTAATGAAACATACTAAAATTTAATAAAACGATAAAAAAACATCATATCTTTATTTAAATTTGGTAGTACATTAAACCCCGGAAATTTTAGACCAAGTTTTGTAGTACTATCTATAGTGAAATTTTTGAAAAAATAATTTTAGATCAGATTTTAAGCTTTTTTATTATTAATAAATTGCTTCATGAAAATCAATTTGGTTTTACAAGGGGTGGCTCGACAACTGACGCTGGAGTTGATCTTATTAAAATATATTTTTTGTGCATCGGAGAATTCAGAGGATGCTTTAGGTATATTTTGTGACCTTTCCAAGGCATTCAACTTTTTTTGTAGGATATGGGTGATAAACGAGCACACAATCCACCTGATGGTAAGTGGTTGCTGCGGCCCATAGACATCTATATCTATTCTTTATTACAAATCAAAATGCAGATGCGTTGTCACCCGTGAGGACTAAGATGGAATGCCTCATTTCCAGTAAAAAGGGTCTCCGGTTCTCTACACTCACTATACGAAACACAGCAGCGGTAAGCTGCTATTTTACGCTGGTATTATGTAAGAGCGTGGTCCTTCCACGGTTGAGCCGATCCATTCGTGCTACAACTATACTACTAATATATCTGCAGCATGGCTCTACCACGTATAAAACTGTGTTCACCATGGACATTAATCAAGAAGCTAAAATTTAAGCGCTGTGTTCTTGACACCATAGTACAGTACTATGGTGTCAAGAACACAGCGCTTAAATTTATTATTTCATATTTAAGTACTAGAACGCAGAAAGTTATTATCAATGGTAAAGTTCTTCCGGGTCACCTATACTAATGGTTGTCCCTCAAGGCTCAACTGTCGACCTATTCCTATTTCTACGTAATACTTCCCTTGTCGGTAATTATTGTGATAAAGTATTATTTGCTAATGATACTTCCGAAATATTTGAAATTTACAAGAACGAATGTTAAAAATCTGAATACCAATGTGTTTTTAAATGGAGAAGAACTGAGCCTTGCTGAATGCACTGTTTTCCTTGGCATCACTCTCGACGTAAAGCTTAAGTCTCTTAGAGATAAATTTAAAGAAATAAATATATCAACTTTAGCCTCTCAGTATATTTACGAAAATTTAATGTATGTTCACAAAATCAATGGTAGTTTTAGAAAAAAAAAAGTGATGTACACATACCAGTTTCTCGACTCCACAGATTCAGTAATTCCTTCTTGGGGTAATGTATACCCTATTAAAACAAAGTCCCAGAAAATATACAAGGTCTTTCTATTACCAAGTTTAAATATTTTATTTAACAAAAACTGTATAAAAGGGTTATTATAATATTAATGATTACATGGTTGATAATAACCACAGGGATTGAGGTGGTCGCATCCATGCTGTTTCTAAAATAAATTTTGTAAATAGTTTTTTACAACAATTCATGTAAAATTCACTTTAAAATTGTTCCGCTGGGTTTCTTGTTGGTTCGTCCCAGGATAAACGAAAAAAACTAGTAGTATAATAAAAATTACACGTGTGATCAATATTGAATAAAAAAACTTATATTCTATTCTATTCTAATACGCTCTGCAGCGGGACAGCGCATCAGCTTTGCCATAACTCACAGAAATTACAATAAAAAATTACAGGAGACGTGTGTTTGTGTTATACTTATTTCATATATAATATTTAATATATTACACTTTATCATAACAATCGCTCTTACTTATCGTTTATTATCTATTGAAGTGAAGAGAGTACACCGTATCAGAAAGTTAACTTTTTTTTATAGGATAGGATGACAAACAAGCATACAGTCCACCTGATGGTAAGTGGTTGCTGTGGCCCATAGACATCTACATTTATCCTCGTTTGCGAATCAAAATGTAGATGTGTTGTCAATCGTGAGGGCTAAGATGGGATGCCTCTTTTCCAGTAAAACGGGTCTCCGGTCCTCTACACTCACCATACGAAACACAGCAGTGTTAAGCTGCTATTTGACGCTGGTATTCTGTGAGAGCGTGGTCCTTCCCCGGTCGAGCCGACCTATTCGTGCTACAACTATACTACTAATATAGCTGCAGCATGACTCTATTACGTAAAAAAACTTATGCTGTACATGGAAAACTGAATGAAGTCATTAATTAAACTATCGAAAATTTAGTTTGAAAAATATTCTTAAAATGAAATGTTAGTTAAAAAATAACATTTATAAAGGTTTACAAAAGTGCCGTTTTGTAGACTGGGTTATAAGAAGTCTAATATGTTTTGATTTTGAATTCTAAATTGAAATAAACGGTGTATTTAACTTTTATTATTTCTTTTTTAAAATCTGTTATATGTACATTTGTAAGATTTGAGTTTTAATTTTTACAATATCACTATACTTAAAACCATGAATAAACTCATGTTATTTTTAAATACGTGTTCCGACAATGCATATAAAACGGCACGCTATATCAATGACATGTACAAACCTAGCCCTAGCAAATATATAAAAGAGACCTATGGAATTCATTCATCTAAGGGTCGCCCCTATTGTAGAGAAGACGTTTCGCAACTAGGACACTGCTTGTCGTTGCCGTAAAATATCCAGATAGTTTACGTCTAGCGTAAACAGATGGTAGAGCCATCTATCGGAAGCCATAGGCTCTTTCTCACATCCCTGATATCGTATATCGTGTCGTCTCATACCATATTCATAGAACATAGGGGTGATGAATTTTCTTACGCCGCCATAACACGCCATTTAAAGAAAATACCTAAAATTAAACATTATTCCAATTCCTTAAATGGAATTTTGACAAATGTTGCCTAAAACTTGTTACTGAAAAGCAAATTGTATCTTTCGCAATAGGAAATTTGTGAATAAAATGTTTCGCAAGATACTTCCTTCCCCTTCTTTATTTTAAATATAATACAAGCTCCGGTCGGCTTACGTAAAGTGACATTACAAACCTTATACAAACCGCTAAAACTGAAAATGTATTTCTTCTCATTTTATAACAACAAATCTTTTTCAAAGGATATTTTAAGCTTTAAGGTTAGACAATAAGCTCTAATTTTGGGGTCGCCAAAAATTTATTATTTGGTCAACAATTTTTTTATCTTTACAAATTGTTGTTGTTCTCTCACAAAACCTTAACAAATATAATAAATATACATAATATTAACACATATTAAGAATATACATCTGTAATCTCAGAGAGGGTAGGCCGTGTCCTAAGAGCAGTAAGGTACTCGGACCACCATACTCATTCATTACAGCATATAAAAGTTCACTACTGAACAAAAGCCTCCCCCATATTATTGCCTCACAGTTCTCATAGCTTCCGGATTGGCAACCGTATTTTTTATCATTTTGAGTATTCAGGAATATGCTTACCTGCAGTAGAAGAAAATTGAAGAAATACAAATTAATAAATATGTTAGGAAAGTGCAAAAGTAAAAACTAAAATGAATACTTAAAATTGTATAAATGTATGTAAGGAAAAACAAGAATTATTTAATAAACTTAAATTATATTCATTTCAGGTGGAAAATATTAATAACTGTGACACTGAAATAGAGCGTCTAAATCCATAAATTTTATCACTTAAAAACTCCTACAAATTATATCAAATAAGTATGCATCGGCTCAGGTTGATATAAAAGAACACATATTAGCCATTAATGATCTGGTAAAGTCATGTTAATATAATGAGTAGCGCATTGACTCGATTTCGTATTTACCATGAAGAGTATTCACAGGAATTGTCCAGCTGTTGCTCTTCACCCCTTTTCACTTTTTAATCATGAAAAGTGCTAAAAAATAAGATATGGTAAAAGAGCTGTTGCACGTCCTCTTATTAAAAGTACACCTCTCTAATATTTGAAGATTTCTCTCTAATCTTAGCGCAGTTCATCACCGAACCGAGAATGAGAATCTATTTTTCTTGACGGATGCACAAATTGTATTGTCCGTTGAATGCAACGAACCTAGAATATCCTGAATTCTCCTTAGACCACAAAATCCAGCCACGTGCCGGAATCTCCGTGTTTGTCCGCAATAACTACTGCTTCTTATGGTCCCATTATTTTGAAAACCCCACTTTTTATTTATGTCATTATTTAAATGATTGTAGCCACATGTAGCAATAAAATTATTTATGCTTGTGTATATCGATCGCACAGCGGTGACCAGGAGACAACTCGGTTATTTAAACATCTAAAATGTGAAGCTGCTCATGTGTCCTAAAATCGGTTCCCACTGATCTTCCTGGAAGATATTAATGCCTAGCGTTAAGGCTGGTTGTACTCATATAAGCAGACCGAGCATGCTGGGAGAGAAGCGTGGAATCGCTGTAGAGAGGCGTGGTGTCGTTAGGCCTTTCCCAGCTGGTAAGGCAAGCGACTAGGTTATCTGATGCAAATGGATACACAGCCAACTGGGTGAACCTTCTTCTGACTTCTGAATCGGGCAATTATGATGTAACAAGTAACTTCGCATTTAGGTACTTCTGACCACTCTGGTGAAATTAGTATCGTGATATTCTCATATTCCCCATCCTATTAAAAATCTCGAGGATTTCGACGAATATTTAGCAGATTGAGATTGCAATTGCATTCTAAATTTATTCAGAAAGTTTTCTTTGCTTGTATGGATCCATCGTGCTGCGAGGATGCTATAAGCAATGTCAGGCTAGTGTACAATGACCTTTTCAGCGATCGACAGTATGCGCTCCGCCGTCGAAAGCGGACTTTAGAGATAAATGGTAAAGCAATTGCTATTTCTCTTGATTTCTTGCAAGTCTTGGACAAGCTTTGGCACGCTAATGTTTCTGGCAAGTTTTCAGCATACAGCTTATCTTATGGTCTGATTACCTTGGTAAACAATATCTTTAGTTAACGGTGTATCCGGGTCACTGTCGAAAGCTAGTTAATATTCCGAACCTATGACAACTAATGCCACTCCATAAACGCATCGCATAGCAATGATTAACGATCGACTATTTAAGTAAAGGAGAGACAATACCCGGAGATTATTACGCATCATTAATCAAAAAACCACGTGAAGAAATAAAAGAAAAAACGTCGAGGAAAATTCCATGCTGGAATACTTTTTCATCATGATAATATCTCTGCCCTTTGATCTAATGTTGCAGGCACTGCCATACGAACTGCTTGGTTTCAGTTGATACAGCAACTAATATTTTTCAACCTAGTATATATGATATCACAGTTGATGAGAGATAGCAGACAACAGCAAAGTTGTGGAGAGGTACTAGCTGAATGCTCGGACAAGTCGGTATCTAATCCAGTCCGAAAGAAAAACTATGGTTGAGTGTCCGAATATTTCATTTCAGGCAGTCTCCAAATGGGCCAATCTCGTGAAATTCAATGCCTCCAAACACAAGCATGTATTTTCACCGCTAAAAGGAGTTCACTTACACTGGCTTATACTATCCGGAATATATAGGGTTATTTTGCAATAACCGGCTAAATATGCAGAGAGGGTTCAGAATAGATATTATATAATATATAAAATAACAAAAAAGTACAAATATTTTACCTTTTTTATCTTTTACATTCAAAATGTGTAGAAATACATTATTTTAAATGATTAACATTTATGAATATGTAGCGCCTACTATTTTTGAAAAATAACCCTGTATATTTGGAGTAAACTTATATATACACATATTTGCCTTCAGTTGTTAGGTATTGAGATTTTTCTGAACCTGTACTACGAACGATTCTGTCCTGAGCCAAAGCAGCCGCAAGGAAACTAGGTGTCCTTGCAAGTTTGGTCATTGAACTTTGATAGCGTGATTTAGCCTTCGATGTGTTTCGCTTTTGGTGCGACGGCAGCGCCGCCACGCAAGGGTGTGGGGCGGGTATCCTTCCCTACTTCGCAATGCCCTGTCTAGAATTTTGCATTTTGCATCTATCTATCCAATAAGAAATAACCATATTTATAATACGCGTATTAATAACAAATGAGCTCTGAAGTTTCACTTGTGTCATCTCAATTTTAAGGAATACAGATACAATTTATTTTGTAAATAATTTACTATATCTAGAAACAAGTGACATTTAGATTGAGTTTATTTTTAAACACGTTATATTTCGAACTGTTTGCATCTTTTATACTAGTAATAACAATTATAATAATTCGGATCAAATATTGGTCACGACGGCAAGTCTCAATGAACATAAGCCATCTGTGCAGTACATGATAATAGAGCCCAAGTGTATGCGCAAGCACAGGTGCACTCTGTATATTAAGATGCTAAATCCCCTGAAACGATCAACTACCGCAGACACAGTTACACCAAGACAGCAATAAACTACTCACGGTCTTACTAGGCAGTTTCCCAACATTGCACAACTGAATCCGAATTCAAATTTAGGACTAGATGTTAACTAATATGAAATGCCTCAAAGCTTTATATGCTTTATATTAGGTAAGAAAATCAATATAATTTAAATACCCACAAACCGGATTACAGCAGCGGCTCCACAGCTGCTTGACTTTTCTGCAATACTCCAATACTCTTAACTTTTCAGATTTTTACTAAGGCGTACGTTAAATATTAAACTAACAACTAATTTGATTTCAGTTTTTATTAAAAACCTTTATTGTTTTAACCATAAAGTTACAAAAGCATTATCTGTCAGTCAACACATGACGTAAGGAAAAAATAGTGGCAGGTGACTTAAATAACTAAATATAATAAACAAACCTACCTATTTGATATTAAAATAAGGCATATAAATAGCACAAATACCTACAAATGAATAAAAAGAAATGGAAAATAATTATTCTTAACCAAGTAATTAATCAAGACACTATTTATAATAGCCCGGGCAATATGAATAATGCCTAATATGTGTAAGCAATGTGATAAAAACTATTGAAATAATCAGATTGACCATGCTTTATAAATTAAGTCCGTTACTTATTGGGCATAGTAATTAAAAGATAGTTTAGGTTAGGTTTACGCCGGGGATAAAAGATTTAAAATTAAACGCGATAAAATCCGAAAAAATAATTTCATATAATGTGTATTATTCGCGTAAATACAAGAAATCATAAGGTAAACAAAAAGGTTAAAATCGACCTGTATCGTGTAAAATTGCAATCTAAAAATGTTCTGTTTGAGACTTTAGTTTTTCGATTTAATAAAAATTATAGTTAGTTCAGCTATTCCAAAGATATAGCCCGGGCAGACAGACATGACTGATATTTTGATAAAATGCACATAACTTCTTGGGCTTAATAGACGCCAGTTATTTCGATATAACAGACAGACATTTCAATTTTATATCATCATCATTACAGCCTTTCATAAGTGCACTGCTGAACATAGGCCTCCCCCAAGAAATGCCACAAAGCACGGTCCTGAGCCACCTGCATCCACCACACCACACCACATTGAGCACCACATCCATCGCCTTCCTGCATGTCTTACCAGGTCGTCACTCCATCTAGTGGGGGGTCACTCTACACTTCGCCTACCGGTAAGAAGCTGCCACACGAGAACCTTTTTTCCCCATCGGTTGTCGGTTCTTCGAGCTATATGGTCGGCCCACTGCCACTTTAGCTTAATAATCCGGTGGACTATGCCGGTTACTCTGGTTCTACTGCGGATATCCTCATTTTTAAGTTTATCACGCAGAGAAACCCCGAGCATAGCCCTCTTCATAGATCGCTGAGCGACCTTGAGCTTCCTCATTCGGCCAGCAGTGAATGACAACGTCGTCATCACTGGCAACACGCACTGGTTGTACAATTTCGTTTTCAGGTTTTGAGGTATGACTAACGAGAAGATTCGTCGTAGTTTCCCGAACGCTGCCCAGCCGAGTTGAATCCGTCGATTGACTTCTCGGTCGAAGTTGGACTTACCTAGTCGGACTATTTGTTCCAGGTAAACATACTCATCAGCAACTGCGTTGGGAGACTCTATTGAGGTCATTGAGCACAGTGCTTCGGTCCTCCAGCGATTCTGCCATAAGGACTATATCGGCGGCAAATCGAAGGTGAATGATGTATTCGCCATTGATGTTAATACCGCATCCTTTCCAGTCTAGTAGCTTGAAAACGTCTTCCAATGCAGCGGTGAAGAGTTTCGGGGATATAACGTCACCCTATCTTACACCTCTCTGCAGTTGAATAGGCTTTGTACTCTTATTCTGTACTCGGATAGCCATCGTAGCTCTACTGTATAAGCACTTCAGCACTTCGATATACCGACAGTCAACTTGGCACCGCTGAAGGGACTGCAGCACCGCCTAAATTTCAACGGAATCAAAGGCTTTCTCATAGTCCACATACGCAAGGCAAAGTGGCAGATTATACTCCTCTGTCTTCTGTACAATCTGCCGCAGGGTATGTATGTGGTCTATGGTACTAAAGCCTTTTCGGAAACCGGCTTATTTGGGAGGCTGGAAGTCATCAAGTCTGCATGCGAGACGATTCGTAATGACTCTCGAAAACAGCACATAGATGCGGCTCAGAAAGGAAATCGGTCTGTAGTTCTCCTGGAGAGCGTTTTCGACTTTCTTGAGGAACAAGACCACCGCACTTCTGCTCTACGCCTCCGGAGTAGTGCCACCATGAAGGATGGAATTAAAGAGCTACTTAATGACTTCAAGTACCGGTTTTCCACGCGCTTTCAAAAGCTCCGCTGTAATTCCATCCTCGCCCGGGGATTTTCCGTTTTTAAGGTGCTGGAGAGCCATTCTAATCTCGCTCAGACTGACGTCCGGGATATCTTCGGAATAGTGTCGGATAAGACTCGCTCTTGGATCGTTATTCACACTTGTGTGTGGCTCCAACGATGATGTGTACAGCTGCCCATAGAACCTCTCAATCCCCCTCAAAATCTCAGGTGTCCCGGAAACAATGTTGCCACATTCGGTCTTCAGCTTTGACAGTTGGCTCTTTCTGGCAGACTGATTTCTGGCAAAGACTTTGGAGCCTTGGTTCCGCTCGATTGCTTCTTCAATACAAGCTGTGTATATGTATTTATTTTATCTTATAATGAAATATATCACAACAAACCCATCGAAAGTCTCCTCATAAATATAAGCCTCTCTCATAGACTGACAAAGTTTAGTACTGAGACATTTGCGTTTTTCATCAGGTCGACATTTCATCAAGTGGGGATTTGCAAAACACCGCGCTGTCTAGTACAAGGACATAAATTATAAGTATGACCCTTTCCGTGGAGAGCTCAGTGACTTTTAACTTCTTTATATGGCCAACAGTGAAGGGTTTCGTTTCAGTTACGTAAGTCATCAATCTGACAGCAATTTTTACAAAATAACTATACGTCGACACATCGAAGGTGAGTGATGTATTCGCTATTTATGTAATTACCTTATCATTTCTAGTGTAGTGTCATTAAACGTCTTCCAATGCTGCGGTAAAGGTTTCCTGGGATATATTGTCACCCTTGTAAGTGGTAGAGCCACGATGCAGCTATATTATGAACGAAGCACGAATGTAGCGGCTCGACCAGGATGGGACCATGCTCTCACAGAAAGCATAAAATAACAAAATAATGCAGCTGTGTTTCTATAATAAGATCATAGAATCTTTCCGATGCTTTTAAAGAATATGTCAAAAATTATTCTAAATGTTTAAAAGAGTTTGCTACACCGAAAAATCGTTACATATTAGCAAAAAAATTAAGACGGCTAAGAATAAAATGAAAATGACGTGGAGTATAATTAACAGCGAAACCGGTAACGACAAACCTCGTTACTCAAAATATCAATTAGAAGTTGACAATAAATTGACTAAATCAAATCAAGAAGTCGCAGCGGTGTTTGAGAAATATTTCACTGATATTCCTATCTTGACAACAGAGTCATTGAATACTTCTCCAACTATCGCCGAGTCATTACTCAAACAGAATGTTAATACCTGTTTAAAAGAATTTAAATTTGAAAAAGTATTACCGCAAGATATTGTAAAATACTTCAAAACCATTGTTATAAAGAAAACCGTAGATTTTTGGGGGATATCCGTTACAGTTATTGCGTCCATAATATATTTATTTGCACCTCATCTTGCTATTATTTTTAATACTTGTATCGATTCTGGTGTGTTTCCTGATTTAATGAAGTATAGTAAAGTAATAACTTTATTTAAATCTGGTAGTACATTGGACCTCGCTAATTTTAGACCTATTTCTGTCCTACCAACTCTCAGTAAACTTTTTGAAAAATTTTTTTTGGATCAATTGTTAATTTTTTTTAATACAAATAAATTACTTCATAAAACCGATTTGGTTTTACAAGGGGTCGCTCGACTTCTGACGCCGGTGTTGAGCTTATGAAATATATTTTTAATGCCTGGGAAAATTCACAAGATGCCTTAGGTATTTTCTCTGATCTTTCCAAGGCTTTCGATTCTGTTCATCATTAGACATTAATCAGGAAACTGCAACATTACGGTGTAAAAAATTGGGCGCTTAGACTTATTACTTCATATTTAAGTAACAGAACTCAAAAAGTCGTGATCAATGGTAAAGGTTCCTCCGGATCAGTAGTATCAATGGGCGTTCCTTAGGGCTCGATTCTTGGCCCATTCCAGTTTCTAATCAATATTAATGACTTACTTTATCTTGTAGGGGACAATTACGATATAGTATTATTTGCTGACGATACCTCTTTAATTTTCAAACTCAACCAGCAGTCAATTAACGATGTAAATAATGCTCTATAAAAATTAGTACATTGGTTTAACGCCAACAATATGCGTAACAAACGGCAATAAGACAAAGTGTATTAAATTTACAATACCTAATGTAAAATATTCGAATAGTTTTGTGGATACCACTGTTTTTATCGGTATTACTATTGATGCGAAACTTCAATGGGGCCCCTATATATCTAAATTAGCAAGTAGACTTAGTACTGCAGCATATGTTGTAAGAAAGATTAGAAGTCTCACAGATGTTGAGACAGCTAGATTAGTGTATTTTAGTTACTTTCATAGCGTAATGTTTACGGAATTTTGCTATGGGATAATGCGACTGATATTGAAGCTACGAGTATATTTGTTTTGCAAAAGAGAGCCGTTCGGGCGATTTTTAACCTAAATTGTAAAGATTCCCTGAGACAAAAATTTGAAAAAATAAACTTATTAACTTTGGCATCGCAATATATTTATGAAAATGCAATGTATGTACGTAAAAACATAAATAGCTTTAATAAGAACAAGGATGTGCATACTTTAAACACTAGGAACAAACATAAGCTTGTTATGCCAGTTATTAGACTCCACAGAATCAGTAATTCATTTATGGGCAATGTATACCCTTTTACAAAAAAATCCCTGAACATATTGAAAGTTGTCAATAAATACGTTTAAAAGTTTTATTAAAGAAAAACTGTACAAAAAGGGTAATTATAATATCAAGGAATACGTGAATGAAAATAAGCCTTGTGAATAAGTTCTATGAAAAATCATTTAAAAATTGTATAAACGAAATTATTATTAAGTGAAATATGTTTGAAAAAAGAAGCCCGCTGGGTTTCTTGCTGGTTCTTCCCAGGACAGAGGTATTTTCCGAACCAGTGGTAAATAAATGACTTTTAATATGTATTATGTTATAATCAATATTGAATAAAAAATTATTCTATTCTATTCTATTCTATAGTGAGTGCAGGGAATCCGACTGCCTTTTTTCTGGAAACGAGGCATTCCATCTTGTTCTTTAGGGGTCGCAACGCATTTGCGTTTTGATTCTTAATTGAGGTTGACTGTAGATGTCTATGGGCCACTGAATTCACTTATAATCAGGTAGACTATGTACTTGTTTGTCTCCCACATATAACTAAAAACCTTTTTTACAACTCTCTGCAGTTTCTTGCTCTAGTTATGTACTCGTAAAGTCATTGTAGCCTTATTATTCAAGCACTTCAGCAACTAGATATACAGACTGTCAACTTGGCACCGCCAAAGGGACTATATCACCATCCAAATTGCAACTGAACAGTCTACATACGCAGGACATAATGGCGGATCATACTCTTTAGTTTTCTATATAACTATATAAAAAGGGTACGGTATGGAAACTGGTTTGTTCAGTCGTTGAGTCTGCGTGTGAGACACTCGTGTGAGTGATTCAAATGTTTCTCGAAAACAGTAAGTAGACGTGGCTCAGGAGGAAGGAAAGATTTTAGGGCCAAAAATTTGTAGCTTGTTTTACAATCATGGACACCACGACAACAAATCTTTTTTTTGTTTTTTTTTTTTTTGTATAAAGTATAAAGGTGACAAACGAGCACACAGTCCACCTGATGGTAAGTGGTGGCCCATAGACATCTACATCTATCCTCGATTATGAATTGAAATGCAAATGCGTTGTCATATTTGACGACTAAGATGGAATTCCTCGTTTCCAGTAAAATGGGCCTCCGGTTCCCTACGCTCACCATACGAAATACAGCAGCATTGAGCTGCTATTTTAGTCCGGTATTCTGTAGAAGCGTTGTTCTTTCCTGGTCGAGCTGACCCATTCGTGCAGCTGCAGCATGGCTCTACACCACGTGTAAAATCTTTTTTCATCTTTTAAAAAAAAAAACGTTACCTCCACACTAGGATTTTCTCCTGTATCACGGGGGCAGTTCACATACATAGAATTCACAAGGATAAATATCCAAACCTAGAATAATTATTTGTAAGCCATACAAATTCTTGTACCGTGCGGGATTCGAATCCGCAGCTTTTAGCGATGCAACTCATTGCTAAGCTACTGCGCCACGGAGCTGCCAATGGCTCCTTTAATTGGCGGCTCCGTGGCGCAGTGGCTAGTTTAATGAATTTAATTTTTTTTATGGATCTTTCAAGTTAACTGTGCTAATAGACAGTTAAAAAATAAAAGGTGTATATTTGACTTAATAACAAAATTAGCAATACCGAAACATTTAACATCAAATTGTACCATATTCAGGGTTTGAACATAAAAAAAATCAATTTTATCCATTATTAATATTACATAACTTGAGATTATATGATTGAAGAAGGCCCCCAGATATTCAAAAAATTATATGAAGCGATAAAACAACACTCAAAAAAATAGAGCTACCTATAATAGAGCTAGCTAGCTAGCTATAATAGAGCTAGCTATATCGCTCGGGAACCTCTTCAAAGCTTACTGGAAGAGACCAACTGACATAAAGTATTCTATAGTTTCCAAAATGACGGCTATCTTGCTTTAGGTAATTACAATTCATGCATATTTAAGCACACCCAAGTAGACGGATAATTCCATCTGGGCTTATTTTGTGCCCTCCACTATCATCAAAATATATTATATTTTTTTATTATCACACACTCGGGTCACTACGATCAGGTCCATACAAGACTTACTTAGCCATGTCCGACTGCTTAGAGTGTTTATTCGTAGATGTCGTCTAAAGTAGATACTTTAGAGTGGGTTTTAAACAATTCAAAGCATTTAATATCTTTGTCAAATGAAGTATAAGTAATTTCGAATATTGTTTTAGGGTTTCATGTCCAAAAGGTATTCAACGGGACCATTTAACTAAGCCTCCGCTGTTCGTCCGTCTGTCTGTCAGCGGGTTGTATCTCATGATCCGTAAAGGTAGACAGTTGAAATTTCCACAGAATGTGTATTTCTGTCGCCGCTATAACAACAAAAAAATGAAAATAAATTAAAAATCAAAGGGGGACCGCTACTAGAAACGTGTTTTACGATGGTATTGAACCCTTCATGCTCAAGTCTGACTTGCACTTGGACGGTTATGTATTAAACCCCAATGGCCTTACCTTACAATTTAATTTAAAAAATGTTTCAATATTGATTTTGTTATTTAGTAAAATTTGATCCTTTCCTTTGTTAAGTAGTGTTGTTTATAATAGAAAAAAATCAATATTTACTACATTAATGAACTATACCATTTTGAAATCTAATTTTCTAGTCACTTCAATGAATCCCTACTGATGGAAACCTTTTGAAAAAAAGTGGTAAGTAACGATGGCCTCAGTGGAGAAACGTGCTATGAAGCTTATTGGTAACTTTGATTCGGTTGAAAGCAATCTAGTCAACCTCAAGCACAGGCGTAAAGTAGCCAGTTTCTCGGTATTAGTAGTCAGGAGAGCTACAAATTGGTAAGAAACAGATGCAATCAGATGGTATGAAATGCTAAACGCCGTTATATCTATAGTAATAATACAAACCCTTCGACCGCTGGTATGTGGAAATATCTTAAAACACTAGGTGAGTACATTAGTAAGGTCTTTTTAAAAATAATTTTGGATGAAATAAACCAGTTACTTTATCTCTATTTCTCCTTTAGATGCCACAGTTCGTTCTACAGTAACAACCTCCATTGAATTCATGATTTCCCTCTTATTCCTTTTTTTTTTCACTTTTTACCAGTGACTGAGGATGAGATTCAGAAATTAGTATTAGCTATTAATTCCAAGAATGAGGGTTGCGATGAGGTTAGTAAGTTGATGATTATGGTGGTTATTGATCCTTGAGTGCTTTTCACCTGCAATCATACACATCGCAAACTATTTACTTCACTCAGGCTAATACTTTACTCAGTAAAAAAAAGACCGCTGCCTAAAATACCTAATCCGTCATTACCTACCCATTTTTGACAAATTTCAAGTTTGCCATACCCATCTAAAGTTCTAAAAGCCTGTGTTCACAAGCAAATCTCAATGTTCATAAACAAACACAATCTGCTGAATAAATATCAGTCAAGCTTTCACGCACGTAAGAGTATTATCACTGCCTTGATAAAAATCACAGACGACATTAGAAATGCATGAGTAGAAGCTTACAGTGAAAGTGCTTGTTGATTTTTCAAATGTTTTTAATGATATCCTTCAAACCTTCCTAATTTTTTTTATATAGGATAGGGTGACAAACGAGCAAACATTCCACCTGATCGTAAGTGGTTGCTGTGACCCATAGACATTTACATCTACCCTCGATTACGAACAAAATGCAAATGCGCTGTCACCCGTGAGGACTAAGATGGAATGCCTCTTTTCCAGTTAAAAGGGTCTCCGGTTCTCTGCACTCACCATACGAAACACAGCAGTGTTAAGCTGCTATTTTACGCTGGTATTCGTGCTACAACTATACTACTAATATAGCTGTATCATGGCTCTACCACGTAAAAATCTATCTAATTTTAGATTATCAATTCCAGCTTTGGAATGATCTTCGCGGCCACCAGCAATCACTACAATTCGGACAAGAGTTTTCAATATGGATGAGAGCGTGTGCTTTTGTACTGCACTATTTGAGGTGATAAATTGATGCTTTACATTTGGAAATCGTTGTACATATAGGGAATTCTTCACTAGGAAGCGCACGTTTAAGATGAATTAGTTTAAGTAAAAATCAAATTATAAATATATATTTTAAAATTACTTTTATTTTGATAAATAATTATAAAATATGAAGAACTGAAACTTACTTCTAATAACTAAAAAAAAACACCTAAAGTATGGGCTGTACATATAGGGTTCATAAAAAAATTGTAACCTTTTCCCAGAGGAATAAATAAAACTATTAGAAAAACATAAAATAAATAAGTTTAAGTTAAAAATACCGAAATATTTATATATTATATAGTTGTTCAAGTTGGAGCGTTTAATCATTTTTTTAATTAAATTCAGACAGTATCATAACACTTTGATTTTTTTATATAGGCTAAGGGTGAAAAACGAGCACACAGTCCACCTGATGGTAAGTGGTTGCTGCGACCCATGGACATCTACATCTATTCTCTATTACAAATCAAAATGCAGATGCATTTTCACCCGCGAGGACTAGGATGGAATGCCTCATTTCCAGTAAAAAGGGCCTCCGGCCATCTGCACTCACCAAGCGAAACACAGAGGTAAACCTCTACTTCACACTGGTATTCTGTGAGGTCGTGGTACCACCCCGGTTCGAGCCGGCCCATCCGTGCGACAGCAAAAGCTGCCGCCTGGCTCTACCACTGTTGATTCAGACTTTCGGGAAAATGTTAGCTATTTCTTTGTAGACGTTCGTTATACCAAAGTGTGTTGAAAATATTTCAAATTCTTTTAATAAAATATAATAACAGTGACAGCGAATCTCATATCTTATTGAATAAAAATATGAGATATTATACATAATTCTACAACTCTGCCGAGCAAGGAGATTGCCCACATACGAGTAAATACAAGCGGCAATAATTGTATGGTATATTGTTAGACTCTCCGTCTTTTCTTAGAGGATCCTTCAGTGTTACTAGACTCGCAAATCTGGCACGATCATGTTTTCGAAAATTTCTAATTGTAATTTCTTTAATATTATTGATAGATTTAACAGGATTCAGTAATTTTCTTAACGTTATATTCTATGTTAAGCAACAACTAGCTTTTTTTAGTAAAATCTCAAACAGCAGTATCTAACAAATACCAAATTAGAAAATAAGATTATATTAATGAAATTTGAAGAATTGTTACCAGAACATTAAGATAAATTACGATGCTACACACGTTTTACGATTTTGCAGTACTACAATAAATATATTTTAGTGGATGGATTTAAAATATATCCTATTGCAATCAACTTCAAAACGTCCAGATTACAATCTGTGGGTTTGTGATCTACTCTCGATATGTGGCCGTACCTCAATTCGCCTGCATAAAATCGTTCTTATCCTTTTAGGTAGACATCAAATCATATTATTACTAACGTTACAATAACTACAGACATTAAATTATAAGACTAGTATATTTTCTAATTGATTCACTATAGATTACATAACAAAAAATGTAATTGAAAAAATTTATAGACTGCCGTCCGTTAGTCTGTGCGTCGGTGAGTCTTGTCGCTTAATAGAAATTTAAACAATAGATTGAGATATATAGTATTAAATAAGGTTCCATATATTATAAGGAGGATGCTTATTGATTTTTTTATTGAACCCTCATTCTTTAAAAAATTACATTAATCATTTCATAAATAAATGAAATATAATATTGTAATAAAGTATTTCAAATTATAGTCATATAAATCATTTGCACGATGTGATGAATTTAAACAATAAAACTTGGGATTCGCCCATTTATTGTTAAGTAGGTATCAATAGATAAACGAGAATGAAGTATTAAACCACGTTTTGTTATGTAAAATTTTGTTAAAGGAGATGAATGAAATTGGGTTGTTGACATCGTTCGTAACAGTTATACAAAAATATGTAGGTAATGTAAAGATAAATTATAAGCATAATTAAATGATTTTTATTTCTGTAGTTTATGGGACAATTATTAAAACATTTTTTTTAACTGAAAAACGAAAACTAATGCTTTTACTATAGCAAAAACAAAACGTTTTTAAATATATTTATGTATTTTGTCTATGGCATTAGATAATGAAGGCTATTTTTTGTAATATATATATAGCCTTCAGTATCCAAAAAACTCATAATAATGAAACGTTGAGGCGAATCTGTAGAGTTTTATTTAATACTGAATAAAATAAATCTTATTAGAAAATCGATTGAATAGGCTACGTTATTAATCTAAACAAAGTATTTTAATAATATCGGACACAATTAATTAGGCTGTATGGTCGTTGATTATTGCATGTTTCGAAGGAGACTTGTTAACTTCGAGTTTAAACTTGTCACTCGCATTTAACATTGTGGTTGTTTTTGTGGATATATTTCGTGTGTTTATTTTCGTGAATTAATTTAACTTGACCCGTGGCTTTTCTCTTGATTTACAAGACAGTAGGTTGCTGCGCCCACATAATGGCAATAATGTGTAACTTGGGTTTTGAGAGGAATAGAACAGACAATGTACGGCCTCAGGCTACTTTTCAAGATGACATTTTATTAATAATTGCAGAAAATAATTAAACAATTGAAAAAGTTTGAGTTGTATTTTATTTTATTATTGAGTTGTATTATAATAACTAAAAACTGCATCCTTTTGTGTCCTTTCAATTTATTGGAAAAACTGATCCCAAGAACGAGTGATTTTACTACATAACCTACAAATAATAAATCCAAATAAAAACAAAACCCCAGGTCATACAAAAATATGATATTATGTCGTAAATAGAAAATATTTAAATCTTTAAAATAAGATACATTTAACCTTTGTTCATGGCGGACCCAAGCTTGTATGGAACCAAGTTCATCTCCTTTAGCTTATCGGTATTAAATGAAACCAGTTTTAATGGAAAATTGGCTCTTGTAATTAGAAAATACTGATAAATAATTAAAAAGCTATTTCTTAAAAATCCGCTTTGTATTTTCTTCCACGTTATTTGGGTACAAGTGCACTCTTGTCCAAGCCGATTAATTATTTTACATCATAAGTGCTAAAATAATAAAGTGATTTATCACTGATTTTAAGTAAATAAATTTATCGATTCTGCTGTCGGTGTTCAGCAGGGTGACCCACTAGGTCCAGTACTTTTAAGTTTGGGTATTCAACCCATTATTTCAAATTTGAAATCCAAGCTGATTGTCTGGTACCTGGACGATGGTACACTGGGAGTTAGAGCAGATGACGTCCTTAGTGATCTTACTCATATTTTTCGAAATTTTAAAAATATTGGTCTTGAACCAAATAGGAATAAATGTGAAATATTTTTTTTCCAATAATTTATCTACTTCTCAAAGAGACAGTTTAATTCAAAATTTCAATCATGTTTCTCCAGGAATAAAAACTGTCAGTACGGAGTCACTATACCTGCTACGTGCCCCGTTTTTTTTTCGATTGTATTAAACCTGTTTTAAAAACAAAATTTGATCAGTTTTTAAAGCACGTTGATAAATTGTATAAATTAAACCCCCACATAGCTCTTACTATTTTAAAATATTGTATCCTTGTACCTAGATTTACATACTTACGTCGCTCGAGTTCAGTCTGGAAATGTTCGGATATTTTAAAAGATATTGATAATAATCTTAAAATAGCTATAGAAAAAATTCTAAAATTAATGATTTCTTATATTTACACGAACACTACACATTTAAATAAAACTAATTTTACGGATTTTATCGCGTACATTAACTTATTTTATATTCCCGACGTTTCGAGCACTTTACAGCACCCATGGTCACGGGGGAGACTGAGGTGTATGACGTCCCAATGTCATAGTTAACCACGGCTACCTCCAGATTAAAAATTATTAATTTTTGTTCCGATCTACGCAATATGAACTTACAGTATCATGAAGTCTTGCAGTTGTATGCTTGGGTTGGGATTTAATTTTATTAATTATGGGATCCCAAGCAGATGGTAGCACCCAGCTATCTTCTCTATTGAAATTAAGATGTTTTTTTTTATTTTAATAGCCTCGCGAATCATCCTTGGAAGGAATCAGTGTTATTTAGCGAGGATTTGTGAATCTATTGTAGTGATGGAGCGATCCTGTACGTGTTCACAGACTGCAGACTTCCCGGATCGTCGATTCTTCACATCAGCTATGTGTTGTTTAATATCGACGCTCCGTGTCTTATTATATATTATAAATTAAGTTTCTAGTTTTAGTTCCTTTTATTATTATAGTTTTTAATCTATACAAATAAATAAAATTGAAGTGTCTGTTTGTAATGTCAAAATTACAGCTTTTTACTAAATGCATATGAAAGTATGAAAGTAATAATAACAAAAATACAATTTTTAAAGTTTTTGTCTGTCTGTCTGTCTGTTTGTTTGTTTCGGCTAATATCCGAAACGGCTTGACCGATTTTGACGGTATTTTCACTGATATCACAATATCACAAGGAGTAACTTAGGCTACTTTTATTTCAGAAAAAGGATGAGGGTTCCGCGCAAAAAATTAAAACCCCAAAAAACACGCGGGCGAAGTCGCTTTGAACAGCTAGTATTGTATATAATTGCTATAAAATAAATTAAAAATAGCGTTAAAAAAACAAAGAGGAAAACAGATAATTTACAAATCATAAATGTGAAACTTTCATGCAGTTACCTACACTTTTATTTAAAAATATCACATCACTGGAACCTTCCACACACCGTTAAAGCGTTATGTATGTTAAGACCAACGTTTATTTTATTTATAAGTTTTATCCCTACGACTAGTCATCATAATATGGAATTTAAAAGTTATGGTTGTCATTTTTAATACAATTACACAATCAATTATTGTACCCTGACGCAACAAGCAGTTCTTTACTACAAAAAATTATTAAAATTAATAAACGTACCTAATTGGGTACTCAGTACTCATACAATTATAAACACTATTTCATCGTTATTTTTGATTTTCTATAAGAAAATAGAAATGAAAGATTAATCTAAAAAATGAAACTTCGTAACACCAATTTGATCGATAAATCGCTCAGTGCCCAGGTTCAAGGCCAGCGTTTTTACGTGACGGGACCTATAAGAGATTGGCGCCGGCGAGGATATTGACTCTATTGTCAGCTGATGTTATTTTTAAGTTTCACTGCTGGTTTCTTGTTTAAGTATTTTCATGACTTTTTTTATGAAATTATCGTTTCATTTAGCTGTACTTACATGATGGAGCGTGAATAAAGTTAATAAAACGTTGTGAAAAGATTATTTTCCTCGGGATCAAATTTATTTGTGACCCATGTGCTAAGGTGTAGTACGTACTATCATCTGTTTTCGTTTTCGGGAGCATTTCACAAACACTCGATGTAGATTTGAGTGTAATTTTCCATATTCTATTTGTTTCTAACTGTGTTAATTATTCATACTTAACTTTGGTTCTAAATGTATTATGTACCAATGTCTACTATTAGGAACCCTGTAAGACAGGTTTACCTACAGGCTACAGGGTTCACAGTGCAAAGATTGTATTATGTAACACCTACTTCTTATAAATAAATAAATAAATTTTACCATTTGTAGACACAACAATAAAAAAGTATGACAATATAAAATAAGAAATAATAATAATATAGAAAACAACAAATTGACGGATATAACAATTCAAAGGTATATACATAAGTATACGTGGTAGAGCAATGCTTCAGCTATATTAGTAGACAGTTGTAGCCACGGTGAGATTAGTGCGACCACGATTAAACTCATTAAAGCAGTTGTAAATAGCGGCCCGAGATGGGCTTCATCGTGAAAGGCCAATCGAAGTCTATCATTACTTTCTTGTTGACTTAAATGACATCGAAATTTATAAAAAGTCATTGTACGAAAATTTTCTCGCGTTATATTCATGCTGACGTGACACAGACAATTGTCAATTTGCCGCCAAATAGTAAACAAATCACAAATTAATAAAATACACACAATAATATTGGCAATGGGTTCCATTTTCAAAAGGAGATAGTTTCTTTTTGTATGGAGAATGGGCCCACCACAAATTTTAGGGAAACTTGGTAAAGGAAATTTTAGGAATCTTAATGAAATGCATGTCGATTTACAAGTATTTATTATAATCTATAGTTTACAATAGTAATATTAGTTTTACCGTATCTCACAGGAATACTGAGAAATTAGCAAATAAAATATGTATCTTACTATAAACTAAGAACAAACTAAAAGCGATCGTCTATTAGTTTTCACCGGTATTATAAGTTAAAATAGTGCACTGTTCATTAAAGAAGAGAAGATAAGAATAAACTTGTACAACTTATTAATTTATTATAGGATATTAGAATAAAATATGAAACTATATTAAATATTTCACTCATGATGATGTCATGCACCTGGTTCATTTCCAGCCTGAGCTAAACCTATGAATAAAATCAAAGCTTCAACTGTAAAAGAGGTAGAAGTGCCATAAGCAAGGTCATTCACATAAAGGCACTTATTCGACCTAACCTAAACAGGCTTGGTCTAACGAATGTAATATAAGCTCGGAGATAGGTCCATGCAGTGTCAGGTACACAAAGTCTATAAACACAATCACATTTAAAACCAAACATTTTTATTTACTTTGGCTGCGATTCTCTCTTAGGTCCCACAGTGTAGAACCAGATACTGTATACGTAATCAAAAGCTGAAGCGAAGGCACCAGAACTTTCCTTTTGACTTCAATTTATTAAAAAACATTTATATATTTTTAAGAAGTGGGATGCGAGAAGTAAAGACTGTATAAGAACCGAAATAAGAATTTTTTGGTTTGAATGTTTTTGGCCATTTTGACCCTCTAGAAGTGTAATAAGATTTTTCGCCCCTATTCAACCATGACCCACATGACATCCTCTACATGATAGGTTATTCAAACTGACTATGCCTAAATTTCGAGCCACCCCCCATTTTTTTGTTTTTCTGGCCATTTTGACCCCCTAGGAGTTTAATGAAAACTTTTGCCCCTATTCAACACCATGGGGGTCATTCCCTGACATCCTCTACATGATAGGCTATTCAAACTGACTAGGCCTTAATTTCGAGTCAACCCCCAACTCATTTCTAGTCTTTACCTCCAAAAATCATATTATAAGGTTTTTCTATGCCCACCTAACAATTCCATCAAAAATCCTTTCTTTTTTGTTCAAAACATTTGAATACATTTATTATGCGAACATTAAATGTCTTTCATTTCACTCGTGTTATTTATGTAGACCCTTGTCACTTTGTTTGCATAGGGTAAAAAGTGTCAGTAATGAAAAAACCCATACTTTTATACCGTTTGGTTTGAGTGCGAATTTGCTAGTTTATCTTTTAATTTAACAAAAATAATACAAATTATTTATTTTAGTTCAAATTTGATATTACTTGTTGCTGTAAGTTATTAATTGTAAAAAGCTGTTTTTAGTATAATTAATATATAAAATATAGCAATTAAGCAGTGATTATTATCATTAATGCCTTAAACCGAGTAATATCAATAGATAATACAGCAATTATATATGTATAAGTAATATCAAATATATATTACTAGCTTTTTGGCCCGGAGTATTACACGTGTTTAAGTTGTTACCCTGGCTTATTATGAGATTGCAAAATACGGAGAGCTCAAGTTATCAGGTGGAACTATCCCAGATTTCGGAATGATAATGACAGCACGTTTTAAGTTAAACTAAGGTTTTTTGATAAGTAAAAACTGTTCTTACAATATTTTTCTTGTATTTCAATACATTGATCCTCCTTCATCAATAACTGAACGCCGAACATTTACGCTGTGTTCAATCCCTTTTCCTTCAAAGATCTACTCAAAGCTTATTACTTAGAACTCTTGTATTTTCCATCATATTTCTCGTCCTTTCCCCAATTTACCACTTTTTTAGTCACTTTCTTGTTTGTCTGTCTTCTCTAGTTCCGGGTGGAATTTAGTAATTGATTTTAAACTAACTAGCCGATGAGATGGATACTTAAAATTTTGAATATAGCTCAAATTTAAATGACAGTGCAAGAAAATGATAAAAAACGTGGTATATTAAAAAATAAAATAGAATTCCATTTATTCTTCTTTTTTTCAATTGTCGTGATCGTGTGTTTTTATTTTTATTTATTTTAATTAATAGAATCAGGCGTTACTTTGCGGAAATCATTATATAAAACGATTTTGACATTATACGACTCTTCGACAAAACGGCGTTCATGTGGCGTTCAAAACAAACAATTCTCTTAGAAATATCTGTAATAATAAAGATCAGTTGGATATTCGTCAAAAGTCAGGTGTTTACAAACTTGTTTGTGAAGAATACCACGCCGTTTACGTGGGTCAGACTGGTCGCAATTTCGAGACACGTTATAAAGAGCATTTAGACGCGTACAGGAATTGCAATCCCGATAAATCCCATTTTGCCAAACATCTTTTGGACACTGGACACAACCTAGCCAACTACCACTCCTTTAAAGTCTTACATACGTGTAATAAAGGGCTGCGGCTGTGTGTGCTGGAACAGTTAGAGATATTAAAAAGTAATAATAATACCGTTGCATTGCTGAATGAACAAACAAATGTTACTAACTCACCTCTCTTAAATATCTTTAAGCCTGCTCTCTAATAATAGAGAGCCTCGCAATATGGTCGTTTGTCACACTCACGGTGATCGGCGATTGGTTGCGTGGTTGGAGGGTGGGCGTTGCGCAGCGGTTTGTCTTTAATTTTACAAACAGCTGCGTAAGTCCAGCGGTGATTGGTCGCATGTTTTATTGCATGACGCAGTCGTTCGCTCCTTAAGTAGAGAGTGGTTGCATCATCGGTCTGTATAAAAGGCACTTGTTTTGGCTCTAAGCGCACTTAGCGGTGAGCCACCGTAGAGTCTATATCACCTGAGGATGCCTCGTGTAGAGGCAAAACACGTGTCGTATTATCGTCAGTGGTGTGTCTTGCCTAGTGTAGTGGTGTTGGGAGTAGCGGTGCTGGGATTAGTGGTGACGGGGATAGTGCACGCAATTGAGGAAGGGCGGGAGGTGCTCTTCATACTAGGTTAGACACAATTTTATTTTATAACGCGGATATTTGGGAAGTAAATTTTTCTAAAAGCTTTTTATTTATTTTTTTAACTTAATATTATAATTTATGTACACCTTCGTCCTAGCTATTTTTTGTGAACATAGTTATGTAAGTAATAAAGTTGTCTGGTCTGGACTATTTTTAAAAATAGCAAAATGGTGAAATATTTATTTTACAAAGTAATTTCAGTAATTTTCGAGTCAATCATATAAACTATAACAGCCTATTTTACTCGCTTTGGGATAAAATTTTTCAAAATCCATTCTTAGTAGATGCCTACGTCATCAAAGGCAGCTACTCTCCAAAGTTCAGTTTTCTACTTCAAGCAGTGTGCGTTGGTAGATGAGTCAGTAACTCAGGCATCTTATCCTATTTTTTATATATAGTTATATTTGATATTACTACACAAATAAAACAATACAGTTAAAATGCTATATAATTGAATAAAATCAATTATATTATAGAGTGCTGTGTATTGAATAAAACTATTTTTACGGATTTTATCGCGTTTAATTAACTTATTTTTATATTCCCGACGTTTCGGTTGCTTTCCAGCAACCGTGGTCACGGGGGACTGAGGTGATTGACGTCCCGATGTCAAAGTTAACCCGGAGTACCTTCAGCTTTTTAATTATTAATTTTGGTCCGATCTACGCAGAATGAACTAACTGTGTCTTGAAGTCTTGCAGTGGTATGCTTGGGTTTAGTTTTAATTTTATGAATTACAGGATCCCAAGCAGGTGGTAGTACCCAGCCTCCCTCTCTATTGAAATTAGGATGTTTTTTAATTTCAATAGCCTCACGTATCATCCTTGGCAGGAATCGATGTTCTTTCGCGAGGACTTGTGGTTTATCAAATCTAATGTAATGGCGGGGGCCGTCTAGGATATGATCACAAACTGCAGACTTCCCGGCACGTTGGTGCTTCACGTCAGCTATGTGTTCTTTTACGCGGGTTTTTATTGATCGTTTTGTTTGCCCTATATATGAGAGACCACACTCACAATCAAGCTTGTATACTCCTGCATCTTGTAGAGGAATATTGCACTTGACGGATGGTAAGAACTGACTAATCTTCTTCGGCGGCTTGAAGAATGTTCTAATAGAAGCTCGCTTCAAGATGTAGCCAATCTTGTCTGTGACACCTCTGACATATGGTAGTACAGCAGGCACACGCTCGACTGTGGCCGGCTTCACTCGGTCACTGTGACGTAGGCGCGGAACCCGAAGCTTGTTGTCGTGCAGAACCTGCTTGACGTGCTGAAGCTCGGCGGCCAGGTGTTTGCTGTCACAGATCCCTCGTGCTCTCTGCAACAAAGATTTGCCCACGGTAGCTAACTGTGAAGGGTGATGGTGGGATTCACCGTTTAAGTATCGGTTTGTATGGGTCTTTTTTCTATACACAGTGTGACCTACGGTGTTATTAGGATTTCGAATGACTAACACATCTAGGAAAGCTAAAGAATTATTTGCCTCTAACTCCATAGTAAATTGAATTTTAGAGTTTATGGAATTAAGATGTTCTAAAAATGCAGTTACTTTGTCTGATGGTAAAATTGTGAAAGTATCGTCTACGTACCGCTTGTAGAAACTTGGAGTTACTGGTGCAGTAAGCAGGGCTTTCTCCTCAAAGTCCTCCATGAAAATATCGGCGACAATGGGAGATACCGGTGAGCCCATAGCAACACCATCTACTTGCTTGTAAAACTGTTCCTTCCACAATAGGTAGCCAGATGTAAGGCAATGTCTGAGTAATACTGCATATTCTGCTGGCATGTTGTTTTCCTCTAGTTTCCTAGTTATAATTGAGATGCAGTCTTCAACAGGTAGGCATGTAAATAGAGACTGAACATCAAAACTGACCATAGTTTCATTGTCAGTAAGACATAGGTCTTTTATCTCACTGACAAAATGGTATGAATCCTTAGTGTGTGCTCTTGTGTGTCCTCTGAGTGGTGATAGTACTTTTGCTAAGTGTTGAGCCAATCTGTAAGTTGGCGAATCGATCTGACTCACTATTGGACGTAATGGAGCGTTCGGTTTGTGTATTTTTGGTAACCCATACAACTTCGGCGGTTTGGCACACGTAGGTATTATCGAATTTACGTCTAGATTCAGTTTCTCGGAGTGTTTCTTTATTAGATCGCTAGTTGTTTTAAGCGTATTAGTTGTAGGGTCTGTTTTGACCTTTACGTACGTACTTTCATCCGATAAAAGTTGTTGTATTTTAAAATTGTAATCCGACGTATCCATTATAACCGTAGCATTACCTTTATCTGCGCGGAGAATCGTAAGATCTGGTCTGTTGCGTAAGTTTTTCAATGCAGTAAATTCATCTTTGGGAAGATTTAATTTCGGAGCTGAGCTTCGACGTAACAAGGACGAAATGTCTTGACGTATAGCCTCTAAATCTTCATTACCAATATTATTTTTATACAGACAGTCCTCAACACTACAGATAATGTTTTCATACGGAATTTTTTGCGGTGTTATAGCGAAATTCATACCTTTGGCCAAAACTTTTATAGTCGCGTCGTCCAGAGAATGTTTTGACAGGTTATAGACCGCACGTTGTTTATTACTCGCGTCTGTTGTCAATGATTCCGTTCCGTTATTACGTTGACATTGGCGTTGGACATTTGATTTGGTTGTTAGTTTTTGGTATTTATCACGGTTGCTGGAAAGCAACCGAAACGTCGGGAATATAAAAATAAGTTAATTAAACGCGATAAAATCCGTAAAAATAGTTTTATTCAATGTGTAGTGTTCGCGTAAATATTAGAAATCATTATGAGTGCTGTGTAGTTAGTAATAAATATTACCGGCCAAGTGCGAGTCGGATTCGCGCATGAAGTGTTTCGTACCATAGTAATACATGTTTCTAGTAGGGGAGCCCGTTTTAATTTCTAATTTATTTTTATTACTTTTCGTTGTAGTAACAACAAAAATACATATTCTGTTAAAATTTCAACTGTCTACCTATTACGGATCATGAGATACAGCCCACTGACAGACAGACAGATGGACGGACGGACGCAGAGCCAAGGCTTAGTAATAGGGTCTCGTTGGTTACCCTTATGGTACGGAACCCGAAAAAGCAAAGTTTCAGCCTTTATACGCCCCACTCGTAGATAGGCTTCCTCTCATTCTCAGGAAAAGGCAAGGGAATGTCTGATGCGCTGCGCTGCCACAATGCGTTTTGGCGTACACATGTCTTCGAAATATTTCGTATAATTTCTCAGACATGCATGCTTTCCTCTTAATGTTTTCTTTCACCGCCGAATACGCGATAAAAGTAAAAAGTGTTATTGGTAATTTCATTGGTGTTAGCGGGAATTGAACGCGGGTTGGTGGCGTACTGTGATATTTACAGCGAAAGCTTAGAGCCCTAAGCTACCACGGCTCAGTCCGTCTGTGTAGTGGCGTAAGATAATATTCGTATCATCCTGTGTGTGTCTTAAGAGGCGACAGAGGGAAATGTAGTAATTTAATTATTAAACATGATTTGATACTTATTCCACAACTTTAACTAAGAATATTAAAAAAAATCAAAAATACGAGTAAGATGCCTGTGGAGTTTCTTTCGCCGTTTATTTTCCGTAGAGAAGACTTATTTTGAAACGTTAAACATGTTGAAAAATGAAGTTTTCATTTAATTTCGATGAAACGGGATGGGCAGCAGCATCTACCTGATAACACCTCAAAAAAAACTCCCATTGCCAACCTGTCTGCCAAGTATGGCAATGATGATAACGATAACACTATCTTTTTGAATTTAAAATTATTACATCAAATATTGTATACTCCGCGCAGTAAAGGACTGGAATAATTTCGTCTGTTTTTCCTTCGAATTATAATGTCTTCATGGCAAGAGTTAAAACTCTCGCTAGGCTAGTGAGCTTCACCATCTTCAAATATATATATATTTATGAGTATATATATATATATATATATATATATATATATATATATATATATATATATATACTTACTATTATTTGGAACAGTAAACAAGCACAAGCAATAATAAGTAAGAATTGTTATAGAAAAAAGTCGTCAGACGAAAAGAGAGATACCGAAGTACATTTTTAATCTATAGATAAACAAAGTTACAATCCACCTGATGGTGAGTAGCTACTGCAGCCTGTGAACATCTGCAACCGACATCAAACAAAGAAGGTTACAAATGCATTGTCACCCCAGAGGACTAAAATACCTGTGAAACTTTATGAACACATAGGAATCAATGCCTTTTAAAGAGGGATATAGGCCATATTTTATCAAAAAAACTGGAAAACTTTTTTTTTTGAAAAAAAAAAACGAAAAGCATCTCTATTCACCTCAGGCAAAACCGGGTTGTTAGTTCGTAATATAATATTCATCTGTAATATTAAAGATGATAGCATAAGTTCTCAAGTACTCAAGCACTTAATGATCGCGTTTTTTCGTGTGGACTTCGCCTTACCAACATTAGTGTTCCATGCAAAAATTTGTCTATCTTATAGTTTGTTCTTAAAGATTTAATAATAATGTGTTTACTCCCAAATTTATAACTCGGACACAGCTTCCTTTTTTTTATTTGGTCCAAATTTCATGATTTACTATACGGCCTTAAACTAGCATCTAGGTATTGGAAATATATAAGTATATATGCACAATCACTGAATATTGTTTATAAACCTTAAATTAAAATATCAAAAATATAGAATTTTTCTTATTATATTTGCTATAATAGAATAAATGTTAAGAAATAAATTAGTTTATTTCAAAAATATATTTATAAATAACATATTAATGAAAACCCTTAACCTTACCCTTACTTGGTTATTGTTTTAACTGACACGGTGTTCAATAACGCTAGATCATTTTAATGAGAGAAGATTATTAGGTAATTATCCTTCATGGTAGTTATACGAACACAATATACTAATTTCTTTAGTCAGATACAATATTTACAGTAAGTAATAGAGTATCTGGTGTTCATAATTATTATCATCCTAAACAGCTTCATTGATTTTAACAGTTTCCCTGTCCGCGAAATAGAATAGTTAAACAATCGTAAACGTTCATAGACAGGGAAAGGGTAAGGAATTACTCGTGCGAAGCCGAGGCGGTTCGCTAGTAAATAAATAGAAATGTTATTAATTACCAGCGATCCGCCTGGAATTTTTTATACGTGGTAGAGCCATGCTGTAGCTGTATTAGTAGTATAGTTGTAGCACGAATAGGTCGACGCGACCGGGGAAGGACCACGCTCTCACAGAATACCAGCGTAAAATGGCAGCTTCACACTGCTATGTTTCGTATGGTGAGTGTAGAGAACCGGAGACCCATTTTACTGGATAATAGGCATTCCATCTTAGTCCTCACGGGTGACGAAACATCTGCATTTTAATTCCTTATTGTATTAAATGTAGATGTCTATACGTCACAGCAACCAATTAGCATCAGGAGATACGACAAAGGGCGACTAAATCTAGTCCAGTTAACCCTCAGAAGACACAAGTTTGCGCATTTACCGCTAAAAAGAACCCCTTTGTCGTATCTCCTCAGTTTCAAGGCACTCCCCTCCTTACCTCAGCCAGTATCGGAATCCTCGGCGTCGACATATCGAGTGACGTGCAGTTTCGTAGTCACTTGGAAGAGAAGGCCAAATTGGCCTCTAAAAAGCTTGGCGTGCTCAGCAGAGCGGGACAGTATTTCATGCCGGCATAACGCCTGCAACTTTACAAGGCGCAGGTTCGGCCTCACATGGAATACTGTTCCCATCCCTGGGCTGGGGCTCCCCAGTGCCAGCTCTTTCCACTTGACCGCATCCAGCGCAGAGCGGCTCCAATCGTCGGTAACCGAGTCTTTTTCGATCGACTTGATTAATTGGCGCTGCGAAGAGATGTTGCATCCCTTTGCATTTTCTTTCGCATTTACCACGGAGAGTGCTCTGAGGAATTGTTCGGATTAATCCGAGCCGCCAAATTTCACAAACGCGCATCGCGGCAGAACTCCCGATACCATCCACACCATCTGGATGATTGGCGGTCCACCACTGTGCGATTTAGAAGTGTGTTCTGCCTCGCACAACTTCCTTGTGGAATAGTTTACCACCAGCGATTTTTCCAGACCGATACGACTTAGGGACCTTCAAGAAAAGAGCCTATTCCTTTTTAAAAGGCCGGCAACGCATCTGCAATTCCACTGGTTCCCCTGGTGTTGCGGTTGTTCATGGGCGGCGGTAGTCACTTACCATCAGGTGAACCGCATGCTCGTTTGCCCCCTCTCCTATAAAAAAAGTAACGTGTAGTTGCGGTGTAAGAATATCCGCAACCCCATATCATCCCGTGAGTGTTACAAGAGTCAAAAGAGGGAAAATAATCAGGAAATAGGCAGCAGCGTCTTCCATATTAAGACTAAAATAAAAAAAAAACTGCGGTTACCAATCGGATTGCCAAGCGTAGCAACTATGGGATAATCCCTGTGAGATAATCATTAAGGAAGGCCTATGTTCAGCAGTGGACTTTAATACGCTGTAGTAACGGTAATTAACAATTAAATAACAGTTAGATAATCATAGGTCACAGGTTGTATACCTACTAGGTATATATCTATAGGTATTACCCAGGTTCTGTCAATCGTTTGATCCGGAAAGTTCGAAAAATGTAACAGCAATCATCAATACCTAATTGATGTGACCTGGGTCAAATGAACGAATCGTTTACGATTGACACATTCCGAATCGGCTGCAAAAGCATAATGAATAGAGCGTGATCAACAAAGCACAACAAAAATACCAACCCATCCAAACTATTCGAATCGAGCTATAAAGACATGATACATACCACCGGCTGGCATAAATTCAGTTGGGTTATATATTATGATATTTATTGTATACAGTTACTTAAACATAACTTAAACATATAACAGATATAGTTATAATGGTCCATACATGTCGATGGGCATGTTTTATAATAATGAAGCAGTGAAAGGAAGGACCACGACAACGTAGAGATATTCTGAAGTTTTATTATGGTTGTAGCACGAATAGGTTGACTCAATCGGGTAAAGACAACTCTCACAGAATACCAGTGTAAAATACTCTGTGCCAACGCGACTGGCAAGCGTATTCTCTCCATGGTGGTAATATATGGGTTCTTTATGGAGGTATATGTAGGTACAGCAATGAACTGTTTATAGGGTGTCACGAATGAAATAATGAATAAGTTTTACCTAAACGTTTATTATCTGTGACATGGGAAAAATACCCTAACACTAATAAAACACCATAAGAATCTATTCAAACTTTAAACATTGAAGAAGAAAATTTTATTTAAGGTAAGTTACGTAACTACTTTGTGTTACTTATAAATTAATATGTCATTATTGAATAAAACGGCAAAAAAAAATTAATTGGTGACGTAATACCCTAACCATATATTTGTCAGAAACAACTACATCGACAGCGCGCTATTTATTTTGTGTTGGAGCTCGCCACACAGAGCAATAGCGTGGGCATCCCTTATAACGGACAATTCTGTTTACCATTCTTTAGAAATTGTGTTACTTTTTTATTTATCAGCAACATTATCAACACCTTATGCCAAAAATTATCTATAAGTACATATTTACATAAATGTATGTCATGGACTCAACATCGTTTATTACCTAAATTTATACCGCCTAAATAGCTTTTGAAATTCTGATTCCATGAATCGCAATAATACTGGCAATAATACCAGTAATACTTTGCTTTCAGGAACATGATACCCTTTCATAATACAAACATACTCAAATATAAATCAACAACACATTAATAAAATCATGAAAATTTTAAATGCTCCTAACACCTAAATAACTAAAAGGCTTTCTAAGAAATTTATCTAATCAAACAAGAGTTCCCAAAATGATAGTAACTTCATATGAAATTTCCACTTTAAAAGCTACATTCATCAAATGTATCAGGCAATTAAGGTTTCAGTTGATTGATATTAAAATAATTAAGGTTTGCAAAAAAAAATTGTATTTGATTTATATCGGATACAATGTTCCCCAGATAAAATTTCGATCACAGCGGTCAGCCTTTAATAGAGACTAGCCATCTGCGCTGGACAGGATTATAGTGCATATGTGTAAGCGCTAGCACAGGTGCACTCTCTATCCCCTCACTCTCACAGACCGATGGGATTGCAATTTGATATGACGGAAAAGAGATCAGGCGCAGGCATAACGGGTTGACGTACTTTCTTAGGCACGGAGGTGAATGAAACACCGCCAAATTCCTGTCTCCGGGTTGCTACTGAGGATTTCTTCGCAAAAACTCAATAACCGATATTTGCCTGATCCGGGATTCGAACCCGGGACCTCATGATCAGCAATTGCGTTTACGACCACTAGACCAATGAGACAGTTATATATCGGATATATCTATGAACCTATATATCGCATCGGTAATAACGAATCTTGATGTCATACCAAGAGATTTGTGGTAGTGGATGTTGTTTCGAAGAAAGGAGCTATGATCGTTGATATGGATCAATGATTCGGACTTACCGATACGTAATCATTCCGAATTGTTACAATTAATGTCAATATTCAGAAACGGCACGATACTGAACTGTTTTACATTAAGTCTAAGAAGTATATCCAAGTATTCTCTACTCGGATAAATTTCGTAGACTTAATGTAAAAACCACTCGAGGTTTTTGATCGGACAAATTTAATAAGAGAGGCATGTAAGACAAGGTGACATTATGAGTATGTCCGTGTAACGCTGCTTTGCTGCATTGGAAGACGTTTCAAGCAACTAAACTAGAAAAAGATACGGTATCGAGTAAATCACCCATCTTCGATTTGACGGAGATATAATATGATGATACATTTGCTTCACTAAAAGACCTCAACACAATGCTCAATCACCTCTATAGTATATTTTTATTGATAGGCCTTAATATGAACTTAGACAAGACAAAGGCCACGTGTAACGTCCATGTCGCTCCTTGTTGAAGTCGTATTATACACTACCAGTTATTTTAACGTTATTATTTTATTACTTTTATTACACAAATTATTCTTAGAACTTTAAGACAAGGGTTTTTTTGATCCATCTCGCACACCAACCAGTTTAAATGTTATCTAATGAAATATGACATATTAGAAACAGACACTGGCGACTTTTTAATAAATTATAACTATCGAAATATCCTGTTAATCCTTACTCGCGATTGTCCCCCACTACCATGTCCAGGAAATTTCAAATTTTTAGCTCCCTAAGGACGCACATTATAGTTTTTCTTATTAGTAGTATGTTGTCTTTACATTATAATGTAAGTAAGGTTTTTTTTAAGTAAATAGTTTTTAGAAACCCTCTCAAGATATCCGCCTATGCTGGATGTTGTTACTAGCACTACGCTCGAAGTTATTGACGGGTTGTTTACCTAGGGCAAATTGTCCGACTAGGTAAGTCCAACTTCGGCCAATTGTTCAATCGTCAAAACTAACTTGGCTGGAGAGTATTCGGAAAATAACGACACATCTTTTCGTCCATTAAATGGAGGAACAAACTTTCAAAACATGTAGTAAATAGATGAATGCAGGTAGTTTTTTTCATTATAATTAAATAACTTGTCAAGGGCTGTAATACCGATGATTCTACATTATTACAAAACCCTTTTTTATTCATACATTTAAATGTTGCAAGTGTGTTTGGTGCACATGACTAATATATTCAGAAGCAATCAGAACTTTTCTACTGTGAAAAGGTTTTGTGACGTCATCGCGTACGCAGCAGCTGTCGTCGCGAGATACGAAACATGCTGTTCTTCTCTCAGAACTGTGCTATTCGTTTCTACGTATTTTTTTTAATATAGTTTTCTCATCTTCTTGGGATGTGTAAATTTATAAAACAAAATAATAATTATACATAAATAAACATTCATCATCATCATCATTACAGCCCTTCACAAATCCACTGTTGAACATAGGCCTCCCCCAAGGAATGGCACAAAGCACGGCCCTGAGCCACCTACATCCATCGACTTCCTGCATGTCTTACCAGGTTGTCACTCCATCTAGTTGGGGGACGCCCTACACATAGTTCGCCGGTACGAGGCCGCTACTCGAGAACCTTTTTCCACATCGGTTGTCGGTTCTTCGAGCTATATGGCCAGCCCATTGCCACTTCAGCTTACTAATCCGTTGGGCTATGACGTTTACTCTGGTTCTACTGTGGATATCCTAATTTCTAAGTTTATTACGCAGAGAAACACCGAGCATAGCCCCCTTCTTAGCTCTCTGAGCGACCTTGAGGTTTCTCATTCGGCCAGCAGTGAAGGACCACGTCTCAGTTCCATAGGTCATCACTGGCAACACGCACTGGTTCATTTGTTTTCAAGTTTTAAGGTATACCTGACGAGAAGATGTGCCGTGATTTCCCGAACGCTGCCCAGCCTAGTTTAATCAGTCGACTGACCTCTCGGTCGAGGTCGGATCATTTGTCACAAGTAAACATACCCGTCAACAACTTCGAGTTCATGGGCGTTACACATGATCTTTGTTTTGACCATGTTCATCTTAAGACCTATCTGTTGGAATGCACTATTGAGGTCTTTGAGCATCGATGTTAATACCGTATCCTTTCCTGTAAAGGAGCTTGAAAACGTCTTCGGGGATATAACATCCTCCAGTCTTACACCTCTCTGCAGTTGGAAGGTTTCGTACTCTGATTCTGTTCTCGGATAGCCGTCGCAGCTCTACTGTACAAACACTTCAGCACTTCGATATACCGACAGTAGACTAGGCACCACTGAAGTGACTGCAGCACCGCCCAAATTTCGATGGAATCGAAGGCTTTCTCGTAGTTCACATACGGCAGACATAGTGGGAAATTGTACACCTCGGACTTCTGTACAATTTGCCGAAGAGTACATATGCGGTCTATTGTGCTTAAGTCTTTTGGAAATCAGCTTTTTCGGGAGGCTGAAAGTCGTCGAGTCTGCATGCTAGTCGACTCGTAATGACTCTTTAAAACAGCACGTAGACGCGGTTCAGAAGAGATAGCGGTATGTAGTTCTTCAAGAGAGCGTTGTCGCTTTTCTTGAAGAACAAGACCACCGCATGTCTGTTTCACGCCTCCGGTGTAGTCCCACCATTGAGGAGGGAATAAAGAGCTTCTGAAGGATTCTTTTTTCTCTTCCGTACATAAGACAAACAAAAATTTAATTTAGAGGCTATAAGTCAAGACATTTCGTCCTTGTTACGTCGAAGTTCAGCGCCGAAACTAAATCTCCCCAAAGAAGAGTTTAAAGAATTGCACAACTTACGCAACAGAACAGAGCTCACGATTCTCCGCGCGGATAAAGGAAATGCTACGGTAATAATGGACACGTCAGAGTATAATTTCAATATACAACAACTTTTATCGGACGTAAGTACATACAAAAAGGTCAAAATAAACCCTACAGCTAATACACTTAAAACAACTACTGATTTAATAAAGAAATACTCGAAAAAATTAGATCTCGACGTGAATTCGACAATACCATCATGTGCGAAACCACCGAGGTTGTATGGGTTACCGAAAATACACAAACCAAACGCTCCACTACGTCCTATAGTAGGCCAGATCGATTTACCAACTTATAAGTTGGCTCAACACTTGGCAAAAATACTGTTACCACTAAGAGGACATACCAGAGCACACACAAAGGATTCATACTATTTTGTAAGTGAGATAAAAGACCTACATCTCGCTGACAATAAAACTATGGTCAGTTGTGATGTTCAGTCACTATTCACATGCCTACCTATTGAAGACTGCATCTCAATTGTTACTAAAAAGCTAGAAGATAACAACCTGCCCACAGAATATGCAGTATTACTCAAACACTGCCTCACATCTGGCTATTTATTGTGAAAAGAAGAGTTTTATATGCAAGTAGATGGAGTGGCAATGGGCGCACCTGTATCTCTTGTAGTCGCCGACATATTCATGGAGGACTTTGAGGAGAAAGCCCTTCTTACTGCTCCTGTAAATACAAGATTCTACAAGCGGTACGTGATGATACTTTCACAATTTTACCATCTGACAAATGTTAACACAATGAAATAATTTATTATAAAGAAATATGCACTTATAACACAATATATGTATTCAATTAATATTTGTACAGAGCACTCAATATTACAGTTTTTGTAATCACGATACTTAATTACACTTTGACTAATTCGACGCGTGTTCTCAAAACAGAATGCCCAAGAATCATGATGCACCCTAATTTATACATTTCCCTTTCCACTTCACATTTCCCCTTCCACTTCTCTTCCGTTGTGCACGAAGAGGGGCGGACGATGTTGGTCGCCAACACTGCCATCCTGCATGGTTCCTGCCTCAGGAACCTCACGAGTCTATTTAAAATACTGCGAAGACATAAATTGATTAGAAACTACTTTTATACATATCAATTATCTTATCATGACGCAAGTTTATAGTCAAAGGTTACAATCAGGTTACACATTTTTAGTTCTACAAAACTCGACGGCACTTTTAAGACCACCTGCACTTAAAGGAACTTGTCACACTTAAGAGACCAGGTTCGTCTTTCTCCTGGAATCACTTGCATTTAAAGGACATTTAGTCTCACTTAAACGTACCAAGTTTTTTTTTTTTTTTTTTTTTTTATAGGAGAGGGGGCAAACGAGCATGCGGCTCACCTGATGGTAAGTGACTACCGCCGCCCATGAACAACCGCAACACCAGGGGAATTGCAGATGCGTTGCCGGCCTTTTAAAAAGGAGTAGGCTCTTTTCTTGAAGGTCCCTAAGTCGTATCGGTCCGGAAAAATCGCTGGTGGTAAACTATTCCACAAGGAAGTTGTGCGAGGAAGAAAACATCTTCTAAATCGCACAGTGGTGGACCGCCAATCATCCAGATGGTGTGGATGGTAGAGAAATTTGGCGGCTGGGATTAATCCGAACAATTCCTCAGAGCACTCCCCATGGTAAATGCGAAGAATATGCTAAGAGATGCAACATCTCTTCGCAGTGCCAATGAGTCGAGCCGATCGGAAAGGACTCGGTCGTCGACGATTCGAACCGCTCTGCGCTGGATGCGGTCAAGTGGAAGAAGCTGGCACTGGGGAGCCCCAGCCCAGAGATGGGAACAGTATTCCATGTGAGGCCGAACCTGCGCCTTGTAAAGTTGCAGGCGTTGAGCCGGCATGAAATACTGTCCCGCTCTGCTGAGCACGCCAAGCTTTTTAGCGGCCAATTTGGCCTTCTCCTCCAAGTGACCACGAAACTGCACGCTACTCGATATGTCGACGCCGAGGATTCCGATACTGGCTGAGGCAACAAGGGGAGTACCTTGAAACTGAGGAGATACGACAAAGGGGTTCTTTTTAGCGGTAAACGCGCAAACTTGTGTCTTCTGAGGATTAAACTGGACTAGATTTAGTCGCCCCCAATCCGAGACTTTGTCCAGCAAAGACTCGACTTCAGACACAAGTTTGTTCCGGTACTCGGTGACGTTTTCCCGAGAAATATTGGCACGGCCGGTGTATAGAGCATCACCAGTGCTGTCATCTGCATAGCAATGAATGCTACCAGCTTGCAACATATCATTGATATGCAGAAGAAACAGCGTTGGTGATAGCACGCAGCCTTGTGGAACACCAGCGTTAATAGGCTTGTAGTCGGAGCATGCACCGTCTACAACGACCGCGATGCTCCGATCTGCAAGAAAGCTGGTGATCCAATTGCATAATTTCTCGGGAAGCCCATAGGAAGGGAGCTTCGAAAGAAGCGCTTTGTGCCAAACCCGATCGAAGGCCTTCGCAATGTCCAAACTAACGGCCAATGCCTCCCCCTTGGACTCCACTGCCAACGCCCATCTATGAGTTAAGTAGACCAGAAGATCACCAGCTGATCGACCCCGACGAAAACCGTACTGGCGGTCACTAATTAGCTGGTGATCCTCAAGGTACCGCATGAGGTGGCAGTTTATAACGGATTCCATTATTTTGGAGAACAAGGGGGTGATGGCGATAGGCCTGTAGTTGGACGGATCTGAGCGGTCGCCTTTTTTAGGGATCGGGTGGACAAAAGCTGTCTTCCATGATTTCGGGACTACGCCTAGGGAGTAGGAGTACCGGAAAAGACGCGTTAGAATCGGTGCCAACTCCGGAGCACACGTCCTCAGCACAATTGGGGGGATTCCGTCAGGCCCACTCGACTTGTGGATGTCAAGGGAGAGGAGTGCTCTGCGAACCGAGCGCTGTGAGAATCGCACATCCGGCATGGAGCACTCACACCGCGGGATGGTCGGCGGTGTGTTCCCCCCGTCATCAACAGTCGAGTTGGACGCAAAAAGGGAGCCTAAAAGGTCGGCCTTCTCTTTTGCGTCGTGGGCCATTGAGTCGTCCTCCCTGTGCAGAGATGGTAGTGATGGCTTACAGAAATTCCCTTGGACAGCCTTGGCGAGAGACCAGAATGCACGGGTTCCCGAAGGAAGGCTAACTAGTTTCTCGCCAATTCTGCCTATGTGCTCTGACTTTGCCTTGGCAATAACTCTTTTGAAGGACCTGGAGGCGAAGTTATACTTCTTTTTGAGTGTGCTGGTGTTTACATCCCGAGTCACCGAAGCCGCAGCCCAGGCTTGATAACACTCCTGCTTACTGCGTAATGCAGTCTTACAGGAGCGACCAAACCAAGGCTGAGATCTGCCTCCGATGGGTACCACAGATGATGTAATAAATAGTTCCATTCCCTGTAGCGCTACATCAGTGAAGGAGTCAGCAACAGCGCTGGGATCATCCGGCGAGAAGCAAACCCGCCCCCATGGGTAAGAAGCAAAGAAAGACCGCATTCCGTCCCAATCCGCCGACCTGTAATGCCAAACACGGCGGCAACCTGCAGAACGCAACCGCGAGGGGAGCGTGAGTGGCACCACACTCCGGATCAGACAATGGTCCGAAGAGCCAAGAGGGGCATCGACGGAAACCTGATATCCGTCCGGATGAGAGGTCAGCAGAAGGTCCAACAGGGAAGGTGTATGATCCTCAATATCTGGAATCCGCGTAGGCGATGTAACCAGTTGTGTCAGACCATATGCCAAGGCAAAGTCATAAACAGATCTTCCCGCATGATCGGTTAAACATGAACCGAGCCATTCGGCGTGGTAAGCGTTAAAATCGCCAAGGATCACGATCTCTGCGGATGGGACCTGTTGTAGCAAGGAATCTGTAGCCATTTGGACGTGGTCGATGAGTCGGTCTGTTTCGGCATTACCGCTATGGGACCTATAGAGGCACACGTAGACGCGCGGATGGTCGTCGCTGTCTACGCGTAGCCAAAGGATGGACAGGTCCGAACCTTCAAGACTGCCGAGGCGTCGAGAACAGATGTCCTCTCTGACATACACGCAAACTCCAGCCCGAGGCACAAAGGAGTGCTCCAATTTGTACCCCGGGTAGGAGAGATACGAAGTATCAGCCGGAGAGGACACCTGCGTCTCGGTCAGAAAGAGCAAGGCCGGCTTCGCCGTCTCAAGATGGTAGTGGACGGCGTTTAGGTTCGAGTGAAGTCCCCTGATGTTGCAGAAATTCACGGATAGCGTGGCAGGGGTCGCCTTGGTCTTGTTGCTCAGTTTGCCCGAGCAGTTATTGTGTTGAGCGGAATTTTGCCCCCCCCCCCAGAATACGCGGGGCAGCCTGAGCACCCACGCTCAGGAGTGGAATAGCATGGACGTGGATGCTCAGCGAGGGATTCTCCAGGGGTACTGGTACCCTCCTGGGGTAGGTTATGACGTAATTCCGCTACCATGTTGATGGGGGGGGGGGGAATTGGGTATCCGGTCACCTGCACTCACCAGACGAAACGCGGAAGCAGAGCTTCCACTTCACGCCGGTATTCTGTGAGGTCGTGGTACTAACCCGGCTCGAGCCGGCCCATACGTGCAACAGCAAAAGCTGCTGCAAGGCTCTACCACCGTAAAAAGTTCATTCCAGTTGCGTTTAATAAGATAATTCGTTTTACTTAAACGTACCAAACTTATTTAAACTATGCTTATCTCGGTTTTGTTTAACTTTTTATGTGTTTTACCCATATTTTGTACCGACTTGCGCACTCAGTAAAATGCAATCAAAAATTTTGCCATATACACTTTTTCGGCACTACCTAACATCGACCTTGTGATGTACTTCTGTATACTTTACCACCTAAAAGATCATAGTTTTTGAAAATATCCTTATTTGCTTCGGCCTGTCCTGTCTCTTAAATTTCTTTAAGCTCAAAGAACGCGATCGCTTACGCCTTTTATTTTTAGTGCGCTAATTGCGTTGCAGTCATCGTGATCTACGTGAAAAACAAGTTGTTAATTAGCAGGCAGGATACACAGTTGCCTATCCTCTCATCCATCACGCATACGAGGGCCCTCAAACAGAAATACGCTCTCATACCGTGGACTATAATAAAGCACTTCGTTTTCACATTTAAGCATACATCTCCATACGAAGTATCTCACACATACTCTTATTTAAACTTGCCAGATCCTACGTTAACCACGTGAATCAAGTTGACAACGTGAACCAGGACAGCGCCTGCCAGGATAGAGCCTGCTGCATGTCCAGAGAACACGACTTCCGCGCATACAGAGTATAACACTTTCGCGCACACATAGTATTCGACTTGCGAGGCACCGCCATGTATAGCAATACGCGCGCTTCGGAAAGGCGCCCACCGCGCGTGCAGCATACGCGTCTGCCGAAACCAGGACATGATACAGCTGGACCCGGTAGTCCATATCGATCAGCAAGGCACACACTCGCCTTACACTCGCGTACATGTAATCACATCACACGTGCTACTGTAACACACAAAAGCAAACATTAAAAAGTCTCAGTCGGAACTTGATTTCAAGAAATGCAGCACTACTCTTGGGACACCATTCGCTTTTCTAGGGCACCATATACTGAGCTGCAGCTACACGACAACCTCTGGTATGGTGCGATTCTCATGTAACGTTAAAATATCTCTTCAATGTCAACTAATTTTTATTTACTTCGATTTCGTCAGTTATACTTTGTTTTTCCGCAACTAATTAAAAAGTTAAGCACTTATTCTTAAAAAAATATTTTTAAGACAATGTTTAGGATAAATATGCTTTCCTCGTGTATCAAATGGTGATCGCTAGCAGCGGCCAATAATGTGCCTGTGGCGTCATAAGCCCACAGCATACTTCCACTCAAAAGCGAGCGCCACAGCACCACGCCTTCCACTATATCCTCAACATTAGATCCCAATTTGTCGAACATAGCACTTGCATTAAACTGTAACACTCGTCAACACATTAGAATACAAAAATACTACTTAGTGTTTTAATTCAGCGCACGTTAAAGTTAAGCATTTTTTTTGTTTATCGTTTAAACATGTTGAACTTTAAAATTAGTCCATGTAAATTACACCAAATATCAAATTATAACATAACTCGGGCATGTTAAATTTCCACGGAATGCAAAACTATAACTCATCTTAAAATACCTCCAACATTTCTTCTGACATTTTTACGTAAAGGAATAATGAATGTACTTGCGGGTACCTTATTATCAATTGTATCTTAATTGAACAAAACGATTTAACTTTTGGCTTAAAACATTTCACTTTAAACTTTTACTAAGTAAACTTTAATGGTATGTCAATGTAAATAGTACAACATATTTCATTTCGACACGCGAAGTCTTTCACAAAGTTAATAACTATCACAATATTCGAAGATTATATTATGTAGACGATAACAGGGATTATATCCCACTTCTTATGTTAACACAATGAAATAATTTATTATAAATAAATATGCACTTATAACACAATTTATGTATTCAATTAATATTTGTACAGAGCACTCAATATTACAGTTTTTGTAATCACGATACTTAATTACACTTTGACTAATTCGACGCGTGTTCTCAAAACTGAATGCCCAAGAATCATGATGCACCCTAATTTATACATTTCCCTTTCCACTTCACATTTCCCCTTCCACTTCTCTTCCGTTGTGCACGAAGAGGGGCGGACGATGTTGGTTGCCAACACAAAGTAATTGCATTTTTAAACCACCTTAATTTTATAAACCCTAAAATACAATTCACAATGGAGTTAGAGGCAAACAAAACTTTAGCTTTCCTAGATGTTTTAGTTATTCGAAATCCTGATAATACTATTGGTCATACTGTGTAGAGAAAAAATACCCATACCAACTGTTCACGCGCAGAACGCGTGGTAATTAGGATGCAGTTTTTAAATAAAAATCTTCGTCTTCATAATATATAAATTATAATATCGTACTTGGATAACAAAATTAAATGAAGTGATACAATTTAAGAGAAAAACATTAACATACATATACAGAAAACATTCTCTTGTTTCTTCAATATTCGTGACATCTGTCTTTTTTATTCTTTACAATTATTTAAAAAAATTAAATAGCAATAAAACATGTAAAACTCCACGAACATATTCCGCCCCCCCTGGAAACTTCAGCTTTCAGTCTTCGTATTGGGGATCCAGTAGAGGATACAGGTATTTAATACCACGTTTGAGGACTCCGGTGGACGTCAGAACGTCTGCCACACGGTTTATTCCGGTTTTATGGTCCGGGGTAAAACTGTATGATACGTCCGAGTTTCCACTGTAGTGGAGGAGCGTTGTCATCCTTGAGTAAAACCAATTCTCCAATCCGTAATTCTCGAGCTGGTACTCGCCCTTTATGTCGCTGTTGCAATTCAGATATATAATCCAGCTTCCATTTATTCCAAAAATGCTGACGGTATTTTTCTAGTTGTTTAAATCTGTTAAGCCATTTGAAACTCGTTGAAGTATGATCAGGTGATGGTAGCTCGTCCGACGAGGAAATGACCGGGTGTGAGTGGATGGAAATCATTAGGAGAGGACGACATAGGATATAGAGGGCGACAGTTCAGGATGGATTCAACTTGACTAAATATAGTTGCCAGCTCTTCAAAAGTTAAATGTATAGAACCAAGGGTTCGTTTAGTATGAAATTTAGCGGATTTTACGCCCGCCTCTCATAGACAGGCAAAGTGCGGCGATAAGTCGGGGAGAAATGAAATTTTATGCCTTCTTTCGAAGCAAAATCGGAAATGGAACGCGAATTCGTGTTTAAAAAATTGCCTAGTTCTTTTGAGGCTGCCACAAAATTCTATAAACATAGATATAAACCGCCGTAAAGCTAGTACAAACGCATCTTTGCTGAGATCACTCACCGCTTCTAAGTGAAGGTTATATTTCATACAAATAAATAAACATAAGGAGCATTTAGTTACGATTTTACAGCCTCTACCTTTACGATTAACCATAGAAAATGGTCCCGCAAAGTCTATGCCAGTACTAATAAAAGGAAATCCAGCGTCTACGCGAACGGAAGGTAAGTTTCCCATTTTAGGGGTTACTGGTTTAGCAGCAAATCTACGACATCTGACACACTGATGATAGACAGAACGAGCGACATCTCTTCCAGCGACGGGCCAACCAGTGCGGCGGACGGACGACAGCAGCAGCAGCGGCGCGGCATGCAGCAGGCGCAGGTGCTCACGTTTGAACAACAGCCGAGTGAAGCGATGCTTGCCGTGGACTAAGATAGGATGTCGTTTTCCGAACGAGTAGGAGGATTCATCGAGGCGGCCCCCCACACGGATTAAACCATCGCGTAGAAACGGACTTAAAGGTAAAATACTATTTTTAGAGTGTAACGCCTTATTATTTTGTAATAATTTTAATTCGTCAGGAAAAGGTTCACGCTCAGAGAGATGCGCTAGTTTTTCAAATGATCGAGTAAGTTCTTCGGGCTGCAGCACATTGGTAAGTTTAATTCTATTTTTACAACAAGTTATGAAACGTAAGACATAAGCGAAAATGCGTTGTAGTTTAGTAAGAGATGAGTAAGAGTCGAAATCAATTAAAACTTGTTGTATGTAATTTTATACATTTTTTCTATGTCTCCGGAGAGTACATATTTATAAAGACGAAATCTGAGTATAATATTAAATAAGGAATCCTGAATAGGAGGCCCCACCATTTGGAGGTCATTAATAGAGAAACCTGAGGTAGAGGGGGCGTTGCCGACGAAGACAACGCGTAGTTTTGTCGACTCACTGTCTGGTTTGATCATCGCATGGTGCGGGATGAAGTAAGCTGGACATGAAATAACCTCAGTAGCTTCTGATAGATGTCCAAGATCTGAATATTGACGTAAAATTCAGAATACATTAATTTTAAATCTGGATTTTTTCTAAAACGTCTTTCTAACCCAGGAGGCGCCTTTTATCTAACTGATAAGAATCGCCTAAACAATCAGCTTCAGAAATAAGTGGTAATCGAACACAAAACCTACCATCGTCCATGAGACGAGTATTTTCTAAAAAGTGCTTCTCACATTCCATATCAAAATTGGACAATATCTTATTAGATTCAGGGATATCCTCAACCTGCCAAAATTTAGTAATTTGCTCTTCAAGGGACAAGTGAGTACATAAAACGCTATGAACATTAGTCTTGGTAACAGACTTTGAAGAAATTAGGCCAGATAGTATCCAACCAAACCTGAGTGATCTGTTGGCCTAATATTAATTGCCAAAATACATCAGCTCCAATAAGTAGATCTACAGGAGCAGGCTGAAAGAAGTTAGGATCGGCAAGGTTAATATTCATAGGTAAGTATAATTGAGATCTATCAAATTGGACATGAGGTAGATCGCCAGATATTTTAGGTAGCACTAAGCAAGATAAAGTAAGTGTGTAGTTAGTAGATTTAGACTTAATCCGTAATGAGGTAAGTTGTTGGTCACCTACGCCTATTATATTTGTGTTTGTTTGTTTAGTGGGCAAGCAAAGTTTGCGTTTCAAATTTTCAGTTAGTATAGAAGCCTGACTGCCACTGTCTAATAAGGCGCGCGCCGTCTTATACTTGTTAGTAATGGGATTGTACACATCTACAAGGGCAGTGGATAGCAAGACGTGGTTGTTACTGGAGACGGACTGTACCGATACATTGACTGTAGTGTCAATGACCTCAAGGGTTTCATTTGCTGGCTCAGTCTCATTTGCAGTCTTTCAACCTGGCCGCCTCGGTGATACGCTCCTCGATAGATTTGGACAAGAAAGAAGAGCAGCCGTAGACGTGGTGCGGCCCGCCACAGTATACGCACGACGCCGTCGCACCCGCCGCTCCGCTGGCAGCGCTCTCAGTAGATGACGGGACACCACACATAGACGAGCTGGGTTCCATTGAAATAGCATGAGATTTTACGGATAATTTCTCTTGCTTTAAATTGTTGAATGTTTTGCCTTTTTCCTGTTTATTAAATTAAAAGCATAAAATAAACGTAACTTGCGACTTAAGCGCGGCGAAGCAGCGGTTCACGGTCGGAGGACGTGAGTGCAGCAGCAGGAGACAGTACCCTGCAGCAACAGGCGAGTAGTAGTAGTAGCTTTAGAAGTTATTAGGCTTAGTTTTAAGTAGCTTAGTATGGAAAAAGTATTTGGGAGCCTAAAATTCAAATTGATATATAAAATAAAATATTATCTTATGAAATATTAGTGTAAATTAACCAAATTTTATGGTGATTTACAATTCTTTGCAAGGTACGCCACTTGTGCGTAAAGAAAGTTTAGGTAGATTTAGTTTTAGCTTATTAATTGTAGTAAGTAAAATTAATTGGCCTTGGACAATTTGTTGTAATTTACCGATGAAACTTTAATTTATGCAATGAACAGCCTTAGATAAATAAGACATGAAAATTAGGTTCACTGCCATATATAAAGAAATGGCCGGCCGGCAACCTAAAGTCAAGTTGTGAGAAGGACGCACAGGGTAAGTAGGTTATAAAAGTGTTATAGGAGTGGTCACTTCTCTGATTTTGTTGCTGTGCAGCTGGCTCTCGTTGCAGGTTCTCTCGGCAATTACAATTTGTGTTGGCTTGTCCAAAGTTTACTTCTTCATATTACTTCTTCATTGGATAATCACGTCCCAGTGTCACCAACGTTCACGCGCAAAACGCGTGGTAATTAAGATGCAGTTTTTAAATAAAAATCTTACATACATACATACATATAATCACGCCTCTTTCCCGAAGGGGTAGGCAGAGATCACTTCTTTCCACTTGCTACGATCCTTACATACTTGTTTCGCTTCGTCCACTTTCATTATTCCCTTCATACATGCTCTACGGTTTAGGGTACTCTTGACCTGGCCTAAAAATCTTCGTCTTCATAATATATAAATTATAATATCGTACTTGGATAACAAAATTAAATGAAGTGATACATAAACGTAGTGATTATATTCTCTTTGGTGACACAATTTAAGAGAAAACGCTATATATACATTTACAGAAAACATTCTCTTGTTTCTTCAATATTCGTGACATGTGTCTTTTTTATTCTTTACAATTATTTAAAAAATAAAAATAAAAATAAAACATATAAAAACTCCACGAACACCAACCGATATTTAAATGGTGAATCGCACCATCATCCTTCACAGTTAACTACCGTGGGAAAATCTTTGTTTCAGAGACCACGAGGGATTTGTGACAGAAAACATCTGGCCGCCGAGCTTCAGCACGTCGAGCAAGTACTGAAAAACAACAAGCTTCGGGTCCCGTGCCTACGTCACAGTGACTGAGTGAAGCCAGCCACAGTCGAGCGTGTGCCTGCTGTACTACCCTATGTCAGAGGAGTCACAGACAAGGTTGGCTACATCTTAAAGCGAGCTTCCATTAAAACATATTTCAAGCCGCTGAAGAAGATTGGTCAATTTTTACCATCCGTCAAGTGTCATATCCCTCTACAAGATGCAGGAGTGTACAAGCTTGATTGTGAATGTGGTCTCTCGTACATAGGACAAACAAAAATATCTTTAACAACCCGCGTTAAAGAACATATAGCTGACGTGAAGCACCGACGTATCGGGAAATCTGCAGTTTGTGAACATGTTCAAGATCGTCCCCGCCATTACATTAGATTTGATAGACCACAAATTCTCGCAAAAGAACACCGATTCCTCCCAAGGATGATTCGCGAGGCTATTGAAATTAAAAAACATCCTAATTTCAATAAAGAAGATGGATGGGTATTGCTATCTGCTTGGGATCCCATAATTAATAAAATGAAATTCAAACCCAAGCATACTACTGCAAGATACTAAAAGCTTGTTCTGCGTATATTGGACCCAAAATTAATAATTATATGTTAAAGGTAGCCTTCGTTAACTTTGACATCAGGACGTCGAACACCTCAGTCCCCAGTGATCACGGCTGCTGGAAAGCACCCGAAACGTCGGGAGTATAAAATAAGTTAATATACGCAATAAAATCCACAAAATTAGTTTTATATAATAGCTTCTGAAAGACTTCAACTACCGGTTTTCCACCCGCTTTTAGAAGCTCCGCTGTAATTCCATTCTCGCCTTGGGCTTTGCCAATTGTAAGGAGCTGGAGAGCCATTCGTATCTCGCTCAGACTGACATCCGGGATATCTTCGAAATGGTGTTGGGTAAGACTTGCTCTTGGATTGTTACTCTTTTTTTTTATAGAATAGGGGGCAAACGAGCTTGCGGCTCACCTGATGGTAAGTGTCTACCGCCGCCCATTAACAACCGCAACACCAGGGGAATTGCAGATGCGTTGCTGGCCTTTTAGAAAGGTGTAAGCTCTTTTCTTGAAGGTTCCTAAGTCGTATCGATTCGGAAAATTCGCTGGTGGTAATTGATTCCACAAAGATGTTGTGCGAGGGAGAAAACTTCTTCTAAATCGCACAGTGGTAGACTGCCAATCATCCAGATGGTATGGATGGTATCGCGAGTTTTGTCGCGATGTGCGATGGTGAAATTAAGCGGCTGGAATTAGTCCGAACAATTCCTCCGAGCACTCCCTATGATAGATGCGATAAAATACGCAAAGAGATGCAACATCTCTACGCAGTGCCAGTATATCGAGCCGATCGGAAAGAACTCGGTCGTCGACGATTCGAATGGCTCTGCGCTGGATGCGGTCAAGTGGAAGGAGCTGGCACTGGGGTGCCCCGGCCCAGAGATGAGAACAGTATTCCATGTGGGGCCGAACTTGCGCTTTGTAAAGTTGCAAGCGATGTGCCGTCATGAAATACTGTCTCGCTCTGCTGAGCATGCCAAGCTTTTTAGAGGCCAATTTGGCCTTCCCTTCCAAGTGACCATGAAACTGCACGCTATTCGATATGTCGACGCCAAGGATTCTGATACTGGCTGAGGCAGCAAGGGGAGTGCCTTGAAACTGAGCAGATACGACAAAGGGGTTCTTTTTAGCGGTAAACGCGCAAACTTGTGTCTTCTGCGGATTGAACTGGAATAGATTTAGTCGTCCCCAATCCGAGACTTTGTTAAGCAAAGACTCGACTTCAGACACAAGTTTGTCCCGGTACTCGGCGACGTTTTCCCGAGAAATATTGGCACGGCCGGTATATAAGGCATCCCAGTGCTGTCGTCCGCATAGCAATGAATGCTACCAGTTAGCAACATATCATTGATATGCAGGAGAAACAGCGTTGGTGATAGCACGCAGCCTTGTGGAACACCAGCGTTGATAGGCTTGAAATCACAGCATGCACCGTCTACTACGGCCTTGATGCTCCGATCAGCAAGGAAACTGGTGATCCATTTGCACAATTTGGACTGGACACTGTAAATTTTAGTTCTACAGCGTCGGATTCTACAGCCTTTTTGCCCATGTAGGCGCTCCATACAGAGCTACCGGCCGTATAACTCCCGCATAGAGGCGACGTACTCCCTCCGTCGGCCCCCCTAGATTGGGCAGCAGTCTATACATAACTCCCGCCACCCTTTCGATCTGGGGGACTAGGCGCTCGAAATGTTCTTCGAAACCCCAGTGACTGTCAAGATGGAGGGCTAGGTACTTCATGTACCTCCCCACTCTGAATTCGGACCCACCCACGCGGACGCACGAGTCGGGTGGTTCCCTGCCCCGTGGTAATCTATTAAACCATAGGGCCTCAGTCTTGTTAGGCGCTATTTCTAAACCCAACTCGTGGATTTTGGCGACGACGACTTCCACCCCAAGTTAGGCGAGCTCCTTGGCCCTCTCGAAAGTTATCTTGCTGGTGACCACCAAGGTGTTGTCAGCATAGCACACGATATTTACGCCAGCAGGAAGGTCAACTCGCAGATCCGCATCGTACGCGAGGTTCCACAGTAGTAGACCCAGCACTGAGCCCTGTGGAAGCCCACGTTTGATCTCCCTCCGGAACTTTTTACCATCTTTCCCCATGTACAGAATGTACCTGTCACGCAAGTAGTCCCCAATAATACCTTGCAGGCAGGGGGGCACCCGATGATGTGTCAGTGTCCTCCTGATTGCGTCCCAGGGTAAAGAGCTAAAGGCGTTGACGATATCAAGACTTATTGCCAACGCCACCCTATGATACTGTTTGTTCCGACAGGTAGCGAACGCGCATAATCGCATCTACATTGGAACGCTCCCGTCGGAACCCAAACTTGCTGTCAGCCAAATCGGGACCGACGCGCGACAAATGCCCGCTGAGCCGAGTGGCAACTATTCTCTCGAACAACTATCCCCCTGCCACGCCGTTACCTTGGTAGCCACCGTAGACAGGAATAGCCAGTCTGCCGGGGCTGGGGGCCGGCTTTTAGTAACTTTCGTCATGGTGGGTATATGGCCATAGTTCCCATGCTTGGCGAGCGGGTTTGCAACCGCAGTTTTTTTATTGTTGTTTTGCTGTTATCAAAAAGATGCTGCTGCTCATCTTCTGCCTCAGTTTACCTCTGTCATCAGGGTATTCTTACCCGCCACTATACGAGGTAATAGAAAAACATTAAGTGTAGTTAACATTGATTTCAATAATATATAAGTCAATGGTAGTCAAATAAATAATTAAACATACATAATTTTTTTATAACATATGGGTGACAAACGAGCATACAGTCAACCTGATGGATGAGTGGACATTTACATTTTTCATAGAAGAATCAAAACGCAGATGCGTTGTCACCCCTGAGGACGTAGATGGAATGCCTCCTTTACATTAAAAAGGGTCTACAGTTCTCTACACTCACCAACGATCACGAATCGCGGCGGCAGTAAGCTGCTATTTTGCGCTAGTATTCTGTGAGAGCGTGGAGCCATGTTGAGCCGACCCATCCATACCACAAACATAACATAGCTGCAACGTAGCTCCGCCACGTTTAAATAAATAAAAACCCAACCACATGGAAGCTTTCGGCAGGCCAGACCAAACGGCCGAGTGTTAGAGGAAAAGGGAAAGTAACCGGAAGATATGGGCGGTATCAATAAGCACCCCCTTTTGAATTTGAGCCCGGAGCGGTCCGTCACGGCGTCCCAGTCATCTCAAATGACTCGAGAGGATGACAGGGATTAGCCCGTTTGCTGAAAAGATTACAGGAATAATTTCGGCCCGCAGACTACCCCACATGTCGGTCACCTCAACTGTCGGTATTATAATTGCTTTATTATTTTTGTTCCTAATCTGCAGGTCTAGCATCTGCAGCCCTCGTGCCAGCCAATACGTTAAATGAATTTTATGCATAAAATATAGTCCACTAAACTTTTGTACACCTAAAGCTTACCTATATCACCATAGTAATTAACCAAACGCATTGCATTGCTCAACCAAAGAAATTACAGACTTTTTAAAGTCGAGTTACTAGTTTGACTAGCTTGTACTTGTCTCCAGTGTTTGTAAAATGTACGTAACTATTTATCTATATTACATCTAGGTGCTTTCTTTATACACAACTTTAAATCCATCGGTACCTTTTTTCGAGAAAGTATTTTTAATTTTATATTTATCAACATTATTATGGAAACATTTTACAATGCAAAAGAGTGCTTTAATACTGACTAGGCTATGATCTCAACGAAATTGATCAAAAAAGTTTCAAAAATATTTTTGTGAAATATATTTCATCTTGCGTATAACTAGTTTTGTAACGTAAATAAAGATATCCCACCTTACATTCCAAGTGTTATGCTTTTATCAAACTCGTTTATAATAATTTCCGAGAATAAAAAATGTTTGAAATTAGTTACTGGAATATAAGACAAGGACTTGAGTTGCGCTCCTGATAAAATAAAAGGGTGAAGACGCGGACTGACTTAATAAAAGGTTATCCAATTTTTAGAAGAAAATATCACCTTTTATTGATAAAATCATATTTATTAAAAATATTTTGTTAGAGGACCAGGAAACAGTCCCTTTTAAATAAAAATTCTATAAAGGATTCACAAATCTAAAAATTTTATGGATATACCTAATAACTAAAGTGAAATAACGAGTAGATACCAAACAAGGATACGTCTGTTTCTTGTCTCTTATATAAAATACAGATTTCAAATAAAATAATTAGTTCTAAATAAACAAAATTATCAAGGAAAAATCGTATCTTATCTTTTATCTTGTTACATATAAGATGACAAAATAAATTTGTTTGGATGATAGCCAAAACAATCGGAAAATAAACAGAATAAACCTAAATTAAGCACAATACGTAAACGGCATTTGTCGCGCTGCAAATAAATGAAAATGAAAAATGCATCACTAGAAAATACAGAATAATTAAAATAGATATCTGGTTTTGAGTGTTTTGGTTCTCTAATGAAGGGAATAAGTAATATGTGTGTATGTACGCAAATACAATATTATTATGCTTTTCACATGATGTTTCATTAATGATCAACTAACTTTTAAACTTAGTATAATACTGATTATTGTTCAGTGTTATTTAGGGCAGTACTTATATATAAAGAAAAATAAATAATGTCTCCCAGATCTTATTTATTTATCGGAAATCCGGCACGACCGGAGAGCGATCAAGCGCAAGACCAACGGCTTAACGTGCTTTCGGAGGCACGGGGTGAAACATCGCCAACTTCCTGATGACTACCAGACTAACGAGACAGTCAAATATAAAGATAAATATGTTTTGAGTCTGAAACTATTTCGGTTTCTCTATTCAATTAAGAATTTACTTAATGCCAATTCATTTGTACGAAGTAACAATTACATAGAACAGAAGGTCTCATTTTGATGGAGATTAAAGCTAAACATATAATTTTTTTTTTGTGAAAGTTGTGGTTAAAATGCAAACAAATTGTATTCTATAATTTACTATATACTAAACCCCATTGCCATCCATACGAACTAAAATATGTATTATTATGGATATATTCCATATTTATTCCAAACTATATTGCACATTATTTTCCGGATCCAAAGGAAACAGATATTTTTCACAGTTGTCTCTCAAGATAGATATATAGATAGATAATCATAGGGCAAAAAGTCAGATAGATTAATTTGGTCGCCACATAGGGAAAAATGAAAAATCCCTACAGATTTAAAATGGGAATGGTCAAAATTCTCTAAACTGACTGACAAATGTAATAAAATACAAAAACAACACCATTACAGATTTCATATTACGTACGCAAGTTGAGTAAAGCTATAAAAACACGAAGCCAGTTCAAGAGTACTACAGCTGTATATGCGTACATGATCCTAATTAACGGAGAATGTAATCAAAATGCCGCCCTTGCGATAAGAATATATCGCAAGAGATTTGGCCATTCAAGACAATGCTCTACGCATCCTCGCACTGTTGTAGGAGCTCTTCAGTGCATCCGCGAAACCCGGCCATTGGATCCTAGGTCTCAACGCCCTGATCGACCACCTATACGACAAAACACAATCCAGTTAACTGAAAATGTGATACAAAATTTCGAAGCCCAAAACTAGCCTCCGCCAGAGCTGTAGGCATTTTCAAGTCAATCACAGTACCATCCGTAGGATATTAAAGTGCGAAAAGTGACACCCATTCAAGTTTAGCAAAGTGCATACTCTACTATCGCAGATAAATGCATAAAAGCATAAATTAATAAGAGGGAATTATTGTCAGTGGTAACTGAGTTAATTTTAAGAGGATTGTGACTTTTTTCCCAAATTAATTGGACTGACTTCGATGATGTAAAAGTTGTAAGAATACAAACTGTTCGATGGATGTTTTACACAAAAACTACTGTATTACTTACCAAGAAATGTGGAAATGAGGTATCATACTATACTTTATTTGGAACATGCATAATCTAAGTCGACGACAACTGCAAAGCTAAAATTAAAGAATGTGGTCTTAAAATGCATCATGAAAATATAGAGGAATATACCGTTGCCGTTAACTCCCTTACCAATAATAAATCTTCCAGAAATATGACAAATGATAATGACGACATCTTCGAAACCAGCAGCAGTAAACTTGAATGATGTCGACCTAACCAATCTACAGCAGCTGAACCACATGTTAACCAGTGAAAGTGAGCATTAATTTTTGGTTCAATATACGCAGAATGAACTTAGAGTATCTTAAAGTCTTGCAGTGGTATGCTTGGATTTTGATTTAATTCTGTTAATTATAGGATCCCAAGCAGATGACAGCACCCATCCATCTAATCTATTGAAATAATTAGGATGTTTTTAAATTTCAATAGCCTCGCGTATCATCCTTGGCAGGAATCGGTGTTCTTTTGCGAGGATTTGTGGTTCATCAAATCTGATGTAATGGCGGGGACAATCTTGAACATGTTCATAGACTGCAGACTTCCCAGGTCGTCGGTGCTTCACGTCAGGTATAATATGTTCTTTCACGCGGGTTTTAATGGATCTTTTTGTTTATCCTATGTAAGAGTGACCACATTTGCAATCAATCTTTTACACTCCTGCATCTTGTAGAGGGATATTACATTTGACGAATGGTAAAAATTGACTTATCTTCTTCGGCGGCTTGAAGTATGTTTTAATAGAAACTCGCTTCAAAATGTAGCCAACCTTGTCTATGACTCCTCTGACATAGGGTAGTGCAGCAGGCACACGCTCGATTGTTGTCGGCTTCACTCTCACTGTGACGTAGGCGCGGGACCCGAAGATTGTTGTCTTGCAATACTTGCTTGACGTGCTGAAGCTCGGCGGCTAGATGTTTTCTGTTACAGATCCCTCGTGCTATCTGAAACAAAGATTTTACCAGAGTAGCTAACTATGATGGATGATGACCATGGGTTGCTGTAAAGCACCCGAAACTTTGGAAATTAAAATAGTAAATTAAACGCGGTAAAATCCGTAAAAATAGTTTTATTAAAAAAAAAAGAAAAGTACAAAATAATTACCTTAATAGTAACCTAGATTATAAACTAACTTAACCTATTTGAGGCCCACCAAACAAAACATCTGGTCTGGCCTTTCTTTTGCCTATTTGTGCACCATTCCAGCACCCCCAGAGAGGGCTGTCCTGATTAAAGCCAAAGTATTGAGGAGGGTGTTGGTGCTACTCACCAGCCTGCATATTATAGGCGTGGAACGTTGCGGATGATCGCGTAGAATTCATCGACACGAGCTTCCGTAAACATTGCTGGCACACAGTATAATGAAGGCTTTCTCAGCACGTAATACAGAGGGTACTATTGGTCTGCTACCTATAGTTCGTCCAAAGACAGTAGCTTGCTTTGCAGTAAGCTCGAAACAAAATTAACTTTACTTGTTTCGTACAACGTGCTAATCTATGAACAAGCATGTTGCCTCGAGCTAACATAGCCCGAAGTTTACGTTCAGTATGGTTGTCGTCATTCGGGCGTTCCGTTACTAAATGGTCGAGGTACTTGAACGCAGCTATTTATTTCAGGGGAGTTCCAGTTAGCTGTATACAAAAAAAGCTTTGAAAATGAATGCAATTTTTATCTGTATATGAAAACGAGAAATTCACTATTTCTGATGTTGTAAACGAGTTCATTCACCTTCGCACGTTGCTCACATATTTTCAGCAACATTCGTAGGTCGCTAACAGAGCGGCTCAACAGAAGCAAGTCGTCCGTATAACTAAAATTATTCATATATATTACAGTTTTAAAAAGTAACAAAATTTTATATAAACGAATATAATATATTTAGGCATAGTTACATGTAAATTTTTATTGAACACGTGTTGCCTTTGTCTCTAAAATTACATTTTAGTTTTCACAAACTTCATATGATCGTTTTGAACACAATAGTTTGCGTGTTTACCAGCAATTAAAGTTAGAATTTGCTTTGATTGTAATTAATATCGGCATTTTGCATGAAAGTAGAACATTTACTTGTCTGTTCTTCGGAATGACATCGGTTTAAGTTTTGTGCTTGTAATTTGCGGTCTTTAATGTTTAAGAAAAAAGTAAACAATGTAAAATTTAGATAGCGTTTCAAATTAAAACTTTATACAACTTACTCAAAAAGTTATTTTATTTATTTTTATATTGTGTAATTTATCGACACTAAAGACAATCCATTTATTATTTAAAAAAAAAAAACGAAATTCATATTTTACGTCTCTTACTAAATGAGATCTTAATGAAAGCCTATTCATTATAAAAATATGTAAAACACACAACACAAACACAAATACTCACGTCTGTCACCCAGAGGGTTAGGCAGAAACTACGGACTTCCATTTGGCGTGATCCTGACACAGCTTGATTACTATCAAACCTGATGGTAAGTGGTGATGCAGAGGATGATGGTAATGATTTAGCGTAACAAAAGCCCATTATACGTGAATACGAAATTTAGTCAAACTAATTTGAGAGATGAGAGATTTATATACAACATTTATATATAACAGCTATTGAAATCCCATTGTTTGTCTTATAAATTCATTTGAATTGTGCTCAGTAAAGCTCCATTTCTGTATGACTTAAATATGTAAAAAGAAAATGAAGCCAAAAAAGAAAACCTTTTCTCATAAAGATCAATCCCTGAACGCGTATGAAGAAAACTATTTCACTATTGACATACGCTCTCCAGAGTAAAAGATGAGATTATTTCTTTATCGTGAGAGAATTTTCTTTAAAAGCATTTTATTATTTGAAATAACATTTCTTAGTGTGCATGTAGCCCGATATTTAGTGGTAAGCTAACGATTGCAACACCGATATTTAGTGGTAAGCTAACGATTGGATGGTATGGATTATTAATATTCAAAAGATGCCTTATACTGGCATAGTTTCAGAGAATTCAGTACACTTATTATTTCGTGGCGATCATAGAGACAACAAAGGAGTATGAAACATGTGTTGGTCAGCATCATCTTCTTAATAATAACTCATAATAATAAACGATTGCGGGTGCCAGCCTGAATGCCAAGAGTGGCAACTGTGAATAATATTCCTATAGTGTAATCTGTGGGAACAGCCTAGATTTAGCAGTGGACTTTTTGTAGGATGTAATGAATGAATGAGTGATTAAGTATTCATAGACAAACTATTATTTATAAAGGCTGAGGTCTATATTCAAAAGACAAGTTACATAATTTTGAAACGGTATGAGAGAATAGTCAGTATTTCCATTGTCCGTTTATTAAAATTACAAATTAAAGAAATGGCAAATGAATAGTATTAATTGCTTAATCTACGGTATCTCTAATATCTTTAATACTTTTTATATAGCCAAATTAATAGCAAAATTTTAATGGTTTGATAATTTCCCGATGGACCACCAACTTGTACAGTACGTTCATCCCCTAAACTACCACATGTTGCCGTGGTAGTTTAGGGGATGAACGCTCGCTGTAAATATCACAGTACGCTAGCAACCCGTGTTTAATCTCCGCAGGCACCAATGAAATTGCTAAATACAATTTCACATCGTGAGGGAACCTGCATGTTTTCGAAATAAAATAAAAGTTCGATGATATGTAAAGTCCACCGACACGCATTGGGGCAGTGCGGCGGACTTTTCCTAGCCCTGAAACCTTCTCAGAAATGAGTGGGACGTAGACGTAATTATATTTTTAAATATTTTTCACGGATCTCTTTATCGGTAATTACAATATATGATAATAAACGCTGATTTTTATACGTGTGAAACTTTAAGGATGCTTTCTTCGACGTTAAGTGAAAAAGAGATGAGAACTTAAATGTATTTACAAAATATTTTAGAGCTTATAAGTTTAATTGTAATAGTGATTCAATAGGAAGTAAATATACAAAATTTGACCTGCTCAAAGTTCAAAAACTTAATTAAATAAATTTTCTATAAAAGGGGTTATTATAATATTAAGGATTTTATGGATGATTATATGTGGAATGAGGTGATTGCTACCAGGCTAATTCTGATTTGTTTTCTGTTGATAATTGTGTAACATACATGTATACATTGTAAGCTTTTTTCTTTTTTTTAAAAGTCCCGCTGGGTTTCTTGCTGGTTTATTTATTTATTTATTTATTTACAATTTGCGTTACATGTGACTTAGAGACTAAACAAAACATGGAAGTTCGAACAATCACATGCACCTGGAAAGGCATAGCAATGAACAGGAGAGGGGCAGACACTTAAAAATTCTTTTCCTCCATGTATTCATTAATTGAATAATAACTTTTTTAATGAGTATAGCTTTTAAAAATGTAATGAATTTATTAATATTTGTTTCGGCTTTTATGTATTCCGGCAATTTATTATAAATTTTTATTGACATCGGGTAAGGACCTGTACTATGTAATTTTAATTTAGATTTTGGTTGCAAAAGTTTATTCTTATAGCGAGGTACGTTGTGTCGGGGCGCGTCTATGATTTTGATGTAAAAACTTGGGTGTCTTTTTACAAATTTACATATTTCTAATATATATAGGCACGGTAATGTTAGAATTTTGAGACTTTGAAAGTGAGGTTTGCAGCTTTCTCTTTGTTTGATATTTGCAAGTACGCGTATAAATTTTTTTTGTAAAATAAAAAGTTAGTGTGATTCTACACTGTTGCCCCACAGTATAACACCGTATTTTAGCCACGCTTGAGCATAGGCGTGATAGGCTGTCACTGCTGTTTTTAAATTTGTAGATTTTTTTAATTCTCTTAAAGCATATATAAATTGTGATAATTTTAACTTATTTTTTTGAATATGTGATTTAAAATTAACATTCGAATCTATATTTATACCCAGCAAAGAAAAATTTTGAACACATTCTAATTTTGTTTGATTATATGTATAATTTATATCTAGTTCATGTTTTTGTCGTGGTCTGAATTGTATTAATTAAGTTTTTTTGAAATTTACTTCTAAATTTTGATCGCTTAGCCATTGTTTTACTTTGTTTATAATTATGTCGATTCTTTCATTAAGTTTGGTTCTATTAATATAAGGAAACACAACGGAAAAATCTTCGGCAAACATTACTCAAAGCTCGTCAATGATTTTGGGGAGATCATTGAGGTAAATAAGGAAAAGGACACATCCGAGTCCCGCACCGGCTGGGCCCTCGACCTGACACAGGTTATGGTTTTTGAATCGTGATCTACATTTTCTATTTCGACGTACTGTGAACGATTGCTGAGAAAAGAAGCATCGGGCTACATGCACAATAAGAAATGTTATTTCAAATAATAAAATGCTTTTAAAGAAAATTCTCTCACGATAAAGAAACAATCTCATCTTTTACTCTGGAGAGCGTGATGTCAATATTGAAATAGTTTTCTTCATACGCGTTCAGGGATTGATCTTTATGAGAAAAGGTTTTCTTTTTTGGCTTCATTTTCTTTGAACATATTTAAGTCATACAGAAATGGAGCTTTACTGAGCACAATTCAAATGAATTTATAAGACAAACAATGGGATTTCAATATCTGTTATATATGAATGTTATATACAAATCTCTCATCTCTCAAATTAGTTTGACTAAATGTCGTATTCACGTATAATGGGCTTTTGTTACGCTAAATCATTACCATCATCCTCTGCATCACCACTTACCATCAGGTTGGATAGTAATCAAGCACTAGTTTTTGATAGTTAAAATAGTTGGAAAAGTAATTTTACGGGCTTTGTCGCGTTTAAATTTAACTTATTTTAATTCCTGACGTTTCAGGCATATTTAGAGGGGGCTGAGGAATATGTGTAGTATGCGCGTAAATTTAACAAATCATTATAAAAATAGTTATTTATCTTTATGATTTTTGAAAGGATTTGGCATGTAGTCTGCTGAACGAGCTTGCATTCACAATATGTATATATGCCTAGATTTCAATTTCTTGTTACGTAGGACAAGTATTGTAGCGAGTGTTAGATATTTCCTTATTTAAGGCTAACGCTGTTAATATGGTTTCCCCAGAGATCAATTGGACGTAATACAAAAACGTCCCAACCCACAAAGTCTTTAAAAAAATGAGTTCTTCTTCTTCTTTACTTTTTAGCTTCTCTTAAAAGAATTCTGCCAATATCAAGTCAGTCATGTCAAAATAAGTAGATGACAATATCAAGTCAGTCATCTACTTATTTTGACTTCTTCGCGAAGATGTCAAAATAAGTAGATCTGTATATTTTAACTCATTTTTGAATGACTTGTGGGTTGGAACGTTTTTGTATAACTAAGTCCAATTCCCTCTCCAAATCTTTTTTTTGCCGCACATTAAAGAGCAAAGTCAGAGCACATGGGCAGAATTGGCGAGAAACTAGTTCGCCTTCCTTCGGGAACCCGTGCATTCTGGTCTCTCGCCAAGGCTGTCCAAGGGAATTTCTGTAAGCCATCACTACCATCTCTGCACAGGGAGGACGACTCACTGGCCCAAGACGCAAAAGACAAAGCCGACCTTTTAGGCTCCCTTTTTGCGTCCAACTCGACTCTTGATGACGGGGGGAAAATACCGCCGACCATTCCGCGGTGTGAGTGCTCCATGCCGGATGTGCTATTCTCACAGCGCTCAGTTCGCAAAGCACTTCTCTCCCTGGACATCCAGAAGTCGAGTGGGCCTGACGGAATCCCCCCAATCGTGCTGAGGACGTGTGCTCCGGAGTTCGCACCGGTCCTAACGCGTCTTTTCCGGTACTCCTACTCCCAAAGCGTAGTCCCGAATTCATGGAAGACAGCTTTTGTCCACCCGATCCCTAAAAAAGGCGACCGCTCAGACCCGTCCAACTATAGGCCTATCGCGATCACCTCCTTGTTTTCCAAAATAATGGAATCCATTATTAACTGTCAGCTCATCCGGTACCTTGAGGATCACCAGCTGATTAGTGACCGCCAATACGGTTTTCGTCAGGGTCGATCAGCTGGTGATCTTCTGGTCTACCTGATCCATAGATGGGCGGAGGCAGTAGAGTCCAAGGGGGAGGCGTTGGCCGTTAGTCTGGACATTGCGAAGGCCTTCGATCGGGTTTGGCACAAAGCGCTTCTTTCGAAGCTCCCTTCCTATGGGCTTCCCGAGAAATTGTGCAATTGGATCACCAGCTTCCTTGCAGATCGGAGCATCAAGGTCGTTGTAGACGGTGCATGTTCTGACTACAAGCCTATTAACGCTGGTGTTCCACAAGGCTGTGTGCTATCACCAACGCTGTTTCTTCTGCATATCAATGATATGTTGCAAACTGGTAACATTCATTGCTATGCGGATGACAGCACTGGTGATGCTCTATACACCGGCCGGGCCAATATTTCTCGGGAAAACGTCGCTGAGTACCGGAACAAACTTGTGTCTGAAGTCGAGTTTTTGCTGGACAAAGTCTCGGATTAGGGGCGACTAAATCTAGTCCAGTTTAATCCTCAGAAGACACAAGTTTGCGCGTTTACCGCTAAAAAGAACCCCTTTGTCGTATCTCCTCAGTTTCAAGGCACTCCCCTTCTTGCCTCAGCCTGTATCGGTATCCTCGGAGTCGACATATCGAGTGACGTGCAGTTTCGTGGTCACTTGGAAGAGAAGGCCAAATTGGCCTCTAAAAGCTTGGCGTGCTCAGCAGAGCGGGACAGTATTTCATGTCGGCACACCGCCTGCAACTTTACAAGGCGCAGGTTCGGCCTCACATGGAATACTGTTCCCATCTCTGGGCAGGGGCTCCCCAGTACCAGCTCCTTCCACTTGACCGCATCCAGCGCAGAGCGGCTCGAATCGTCGACGCCCGAGCCCTTTCCGATCGGCTCGATTCATTGGCACTGCGAAGAGATGTTGCATCTCTTTGCATTTTCATTCGCATCTACCATGGGGAGTGCTCTGAGGAATTGTTCGGATTAATCCCAGCCGTCAAATTTCATGAACGCACATCGCGGCGAAACTCCCGATACCATCCACACCATCTGGATGATTGGCGGTCCACCACTGTGCGATTTAGAAGATGTTTTCTTCCTCGCACGACTTCCTTGTGGAATCGATTACCATCAGCGATTTTTCCGGACCGATACGACTTAGGGACCTTCAAGAAAACCTTTTTAAAAGGCCGGCAACGCATCTGCAGTTCCCCTGGTGTTGCGGTTGTTCATGGGCGGCGGTAGTCACTTACCATCAGGTGAGCCGCATGCTCGTTTGCCCCCTCTCCTATAAAAAAAAATATGATAATGCTCTGTATTTGTGTGCATACTAACAAAAAAACAGTGCATACGTACTAAAGATCCATTAAGTTTTAAAGGGTTTGTACTAGTCAGCTAACAAAAAAATAATACTTGGTGCCTTTTAACATTAACAAGATACAAAGGAAGGCTATTTAGTTAAATTCTTGCTTTCGGCATATAGTCTTGGAAACAACAATCACCAGTCTGTCTTCAGTAACACGAAGAAAAAACTTCATTCAACCTCGACATTAGATCATATAATAGCTTTATTTTAGACAGTAATCTAAAATAAAGCTATTATAAAAGAAAAACGTATTTTCAGCAAAAGTAAAGAACCCACGTATGGTACTTTATACGGTATCAGCTTCTCAAACTATGTCTAACAAAATCCGCTTCTACAAAAAGTACCGTTTGCTAATTTGATCTAATCATCTAGCTGCTTTGAATTTAGTTGTAATGACACTTGTAGGCTATGTCGCTATTCATAGTTTACATATATTTACATGAATACTTAAGAATAAAATCCTATTGTTTTTCCGATGACGAGATGCCGAGACGAATCTGTCGATTGACCTCTTGGTCGAAATCGGCATTATCTAGTCGGACAATATGTCTCATTAACGACTTCAAGTGTAGTGCTCTCAAATAATTCTATCAATGAATGAAGGAATGCCTATTTTGAAATATTTTATAAGGACAATAAATATGCATTCAATAAAAACAATATACTTCACCTAAATACGAGTATTCATCGTCAAACCCATTAGACGTCAAACATGGAGCTAAATAACTTACAAAATACACGCATATTATAATTATGTATACAGTTTAGACATTGTGAAAGACAGATGTCCCCAGTAAGGGGATGAAAATACTCTAAATTAATTTCAGATATTATTAATGCAAAAATTAGTACATACTAAAATTTTCATGAACTGATGTTTTCAGTTAGCGTAATTAAATTGTACAATGCTCTACGCAGAGTGCAATTTAATCGCTTCCATTGTGTCTTCCGGCACATATGGACCGGTTCAAACTGTTGCCACATTGCGTGGCTACTGCCAAATTTAGGTTGTTAAAATTGACACTCTCAATATTCTGTTGTTTATTACATTAGTAATACTGTACTGGTTACTGTTGATGGAAACTTGTGATAAAAAGTTATGTAATACCCTACAAGCATCTTCTATACTAACTACAAAATCCTCAATCAAAAATCAAAAGATCTGGCTAGGAAAAATATGTCGCGATGGCCCAATACGTATTAATCGACTTCATATCATCTTCTCAAGATATTTTTTCGTACATGCAGAATTCTTTAGGATCTTTACCGCCAATTACGCGGTATATCAGCACTTTAAATTGTATTTACAAATTAGTGTTGCCAGCGGAGATTAAACTCGGTTTGTTCGTGTACTATGAAATTTTAGACGAGCCCTTTATCCCCCAAGCTGTAAAGACAGTAAACTTGTACCACAAAAGCAAAACTTATACTCAAAATTCGCGAATGGTTTATTAGAACTCGGCTGGTCAAATAGCTCATCATCATCTTTATTACAGCATGATCTAAATGCTGAACATAGACCTCTTCCACAGATTGTGTTAAAGGGGGATTTGCCATGCAGGGCTGGAAACAGCAGTCATATATTATTTTGAGTAGTTATCAGGAAGGTGCTGTTGTCCAACTCCTGTTTCCGTTTCCCTCTCGTAGTTGAATCTCTTAAGCCGCCACTACACGGCGAACACAAATACATGCACAGAAAACATAACTAGATTTATCCATATATATAGGTATAAAACTAGACCTAATTAAATAAATAAAAAATCTAGTTATATTTTCGAGTATATTAACTGATATCTCAATAACGCACAATTAACCGTTTGACTACGCCTCTGTGGTTCCGCGGATTCATATTCCGAACAAAACAAGCGTATATGGGCAAATCATTGTTTCGGGTCGGGATACTTATCCATGTGCAATTTATGTATGTAAAATGCCTCCACAATACAAATAAAAATCATAGTGTAAGGGTAACTTAAAAATATTAATAACGAATATTCCTAGTTTATATTGCTCAATGTGTAACCACCATATTTGATTCCTCTTTACAGACAGCGCAATGAACTACTTTCCTACGGAACACCAATATTAATTAGGATCAAAGCGCAATCTATCTTTAATTACATGAAAGCACGAAAATAGAAGTATAAGTACGGAAAATAAAAAGAAATACAATCTTAATATTTCTTTAATAATTTGAAGTGACAAATAAACTTATAGTCCACCTGATGGGAAGTGGTTACTGGAGTCCATGCATTGTCATATCTGAGGAATAAGATGTAAAGCCTCACAGCTTGTAATTATACTGGCTCACTATAACCTTCAAACCGAAACACAGCAGTGCAAGCACAGTTATTTGACCGCAGAAATAGAAAAGAGACCTACCCAGAAAGACTCTTGGGTTCTGCCTAAGGAGTCCTGCCACCTAGTAAAAATATAACATTTTGATTAATAAAACTTTTTTGATTAATAATTAATAATTGTCAAAGAAGGCACGTATGACAATTCATAATGCTGTGTTAGTCCCTACTTTAATGTATGATAGTGAAAGTTGGGTGTGGCAGAAGAAGCATGAGAGTAGAATAAATGCTGTAGAAATACGGTCATTAAGGAGTATGCTAGAGCTGAATTTAAATGACAGGGTGAGAAATAGTGTGATAAGAGAAAAGTGTGGTTTGCAAGATGGCGTTGTGACCAGAATTAAAAAAGGAATGCTTCGGTGGTTTGGTCATGCAGACAGAATGAATGAGGAAAGAGTGACAAAGCAAATTTATGTTTCAGAAGTGAACGGCAGAGTCGGGAAGGGACGCCCTAGACGAAGATTTATCGACCAAATCGGCGATACATTGAAAATGGGCCAGATTAGGCGTACCCTTAAACGACGAGCGTGTATGCGTAGATATATGGATGTAAAGGAGGCGAGAGAGGTGTGTCAGGATCGCGCCAAATGGAAATAGTCGTAGTCTCTGCCTACCCCTCTGGGTGAGAGGCGTGAGTGTTTGTATTTTGTTTTTAATTTTAAATTATTATTACTATACCAACTTAGTAAGCTACTGGCCATTGATGTTACAATTATGTGCATTCCCACAACAACCACACTTACGATACTGGGGGGTGGCAAATTAGCAGTATAGTCCAAGGCAATGGCCCTTAGGTTGGACATTGCGAAGGCCTTCGATCGGGTCTGGCACAAAGCGCTTCTTTCAAAGCTCCCTTCCTATGGGCTCTTCGAGAAATTGTGCAAATGGGTCCTTGCTGATCGGAACATCAAGGTCGTAGTAGACCATGCATGGTCTGATTACAAGCCTATCAACGCTGGTGTTCCACAAGGCTGGGTTCTATCACCAACACTGTTCCTCCTGCATATCAATGATATATTGGAAACTGATAACATTCATTGCTATGCAGACGACAGCACTGGTGATGACTTACATACCGGCTGTGCAAATATTTGTCGGGAAAACGTCGCCGAGTACTGGGACAAACTTGTTTCTTGTGTCGAGTCTTTGCTAAACAAAGTCTCGAATTGGGGACGACTAAATCAAGTCTTTATACTACGAATCTCCAAACGGTATTCACTAAAGGTCATACAGGATTTCGCACCAACCTCGGCACACCCCGATAAGGAGGTGGAGGAAATGCATGAGAATATCTCTAGAGCCATGCATTCCTCCAAAACCCAATATACGGTGTTAATGGGAGACTTCAATGCAAAACTAGGCACAAGAAAGAACGGTCAGCTGAAAGTAGGGAAATTTGGAATAGGGCAACGGAACCCAGGGGGCCGGCAGCTGGCCAAATTCATGGAGAATGAGGGACTCTTTATGATGAAATCTTTCTTCCAGAAGTGGCCCCACAGGAAGTGGACTTGGTCGAGCCCCGACGGTTCGAAAAAATTAAAGATTTACTTCATTATGACGACCAGATCACAACTGTTCAGTGATGTCTCCGTGATCGCGAGGGTGAAAGCAGGTAGCGATCACCGAATGGTTAGATGCACATTGAACCTAAACGTTAAGTTGGAGAGGTCTCGTCTAATGAAGTCAACGCTCCGTCCCCCTCGTGCTATGTTCCAAAGTCATGAAACCTTTCAGCTCGAGTTACAAAACCGTTTTCAGTGCCTAGAAAACTGCAATGAAGTGGACGATATGAATGACAAGCTCGTGGAAACTGTCCATGCGGTCGGAGCTAAGTTCTGCAAGACCTGCCGCAGAAGAACACAAAAACTCTCCGATCACACTCTTAATCTCATGGCTGTTAAACGGTAGATGAAGCTACATTCTTCAACAGATTTTACAGCATACAGGCAAGTGAACAGACAGATCTCCAAATGCATACGGCGGGACTTACGCAACTTCAATACAGCTTGTATTGAAGAAGCGATCAAGCGGAACCAAGGCTCCAAAGTCTTTGCCAGAGATCTGTCTGCCAGAAAGAGTCAACTGTCAAAGCTGAGGACCGAGTGTGGTAGCATCGTTTCCGGGGCACCTGAGATATTAAGTGAGATTGAGAGGTTCTATGGGCAGCTGTACACGTCATCGTTGGAGCCACATGCAAGTGTAAGTAACGATCCAAGAGCGAGTCTTATCCGATACTATTCCGAAGATATCCCGGACGTCAGTCTGAGCGAGATTAGAATGGCTCTACAGCATCTTAAAAACGGCAAGGCCTCAGGCGACGATGGAATTACAGCGAAGCTTCTGAAAGTGGGTGGAAAACCGGTACTTGAAGTCCTTCAGAAGCTCTTTAATTCCGTCCTCCATGGTGGCATTGCACCGGAGGCGTTTAGCAGAAGTCCAGTGGTCTTGTTCTTCAAGAAAGGTGACAACGCTCTCTTGAAGAACTGTACAACCAGTGCGTGTTGCCAGTGATGACATACGGAACTGAGACGTAGTCCTTCACTGCTAGCCAGATGAGGAAGCTCAAGGTCGCTCAGCGAGCTATGGAGAGGGCTATGCTCGGAGTTTTTCTGCGTTATAAACTGAGAAATGAGGATATCCGCCGTAGAACCAGAGTGACCGACTTAGCCCAACGGATTAGAAAGCTGAAGTGGCAGTGGGCCGACCATATAGCTCGAAGAACCGACAACCGATGGGGAAGAAAGTTACTTGAGTGGCTGCCTCGTACCGGTAGGCGAAGTGTAGGTTGAACCCCCACGGGATGGAGTGACGACCTGGTAAGACATGCAGGAAGTCGATGGATGCAGGTGGCTCAGGGCCGTGCTTTGTGGCATTCCTTGGGGGAGGCCTATGTTCAGCAGTGGACTTATGAAAGGCTGTAATGATGATGATGATGAAATCTAGTCCAGTTCAATCCCCAGAAGACACAAGTTTGCGCGTTTACCGCTAAAAAGAACTCCTTTGTCATATCTCCTCAGTTTCAAGGCACTCCCCTTGCTACCTTAGCTAGCATCGGAATCCTCGGCGTCGACATATCTAATATCGTTTCGTGGTCACAGAGCGAGACAGAATTTCATGCCGGCACATCGCTTGCAACTTTACAAAGTGCAAGTTCGGCCTCACATGGAATACTGTTCTCATCTCTGGGCAGGGCACCCCAGTGCCAGGTCTTTCCACTTGACCGCATCCAGCGCAGTGCGGTTCGAATCATCGACGACCAAGTACTTTTTGATCGGCTTGATTCATTGTGCGTAGGGATGTGGCATTCCTTTGCATTTTCTATCGAATCTACTACGGGGAGTGCTATGAGGAATTGTTCGGATTAATTCCAGCCCCAAATTTCACGTATGCACATCGCGTTAAAATTCACGGTACCATTTCTTTTTATGTTAAAAAAACGTTAACCCCACACTAGGATTTTCTCCTGTGTCGTGGAGGTAGTTTACAAACATAAATTGCACAAGGACAAATATCCAGACCCGGAACAATTATTTGTAGGCCATACAAATACTTGTTCCGTGCGGGATTCGAACCCGCGGCCCCCAGCGCAACAACTGATTGCTAAGCCACTGCGCCACGGAGCCGTCGCCATTCACCATTCTCATCATCTGGATGCTTGGCGGTCCACCACTGTGCGTTTTACTAGGAGTTTTCTTTCTCGTACAATTTCTGTGGAATTGTTTATCACCGGAAATTTCTCCGGACCGATACGACTTAGGGACCTTCAAGAAAAGAGCTTGCTCATTTATAGAAGGCCTGCACCTGCACCTGCAACTGCGGCTCACCTCAGTTCCCCTAGTGTAGCGGTTGTTCATGGGCGGCGGTAATCACGTACCATTAGTTGAGCCGCATGCTCGTTTGCCCCCTCTTCTATAAAAAATGAATCAGTGCATAGTCGATGCCCTTGAACTGATATTATCAGTTAAAGATATTTTGGTTTTGACAACGAGTGTCAAATTATTTATGTATTTAATAAATAACAAGTGTAACTAACATAGCCTAATGGATCAGTAAAATGAAATCACAATGGGCCGAACATGTAGCTCGTCGAACCGACAACTGATTAGAGGTTCACATACGGCAGACTTGCACCGGTAATCGAAGTGTGGAACGACCCTCCCCTAGGTGGAGTGATGACCTAGTAAGTGATGCAGGAAATAGTCAAAAAATTATATAGAAAAAGTCTTATGGCTTACAATTGCGGTATGCCATGTCATTTACAGCTCGCGTAAAATGCTCAGAATGGCGACAGGCAGCAGCTTCAAAGGTGCAAACTTATTGTCATGTAATTGTCAATAAGCCTTATAAGTGTGACGATTAAGGCAAATCCTATTTACAAATAAAAAAGAAAAAATTTAATTTTTTCTTGATAGTGAACCAGTAAAAGAGGGATTGGTCCCTTTATAGTGCGTAAGGACAAACATCGACCTAAGTTGCGCATTTTACTGCGTGTAAACGCCATACAGAATACGATTAAATCCAGTCACAGTGAATGTATGTCACACGGCTTAGGCAACACATCGAGTAATAGGCATACTAGCCATAAAAGGTCACCACCTGCCAGACTGCCGTTCCTGCAGACATTATAGAATAGAATAGAATAGAATAGAATATTTTTTATTCAATATACATTACATGTGTAATTCTTATTGAAAGTCATTTTTTACTTTACCACTGGTTCGAAAAAAACCCTCTGTCCTGGGAAGAACCAGCAAGAAACCCAGCGGGACTTTTTTTTTAAATAAAATTTACAATATAAATGATTACGAACTATTTACAAAATTTATTTTAGAAACTGCTTGGAAGCGATCACCTCATTCCCAGGGGTTATTATCAACCATGTATTCATTTATACTATAATAACCCTTTTTATACAGTTTTAGCTTAATAAAACATTTAAACTTGGTAATAGAGAGAACCTGTACACTTTCCGGGACCTTGTTGTAATAGCGTATACATTGCCCCAAGAATGAATTACTGACTCTGTGGAGTCGAGAAACTGGTATCACTAGCTTGTGTTTGTTCCTAGTGTTTACAGAATGTATATCACTTCTTTTACTAAAACTATCTTTGTTTTTGTGAACATACATTAAATTTTCGTAAATATACTGAGAGGCCAAAGTTAATATATTAATTTCTTTAAATTTATCTCTAAGAGACTCTCTCGGTTTTAGATTGTAAATAGCTCTAATGGCCCTCTTCTGTAAAACAAAAATAGTTTCTGAATCAGCCGCATTTCCCCATAGCAAAATCCCATAAGACTATTATGCTATGAAAATAACTAAAATAAACTAATCTAGCTGTCTCGACACTAGTGAGACCTCTAATCTTTTTTACAGCATAGGCTGCAGAACTTAGTCTGCTTGCTAATTTGGATATATGGGGGCCCCACTGGAGCTTTGCGTCAAGAGTGATGCCAAGAAAAACAGTGGATACAACAGGGCTCAATTCCTCCCCATTTAAAAACACATTGGTATTCAGATTTTGAACATTCGTTGTTGTAAATTTAACACAATTAGTTTTATTTCCGTTCAAATGCATATTATTAACGTTAAACCAATGCACTAATTTTGATATAGCATTATTCACTTCGTCACATTTAAATGATTGACGTTTAAGTTTAAAAATCAAGGAAGTATCATCAGCAAATAATACTATATCATGACTATCCCCTACAAGGTGAGGTAAGTCATTAATATACACCAGAAACAGGAATGGGCCGAGAATCGAGCCCTGAGGTACACCCATTAGTACAGGTGATTTACTTATTACTACTTTTTATTATTTATATTTACTACTTTTACCATTGATAATAACCTTCTGTTTTCTATTACTTAAATATGAAATAATAAGTTTAAGCGCTGTGTTCTTGACACCATAGTACTGTAGCTTCCTGATTAATGTCTCATGGTGAACACAGTCGAAGGCCTTGGAAAGGTCACAAAATATACCCAAAGCATCCTCTGAATTCTCCCATGCACAAAAAATATGTTTAATAAGCTCAACTCCAGCGTCAGTTGTCGAGCGACCCCTTGTAAAACCGAATTGATTATTATGTAGCAATTTATTAATATTAAAGAAACTTAACATCTGATCTAAAATAATTTTTTCAAAAATTTTACTTAATGTTGGTAGTACAGAAATTGGTCTAAAATTGGCGGGGTCTAATGTACTACCAGATTTAAATATAGGTATGACTTTACTATGTTTCATTAAATCAGGAAACACACCAGATTCGACGCTTATATTAAATATAGTGGCTAGATAAGGTGCTAATGTATCTATTATAGAGTAATATATAAGTGATATATATGTAAGTGTAAGGCATCACCATCAATTGCACGATCAGCACGGCTACTAGCCGCAGAGCGTGTCATGAGTTTACTGCTCACCTCAAGGAAATGGGTACCTACGTCGAGCAGATTTCGGTCGCAGATTTGAGTCTCCTCCATACAGCTTCCACCCGCATGTGGTCACACATATGTATGTCTCACCAACCAATACAATGGCAGATATATCCCAAAGACAGTTATAAGGTAATGATAATAATTCGCCATCAGAAAGGTTTTGTGTCACTGACGTTGATTATATGCATTTTTCGATCATGTTTGTTTCATTCACCAACAAATTGCCTTCAATGATTCGAAGGTGGCAGTTTCGAGAGATAATTTATTATGTTTTATATAAAACACCATGGAAGTCAGACAGTCTGCAGTGCCGTAATGAACGGAACTGAGTTAAGCAAAGCTAATTAAGCTGTGAGAAAAACCAAGACGCAGAGAGTGTCATTGAGAATAGCCATCCGCCAAACAACCATCACAAATATGCAATGAGGCAGAACACAACAAGCATCAATACGACTATCGTCGGCTTACACCATCCCAAAGTCCCTCATACAATCCCAACGGACATCACCTCCCGCATACCTCCATCGACCAGACCCACAAGATGCGTCGAATCAAGCGCAGCACACCCGCAGATCCATCACAAGACGCAATACCGCAATTAGCATTAAGCATCAATGCAACAATCATACGGATGGCGCCCCCTCACAACACATCCACATGATCCCTATTGACTTTGGTTACAAAATTGGTACTGTTGTTATGTAAAAATAGCACCAACATATCATAGTTGCATGCTACTAGGACGCCTGTGTCCAAAGATCCAAGTCTATGATACTAGCTATTGCACTAAGACATGGAGTTGAGTATGCTTGTTTCACTTAAAAGTACTACCAAACACACACCCTAATCCGAATCAGAAAGATAGCCGACGTCTCATAACACTATGCGCTAAGACGCCGCCCACAATCGGTAGGGGTATGCGATGTTCACGGGCAAGTCGTATTGCTACAATAAATCCGCTTATTACCTGCAATAAGGTGATATGCCTAGGACATGTTGGTTGGAGAGTCCAGTTTACCTCGGTCTCGGTCACTGTGAAGCAGTCTACAAGCCTTTATAATAATGCTTTTCAAGTCCCATTTCTATCAATATAATGCTTTTACATATTTGAGACTTCCAAATATTTGCTTTATTTCATAGTTATGGCCTATATACGTGCTACTGCTGGGCACAGGCCTCCCCTCATTTCTGAGAGGGTTTTAGGGCAATGAAATGTCTGCCACGCTGCCCCAATGCGTGTTGGCGAATTTGACATGTCTTCGAATTTTTTTTCTTATTTCGCAGACATGCAGGTTTTCTCATGATGTTTTCCTTCACCGCGGAGCACTTGGTAAATCAGCACTTACAATTGCAATTAACAATTTCATTGGTATCGGCGGGTATGGAACCCGGGTTGCTCGCGTACTGTGAAATTTACAAAGTGTGCTAACGAGATTGACTTTGTAGAACGTTTTGATAATTAGAACAAGTTTCTCAAGCAATAAACGTTCTATATCGAATTTGCGGTAACCATACAAAATACCTGGTAAGACATGCAGGAAGCCGATGAATGCATCTGGCTCAGGACCGTGCTTTGTGGCATTCCTTGGGGGAAACCTATGTTCAGCAGTGGACTTCTAAAAGGCTGTAATGATGATGATGATTCAAAATAATTGTTCAAAATAGCGGCAAAAATTTGTATACCACTATGTTGGCCACCCTGTATTTCTGTATAATCCCATATAATCGACTTGTATTTCTATTAATTAATATATTTTGAACATTTAAGCAACATTTTAATAAAATTACAGCTTTTTAAAGACAATATCAAGCCTTTGCTATATTATAATATTTAATGTTCATGATGAATGTATTTTAACTTAATGCTTACTAATGCATTTAAATTGTTCAAAATATTAAATCTGCGATATTTTGAAATGACTTATATTGAATTTACCGTTTGTTTATGAAAGTATCACGTATCTTTATACGTCATTTATTGCATCACTAAAAATCATAAACCGTATCTTCCAATTACATATTAAAATAAGTTCATTCCATCAAAATTTAAGATTAATATTCGGGGGATGAGTCGCTCGCGTCCGTAGGCTTTGACCACCTAATCCTAGGCGCACCCTACACGTGTCCCCCGGGTGGTGCTAAACGAGCGATAAAGCCAATAGGATAGACTCGGTTCCTCGCCGTATGGTAGCGGCGTAAAATCTACCCTTAGTTCGCACCATGAGACAGGAAACAAAAGAAATGGCCCCGAGTTCCCGGCGCCCCTTTAATGGGGCAGGTGTGCGAAGAATCTTCGGGAGAAAAACCGGTGACGAGGTTCCCCACCCGCCACGTCCTGTCTTCCAGAGGGGCGAAAAGTGGATTGCGGAGGCCCGTCTGGCTACGCTGAATGTATGTGGAGCAATGAATGATAAGATGGATGAAGTATGCGAAATGATGAATGATAGAGGAATAGATGTGTTATGTGTAAACGAGACGAAACGAAAGGGAAGAGATGTCACTGCACATGGCATGTATACCGCTTACTGGTCTGGTGTAGACGAGACCGAGCGGGCATGCCAGGGAGTCGGTGTCATACTTTCAGAAAGAAAGGGTCAATGTGTGAAAGAGTATGAACGTGCAAGCCCAAGGCTGCTATGGATACAATTGAAAGTGGGCTTAAAGAAGTTGTTTGTACTAGGGGTATACGCCCCAGATATGTCTAACCCCACTTATATCCGAGAGCAGTTTTGGGACATGTTAAGTATGGTGTTGATGAAATGTAAGGAAAATGAAAATATTGTTATGTTAGGAGATTTTAATGGAAGGGTTGGGGTGAAGAGGTCTGTTTATGAAAGGATATTAGGAAGGTTTGGCGATGAAAGAATAAATGAGAATGAAATGTAGCGTCAGTAGCCTAATGGCAGGGCGCGGACCGCGAACTCGAAAGGTCGTGGGTTCGAATCCGCCATTCGACTACTGTCGTGAACCACTTCTAACACAAGCATTTTTAGCTTACCAGAGGTGGTTAAAGGGAATATTAGTAATGTTTAACAGCATTACTAGTATTCTATTTAAAAAAAATGGTGAAGACCTCCTCACCGTATGTGTGGAAAAGAACCTTTTTGTGGAGAACACTTTCTTTCGTCATAAGAGAATTCACATGTATACATGGGAAAGAGGGGATGATAGAAGCCTGATAGATTTCATGATTGTGGATGAGAGAATGAGGGGCGCAGTGGTATACAAGGGTTTACCCGGGGTCCAACGTAGGAACGGATCATTACTTGGTCTTATGCCGAATTAATGGTCTATTCAGGCATTGGTGGCATCGGACATCTGTGTGTACCATTGCGTTACAGCGTATAAGAATAGAGTGGTTACAAGATGAAGGTGTGAAAGAGAAGTATAAATGCAGACTGAGGGAAAATATAAGTGGGTTGAATGAATTATGTATGAGTGATTGAGACTTGAAGAATGTATGGAATAATATTAAGAAAGTATTGGTAGATGCAGCCACCGAAGTATGTGGTGTAAGTAAGAAAAAAATGAAAGGAAAAGTAATACGTTGTGGTGGGATGATGAGGTACGGATGGAAGTTGAAGCAAAGAACAGAGCATGGCTAGATTTACTAGCAACCAAAGCTGGTAATTCTGGCGGTATGAATGATGAGATTGACAGAAAAAAGGCAGATTTTAGACGTATAAACAAGAGAGTAAAAAAAGTTGTTGAAAGGAAGAAGCAAGAAAGGATAGATAAGAATGATAGAAGGATATCTGATAACTTCCAGGAAAATATTAAAATATTCTGAAAGTTCGTAAAAACTGCCAGGGGAAATTCAAAACAGCCTAGAATGAATGCTATACGAGACGAGAATGGCTGCATGCTGAATGATGAAGTTTCGAATTTAAAGAGATGGAAGGAATACTTTGAAAGCATATTTAGGAGTGAAGAGTCGTCTGAAGTAAGTGAAATAGAAATTCCAGAAGAAGTGGAGAGAGGTAGGGAGATAAGTGTAGATTAAATAATGAAAGCAATGAAAAGCATGAAAGCAGGTAAGGCAGCCGGATATGATAGAATATCGGGTGTGGTTGCAGGGTTGCAGGCCTGCTGTGCACCTTGTTTAATTTATGTTGGGAACTGAAGCGGGTATCGGTGCAAAGCCGTTATAGTCCCAATATATATGGGAAAGGGCTCGCAGCTGGACTGTAAAAACTACAGTGGTATCAGTTTGCTTAGCATTGTGATTTTAATTTAAAGTTAATTGTAAGAGTTATGGAAGAAACTGATGGAAAAATTTGGGATATACTTATAAGCTGGATTTAGAAAGGGGATGGGGTGTACGGATCAAGTCTTTTCCATGCGCATGATCTTGGAAAAGTTTTTGGCCAAAAACCTCGGACTGGTTTGGCATTCATAAAGGTGTCAGACAGGGATGTGTGACTTCCCCGTGGCTGTTTAACCTATTTATGGACAGTTGTTTGCAAACTTTGAAAGTGGAAGAATGTGGGTTGAGAATGGGTGAGTTAACCGTAAAATGCCTTTTTTACGCCGATGATCAAGTCATATTTGCATTGTCGGCGGCCGAGTTGCAAATGATGGTTACTTTAATGAACTGGTCATTGAAAGAAAGGAGTATGAAAGTGGACGCAAGTAAGACGAAAGTGATGGTTTTTGAAAGAGAAGAAAGAAAAAATGTGAAATAAGAATAGAAGGGGATTTAATTGACCAAGTGGATGAGTTTGTATATTTGGGATGTTTATTTAGCAGGGATGGTAGAGAGATAAGGATATAGAACGACGAGTAAACGCAAAAAATAGAGTAAATGGGGCTCTACATGCTGAGGAGTCAGAATATGTCAAATAAGGCACGTATGGCAATTCATAATGCTGTGTTAGTCCCTACTTTAATGTGTGGTAGTGAAAGTTGGGTCTGGCAGAAGAAGCATGAGAGTAGAATAAATGCTGTAGAAATGAGGTCATTAAGGAGTATGCTAGGGCTGAATCTGAATGACAGGGTGAGAAATAGTGTGATAAGAGAAAAGTGTGGTTTGCAAGATGACGTTGTGACCAGGATTAAGAAAGGAATGCTTCGGTGGTTTGGTTATGTAGAAAGAATGAACGAGTAATGAGAGACAAAGCAAATTTATGTTACAGACGTGAACGGTAGGGTCGGAAAGGGACGCCTAGACGAAGGTTTATCGACCAAATCGGCAATACATTAAAAATGGTTCATATTAGAAGTACCCTTAACCGACGAGCCTGTATGCGTAGATATATGGGTGTAAAGGAGGCGAGAGGGGTGTGTCAGGATCGCGCCAAATGGAAGTCCGTAGTCTCTGCCTACCCCTCTGGGTGACAGGCGTGAGTGTTTGTGTTGTGTGTGGTGTGTAAAATTCTGAAGTATGTGTACGAATTGGCCAATGGTGGCGTTGAGTCACCAAGTGCATTTTAATCTTAGCTCAGAATTTTTAATTAAAAGATGTAAAATAATATCTCATCGTAGGAACCAAATACTCCCCTATGACGAGAGTAACAAAGAAACGGCCCCAGGTCCCTGGCGGCTCCGCTATTCCTGGCTACGTTGACTACCATGGTAACGGCGGGTGAGGGCGTGCTAATAATCTACGGTGGAGGTTCGGTTGCCACCTAACACGACTCGACCAGGCAGCATACAACGCACGTACCCTTAGGACTGACAAGAAGATCGTGGAGCTGGAAGAAGAGATAGACAAGTTACGCTGACATATTATAGGATGATCGGAATTCCGAAGAGAGAGGGAGGACACGGTAATCCTCGAATCCGGCAACTTGCTCTATCACCGGAAGGACGACCATCTGTCCCAAGGAGGTGTCGGATTTATCGTCCACAAGTCTCTCGTTAACAACGTTGTAAAGATTGGTAGTGTGTCGACGAGGGTTGCGTACTTTAAACTCAGAATCACCAAACGGTATTTGCTGAAGGTCATACAGGTTTACGCACCAACCTCGGCACACCCCGATAAGATTGTGGACGAAATTTATGAGGATATCTCTAGCGCCATGCATTCCTCGAAAACCCAATATACGGTGTTAATGGGAGACTTCAATGCAAAACTAGGCACAAGAGAGAACGGCGAGCTGAAAGTTGGGAAATTTGGAATAGGGCAACGGAACCCAAGGGGACAGCAGCTGGCCGACTTCATGGAAAAAGAGGGACTCTTTATGATGAACTCTTTCTTTCAAAAGCGGTCCCAGAGGAAGTGAACCTGGTTGAGCCCCGACGGTTCCACAAAAAATGAGATTGACTTCATTTTAACGACCAGACGTCAAGTGTTCAGTGATGTCTCCGTGATAGCGAGGGTGAAAACTGGTAGCGATCACCGAACAGTTAGAGGCACACTAAACCTAAACGTTAAGTTGGAGAGGTCTGATCTAATGAAGTCAACGCTCCGTCCCCCTCGTGCTGTATTCCAAAGTCCTGAAACCTTTCAGCTCGAGTTACAAAACCGTTTTCAGTGCCTAGAAAGAAGACTGCAATGATGTGGACGATATGAATGACAAGCTCGTGGAAAGTGTCCATGCGGTCGGAACTAAGTTCTGCAAGACCCGCCGCAGAAGAACACAAAAACTCTCCGATCACACTCTCAAACTCATGGCTGTTAAACGCGAGATGAAGATACATTCTTCAACAGATTTGACAGCATACAGGCAAGTGACACATCTTCACAGACACACAGATCAGACAGATCTTCAAATGCATGCGGCGGGACTTACGCAACTTCAATACAGCTTGTATTGAAGAAGCTATCGAGCGGAACCAAGGCTCCAAAGCCTTTGCCAGAGATTTGTCTGCCAGAAAGAGCCAACTGTTAAGGCTGAAGACCGAGTGTGGCAGCATCGTTTCCGGGGCACCTTAGATTTTGAGTGAGAGTGAGAGGTTCTATCGGCAGTTGTACACGTCATCGTTGGAGCCACACGCAAGTGTGAGTAACGATCCAAGAGCGAGTCTCATCCGACACTATTCCGAAGATATCCCGGACGTCAATCTGAGCGAGATTAGAATGGCTCTCCAGCACCTTAAAAACGGTAAGGCCCCAGGCGATGATGGAATTACAGCGGAGCTTCTGAAAGCGGGTGGAACACCGGTACTTGAAGTCATTCAGAAGCTCTTTGATTCCGTCCTCCATGGTGGCATTATACCGGAGGCGTGGAGCAAAAGTGTGGTATTCTTGTTCTTCTAGAAAGGTGACAACACTCTCTTTAAGAACTACAGACCGATTTCTCCTCTGAGCCGCATCTACATGATGTTTTCGAGAGTCATTACGAATCGTCTCGCGCGCAGTCTTGACGACTTCCAGCCTCCTGAACAAGCCGGTTTCCGAAAGGGCTTTAGCACCATAGACTACATACACACCCTTCGGCATATTGTACAGAAGTCCGAAGAGTACAATTTGCCACTATATCTGGCGTATGTGGAATATGAGAAAGCCTTTGATTCCGTCGAAATTTTGGCGGTGCTGCAGTCACTTCAGCGATGCCAAGTTGACTGTCAGTATATCAAAGTGCTGAAGTGTTTTTACAGTAGAGCTACGATGGCTATTGGAGTACAGAACCAGAGTACGAAACCTATCCAATTGCAGAGAGGTGTAAGACAGGGTGATGTTATATCCCCGAAACTCTTCACCGCCGCATTGGAAGACGTTTTTAAGCTTCTGGACTGGAAAGGATACGGTATTAACATCAATGGCGAGTACATCACCCACCTTCGATTTGCCGACGATATAGAATCGCTGTAGGACCTAAGCACCATGCTCAATGACATCAATAGTGTCTCCCAACGAATAGATCTTAGGATGAACATTTACAAAACAAAAATCATGTTTAATGTCTATGTCACACCTATGCCGGTAGTTATTGGGAGCACTAAGCTCGAAGTTGTTGACGAGTATGTTTACCTGGAACAAATAGTCTAACTATATAAGTCTTACTTCGACCGAGAGGTCAATCGATGGATTATACTCGGCTGGGCAGCGCTCGGGAAACTACGACACACCTTCTCGTCAGACATACCTCAAAACCTTAAAACGAAATTGTACAACCGCTTAGCGAGCTATGGAGAGGGCTATGCTCGGGGTTTCTCTTCGTGATAAACTTTGAAATGAAGATATCCGCAGTAGAACCAGAGTAACCGACATAGCACAACGGATTAGTAAGCTGAAGTGGCAGTGGGCCGGCCATATAGCTCGAAGAACCGAAAACCGATGGGGAAGAAAGATTTTTGAGTGGCAGCCTCGTACCGATAGGCAAAGTGTAGGGCGACCCCCCACGAGATGGAGTGACGACCTGGTAAGACATGCAGGAAGTCGATGGATGCTCAAGACCGTGCTTTGTGGCATTCCTTGGGGGGAGGCCTACGTTCAGCAGTGGACTTATGAAAGGCTGTAATGATAATGATGATGATGATGATGTAAAATAATGTTCAATAATGATAATATACTAATACCTTAAACACAGTAAACAAAAAAAAAAGAATATATATGAAAAACAGTACAACACGTAAACAGTGTCAACGAAAGATGATATTGTGCAAATTTAATACAAGAAGGCGCGCTGTGTTTTTCTTTCCAGTAGCTGCACCTTCATAATTGTTGCTGATCTTTATATTACTCATATTGATAATAGCTTCTATATCAACGTCAACCTTATCTTAATTACTAAGTCACTGAATTCTTCACCTGCCGTCGCCGAATCATTACTTAAATAAAATGTAAATGCGTATACAAAGTATTTTGCGATAAGATATTGTAAAATATTTTAAAAATATTGATGTTAAGAAAACTGCAGATCTGTGGGGAATTTTCTTTAAAGTTATTATGTCTATAATAGATATAATCACGCCTCAACTAGCTATTATTTTTAAGACCAGTATCGATTTTGGTGTGTTTCCTGATTTAATGAATCATAGTAAAGTAACAACTTTATTTAAATCTGGTAATACTTTAGGCTCCGCAAATTTTGGACCAATTTCTGTCAAGGCTTAGTAAAATTTTTGAAAAAATTATTCTTGATCAAATGTTCATTTTTTTAATGTAAATAATTTATTTCATAAGAATCAATTCGGTTTCACAAGGGGTCGCTCGACAACTGATGCTTTGGGTATATTTTGTGATCTATCAAAAACCTTCGCTTGTGTTCGCCATGAAACATTAATCAGGAAACTTCAACTGTAGGGTATAAGAAGTGACGCTCTTAGTATAATTATTTCATATTTAAATAACAGAACGCAAAATCATATCATTAAAGTATGAGCTCTTCTGGATCGATAGTAAAAATGGGTGTGCCTCAAGGCTCAATTCTCGGCCCCTTTCTGTTTCTTCTATATATAGTTGACTTGCATTACATAGTAGGAGATAACCATAATATATATTATTTTCTGATGAGACTTCCTTAATTTTCAAGTTAAAACGACAATTATTAAAATATGATGAAGTAAATAATGTAATTCTAATTTAATAAATTGGTTTAGTGTCAACAACTTGAATTAAAATGATACTAAAACGAATGTATGAAATTCGTGATCCCAAATAGCAAACATTTCAATTATGAACTGAACTCCTGGTTGGAGTGATACTTTTATATTGCATAAACATATATTACCTTAAAACTTTTATTGTAAAACCAAAAAGTTTTAATTTTCATTACTTTCCGAACGTTACTTAGTTAGGAAATTGTTATGGTGTTGTACTTTATTAATCTATATTGTTATTTGCTATATAATATCTTCAAAGCCGACGAAAACCACATTTTTAACACAAAAAAATCACATAAAAACTGTTCACTGCACACTGTTCAATTTTATTAAATATACTTCATACTTAATACTTATCTTAAATCGTTGTTTCTTAAAACAACGTGGAAAACATAGATAATTGTAAACGGTTATATTGTTAAGACGGTTTCATGTGACGAATGCATATAAAACGAAACACCTAAGAATACTCATATCATCACATGGGTGTCGTTAAAGGCGATAAAGGGAAACTGAAACAGGAGATCGGCAACAGCGTCTTCCTGATAACAACTCAAAATCATAAAAATAGTGGTTGCCAACCCGCCTGCTATGCGTGACAACTATGGCAAAATCTCTCATATGAAACAATCTATGGGGAGGCCTATATATTCAGCAATAGACTTTGATAATCTGTAATGGAACGAAACACCTACAACATTGCAAAAATAAATAAATAAAGCTTCAAGAAGGAGCGGACTTACAGTTTGGAGAGGTCAGAGACTGAGGCCTTTTATCGCATTCCATATATTACAAATATTAATAATTAAAAATTCAATATAAATTATTACGAGTAACAATAACTCAAAAACTATTGGTCACACCTTAATAAAATTTATATAGGACTACAAGAGAAGAACCAGCTTTTAAATAAAAAAAGAATCATCGAAATCAGTTCACCCAGAAAAAGGTAAGAGGTAACACAAAATAAAAACATACAGTCGAATTGAGTACCGTCTCCATTTTGAAGTCGGTAGAAAACAAATACATTACCAACAAAGATGCTATACGAACAAAGTCGCTGGCACAGCTAGTATGATAATAATAAAAATAGTATTTTCAACGAGAGGGCAAAACTGTTCTGTTTTCAAAGTTTATACAAAAATGTAAATTTAATATTTTTACCTAGTTGTTTGCGCTAAATGTTAATTTTTAAAACTGCATTACGAGCGCTCGCGTCCGATGGTAGTAGGGGTTGCTGCCGGGCCTCTCTTCCCCGCGCGCGTTCTCCCGCTCACGCCCGGTCACCTGATGTGGCGATTAACGGGACTGGTTTTGCGGAGGCGTCGAGCACCACGACAGTAGCTCGGCGTGTGGGCCATCGTATAGTATTATTTGCGACCGTTAGTAGGTTGCGCGCGACCGGTGTTTTGATTTGAAAATTTGGGTTAATTGTGCGCGTCGTTTCGAATTTACTATCGAAGATTTGGGTCTCGTTAAGACCGCCTCGAATACTGTCGTTTTGCTCGGTTGAACTGCGAGGTCGCGTGCAAAAGGAAGCTTCTAATTTGTGTCGTTTTTTTTGTTGTTAGTACGTTTACGTAACGACAAGGCGTTTTTTCTTGAATTTGAGTGATTAGAGTAACTTCGTTTGCAAGTAATTTACATCAATTTGTATAGTGATTGCATATTGAAGTGCATTTGCAATATTTAATTTGCTTGTGTGGCCTGTTAATATCGTACGAAAGAATTTTAGATTGTCGTGTGGAACACTAACCTTGCGACTCGAGAGGAGACCGCGTATGCTCGATTATAATTTGTTGCTAAGTGAAAATGGAACGTTGAACTTTGATCGACCGTTTATTAGTTGTGCCGTGTGTCACTTGTTTGATTACGATTAACGGGGATTTAGTTGAGTTTGAAGTTAATTTAATGTACAATAAAGTGGATAAACTGAAATAGTGAAATGATGGCAGAAGTTTTCAATTGGTGAACTACGACTGGAGGGAGCGCACATTTGGAGAACAGCAGCGCCTGTGGATCTTCTCTCCGAATACATCGGACCGTCAGGTTACATGTATATACACTTTCGCACACCACTTTACATACACCTCACTTATCACCTGACTTGGTTGCTTGTCGAGTGTTCCGCTGATGGGCCCCGTGATAGTCGATTTTTGTCGGGGCAACTAGGGGCATGTACAGTAGCTTTACTTTACGTAGATTAATTAATTTTTCAAATAATTTGTTAGTTTAAAATTTAATCAAAATTTCTGCAATACGTTGAGAACTTTCTTATTACTAATTGCTTAATTGAATATTTAATCACTTTAGGATTTTTCATTTAGCTTTTACGAAATCAATCAATATAATTCTAACTTCAAAAAAAATTAATAATTTATGTAATAAACTATAATAATAAATTACTAACGTGTTTTTATTGTATATTAAATATTAAACTTGTATGAAATCACGGGAACATGGACACTGTTAGTCCAGAAATAAAAGAATCTAGCGATACCTCGCATTTCGAAATCCGTTTAGTCGAGTTTACAGAATTAGCTATTCTAAGGCAGTCGGATAAATATAATTTAGTAATACCTTTTATTAGAGCCGGGTTCATTATGGGCTATGCGCTTGCTGTAAATTTTAGAGTTCGTTTTAGGAAATAAAATATTTCAGTGGCATGTTAAGTCCGGCAATACGCACTGAAGCAGAAGCAAGCAACACTAACTACAGTAAATTTAAATGCCCGATCCCGCAGGATCGAAGCTCACATTACCAGACGCCTCGAACCTTTGACACAGCGGTTACACGCCATCTATTGAAAGCCTTAAGATTTCAATTATTCGCCTTTTATGACACCAACGGAAAGAAACTGGGCGATGGATCATCTAACGCTTCCACCAAATGGCAATAATATCTTACAGTTAATTTAATTTATAAATGAACATAAATATGTAGTTAGCTTGATCGTTAAAGATTTTCTTTTTATGTACATCAAATTCATAATATTTTGGCACCAAAAGTGACACGCAAAGCATTAAAACACTTCATGTATACCACCGCATGAATAACTTACGTATAAAAGTCGCTCTTTTTACTATGTTTAGCACTGATGTGCACTAGCATACCACTTACTAACTTAACTCACTCTAGTTTTATTAGTAGTTCTTATCTTGGAACTTTATCTAATTGCTATATGTATAATAGCTTTTATAAAATAAATAAGGAAGCAATAAAATATTTAGTAAATAATTCATTTTAGAAAGAGGAGTTCTACAAGCAAGTATAATTATGGTGTGGCAATAGGCTCACCTGTATCTCCCATAGTGGCTGACATATTCATGGAGGACTTTGAGCAGAAAGCCCTTCTTACTGCTTCTATAAATTTAAGATTCTACAAGCGGTACGTAGACGACAGTTTCACAATTTTACCATCTGACAAAGTACCTAACTGCATTTTAGACCAACTTAACTCGTGTTATATTAACGTTGGATCTATATTAAGTAACTTTGTAATAAATATTAGAGACCGTAAAAGCACTGAAAGCAAAAAGCAGAAAATTAAACAATAGACGGCTAAGTTGGTATAAAAATAACATAGCCTAGTAAAGATAAATTGAATACCTACTCAATTCTTTACATTCCATTCGACATAATAGCCAGTTTATTCGTGATTTTTGTGTTAAATTTTTTCAATATAATACCATTTTAACTTAAAAGTCTTAAAGATTCGTCCATTTTAAAGATCTTGTAAGGACGTCTGCCGGTGACGCTGGTACTTTTTAATGAAATTACAAAATTATGTAATTTTATGCTTTCTGGTAGTGTTAATGCCAATTTCTTTCCCTACATATTATATGGAACATGACTAAATCCCTTCAGAAAGAAAAAAATTATAAAGGTATCCGTCCTAGTGTTTTTTGTTCGTGGCTTCCCTCACTTAATTTAGCAACATAATTAATACTGTTCAGCGCCAAAATTAACTAAATTAGATCACGTGTACAGCCACCTCGGTTTCTGTGTCTCTGTCTGATTTTTAGAGGATATTTTACTTTTTACAAAGACTATGGGACGTAAAAGATTAAAATTGGCATAAATAAAATAAAAATTCAAATATGGAACATCTTAATAAGTGGTACCAACTACCACTTTCTAATATCGGGCATCTCTTCTGATTTATCCATTGTCTTGGATTCAAAATTGCATTACCTACATTTTTTTTTCAAAAACCAATCTTACCAGCCTCGAACACAGACGCATAGTAGCCTTTCGGTATTCTACATGATGCATTTTGGAGATTGTGCTCAGATATATAATTTAATTCCTCCCTCTCCCTTCCACCATCGGACAACCAGACGTTCGGCCAGTCTCCACCCTTTTGTTGTTGACTTACCACGTATTCGAACCAAACGGTTCGCTACGTCGTTCACTATACGTACAGCAAAGGAGTGGAATAAGTTGCCAGCATCTGTCTTTCCATCCGATTACAGTATGTCTTCAAGGCAAGAGTGAATAGGCTTTTGTTAAGTCAGTGCGCTTCACCATCTTAGGCTACATCACCACTTACCACTCAAGTGGGATCGTAGATAAGCGCTGGCTTAATAGAATATTAAAAAAAAATTACATTTTACTCTTTATATTCAAAAGTTATTTTATTTTACCACAATTAAGTTTAGAATTTCATGGTCTTCTAAAAATTTACGGCATAATGCTTATTTGTGATACTTGATTCATATCATTGGCACCATTGAACATTTTTTGGCACCATAAAATAAATGCTAATATACTTTTATTTATATTCGAGTAGGCTCCAAAATTTCATAAAAGTTTTTAACATCTAATTATTTATATATATAAATATAAGTTATTTATACTATTATATTTTTAGTAACTGAAGGTAAAATATACTTTTTTGCATTTTATGAAAGATGGTAAAAAATCATTCGTTCTGCCGCTTATATAAAAAATTTAAATCTAAAGGAAGAAAAGTATTAACGCTCCTTTTTTGAAGTTCCGTAATCAGGCAAAAAGTAGCTTAAGAGTTGTCCCATATCCCTAACTACTTACATACAAAATTTAATAGACATTCGTCTAAGTAGTTTTTGCGTCTGGAGGACCTAAGCACTATGCTCAATGACCTCAATAATGCTTCCCAATCGATAGGTCTTAAGATGGACAAAACAAAGATAATGTTTAATAGAGAGGGCTATGCTTGAAGTTTCTCTGCGTGATAAACTCAGAAATGAGGATATCCGCAGTAGAACCAGAGTGACCGACATAACCCAACGGATTAGTAAGCTGAAGTGGCAATGGGCCGGCCATATAGCTCGAAGAACCGACAACCGATGGGGAAAAAAGGTTCTCGAGTGGCAGCCTCGTACCGGCAGGTGAAGTGTTGGGCGTTCCCCCACTAGATGGAGTGACGACCTGGTAAGATATGCAGGAAGTCGATGGATGCAGGTGGCTCAGGACCGTGCTTTGTGGCATTCCTTGGGGGAGGCCTATGGAATAGAATAGAATAGAATATTTTTTATTCAATATACATTACATGTGTAATTCTTATTGAAAGTCATTTTTTACTTTACCACTGGTTCGAAAAAAACCCTCTGTAAATTCACTGAAAAATTCTAATAGCTAAAAGACACTTATTTGGCTGCAGTACCCTTTATTTAGTCACTGACTTGTTTTTTTTTAGAAAATATTAGAATTACAGACACTACTTTTTCTACAGATTTTTTTACGTACACATTATCAAATATCCTTAATAAAGTACAGAGTAAATGATTTGAAGAGGTAAATATTTGAATTCACCCGAGGGTCCTTCAAAGACAGCAAATTATTGTCGTTTATCGCAAAAAAGTCGATAGAGAATTTAATGCAATGAAAAGATTCAATATTAAATCACCAGTACAACGGTTAAAATAGTACATATGGAGGTAAGTGCCTTGAGCTCCTTTAAAAAGAAACTTTTATGCAGTAGTATATGCGTAATGTGTTATTATCGTACGTCGTCGTCGTAACAGTTAGATATTTCTTTACCGGCTGCAATGCTGCGTGTGCCAGCTAGTTAAATATAAATATAAGCGTTTATTATCATATATTGCAGTTCTCTTCACCGATAATCACGATACTATAAAACCTAACACTTAGTTCCTTGCATGATGTGCCTGCAAATTTATGCCAGCCGTGAAAAAAACTATTTACACAATATAATTACAATTAATATTAATTAAGATTTAACGTTGTAGTAATTAATTGGTGGTCCGTCGGGAAAGTTTCAAACTATTAGAATTAAACAATTAATTTGATTATATAAGTAGTATGAAAGATAATAGAGACTTCGTAGACTGCAATTAATTCAATTAATTTATCATTTCTTGTCCCATTACTAGTAACGGACATTGGAAATAAAGATTATTTTCTGCATATCATTTCCAAATGATTTGACTTTGTGTTTTGAAGATAGACCACGCCTTTCAAATTATGCGTGTTTGTCTATGTATGCTTATTCATTAATTACAGTATAAACAAGTCCACTGGTGAAACTAGATTTTTTTCCATAGATTACCCTACAGGAGAGATATGATCCTTAGTTGTCACTCTTGGCAGGCGGGTTGGCAACCGCAGTCTTAAAGTATTATGAGTTATTATCAGGAAGATGGTGCTTGCCAATGCCATAACTTGTTCTATTCTTCTATGTCTTTTTTAAGATACGATTTACGACGAGCAACAAAATAATAAGTGGTACCTAGTAGATTATCTGAAGCCGCCTCTACACGGCATCCCATAAATTTTAAGAAATAACTTATTTATTTGTGTCCAAAGTGTTGGTTCCATCCTAATATGTGTAGCTGTCATTAATTTATCATTAAATATCGGGCTACATGCGTGATTAAAAATGTTATTTTGAATGCTAAAATGCTTTTAAAGAAATAGCAACTTCTTATACAACAAAGTTTTCTATAAAATTCATTCAAGATGAAAAAAAATAATTATCTTTTCTCTGGAGAGCGTGAAGCCAATAGTGAAATGGTTTTCTTTATACGCGTTCAGGGAATGATCTCTGTGGGAAAAGGTTTTCTTTTTTGGCTTTATTTTCTTTAAACATATTTTAGTCATACAGAAATGGAGCTTTACTGAATTAAATTGTTAGTCATAAGTATAACTCGAATGAATTTATTATATAAACACTTGAATGTCACATTAAATATAAACGCGTTGAAATCTCTCAAGTTAGTTAGAATAAATGGAGTATTCGCGTAAATATAAAGAAATTAAGTTAAGAAGTCAAAGCACTCATCATTATCAAGTTTGGGACATCAAGGAATGTGGATGTTTGTCCTTGTGCAATTTATGTTTGTGAACTGCATCCACGACACAGGAGAAAATCCTAGTGTGGGGGTAACGTTTTTTTTTTAAAGAAAAAAAAAAGGAAAAATTAAATAGTATTTTGCTAATCTAAACCTTTCCCATCTTTTTTTTTATTTTTTATTTATTTTTATAGGAGAGGGGGCAAACGAGCATGCGGTTTACCTGATGGTAAGTGACTACCGCCGCCCATGAACAACCGCAACACCAGGGGAACCAGGGGAATTGCAGATGCGTTGCCGGCCTTTTAGAAAGGAGTAAGCTCTTTTCTTGAAAGTCCCTAAGTCGTATCGGTCCGGAAAAATCACTGGTGGTACACTATTCCACAAAGAAGTTGTGCGAGGAGGAAAACTTCTTCTAAATCGCACAGTGGTGGACCGCCAATCATCCAGATGGTGTGGACGGTATAGGTAGTTCCGCCGCGATATGCGTTCGTGAAATTTGGCAGCTGGGATTAATCCGACCAATTCCTCAGAGCACTCCCCGTGGTAAATGCGAAAGAAAATGCAAAGAGATGCAACATCTCTTCGCAGCACCAATGAATCGAGTCGTGCAGCCATCTTTGCCTGCATCGCCAATTACCACCGTTTAGTACCTATATTATTGCTTTCTGCTTATAGTCTTTAAAATCACAATTGCCAGTCTGTATTCAGTAACACGAAGTAAAATTCATTTCAAACTTAACGTTACACGGCTGTGTAATCTAAGACAAAGCTATTTAAAAAAAACACGTATTTTCAGCAACTCACGTAGGTACATTATACGGGATCAGCTCATTTTGATCTAATTACCTAGCTGCCTTGAACTTAGTTGCAAAGCCACCTGTAGGCTATATCCCATTTTTGAGACTCGTAGGCTATATAACTCGTAGCTATACAGTCTCGAACACAGCTATTACATAGTTTACATGTATTTACATGTGTATTTAAGAGTTAAATTCTCCTGTTTTTCCATCCACATTTTGCCATCAACTAACACGTCCCACGGTTGCATGTCAGTCTTATGTTATTGGAGTGGTTCGGATGTATCTAAAACGTTTTGATTCATTGACTACGATTAGAATCAAATCTTCGGCTGCATCACTACTTATTTTGAAGTGAAATAGTACCCTAGCACTGGCTTGGAATAATAAAAAAAACGTTTCAACGTAATAGTAGAACATATATAAGACCTTATCACTTCTTAACTTTCGATTGGAAATTGATCAAATGTTGTTCTACAAATAAAGTAAGCCTACGTGTATGACGTTAATAATAAAAAAAAATCTTCTATGTATACAAATCAACCGACTGGATATTTAATTCTGCTGAACAATATTCTGCCATTTGATTTCACATTAGACGAGACGATGTAAGAAGTTTTAGTTAGATATAAATTTAGAAGGTTAAGATAAACTTGTATAAAAATATGAGCCTTTTATCATTATTTCATGTACTTATTATTAATTATTTATGTTAAATACTCCACTGATACTGCTTGTGGCAGGTGAAAGGAAAAGGGGAGATCTCCCGCTAGACAAGGTATTCTGCCCGAGGAACGACCAACGCTCCGGTATTGGTAGTTCTAAGCTATTGCTATGCTAAGAATCTCCGGTGGAGGTTCGGTTGCCACCTTAGACGACTCGACCTGGCAACGTACAACGCACGCACCCTGAGGACTGACGAGAAGATCGTGGAGCTGGAAGAAGAGATAGACAAGTTGCGCTGGCATATTATAGGATTATCCGAAGTCCGAAGAGAGGGGGAGGACACGGTAATCCTCGAATCCGGCAACTTGCTCTATCACCGGGAGGGCGACCATCTGTCCCAAGGAGGTGTCGGATTTATCGTCCACAAGTCTCTCGTTAACAACGTTGTAAAGATCGGGAGTGTGTCGACGAGGGTTGCGTACCTTATACTCAGAATCACCAAACGGTATTCGCTGAAGGTCATACAGGTTTACGCACCAACCTCGGCACACCCCGATGAGGAGGTGGAGGAAATGTATGAGGATATCTCTAGAGCCATGCATTCCTCCGAAACCCAATATACGGTGTTAATGGGAGACTTCAATGCAAAACTAGGCACAAGAGAGAACGGTGAGCTGAAAGTAGGGAAATTTGGAATAGGGCAACGGAGCCCAAGGGGCCAGCAGCTGGCCGACTTCATGGAGAAAGAGGGACTCTTTATGATGAACTCTTTCTTCCAGAAGCGGCCACACAGGAAGTGGACCTGGTCGAGCCCCGACGGTTCCACAAAAAATGAGATTGACTTCATTATGACGACCAGACGACAACTGTTCAGTGATGTCTCCGTGATCGCGAGGGTGAAAACTGGTAGCGATCACCGAATGGTTAGAGGCACACTGAACCTAAACGTTAAGTTGGAGAGGTCTCGTCTAATGAAGTCAACGCTCCGTCCCCCTCGTGCTCTGTTCCAAAGTCCCAAAACCTTTCAGCTCGAGTTACAAAACCGTTTTCAGTGCCTGGAAGACTGCAATGAAGTGGACGATATGAATGACAAGCTCGTGGAAACTGTCCATGCGGTCGGAGCTAAGTTCTGCAAGAACCGCCGCAGAAGAACACAAAAACTCTCCGATCACACTCTTAATCTCATGGCTGTTAGACGGGAGATGAAGCTACATTCTTCAACAGACTTGACAGCATACAGGCATCTGAACAGACAGATCTCCAAATGCATGCGGCGGGACTTACGCAACTTCAATACAGCTCGTATTGAAGAAGCGATCGAGCGGAATCAAGGCTCCAAAGTCTTTGCCAGAGATCTGTCTGCCAGAAAGAGCCAACTGTCAAAGCTGAAGACAGAATGTGGCAGCATCGTTTCCGGGACACCTGAGATTTTGAGTGAGATTGAGAGGTTCTATGGGCAGCTGTACACATCATCGTTGGAGCCACACGCAAGTGTGAGTAACGATCCAAGAGCGAGTCTCATCCGACACTATTCCGAAGATATCCCGGATGTCAGTCTGAGCGAGATTAGGACGGCTCTCCAGCACCTTAAAAACGGTAAGGCCCCAGGCGAGGATGGAATTACAGCGGAGCTTCTGAAAGCGGGTGGAAGACCGGTACTTGAAGTCCTTCAGAAGCTCTTTAATTCTGTCCCCCATGGTGGCATTACACCGGAGGCGTGGAGCAGAAGTGCGGTGGTCTTGTTCTTCAAGAAAGGTGACAACGCTCTCTTGAAGAACTACAGACCGATTTCCCTTCTGAGCCGCGTCTACGTGCTGTTTTCGAGAGTCATCACGAATCGTCTCGCACGCAGACTTGACGACTTCCAGCCTCCCGAACAAGCCGGTTTCCGAAAGGGCTTTAGCACCATAGACCACATACATACCCTTCGGCAAGTTGTACAGAAGTCCGAAGAGTACAATTTGCCACTATGTCTGGCGTATGTGGACTATGAGAAAGCCTTTGATTCCGTCGAAATTTGGGCGGTGCTGCAGTCCCTTCAGCGGTGCCAAGTTGACTGTCGGTATATCGAAGTGTTGAAGTGCTTGTACAGTAGGGCTACGATGGCTATCCGAGTACAGAACCAGAATACGAAACCTATCCAATTGCAGAGAGGTGTAAGACAGGGTGACGTCATATCCCCGAAACTCTTCACCGCTGCATTGGAAGACGTTTTCAAGCTTCTGGACTGGAAAGGATACGGTATCAACATCAATGGCGAGTACATCACTCACCTTCGATTTGCCGACGATATAGTCCTTATGGCAGAATCGCTGGAGGACCTAAGCACTATGCTCAATGACCTCAATAGTGTTTCCCAACGGATAGGTCTTAAGATGAACATGGACAAAACAAAGATCATGTTTAATGTCCATGTCACACCTATGCCGGTAGTTGTTGGGAGCACTAAGCTCGAAGTTGTTGACGAGTATGTTTACCTGGGACAAATAGTCCGACTAGGGAAGTCCAACTTCGACCGAGAGGTCAATCGACGGATTCAACTCGGCTGGGCAGCGTTCGGGAAGCTACGACACATCTTCTCGTCAGACATACCTCAAAACCTTAAAACGAAATTGTACAACCAGTGCGTGTTGCCAGTGATGACTTACGGAACTGAGACGTGGTCCTTCACTGCTGGCCGTATGAGGAAGCTCAAGGTCGCTCAGCGAGCTATGGAGAGGGCTATGCTCGGAGTTTCTCTGCGTGATAAACTTAGAAATGAGGATATCCGCAGTAGAACCAGAGTGACCGACATAGCCCAACGGATTAGTAAGCTGAAGTGGCAGTGGGCCGGCCATATAGCTCGAAGAACCGACAACCGATGGGGAAGAAAGGTTCTGGAGTGGCAGCCTCGTACCGGTAGGCGAAGTGTAGGGCGTCCCCCCACGAGATGGAGTGACGACCTGGTAAAACATGCAGGAAGTCGATGGATGCAGGTGGCTCAGGACCGTGCTTTGTGGCATTCTTTGGGGGAGGCCTATGTTCAGCAGTGGACTTGTGAAGGGCTGTAATGATGATGATGATGATGATGAAGCTATTCTATATATGCTGCTTTAACTTCGGAACTTTATTAGTGTGATTTTGGCTTCGATGTGTTTCGCTTGTGGTGCGACGACAGCGCCGCCACATCACCCCCCTGCTCAGACCAGAGGTCGATAGTGCAGTCCGATTGCCGGTGCGTCCTTAATGCCGGTGGGGAATGCATGCTGTGTGCGTAAAGGCAAGTGACGCCGGTGCGAACGATATGCTGGTGTGTAATGCATGCCGTACTACGCACTTGCATGTGATGCCGGTGAGAACAATGAACCGGAGCAAGTGACAGGGATTGCCTTGTAGTCTGCGGTGAGTCGAGAAGAAGGTAAGTAATCTGCGAGAGTGCTGTGAAGCAGAGGCGAGCAGTAAGGCTCAGAGCCGTGCCGAACACTGTAGCGCAGAGAGTAGCTTGAAGGAACAGGAAGCATTATTATTCCAGTGCTGCGATGAACCTTTGTAAAGCTAGATGGCTTGCAGAATGTGAAAACTGCAGACAATATCAGCTCGGGAGCGAATGAATGGGGAAAAGGGTACTTGAGGAAGATGACGAAGGTTTTTGAAGTTGTATTTTCCGAAGGTTATTGGTTGCGTGTTGAGATCACGTCGGGGTCACCACTGTGGTGGGTAGAAGGAAAAGGGGAGATCTCCTGCCGGGCAAGGTGTTCTACCCGGGGAGCGGCCAACGCTCCGAGCGGTAGTTTGGAACTATTCTATATATGCTGCTTTAACTTCAGAACTTTGTTAGTGCGATTTAGTCTTCGATGTGTTTCGCTTGTGGCGCAACGACAGCACTGCCACACTGCTCATTTCGACTCTGACTTGTTAGTAACATAAAAGCCGTGCCTTGGTAACCTACGGTGAATAAAAGGATCACTGTTCCGACGTGGCCGGTCGGAATGGGCTTTATGAATTGCAGTAGATCTAATTTCGAGTTACAAAACCGTTTTCAGAGCCTAGAAGACTGCAACGAACTGAACGATATGAATGATAAGCTCGTAAAATCTGTCCATACCTTTCCGATTACACTCGTATTCTCATGGCTCTTAGACGGGAAATGAAGCTGCAGTCTTCAACAGATTTGACAGCATTATAGGCAACTGAACAGACAGATCTCCAAATGAATGTAGCAGGACTTACGCAACTTCAATACAGCTTGTATTGAAGAAGCGATCGAGCGTTACCAAGGCTCCAAAGTCTTTGCCAGGGATCTGTCTGCCAGAAAGAGCCAAATGAGCTGAAGACCGAATGTGGCAGCATCGTTTCCGGGACACTTGAAATTTTGAGTGAGTTGAGAGGTTCTATGGGCAGCTGTACACGTCATCGATGGAGCCACACGCAAGTGTGAGTAACGATGAAAGAGCGAGTCTTATGCGACACTATTCCGAAGATATCCCGGACGTCAGTCTGAGCGAGATGAGGATGACTCTCCAGCACTTTACACACGGCAAGGCCCTAGGTGAGGATAGAATTACTGCGGAGCTTCTGAAAGCGGGTGGAAACCCGGTACTTGAAGTCCTTCAGAAGCTCTTTAATTCCGTCCTCTATGGTGGCACTACTCCGGAGGCGTGGAACGGAATTGCCGACGATATAGTCCTTATGGCAGAATCACTGGTGGACCTAAGCACTATGCTCAATGACCTCAATAGTGTCTCCCGGATAGGTGGAAAAGGAAGATGAACATGAAAAAAAACAAAGATTATGTTGTGAGCATTTAGCTGGAAGTTGTTGACGAGTATGTTTACCTGGAGCAGATATTCCGACTAGGTAAGTCCAACTTCGGCAGAGAGGTCAATCGACGGATTCAACTTGGCTGGGCAACGTTCGGGAAACTACGACACATATTCTCGTCAGGCAAACCTGAAAACCTGAAAACGAGATGGTACAACCAGTGCGTGTTAACAGTGATAACTTATGGATTTGAGACGTGGTCCTTCAATGCTAGCTGTATGAGGACGTTCAAGATAGCTCAGCGGGCGACCAGCGAGCTATGGAGAATGGCTATTTTCGTGGTTTATCTGCGTGATAAACTTAGAAATGAGGATATCCGCAATAGAACCACAGTAACCGACATAGCCCAAAGAATTAGTATGCTGAAGTGGCAATGGGCCGGCTATATAGTTTGAAGAATCAACAACCGACGGGGAAGAAAGTTCCTCGAGTGGCAGTCTCGTACCGGTGGGCGAAGTGTAGGGCGACCCTTCCACTAGATGGAGTGACGATCTGATAAGACATAAAGGAAGTCGATGGATGCAGGTGGCTCAGGACCGTGCCTTGTGGCATTCCTTGGGGGAAGCTTATGTTCAGCAGTGGACTAATGATGATAATGATAATATATTATATTATGTTGGGGAGAAATAAATATACCATTTATTTTATTTTCCTTAAATTGCATTTACATTTTTACGATTACTTATTCTTACACAAATTACATTTTCATTGAAATAAGATTATTAAAAAATTAAAAGGCCTTTTTACTGGAAATGAGGCATTCCATCTTAGTCCTCACGGGTGACAACGCATCTACATTTTGATTTGTAACAGAGGATAGATGTAGATGTCCATGAGCCGCAGCAACCACTTACCATCAGGTGGACTCTGTGCTCGTAAGTCAACCTTATCCTATAAAAAAAACTGATTATATATACCGTGTAGTAGCGATGCAAGAATATCAGTTTATCGTGTCGTGGGTGTCGTAAGAGGACAGAGGGAAACAAATTTGGAGAAGGGCAGCATTATCTTCTTTATAACAAGTCGGAAATAAACAAAACTACGTTTACCAACCCGCGTGTCAAGCCTGGAAACAATGGCAAATATGCCCTTTATAAGGCAATCTACGGTGAAGCCTAAGAAGCCTAGGATTTTGATTGCTGTTATAAGTAAATCCTCACCATCATCGTTACAGTCCGTTACAAGTCCACTACTGTACTAAAACCTACCCAAAGGATCGCCACTAGTATTCATCGACATCTTGCTTCTCTTACCAGCTCATCTCTCCATCTAGCCACACTATACTTCGCTTACTACTACAAAGTTACCATTCGAGAATATTTCTTCTCCATATGTTGTCCGTTCTTCGAGCTAGGTTACCTGACCATTGCCACTATTTCGACTCCTACTCTGGTTCTAATGCGGATATCTTCATTAGGAAGTCGCGCAGATAAACTGAAGCATAACCCTCAGCATTGAACGTCTAGGTCTCAGATTCATATGTAATCATTAGCAACAGGCACTGGTTGTATACTCTTATTTTGAACTTTTGATATATAGGTGACAAGAAGAAAAATAGTAATATCATGAACGATGCCCAGTCGAAGCGAATCTGTTGATTGACCTGTTGGTTGCAATTGGACTTACCTAGTCGGGCATTTCGTCTCAGGTAAACATACTCATCCACGACATCGAGCGTAGTGCTCATAATAAACGATGCCCTTCCAATACCACCATACTCACAGCACCACTTTATTGCGTGTTAATCATGGTTTCGCTACAGTCTATGTCGCTTGACTACACCTTTGATCGTGATCTTTTTCACACGTTCTTATCGTAGGTGATCCACTTTTCATCAATAATGATCAATCTTTTCAAAAATGGTTCGGTTTCATTACGTTTAAACAGAGAATCGCAAATGAGTACACGTTTCATTAGGTTTCTTTAAGTGAGCTCGTGTGGTACCCAAATATCGAGCTTGTTTGTATATCCAAACAACCAAAGAAATTTTTCTTCAATTTTATACAAACAAAATAGACAATCTAAGGGGAACGAGGGAGTAAATGCGTCACCTATATGCGGGGTAATACGATCCGTAGCCTTATACAGGGCACCTGTACGTGCGAAAAGACTGGCCATCGGTGCTGCAGAACAAATATCTACAGTGTATAGCGGAGAATGGCCATATATATCGTGCGGGAATACCGCACAATTTTGTTTGAGGTGGCGACCATCCTGGCTCTCTTCCCACCTTTTATTCCCAACATTTTGGCGGACATGCACACGAGGGTGTACGACCGGATCCATGTCCTCCGCCAGAGCGGCGGTAGTAAGCTAGATAAGGCTTCCGAAGGGGTTAAGCGGCAGGAACTACTTAACACATTCGCAACGTTGCGCGCTCGTCTCTGTAAGGAGCGTCATGCGCGCAAATACGTTGTTGAATCAGTCCTGCCACACTTCAAAGCCTGAATGGACAGACGGGCAGGAATACTCACCTACAGACTTACACAGATAATTACCGGGCACTAATGCTTCGGAGATTATTTACGTAAGATCGGACGCAAAGCGACGGTGAACTGCTTCCACTGCGGTGGGCGGGCCTAGAACTCCGAGTTCCAGCAAAAACGCCTCCGAGGTTACGGGCAAACGGGTAGGCGTTCGGAGACGGGGCCCCGAAAGGCTAGAGATGTCCCCCGAGAAACAGAAACTTTTTTATTCAATATAGATTATAAATAATACTTATTGAAAGTCACTATTTTGTTTGATTACCACTGGTTCGGAAAAAACCTCTGTCCTGGGAAGAACCAGCAAGAAACCCAGCGGGACTTTTTTTTAAATAACAGCTTACAATCATGATGTTACACAAATTAACAACACAACAAGTTAGAAATAGCTTGGTAGCGATCACCTCATTTCCAGGGGTTATTATCATCCATAAATTCCTTAATATTATAATAACCCTTTTTATACAAACTTAGTTTAAAAAAATTTTTGAACTTTGAACAGGGCAAACTATGTATATTTTCTGGAATTTTGTTGTAAAAGCGTATACATCGCCCCAAGAATGAATTACTGACTCGATGGAGAACTGGTACTACTAGCTTGTGTCTGTTCCTAGTATTTACAGAATGAATATCACTTATTTTTATAAAACTACTTTTATTTTTGTGTACGTACATTACATTTTCATAAATGTATTGAGAGGCCAAAGTTAATATATTAATTTCCTTAAATTTTTGTCGCAGCGACTCTTTAGGCTTTAAATCATAAATTGCTCTTATGGCCCTCTTCTGGAAAACAAATATAATTTCAGTGTCAGCTGCGTGTACGACATTATGCTATGGAATATACCATACCATACGACATTATGCTATGGAAGTAGCTGAAGTAAACTAGTCTAGCTGTTTCAACACTGGTTAGAATTCTAATCTTTTTTACAGCATATGCTGCAGAACTAAGTCTGCTTGCTAGTTTTGATATATGGGGGCTCCATTGAAGCTTCGCGTCTAGTGTGATTCCAAGAAAAATGGTGGTATCTACAAGACTCCTTCCAAGACTTCTCCCCATTTAAAATTACATTAGTATTTAATTGTTTGACATTTGGAGTCACGAATTTCATACATTTTGTTTTAGTGCCATTTAAATGCAAATTATTAACATCGAACCAATTTACTAATTTAGATATAGCATTATTTACTTCGTCATATTTTAGTAACTGTCGACTTAATTTGAAAATTAAAGAAGTGTCATCTGCAAATAATACTATATCATGGTTATCCCCTACTATGTAAGGTAAGTCATTAATGTATACAAGAAACAGAAAAGGGCCGAGAATTGAGCCTTGAGGCACGCCCATTTGTACCAACAAATCCGGAAGAGCTCATATTGTTAATGACAACTTTTTACGTTCTCTTACTTAAATATGAAATAATTAAATTAAGGGCATCACTTCTTACACCGTAATGTTGAAGTTTCCTGATTAATGTTTCATTTGAACACAATCGAAGCCCTTGGATAGGTCACAAAATATACCCAAAGCATCCTGTGAATTCTCCCATGCATTAAAGATATATTTAATCAGCTCAACACCGGCATCAGTTGTCGAGCGACCCCTTGTGAAACCAAATTGATTTTTATGAAGTAAATTATTTATATTAAAAAAATTTAACATTTGATCAAGAACAATTTTTTCAAAAATCTTACTAAGTGTTGGTAGTACAGAAATAGGTCTGAAATTGGCGGGGTCTAATGTACTACCAGATTTAAGTAAAGGTATTACTTTACTATGCTTCATTAAATCAGGAAACACACCAGATTCGATACTAGTATTAAAAATAATAGCTAAATGAGGCGCGATTGTATCTATTATAGACGCAATAACTTTAACGGAAATCCCCCACAGATCCGCAGTTTTCTTAACATCAATAGTTTTAAAATATTTTACAATATCTTTTGATGACACTTTATGAAATGTAAAATTCTTTGTGCACACATTTACATTTTGTTTAAGTAATGATTCGGCGACGGCAGGAGAAGAATTCAGTGACTTAGTGGTCAAGATCGGAATATCAGTAAAATATTTCTCAAAAACCATTGCTACGTCCTGATTTGATACAGTTAATTTGTTGTTAACACTTAACTGGTAATTTGAATTGCGAGAGTTGATCTTACCAGTTTCGCTATTAATTATACTCCATGTCATTTTAATTTTATTGGAAGCCGTCTTAATTTTGTTGCTCAAATGCAAAGACTTGGCTATGGAGCACACTCTTTTAAATATTTTTTAATATTTTTTTACATATTCCCTAAATTCGACGCTATGATTATATGACCTTTCATGGTAAAGGTCATATAACCTATGCCTGCTCTTATGGACTCCTACCGTCGCCCATTCATTGAATGACTTCCGACTGTTCAAGGAGAATGTTTTAGAAGTAAAAGTATTATTAAATTCAATGCAAATAAGCTTAAATAATGTTCCATACAAAAAATTAGGATCATTTTGGTATGAAGTTTTTTCACTATGTTACTTCCGAGGAGAACGGTGTCTCTTATGTGGTCCCGACCATCATGATAGCATTACGAGGGTACTGGGGGCAGAAAGGACTGCGCTCGGGACATGCTTTTATACTAATTTGGTATACTCAACCTAGGGAAAGGAATTAAACGAGAAAAGAAATGGACCGCGCCGAAGTGGTAACTGGATATTTCACCATCATCTTAATTCATAAAATCTTATTCCGTGGCAGTTGTAATAGGTAACACAAAAAAAGCCCCTGAAGATGTCTCGTCCTCCGAGAAATTACGGTAAATCCAATATGCGAGCGTCCCTTGTCCTGATGTAGACTGTTTACGGGCTGGTAAGATGTTAAAAAGTTGTCAGGTGCGGATAACTTTATTTAACGGGAAGATGTTTGTCAAATTATAATAAATGTTTGAGTTACAGATCAAAACATTTTCAATAACTAACGGTTTCAGTAAGCCTAACTAAATAGTACTCTGCTCTATGCAAAGTGCAATTTAATCGCTTCAATTGTTTTTTCCGGCACATATGGACCGGTTTAAACTGTTGGCAAAGTGCGTGGCTAGTGCAAAATGTACATTATTTAAAATACGTGACCCTCCAAATCCTGTTGTTTATTACAAAAGAGTACTGGTTACTGATTATGAAAACTTGTAATAAAAAAGTAAATTAATACTATACGCGCGTGTATTATGCTGAGCGAAAATAAAATCTTCTTAGGAATAAAAGGAGACCCGGTAAAGTGAAAGCCGTCGCGCTGGCCCAATATGTATTGATCGACTCCAAATGTTATCAAGATATTTTTTTCGTACATGCAGTTCTCTGGGATTATTGTGTTGCGAGGTAAATCGTCACCTTTGTAATTAAAAATTACATAGATGACGATTTGGTTGACGACATGCAGATCAAACTCGGTTTGTTCGTGTACTATGAAAATTTAAGGCGATCGCTGTATCCCCCAAGCTACCAAGACTCCTGTGGCGAGTGGAAGGAAAAGGTCAACGCTTCGATTGGTAGTTCTGAGCTATTCTATATATGCTGCTTTAACTTCGGAACTTTGTTAGTGCGATTTAGGCTTCGATATGTTTCGTTTGTGGCGCGACGACAGCGCCGCTACACTCCCATACAACAATAAACTTATACTACATAAACAAAAGTTATACTTCAAAATCGAAAATGGTTTATTTGAACTCAGCTAATCAAATAACTCATCATCATCATCACTACAGCCTATCTAAAGGCCTCTGCTGAACATAGATTTCCCCTATACATTGCGTCAAAGGGGTGATTTTTCATAGTTGCCGAGCTTTTCAGACGGGTTGGACACCGCAGTTTCTATTTCCCTCTCCCGCTAATTACGACACACGGGATGATAACGAGTAAGGAGTAGTTTTATTCTCTTACGCGGCCACTACACGGTGAACACAAATACATGCACAGAAAACATAACTCGTTTTTTGTTTCAAATAAAATTTTTCTAGTTATATTTTGAGTATAAATGATAGCGCAATAGCGCACTAGCTAACCACTGTAGGTAGGCGTATTCGTATTCCGAACAATAGAACCGTGTGTATAGTCTACTCATACGTGGTACTGGTAATGGTGGTAGAGCCATGCTGCAGCTATATTACTGGTATATTTGTAGCACGAATGGGTCGGCTCGACCGGGGAAGGACCACGCTCTTACAGAATACCAGCGTAAAATAGCAGCTAAACCCTGCTGTGTTTCGTATGGTGAGTGTAGAGAACCAGAGACCCCTTTACTGGAAAAGAGGCATCCCATGTTAGTTTATTGAGGATATATGTAGATGTCTATGAGTCACAGCAACCACTTACCAACCTGTGGACTGTGTGCTCATTTATCACCCTAATTCTATATAAAAAATCTATTCGGGATACTTAGCCATGTGCAATTTAATTATGTAACCAACACCTATGATAGTGAAGAAAATCCTAGTGCAATATAATTTATATTGTTCAGTGTGTAACCACCAACTGTCATTGCACATAACAGACAGCGCAATGAACTGCTTCCCTACGGAACGCCGATATTAATTAGGGTCGAAGCAAATTCTATGTTTAATTACTTGAAAACACGCAAACAGTAGTGCAAGTATGGATAAGAATGAGATATACCATGTTAATTATTGTTAAATTCAAGTGACGAACTGACACTCTACTTAATGGTAAGCGACTACTGGAGTCCTTGCATTATCACCTTTGAGGAATAAGATGTAAAGTCTCACAGCTTGGAATTATACTGGTTCACTGTAACCTGATCAAATACAGCAGTGTAAGCACTGCTATTTAACCACAGAAATATTTAAGAGAGTGCTACCTATCCAGACTGACTACTAGGGTCTGTCTACGGAGTCCTGCAACCTTGTACATATATAACATTTTGAATAATATTACTTTTTTAATTTTATTATATCATCCCCTTATGGTACCTACCAACATACACACCAACCTAGTAAACTACTGGACATTGATGCTTCAATTATGTGCATTCGCAAAACAACCACACTTACTACACTAGGGGGTAGGAAAGTAATCAGCGCATAGTCGCTACCCTTAAACTGATAATGCAGCTTGCTATATTATCAGTCAAATGTATTTTGGTTTTAACAGCGAGCACTTAATTATTTATTTATTAAATAATAATGTAGATTAACTAATATAGTCTAACGTATCAGTAAAATGAAGTGGCAATTGGTGGAAAATGTAGCTGCAAGAAACTTAAACCGATTCGGAAGAAAATTTCTGCTGTGGTAGCCTCGTACCGGTAAGCGAAGCTTGTGTCGACCCCACTAGATGTAGTGACGACCTGATAAGAGATGCAACAAGAAGATGAATGCAGGTGGCTTTAGATCTTGTTTTGTGGCATTTTGTTTATGGGAACAATATAGATTAGGTAACAATAGAGATTAGCAGAAAGCTAAGCTTATGTATATGGGGTACAGTTGGTTCAGAAATAATAAAATAATTTAACGACATCTCGCATTTTGAAATCCGTCTAGTCAAGTAGGCATAGGTGTAGACACATATCCCGAAAACAAAACTCTACTAAGGCAGGAGGGTAAATATAATTTAGTAACTCTTTCTCTGTTTTATAAGAGCTGCGCTTCTTTAAGGACTAAGCGCTCGTTGTAAATTTTAACACCAACACGCACTGAAGCAGAAGCAAGCAACACTAACTGAAGTAATATTAACCCTTTTAGAGATGAAAAAGTCCAAGCCCACAGAATCGACGCTCGCAGTAGCTCGCAATAGTAGTAGACATCCCGAACCTTTGACACTGCGGTTATACCGCCATCTATCGAAAGTCCTAAGATATTTCCACATTCGCCTTTTACGAGAGCCGCGGAAAGAAATGGCTTGATGGATACTCTTACGCCTCCTCTTACTTTAATTTATAAATGATTTAAAGGAAATGTTTTATGTACAGCAACTTTGCAATATTTTGGCACCAAAATTGACAATTCTACACAAAGCATTAAAATACGCCGTGTATACCACTGATGAATAACTCATGTATTATAAAAGTTTTGGATATGTGTTTAAGTCGTTTGGAACAAATGTGTCCTAGCCTAGCACTTACTAACTTAACTCATTTCAGTTTTATTAGTAGTTTCTATCTTTGTACTTTTATCTCAATGCTTAATAACTTTCATTAAATAAATAAACTAGCCATAAAAGTAGGTCGGTAGATAGATGCAGCCTACTTTGATTTTAAAAGGACTGATGATCTGGATGACAACGATAAATTAATAGAATAATTGGCAATAATCGGTTTCACGCCGAAACTCCTTCAATTTTTTTCGTGCTACTTAAATACTCGATGTCATTATGTTTGTTTAAATAGCTTTGATTCTAGTGACTACTTCACAAGGTAAGGAGTGAGTCAGTATAGTAACACTAGGAGGTAAGTTTCTGTCTCCGAATGCCAACCTGAAGCTAAGCCTGGGCATTAAAATCGAAGCTGATGCACTGACATTGCAGAGAGATATTAATCCTGTGACCCAGTGGATCAAAGATAACAGAAATCTATCGTAACACTACATTTTTGTACTATATATTTATGCGACTAGTTAATAGGTAACTCATTACTCAGCTGGAAAACTTTACGAGTAAGCTTGGATTATTGGACAACTTTCTTTCCGCTCCTAAATAGCTATTAATGATCTTGGGATTTACTTAGCAACTACAGGCCATTTGAAAGACACGAGTGTGTTTAATGAGAGTCCTTCCCATACGATTGTTGAACGTAATCTCGACCATTACAATAATGTACGAAATATCAAGAATAGATTATAAAATCTAGGTTTTACATCTTGTTGTGTATATAACTATACACTCGAATGATCACCCACTTGTTCCAGAGGATTCTCATCACTGATCGATTTGCATCGAATTAACTCTGGAGATGCCCAGTTTTCTTTTACAAAATAAACAAAAAATATATTACTATATTAAGCGGGAAATTATTATGAAATTACCTCATGCCTTTCAAAATCGAATTGAATAATATCCTATTTAATATATTAAAACATAAGTCCCTTACTAAAATTACAACTTCTTGAACACATCGATTATGCGAGTGAGAAAGGCCTCGAAATTTGTCCGTTTTATCATAAGATCAACTAACGACTTTAAATCTTTTAGCCCCATTAAAGTTCTTTTCTGTGCTTATGTGCGTAGTATCCTTGAGTTTGCCTTTGGGGTTTGGAAAATGAAAACAGTAACTTTTTCAACAATCTCTCATTAGATAATAAATAGCAACTTGGAATTATATTTCGGACTAAACCTTCAAATATTAAAATTATTTGTCTCAGAGTTCTTCGGCCCGCACTCTTTGCGTGCCACAAATTTTTAGGTGTTTTCCCCCTTTTATTGAATATTTTTATTGGTTGATTTTGTTTAGATAAACCTTTGGTGGTCTATATAAATTTAAATTTTCATGTGCGATTGAACCTTTTAATAGCTATGGAAATTTTAAATTTTGCTGTTTGTGTTACGAATCAAATAAATGAAATAAAATAATTAATTTCCCTTTTAATAACAGTAACATTAAAGTTGATTTCTTATATTTACGCGAACACTACACATTGAATAAAACTACATTTACGGATTTTTTCGCGTTTAATTAACTTATTTATCTTATTTTTATTAATTACCGACGTTTCGGGTGCTCTACAGCACCCGTGGTCACGGGAGACTGAGGTGGATGACGTTCCGATGTCAGAGTTAACCCGTACCTTCAGCTTTTTTAATTATTAATTTTGGTCCGATCCACGCAGAATGAACTTACTGTGTCTTGAAGTCTTGCAGTGTTATGCTTGGGTTTAGTTTTAATTTTATTAATTACAGGATCCCAAGCAGGTGGTAGTAACCAGCCTCCCTCTCTATTGAAATTAGGATGTTTTTTTTTTTAATTTCAATAACCTCAAGTTTCATCCTTGGCAGGAATCGATGTTCTTTCGCGAGAATTTGTGGTTTATCAAATCTAATGCAATGGCGGGGGCCGTCTAGGATATGATCACAAACTGCAGTCTTCCCGGAACGTTGGTGCTTCACGTCAGCTATGTGTTCTTTTACGCGGGTTTGTATTGATCGTATTGTTTGCTCTATACATGAGAGACCACATTCACAATCAAGCTTGTACACTCCTGCATCTTGTAGAGAAATATTGAACTTGACAGATGGAAATAATTGACTTGTCTTCTTCGACGGCTTGAAGAATGTTCTAATAGAAGCTCGCTTCAAGATGTAGCCAATCTTGTCTGTGACACCTCCGAGATATGGTAGTACTGCAGGCACAAGCTCGACTGTGGCCGGCTTCACTCGGTCACTGTGACGTAGGCGCGGGACCCGAAGCTTGTTGTCGTGCAGAACCTGCTTGACATGCTGAAGCCCGGCGGCCAGGTGTTTGCTGACACAGATCCCTCATGCTCTCTGTAACAAAGATTTGTCCACGATAGCTAACTTAACTTAACTTACCTTATTTATATTATACTAACTTATTTAACGAAAAGCTACTAACGGTTTGTATGGATCTGTTTTCTATACACTGTGTGATTAGGATTTTGCATGACTAACACATCTAGGACAGCTAAAGAATTATTTGCCTCTAACTCCATAGTAAATTGAATTTTAGAGTTTATGGAATTAAGATGTCCAAAAATGCAGTTACTTTGTCTGATGGTAAAATTGTGAATGTATCGTCTAAATACCGCTTGTAGGACCTTGAAATTACTGGTGCAGTAAGCAGGGGGCTTTATGCTCAAAGCCCTCCATGAAAATATCGGTGACAATGGGAGATACCGATGAGCCCATTCCAACTTCATCTACTTGCTTGTAAAACTCTTCCTTCCACAATAGATAGCCAGACGTAAGGTAATGTCTGAGTAATACTGCATATTCTGCTGGCATGTTGTTTTTCTTTAGTTTGCTAGTTACAATTGAGATGCAGTCGCCAATAGTTAGGCATGTAAATAGAGACTGAACATCAAAACTAACCATAGTTTCATTGTCAGTAAGACATAGGTCTTTTATCTCACTGACAAAATGGTATGAATTTTTAGTGTGTGCTCTTGTGTGTCCTCTGAGTGGTGATAGCACTTATGCTAGGTGTTGAGCCAATCTGTAAGTTGGCGAATCGATCTGACTCACTTTTGGACGTAATGGAGCGTTCGGTTTGTGTATTTTTGGTAACCCATACAACTTCGGTGTTTTGGCACACGCAGGTATTATCGAATTGGCGTCTAGATTCAATTTCTCTAAGTATTATTTAATTCGGTCGCTAGTTGTTTAAGCGTATTCGTTGTAGGGTCTGTTTTGACCTTTACGTATGTGATTTCATCCGATAAAAGTTGTTGTATTTTAAAACTGTAATCCGACGTATCCATTATAACTGTAACATTACCTTTATGTGCGCGGAGAATCGTGAGATCTGGTCTGTTGCGTAAGTTTTTCAATGCAATAAATTCATCTTTAGGAAGATTTAACTTCGGCGCTGAGCTTCGACGTAACAAAGACGAAATGTCTTGACGTTGGCCTGTAAATCTTCATTACCAATATAATTTTTATACAGACAGTCCTCAACACTACAGATAATGTTTACATACGGGTTTTTCGCGGTTTTATTACGAAATTCATACCTCAGGCTTAAACTTTTATTGTCGCGGCATCCAGAGATTGTTTTGACAGATTATAGACCGCACGTTGTTTATTACTCGCATCTGTTGTCAATGGTTGTGTTGCATTCTTATCTGTATGTTTATTTTTGCATTCATTGTATTTAGTTGTTTTACGTTTATCTAAAATTTCTATGCAATTCTTATAATCAAATGTCGATAAAGCTGGTGCATTTGATGTGGTTGCATATAAATTTGATCTAGGTCAGAATCATAGTTTTTAAATATCACGTAAAAGTAAATCGAATTTAGCATCATCTGCCGTTGAATGAAATTACCTATCGAATATGCTGTTATTTGGTTGTCTAACGGAAAGATAGACTTATTTCTACGATATTCAAGTTATTTGTCGAAGAAAGCCTATCTGACGATTATTGAACAATAATTTCTTTGTTATCTGTCGAATAAACGCTATTTGTCTGTTTATCTGGGGATCGGCCCTTAGTCCCTAGACCTAAGCGGTGAAAACACATATATAACCTTTTTACGTCTTATATTGTTATAAGTGTCCATTAGCAGCAGCAGTCACTTTCTAATATAATATCTTTTTCAGTCAATTCAATGTAATAAAAATGAGACTTAGGCTTGTTATAATTGTACTGGTGTTATTATAGTATAAAATATAAAAATAATATCAGATCAGATACAACTATAGTCGTCTTACTACTCTTCTACTGATATCACGTAATGAAAACATTTTAGTTTCATAATCTATACATATAATAAAAATGTAAAAAGCAGACGTCTGTACATTTTATATTTTTGTAATAAAAGTGATTGAGAGGTACTAAAAATAAGTAACTAAATACATTTCTACCATTTTTAGAATTTTCTGTCTGTCTGTCTGTCTGTCTGTCTGTCTGTTTGTTTGTTAACGTATCACGTATAAAGTACTAATTTATATCATAAGAATCATTAAGGAAAATATAAAGTGTATCTTCGTGTTACATTTAGTCTTTATTTTATTAAAATCAGTTCATTCAATCAAAAGTTATGATAAATATTCTAAAGTATGAATACGAAGTATAGGTACGAATTTGTTCAACGGTGGCGTTGGTTGAGTCATCAAGTGCATTTTAAACTAATACTATATCATAAATCATAATTAAATTAGGTAAAATAATGTTCTATAATGATATAATTATATCTAAAATGCAGTAAACAAAAGTATTAAAGAACGTATTAAATAAAATAATATACAAAAATATATTATAAACTTATTAACTAAATCTAAAGTGAAATAGTTAACCAATTTCATCGATAGATGGCGGTATGGTCAAAATGTAATATAAAAAGGCGTTTTGCTTACTATGCAGACACTGGTTTATAAGTTCTTTTATGTTTTATATAATAATGTACCAATCGCGTCAATTAATCTCTTTTATTTTTAGAACTGATTGCTGTTAGCAGCGCCATCTCTCTTTAAATATATACTTATAATAAAAATGGTGATAACATGTTGTGTCTGTTTTTGTACATTGTTTTTATATATATAATAATGTACCAATCGCGTCAATTAATCTCTTTTATTTTTAGAATTGATGATTGCTGTTAGCAGCGACATCTCTCTTTAAATATATACTTATAATAAAAATGGTGATAACATGTTGTGTCTGTTTTTGTACTTTGTATAGAATATTTGTCACTATAATCATTATAGGGAAATAAAAATAATTAAGTAAACACATTATTATAATTTTTAGAATTGTCTGTCTGTCTGTCTGTTTGTTTATAAACGCATCACATCTAAAGTAAACATTTTTTTAAAAGAAATCGTTAAGAAAATCATAAAGCGTATCTTCAAGTTACATTTAATTTTTGTTTTATTAAATTTGGTTAATTCTATCGAAAGTTATGATTATTAGTTTAAAATGTAGGTTCTAATTTGTTCAATGGCGCCATAAAATCTCAGAAAAAGTAATAAAAAGATTTGTGTGTAAAAAAACGTTCTATAATAATATATTTATACTTAAAACAAAGTAAACAATAAAAAAGATGTTTTCCTTAAATTAAAAAAGTTTTCTCACAACGAACGTAATAGATGGCATTGTACAAATTACATTCTTTTCTGGATTGCGGCGTTAAGATACTCCGAATCGTATGTCGTGACTCACTGACGTGCAGTCACAGTCTCACAAATAACCATACATTACCCAGAACCAATGTAGATATTATATATTTTCAATTTCAATTTCAACTTAATAAATTAAATTAAATGATATATATTATGAGTTTATTATGAGTTATAAATATATATGTATATATAAGTAAAATAGTCAATTTATTTTGTATCAGATTATAATGAACATACTAATATCCAAAATCACAACTTCCCAGAACTCAATAGCGAACTCATATCCCAACTTCAAAGGTTGCTACATGAAATAAATCCATACGTTCATAGTTTTAGGGTTGCATTGCAATCGATCCGTCAAGATTTAATAAACAATTATAAAATAGTTATTACCGCTGACATGCGTCCTGTTACTAAAAAAAAGTTACTGAACACCGCGGTAGCAACGTTCCTGTCACTGATGAAGTGGCAGTGGTATTAGTTGACCAGGAGTGCGATAGACGTGACATCGTGTTGCACACACATGACGATCGACTGCCAGGGATTTATGAAACGCATCGATATTATGATGCTCTACAATATCCATTAATATATTGTCACGGTGAAAATGGGTACAATTTCGGAATTTATCAAGTTAATCCTAATACCAGAGAGACCAATTTTAATAAAAAAATATTTGCTCTGCAATTTTATTCGCACCTGTTACATGTATCTTCTTGCGTATCTGCAAAGATTTCGGGGGTTGTTTTACCAATTTATAGTGGACATGTATGCGAAAATAGAGACGGAGCGCTTAGTGTATCTATCACTAACCAGAGACGTCTGTTACACTGACGTCTAATAAGTGATATTGATAGAGTAATGATATAAATCGTTTAATATTTTCTTACCTGAATGTCAAATTCTCCAAGTAAAACCTATATACGCGAGCTACGCCGCGGGCACAGCTAGTATCTAATATATTATCTAAGTTAATCGGCTCAAATTAAATGCATTAATTTAAAAAATAATATATAAAATATTTAACGATCTACGGCAACAAATGACGGAATCTACTAGCAGAAAGTTCAAAAGAAATTCCAATTACGAAAATAGCTCTTTTGTAACATAATTGTTGATTTTTTTTTAAGTCGACGACGGCGTGCCAAGAAAAAAATACTGTCTCCATCACCACATTAAACAAATTCCAACTTTGCCTAGTATCAACAAGGTAGTGTACGTGCCTTTTAGCACATTTATAATATTGGCGACGCACAAGAATATGCCTAAAACTGTGTTAAACCTTATAAGTTACCTATCTATTTTTAAGAAGGGTTAAAATATATAGGTACTCGTAAATAGGTCTCCATAATATATATATATATATATATATATATATATATATATATATATATATATATATATATATATATTATATAATAATATATATATCTAGTTCTTTATTATTACAATTTATTACGCAATGCTTTTCTAAAACTCAATTTTGAACAACGCATAAGCATTTCCACATTTGTTCTCACAGGACACATTTATCCCGTTCTGATATTTCACAAAAAAATGTTGAGTCACTAAATACTAATATTTCTAACCTCTGTTGGTTTTGATATTAACCTTTTACTTTTAATTTATTATTTCTTCGCCTACGGGTAGGCAAGCTAGCTATAATAAATTCTTCTACAACTTATCATTTCATAGAGCCTATTGAAAGTCTACTGCTGAATATACTCCCCCCCCCCCTTTCTTTCTGTAGATTGCCTCATAGGATTGATATTTGCAATAGTTGCCACACTTGACAGGCGGTTTGGCAATCGCAACTTTTATTATTTTGAGTTAGCAACTTTTGTTGTTCTTCAGTGATCGATATAGGTTACGAGAACACTATAACTGCTATACGAGCTATGACGAGATAAGTACTATCTACTGATATCATAAAAAGCACAAAATATGGAAACACAATTTCTACAGGCTGGTATGGCACCACCAATATTAACATTAAGCTCTCCGTTCACCAATCAGCAAATGAGCAAATATTCAAGAAATACAAGGTTCTTGAGTAGTGGAATTAGAACAGGATTTTAAATTTAGAATAAACATAAATAACATGCACACAGTCCTCCTGGCGGTGACTGCTGTGGCCCAAAGACAACTACATCTATTCTCGATTAGGAATCAAACTTCAGGTGCGTTGTTACCACTGGGAAATATGATAGAATGCCTCGTAAAAAGGATCTCCTCATTGGGATGTGCCGAGATTCGTGCGTAAATCTGTATGACCTACAGCGAATACTCTTTGGTGATCTCGAGTATAATGTCATGCCGTGGCCCGAGCGGGCCTTGTGGACCCTGTAATTCTTGCTGTGGACCCTGTCGCGGTGCATGTGGCCCCTGTTCACCGTGTGATCCCTGCTAAATCAGATGGTTTCGAACTAACGTTTTTATCAATGTATTTTCTAAGAATAAAGTTTATCTATAGCGTTAACGATCTTAGAATGTCATCTTGACTTACCTCACTGGTATAAGTATAAACTTGTCATGGATACCTTTTACAGTTATAATTATTCCGAACCGTTGTAATACTGCTCGGGTTACCTTTTCGGATTTCCATTAATATGTGTTTTTATTTCGTTCCCTAAGTCGATCGAAGTGAGCTATATTATTTCTATTATTCTGTCCTATATGCTTCTTATTTGTCTCCCAAGAATTGTTCAATACAAAATTTGTGTTACCCTTTAGATGTTTTTTTTAAATCTTATATCACATTCATCATCATCATCTTTACAGCCTTTCACAAGTCCACAGCTGAACATAGGCCTCCCCCAAGGAATGCCACAAAGCACGGTCCTGAGCCACCTGCATTCATCGACTTCCTGCATGTCTTACCAGGTCGTCACTCCATCTCGTGGGGGGTCGCCCTACACTTCGCCTACCGGTACGAGGCTGCCACTAGAGAACCTTTCTTCCCCATCGGTTGTCGGTTCTTCGAGCTATATGACTGGCCCACTGCCACTTCAGCTTACTAATCCGTTGGGCTATGTCGGTTACTCTGGTTCTACTGCGGATATACTCATTTCTAAGTTTTTCACGCATAGAAACTCCGAGCATAGCCCTCTCCATAGCTGGCTGAGCGACCTTGAGCTTCCTCATACGGCCAGCAGTGAAGGACCACGTCTCAGTTCCGTAAGTCATCACTGGCAACACGCACTGGTTGTACAATTTCGTTTTAAGGTTTTGAGGTATGTCTGACGAGAAGATGGTTCGTAGCTTCCCGAACGCTGCCCAGCCGAGTTGAATCCGTCGATTGACCTCTCGGTCAAAGTTGGACATACCTAGTCGGACTATTTGTCCCAGGTAAACATACTCGTCAACAATTTCGAGCTTAGTGCTCCCAACAACTACCGGCATAGGTGTGACATGGACATTAAACATAATCTTTGTTTTGTCCATGTTCATCTTAAGACCAATCCGTTGGGAGACACTATTGAGGTCATTGAGCATAGTGCTTAGGTCCTCCAGCGATTCTGCAGAAGTTTGAAAACGCCTTCCAATGCAGCGGTAAAGAGTTTCGCGGATATAACATCACCCTGTCTTACACCTCTCTGCAATTGGATAGGTTTCGTACTCTGGTTCTGTACTCGGATAGCCATCGTAGCTCTACTGTACAAACACTTCAGCACTTCGATATACCGACAGTCAACTTGGCACCGCTGAAGGGACTGCAGCACCGCCCAAATTTCGACGGAATCAAAGGCTTTCTCATAGCCCACATACGCCAGACATAGTGGCAAATTGTACTCTTCGGACTTCTGTACAATTTGCCGAAGGGTATGTATGTGGTCTATGGTGCTAAAGCCCTTTCGGAAACCGGCTTGTTTGGGAGGCTTGAAGTCGTCAAGTCTGCGCGCGAGACGATTCGTAATGACTCTCGAAAACAGCACGTAGACGCGGCTCAGAAGGGAAATCGGTCTGTAGTTCTTCAAGAGAGCGTTGTCACCTTTCTTGAAGAACAAGACCACCGCACTTCTGCTCAACGCCTCCGGTGTAATGCCACTATGGAGGACGGAATTAAAGAGCTTCTGAAGGATTTCAAGTACCGGTCTTCTACCCGCTTTCAGAAGCTCCGCTGTAATACCATCCTCGCTTGGGGCCTTGCCGTTTTTAAGGTGCTGGAGAGCCATTCTAATCTCGCACAGACTGACGTCCGTGATATCTTCGGAATAGTGTCGGATGACAGTCGCTCTTGGATCTTTACTCACACTTGCGTGTGGCTCCAACGATGACGTGTACAGCTGCCCATAGAACCTCTCAATCTCACTCAAAATCTTAGGTGTCCCGGAAACGATGCTGCCACATTCGGTCTTCAGCTTTGACAGTTGGCTCTTTCTGGCACACAGGTCTCTGGCAAAGACTTTGGAGCCTTGGTTCCGCTCGATCGCTTCTTCAATACGAGCTGTATTGAAGTTGCGTAAGTCCCGCCGCATGCATTTGGAGATCTGTCTGTTCAGATGCCTGTATGCTGTCAAGTCTGCTGTTGAAGAATCTAGCTTCATCTCCCGTCTAACAGCTATGAGATTAAGAGTGTGATCGGAGAGTTTTTGTGTTCTTCTGCGCGGGTTCTGCAGAACTTAGCTCCGACCGCATGGACAGTTTCCACGAGCTTGTCATTCATATCGTCCACTTCATTGCAGTCTTCTAGGCACTAAAAACGGTTTTGTAACTCGAGCTGAAAGGTTTCGGGACTTGGGAACAGAGCACGAGGGGGACGGAGACTTCATTAGACGCGACCTCTCCAACTTAACGTTTAGGTTTAGTGTGCCTCTAACCATTCGGTGATCGCTACCAGTTTTCACCCTCGCGATCACGGAGACATCACTGAACAGTTGTCGTCTGGTCGTCATAATGAAGTCAATCTCATTTTTTGTCGAACCGTCGGGGCTCGACCAGGTCCACTTCCTGTGGGTCCGCTTCTGGAAGAAGGAGTTCATCATAAAGAGTCCCTCTTTCTCCATGAAGTCGGCCAGCTGCTGGCCCCTTGGGTTCTGTTGCCCTATACCAAATTTCCCTACTTTCAGCTCACCGTTCTCTCTTGTGCCTAGTTTTGCATTGAAGTCTCCCATTAACACCGTATATTGGGTTTTGGAGGAATGCATGGCTCTAGAGTTATCTTCATACATTTCCTCCATCTCCTCATCGGGGTGTGCCGAGGTTGGTGCGTAAACCTGTATGACCTTCAGCGAATACCGTTTGGTGGTTCTGAGTATAAGGTACGAAACCCTCGTAGACACACTCCCGATCTTTACAACGCTGTTAACGAGAGACTTTTGGACGATAAATTCGACACCTCCTTCGGACAGATGGTCGCCCTCCCGGTGATAGAGCAAGTTGCCGGATTCGAGGATTACCGTGTCCTCCCCCTCTCTTCGGACTTCGGATTAACCTATAATATGCCAGCGCAACTTGTCAATCTCTTCTTCCAGCTCCATGATCTTCTCGTCAGTCCTCAGGGTGCGTGCGTTGTACGTTGCCAGGTCGAGTCGTCTAAGGTGCCAACCGAACCTCCATCGGATATTCTTAGCACCCCCTGCCCCGCCGTTACCATGGTCGCCATCGTAGTCAGGAATAGCGGGGCCGCTGGGGACTGGGGGCCGTCTGTTTGTTGCTTTGATCATTGGGGGGTATTTGCCATAGTTGCCACGCTTGGCAAGCGGGTTGGCAACCGCAGTTTTTTTATTGTAATTTTGGCTATTATCAGGAAGATGCTGCTGCCCATCTCCTGCCTGTTTTCCTTTGTCACCTTTTACGACACCCACGGGAGGATATGGGGTAGTGGATATTCTTGACCCCCACTACACGGCGACTTTTTTAAATCTTATATCACATTATTTCCATATTTTAAGAGATTTTTGTGATTCTTTTGGGAAACTTTTTACTTTACAAAGTCGGTTCAACATGAAAATTAATATGTTAAGAGGAACTTGCCATAATCGCAATGATTAGTGGGCACATTAGCAATGGTAGTATTAGACATCTAGCAGATTTGAAACTGCTGCCGTTTGCCATTTTAGACCCGTATTTTAAAGTATATGTGACAGTAAATTAATATATAACGTTATATATTGTAAGTATGCATAATATTGTTTTTATTTTTTTTATTATTTAAAAGATTGCTTTACAACTGTCTATTGTTCGGATCCTTTGATTAACCTGACGTTTCCTACATCGACTCCGTAGCTTTATACAGGGCACCTGTACGTGCGAAAAGGCTGGCCGTCGGCGCTGCAGATCAAATATCTACAGTGTATAGCGAAGGATGGCCATATAGATTGTGCGGGGATACCGCACAACTTCGTTTGAGGCGGCGACCATCCTGGCTCGCTTCCCACCTTCGAACATTCTGGCGGACATGCACGCGAGGGTATACGCCCGGATCCACGTCCTTCGCCAGAGCTTTGGCAGTAACCCTGGTGAGACTTTCCAGGGGTTTAGCAGCAGGAACGTCTTAACGCATTCGCAACTTTGCGCGCTCGTCTCTGTATGGAGCGTCATGTGCGCAAAAAGTCGTTGAAGCAGTCCTAAGCCTGAATGGACAGACGGCCAGGAAGACTCACCTACAGACTTACACAGATAATTACCGGGCACGGGTGCTTCGGAGATTATTTGCGTAAGATCGGACGCGAAGCGACGGTGAAACTCCGAGTTCCAGTAAAAGGGTCTCCATGGTTACGGGCAAACGGGCGTAAGCGTTCGGGGACGAGGGTCCCGAACGGCTTAAGATGTTACCCCCGAGGAGAACGATGTCTCTGATGTGGTCCCGAGACATCATGATAGCATTACAAGGGTACTGGGGGCAGATAGGACTGACCCCGGGACATGCTTTTAAACTAATTTGGTATACTCAACCTAGGGAAATAAGTTAAACGAGAAAAGAAATAAACCGCGCCGAAGTGGGAATTGAATATTTAACCATCATCTTAATTCATCAAATCTTATTCCGTGGCAGTTGTAATAGGTAACACAAAAAAAGCCCCTGAAGATGTCTCGGCTCGGGTTACGGTAAATCTAATATGGGAGCGTCACTTGTGTGTGTGTGTGTCCCTGATGTAGACTGTTTACGGGCTGGTAAGATGTTAAGAAGTTGCCAGGTGCGGTTAACTTTGTTTAAGGGGAGTTGTTTGTCAAATCAATTATAATAAATGTTTTAGTTACAGATCAAAAAATTATCAATAACTAACGGTTTCAGTAAGCCTAACTAAATAGTACTCTGCTCTATGCAGAGTGCAATTTAATCGCTTCAATTGTTTTCTCCGGCACATATGGGCCGGTAACCTATTGGCACAGTGCGTGGCTAGTGCAAAATGTACATTATTTAAAATACGTGACCCTCCTAATCCTGTTGTTAATTACAAAAGAGTCCTGGTTACTGATGATGAAAACATGTAATAAAGAAGTAAATTAATACTCTATATGCGTGTATTATGCTGAGCGAAAAAAAATCTTCTCAGGAATAAAAGGAGACCCGTAGACGTAAGCTAACTAGCGACATTACTGCCTTGTGGTCGCTAGTTAGCTAGGGCTTGGTTATCGCTGATACATAATACGAATCTGCGATTTATTAGCAATTATTTTTCTAATTTCGCTATCGCTAGCCTTCTGCAAGATACGTAATACACCTACCGGTAAAGTTAAAGCCGTCGCGCTGGCCCAATATTTATTGACCGACTTCAAATGTTCTCAAGATATTTTTTTTAGTACATGCTAATTTCTCTGGGATTGTTGTGTTGCGAGGTAAATTGTCATCTTTGTAAATAAAAATTACATAGGTGACGATTTGGATGACGGCATGGAGATCAAACTCGGTTTGTTCGTGAACTATGAAAATTTAAGGCGACCGCTTTATCCCCCAAGCTACCAAGACTCCCATAAAACAATAAACTTATACTACATAAACAAAACTTATACTTCAAAATCGAAAATGGTTTATTTGAACTCAGCTAATCAAATAACTCATCATCATCATCACTACAGCCTATCTAAAGGCCTCTGCTAAACATAGATTTCCCCCATACATTGCGTCAAAGGGGGGATTTTCCATAGTTGCCAAGCTTTGCAGACGGGTTGGTAACCGCAGTAATATATAATTTTCAGTTATTATCGGAAAGGTACTGCTGGCCAAGTCCTGTTTCTATTTCCCTCTGCCGCTAATTACGACACACGGGATGATAACGAGTAAGGAGTAGTTTTATTCTCTTACGCGGCCACTACACGGTGAACACAAATGAGTGAGGCACAGAAAACATAACTCGTTTTTTGTTTCAAATAAAAATATTCTAGTTATATTTTCGAGTATAAATGATAGCGCAATAGCGCACTAGCTAACCACTGTAGGTAGGCGGATTCGTATTCCGAACAATACAACCGTGTGTATAGTCTACTAATACGTGGTACTGGTAATGGTGGTAGAGCCATGCTGCAGCTATATTACTGGTATATTTGCAGCACGAATGGGTCGGCACCACCGAGGAGGACCACGCTCTCACAGAATACCAGCGTAAAATAGCAGCTAAACCCTGCTGTGTTTCGTATGGTGAGTGTAGGGAACCAGAAACCCCCTTTACTGGAAAGGAGGCATCCCATCTTAGTTTATTGAGCATATATGTAGATGTCTATGAGTCACAGCAACCACTTACCAACAGGGTGACTGTGTGCTCGTTTATAACCCTAATTCTATATAAAAAATCTATTCAGGATACTTAGCCATGTTCAATTTAAATATGTAACCAACACCTATGATAGTGAAGAAAATCCTAGTGCAATATAATTTATATTGTTCAGTGTGTAACCACCAACTGTCATTGCACATAACAGACAGCGCAATGAACTGCTTCCCTACGGAACGCCGATATTAATTAGGGTCGAAGCAAATTCTATGTTTAATTACTTGAAAACACGCAAACAGTAGTGCAAGTAGAGATAAGAAAAAGATATACCATGTTAATTATTGTTAAATTCAAGTGACGAAGTTACACTCTACTTGATGGTAAGCGACTACTGGAGTCCTTGCATTGTCACCTTTGAGGAATAAGATGTAAAGTCTCACAGCTTGGAATTATACTGGTTCACTATAACCTGATCAAAAACAGCAGTGTAAGCACTGCTATTTAACCACAGAATTATTTAAGAGAGTGCTACCTATCCAGACTCACTACTAGGGTCTGTCTACGGAGTCCTGCAACCTTGTACATATATAACATTTTGAATAATATTACTTTTTTAATTTTATTATATCATCCCCTTATGGTACCTACCAACATACACACCAACCTAGTAAACTACTGGACATTGATGCTTCAATTATGTGCATTCGCAAAACAACCACACTTACTACACTAGGGGGTAGGAAAGTAATCAGCGCATAGTCGCTACCCTTAAACTGATAATGCAGCTTGCTATATTATCAGTCAAATGTATTTTGGTTTTAACAGCGAGCACTTAATTATTTATTTATTAAATAATAATGTAGATTAACTAATATAGTCTAACGTATCAGTAAAATGAAGTGGCAATTGGTGGAAAATGTAGCTGCAAGAAACTTAAACCGATTCGGAAGAAAATTTCTCCTGTGGTAGCCTCGTACCGGTAAGCGAAGCTTGTGTCGACCCCACTAGATGTAGTGACGACCTGATAAGAGATGCAACAAGAAGATGAATGCAGGTGGCTTTAGATCTTGTTTTGTGGCATACCTTGAAATGGGCTTATATTTAGCAGTTTACTTGTAATGGGATGTAATGATCACCCCATTTCGTTTATGTGAACAATATAGATTAGGTAACAATGGAGATTAGTAGAATGCTAAGATTATGTATATGGGGTACAGTTGGTTCAGAAATAATAAAATAATTTAACGACATCTCGCATTTTGAAATCCGTCTAGTCAAGTAGGCATAGGTGTAGACACATATCCCGAAAACATAACTATACTAAGGCAGGAGGGTAAATATAATTTAGTAACTCTTTCTCTGTTTTATAAGAGCTGCGCTTCTTTAGGGACTAAGCGCTCGTTGTAAATTTTAATACCAACACGCACTGAAGCAGAAGAAAGCAATACTAACTGAAGTAATATTAACCCTTTTAGAGATGAAAAAGTCCAAGCCCGCAGAATCGACGCTCGCAATAGCTTGCAATAGTAGTAGACATCTCGAACCTTTAACACTGCGGTTAAACCGCCATCTATCGAAAGTCCTAAGATATTTCCCAATTCGCCTTTTACGAGAGCCGCGGAAAGAAATGGCTTGATGGATTCTCTTACGCCTCCTCTTACTTTAATTTATAAATGATTTAAAGGAAATGTTTTATGTACAGCAACTTCGCAATATTTTGGCACCAAAAGTGACAATTATACACAAAGCATTAAAATACGCCGTGTATACCACCGATGAATAACTACTGTACTATAGAAGTTTTGGATGTGTGCCCAAAGAAGCAGAACAGACCCGTCGCTATTTTTATTAAGTCGTTTGGCATAGATGTGCCCTAGCCTAGCACTTACTAACTTAACTCATTTCAGTTTTATTAGTAGTTTTTATCTTTGTACTTTTATGTCAATATTATTAAATAACTTTTTTTAAATAAATAAACTAGCAATAAAAGTAGGCCGGTAGATAGATGCAGCCTACTTTGATTTTAAAAGGACTGATGATCTGGATGACAACGATAAATTAATAGAATAATTGGCAATAATCGGTTTCACGCCGAAACTCCTTCAATTTTTTTCGTGCTACTTAAATACTCGATGTCATTATGTTTGTTTAAATAGCTTTGATTCTAGTGACTATTTCACAAGGTAAGGAGTGAGTCAGTGTAGTAGCACTAGGTTAGTTTCTGTCTCCGAATGCCAACCTGAAGCTAAGCCTGGGCATTAAAACCGAAGCTGATGCACTGACATTGCAGAGAGATATTGATCTTGTGACCCAGTGGATCAAAGATAACAGAAATCTATCGTAACACTACATTTTGTACTATATATTTATGCAACCAGTTAAGAGGTAACTCAATACTCAGCTGGAAAACTTTACGAGTAAGCTTGGATTATTGGACAACTTTCTTTCCGCTCCTAAATAGCTATTAATGTTCTTGGGATTTACTTAGCAACTACAGGCCATTTGAAAGACACGAGTGTGTTTAATGAGAGTCCTTCCGATACGATTGTTGAACGTAATCTCGACCATTGCAATAATGTACGAAACATCAGGAATAGACTATAAAATCTAGTTTTTACATCTTGTTGTGTATATAACTATACACTCGAATGATCACCCACTTGTTCCAGAGAATTCTCATCACTGATCGATTTGCATCGAATTAATTCTGGAGATGCCCAGTTTTCTTTTACAAAATAAACAAAAATTATTTAACTATATTAAGCGGGAAATTATTATGAAATTACCTCATGCCTTTCAAAATCGAATTGAATAATATCCTACGGCTCCGTGGCGCAGTGGCTTAGCAATCAGTTGTTGCGCTGGGGGCCGCGGGTTCGAATCCCGCACTGAACAAGTATTTGTATGGCCTACAAATAATTGTTCCGGGTCTGGATGTTTGTCCTTGTGCAATTTATGTTTGTAAACTGCCTCCACGACACAGGAGAAAATCCTAGTGTGGGGGTAACGTTTTTTAAAATAAAAAAAATAAATAAAAAAAAAATAATATAATATATAATAAGTCCCTTACTAAAATTACAACTTCTTGAACACATCGATTATGCGAGTGAGAAAGGCCTCGAAATTTGTCCGTTTTATCATAAGATCAACTAACGACTTTAAATCTTTTAGCCCCATTAAAGTTCTATTCTGTGCTTATGTGCGTAGTATCCTTGAGTTTGCCTTTGGGGTCTGGAAAATGAAAACAATAACTTTTTCAACAATCTCTCATTAGATAATAAATAGCAACTTGGAATTATATTTCGGACTAAACCTTCAAATATTAAAATTATTTGTCTTAGAGTTCTTCGGCCCGCACTCTTTGCGTGCCACAAATTTTTAGGTGTTTTTCCCCCTTTTATTGAATGTTTTAATTGGTTGATTTTGTTTTAATAAACCTATTGAGGTCTATATAAATTTAAATTTTCATGTGCGATTGAACCTTTTACGAGCCTAGAACCTTTCGTAATAGCTATGGAAATTTTAAATTTTGCTGTTTGTGTTAAGAATGAAATAAATAAAATAAAATAATTAATTTCCGTTTTAATAACAGTAATATTAAAGTTGATTTCTTATATTTACGCGAACATTACACATTGAATAAAACTACATTTACGGATTTTTTCGCGTTTAATTAACTTATTTATCTTATTTTTATTAATTACCGACGTTTCGGGTGCTCTACAGCACCCGTGGTCACGGGAGACTGAGGTGGATGACGTCCCGATGTCAGAGTTAACCCGGAGTACCTTCAGCTTTTTTAATTATTAATTTTGGTCCGATCTACTCAGAATGAACTTACTGTATCTTGAAGTCTTGCAGTGGTATGCTTGGGTTTAGTTTTAATTTTATTAATTACAGGATCCCAAGCAGGTGGTAGTAACCAGCCTCCCTCTCTATTGAAATTAGGATGTTTTTTTTTTAATTTCAATAGCCTCAAGTTTCATCCTTGGCAGGAATCGATGTTCTTGAATGTATCGTCTACGTACCGCTTTGAGAACTTTGAAGGTACTGGTGCAGTAAGCAGGGCTTTATGCTCAAAGTCCTCCATGAAAGTATCGGTGACAATGGGAGATACCGATGAGCCCATTCCAACTTCATCTACTTGCTTGTAAAACTCTTCCTTCCACAATAGATAGCCAGACGTAAGGTAATGTCTGAGTAATACTGCATATTCTGCTGGCATGTTGTTTTTCTTTAGTTTGCTAGTTACAATTGAGATGCAGTCGCCAATAGTTAGGCATGTAAATAGAGACTGAACATCAAAACTAACCATAGTTTCATTGTCAGTAAGACATACGTCTTTTATCTTACTGACAAAATGGTATGAATCCTTAGTGTGTGCTCTTGTGTGTCCTGAGTGGTGATAGCACTTATGCTAGGTGTTGAGCCAATCTGTAAGTTGGCGAATCGATCTGACTCACTTTTGGAAGTAATGGAGCGTTCGGTTTGTGTATTTTTGGTAACCCATACAACTTCGGTGTTTTGGCACACGCAGGTATTATCGAATTGGCGTCTAGATTCAATTTCTCTAAGTATTATTTAATTAGGTCACTAGTTGTTTAAGCGTATTAGTTGTAGGGTCTGGTTTGACCTTTATGTATGTAACTTCATCCGATAAAAGTTGTTGTATTTTAAAACTGTAATCCGACGTATCCATTATAACTGTAACATTACATTTTTCTGCGCGGAGAATTGTGAGATCTGGTCTGTTAGGTAAGTTTTTCAATGCAATAAATTCATCTTTGGGAAGATTTAATTTCGGCGCTGAGCTTCGACGTAACAAAGACGAAATGTCTTTACGTTGGCCTGTAAATCTTCATTACCAATATTATTTTTATACAGATAGTCCTCAACACTACAGATAATGTTTACATACGGGTTTTTCGCGGTTTTATTGCGAAATTCATAGCTTTGGCTAAAACTTTTATTGTCGCGGCATCCAGAGATTGTTTTGACAGATTATGGACCGCACGTTGTTTATTACTCGCATCTGTTGTCAATGGTTGTGTTCCGTTCTTATCTATATGTTTATTTTTGCATTCATTGTATTTAGTTTTTTCACGTTTATCTAAAATTTCTATGCAATTCTAATAATCAAATGTCGATAAAGCTGGTGCATTTGATGTGGTTGCATATAAATTTGATCTAGGTCTGAATCATAGTTTTTAAATATCACGTAAAAGTAAATCGAATTTAGCATCATCTGTCATTGAATGAAATTACCTATCGAATATGCTGTTATTTGGTTGTCTAACGGAAAGATAGAGTTATTTCTACGATATTCAAGTTATTTGTCGAATAAAGCCTATCTGACGATTATTGAACAATAATTTCTTTGTTATCTGTCGAATAAACGCTATTTGTCTGTTTATCTGCGGATCGGCCCTTAGTCCCTAGACCTCAGCGGTGATAACACATATATAACCATTTTACGTCTTATATTGTTATAAGTGTCCATTAGCAGCAGCAGTCACTTTCTAATATAATATCTTTGTCAGTCAATTCAATGTAATAAAAAAGAGACTTAGGCTTGTTATGTTTGTACTGGTGTTATTATAGTATAAAATATAAAAATAATATCATATCAGGTACAACAATAGTCGTCTTACGACTCTTCTACTGATATCACGTAATGAAAACAAGTTTAGTTTTATAATATCTTAAATATTATCTACGTTAATCAGCTCAAATTAAATGCATTAATTTAAAAAATAAAATATAAAATATTTAACGATCTACGGCAACAAATCACGGAATCTACTAGCAGAAAGTTCAAAAGAAATTCCAATTTCGAAAATAGCTCTTTTGTAACATAATTGTTTAGCTAAAACAAAACTTGAGTTTTAAATTTCACTTTGTGAACGGAATAAATGAAATAAATTATTCTTGGGAAAATTACTTACAAGTCACTAAATAATCAACTTTATATAATAATTAGTTTAATATTAAAAAAACTCAGAACTGTCTCGCTCTAAAGGGTACTACATTTTTTATTAATTTAATACAGTATAAGTAAACTTTTTATTGATGAACTTAAATAAAATATTAGCACAATGCGGAGCACTCAGACTTTAGATTACGAGTATCAAAGTAATATTTTGATTCGCATTGCCCAATAACTATAGCTAAGGTTGATTTTTTTTTAAGTCGACGACGGCGTGCCAAGAAAAAAATACTGTCTCCATCATCACATTAAACAAATTCCAACTTTGTCTAATATCAACAAGGTAGTGTACGTGCCTTTTAGCACATTTATATTAATATTGGCGACGCCCAAGAATATGCCTACAACTGTATTAAACCTTATAAGGTACCTACCTATTTTTTAAGAAGGGTTAGTATATATAAATATATAGGTACTCGTAAATAAGTCTCCATAATATTTATATATATATATATATATATATATATATATATATATATATATATATATATATATAATAAAATATCATATATCTAGTTCTTTATTATTACAATTTATTACGCAATGCTTTTCTAAAACTCAATTTTGAACAACGCTTAAGCTTTTCCACATTTGTTCTCACAGGACACATTTATCCCGTTCTCATATTTCACAAAAAAAATATTGAATAACTAAATACTAATATTTCTAACCTCTGTTTGTTTTGATATTAACGTTTTACTTTTAATTAATTATTTCTTCGCCTACGGGTAGGCAAGCTAGCTATAATAAATTCTTCTACAACTTATCATTTCATAGAGCTTATTGAAAGTCTACTGCTGAATATACCCCCCCCCCCCATTTCTTTCTGTAGATTGCCTCATAGGATTGATATTTGCAATAGCCACACTTGACAGACAGTTTGGCAATCGCAATTTTTATTATTTTGAGTTAGCAACTTTTGTTGTTCTTCAGTGATCGATATAGGTTACGAGAACACTATAACTGCTATACGAGCTATGACGAGATACTATCTACTGATATCATAAAAAGCACAAAATATGGTAAACACAATTTCTACAGGCTGGTATGGCACCACCAATATTAACATTAAGCTCTGCGTTTACCAATCAGCAAATAAGCAAATATTCAAGAAAAACAAGGTTCTTGAGTAGTGGAATTAGAACAGGATTTTAAATTTAGAATAAACATAAATAACATGCACACAGTCCTCCTGGCGGTGACTGCTGTGGCCCAAAGACAACTACATCCATTCTCGATTAGGAATCAAACTTCAGGTGTGTTGTCACCACTGGGAATTACGATAGAATGCATCGTAAAAAGGATCTCCGGTTTTCTACACACAACATATAAAGGGTAGCAAAAATTAAGACACAAAACAAGGCATTAAGGTGCTATTTTACGCTATGCTGTAAGAGTGTGGTCCTTCCACGGTCAAGCCAACCTATACGTTTTGCAACCTTATCGTTGCTGCAGTGGAGCTATAACAATTTTAATTATTGTAAGTTATTAAGATGAAGATTGATTGTCGATGACAATGACATTTATAACGGCCACATTGTCATTACTCTCTGTCTCATTGGTCTGTGCGATACTTCACGATAAACTACTACAAGTTTTATTTATGCAAGTTAATTAACTGACATAGATATAAATAACACCTTACTTCCCCGATATCCGCTATCCAACTTACACGTGCAGTTCATGCGAAATATGTGAGACCGTGTCATTGAGTGCTCTGAAAAATTTACTTTCATGGAAAATTTAAATTTACCCGAAATGTCTCGGGTTTTTAAGCCTAAGCTAAATTTTTCATCATCAACATCATTACAGCCTTTCACAAGTCCACTGCTGAACATAGGTCTCCCCCAAGTTATGCCACAAACCATGGTCCTGAGCCACGTGCATCAGTCGTCACTCCTTCTAGTGAGTGGACGCCTTACACTTCGCCTACCGGTACGAGCCTGCCACTCGAGAACCTTTTTTTCCCATCGGTTGTCGGTTCTTTAAGCTATATGGCCAACCCATTGCCACTTTAGCTTACTAATCTATTGGGCTATGTCGATCACTCTGGTTCTACTGGGATATCTTCATTCCTAAGTTCTTCACGCAAAGAAACCCCAAGCATAGCCATAGTTCGCTGAGCGACCTTGAGAGTCCTTATACGGCCAACAGTGAAGTACCACGTCTCACATCCATGAGTCATCACAGGCAACACGCACTGGTTGTACAATTTCGTTTTAAGGTTTTGAGGTATGTCTGACGAGAAGATGTGTCGTAGCTTCCCGAACGCTGCCCAGCCGAGTTGAATCCGTCGATTGACCTCTCGGTCGAAGTTGGACTTACCTAGTCGGACTATTTGTCCCAGGTAAACATACTCATCAACAACTTCGAGCTTAGTGCTCCCAACAACTACCGGCATAGGTGTGACATGGACATTAAACATAATCTTTGTTTTGTCCATGTTCATCTTAAGACCTGTTCGTTGGGAGACACTATTGAGGTCATTGAGCATGGTGCTTAGGTCCTCCAGCGATTCTGCCATAAGGACTATATCGTCGAAAAATCGAAGGTGAGTGATGTACTCGCCATTGATGTTAATACTGTATCCTTTACAATCCAGTAGCTTGAAAACCTCTTCCGATGTAGCGGTGAAGAGTTTCGGGGACATAACGTCACCCTTTCTTACACATTTGTGCAGTTGAACAGGTTTCGTACTCTGGTTCTGTACTCGGATAGCCACTTAGCCCTGCCATTACCGGCTTGGGTTACCTTTTCGGATTTCCATTAATATGTGTCTTTATTTCGTTCCCCAAGTGGATTTTCGTTGTGAGGGAATTATATTATTTCTATTATTATGTTTTATATGATTCTTATTTGGCTCCCAAGAATTGTTCAACACAAAATTTGTGTTACTCTTCAGATGTTTTTTTTTAATCTTATGTCACATTTTTTTCGTATTTTAAGAGATTTTTGTGATTCTTTTGGGAAACTTTTTACGCTACAAAGTCGGTTCAACTTGAAAAGTAATATGTTAAGAGGAACTTACCGTAATCGCAACGATTAGTGGGCACATTAGCAATGGTAGTACTAGACATCTAGCAGATTTGAAACTGCTGCCGTTTGCCGATTTAGACCCTTATTTTAAAGTATATGTGACAGTAAATTAATATATAACGTTATATAATATAAGTGTGCATAATATTGTTTCTATGTTATTTTTCATTATTTACAAGATTGCTTTAAACCTGCCTATTGTTCAAGTCCTTTGATTGTCCTGACGTTTCCTACATGGACTCATTTTACACTTTAAGGACCAAGAGTTTGGAAAAGGTAGTATAGTAGTAATGATCGAATCCGAAGAGTGTCCACTAACCACGTGGCGTGCGAAAAAGCAGATCTTTATGTATAAGTACCACGCATTCGAAACCAAAGGCGTGCTTAATCATTCGTCATGCGTACAGCAAAGGCGTAAAATAATTTGCCAGCATCTGTATTTTACGCAAGAATAAATAAAAAAAGTATTTGCAAGCCTAGGTGTTCACCATTCCCCCGAATGGGTTTGCGCCTTGTCTTGCCTAGAGTCATAGTAGCCGTGGCTTGATCACCGACGGGGAACTAGAGGAACTAACATGACTGGCCCGAAGTGGTCACTTTGATTGGGCTTGCCAAAGCTACTTCGAATTTGTGTTTGGTGGACTGCGGCGGGAGGAGTGTCCTCTCCCCCTACCGTCAGAGCCGAGATGGAGCCGGGGTGAAGGGGAGTCTTTATATAGCGATGCGCCGCTCACACTATCCTCCACAACTCAGGCAGCGCAGCACTGTTAAAAAGACCTTGACTGAGAATATCAGTCAAGTAATAATGTTTCAACACTCGAAAAGTCGTGATCAATGGTAAAGATTCCTCCGGATCGGTAGTATCAATGGGCGTTCCTCAGAGCTCGATTCTTGGCCCATTACTGTTTTTAATCTATATTAATGACTTACCTTATCTTGTAGTGGACAATCACGATATAGTATTATTTGCTGACGAAACCTCTTTAATTTTCAAACTCAAACGGCAGTTAATTAATTATGACGATGTAAATAATGCTCTATCGAAATTATTACATTGGTTTAACGCCAACAATATGCTCTTAAACGGCAATAAGACAAAGTGTATTAAATTTACAATACCTAATGTAAAACATTCGAATACCAATGTGCTGTTACATAGGGAGGAGTTGAGTCTTGTAGATACCACTGTTTTTCTCGGTATTACTATTGATACGAAACTTCAATTGGGCCCCCATATATCTAAATTAGCAAGCAGACTTAGTTCTGCAGTATATGCTGTAAGAAAGATTAGAAGTCTCACAGATATTGAGACAGCTAGATTAGTGTATTTTAGTTACGTTCATAGCGTAATGTCTTATGGAATTTTAGAATAGAATAGAATAGAATAAATAATTTATTGTGCTAGTTGTAGATTTAAGAGATTTAACACTATAAAAGTAATTATCACCACAACCTGCCTAGATAAGGCTTACAATATTATTAAAATCATGGAACTTAAAACATTATCTCATTATTCATTAAATCAAATCAAATAACACGTATAATAAAGCATAATGTCATACAATCCCCCTTCCCTACGGATCGCCGCAAGGTGCAGTTGTGTGATACAAGTTCTTTTTTCTTCAGTTTGTAAAATAAATGTTTAAATCAAATTTTATAGTGCGTAAAAAATAGGACTGCATAAACAACCAAGAGTATACCTTCGAGTGAGTACACCTGTTGCCTTATAAAGTTCTTACATCCTGGTACTCAAACACAGCGCGCGAGCAGCATCCACTATCTTCAAGGCGAGTCTCCACCCTCACCGACCGTATGTTAAATTTGCATGATTGGATCATTGACTCCGCCTGCTTAGAAATAGGCGTCGCAGTTAACTTCTCTGTGGTGACGTACCTATTTGGCTTCGTAAGATTACCTACCTACCTCTTGTGGTGGGAGATAACAACTCTTTACTGGTTATTGTCCCCTAATAGCGAAGTCTAAAATGGACGTAACTATAAACAAGTCCCTTTCGGAGACGGATATTAGTAATACGGAAACTAATGTTGTAACACCCCCAAATTATAATGTTTGCTATCGTAACAAAAGACGGAGGGAGGATGATTTTAAGGTGGATATGGAAGATTTTAAGACCGAAATGAAAAAGATGATAACTGAATTATTTTCCTCACAAAAAAAAGAACTTCAAAATATATTCGCTTCTCAGAGAGCTATACAAGAAACTAACTTAAATATTAAGAAATCTATCGCCTTTCTCGCGGCCCAAAACGAGGAATTTAAGAAGAAAATACAGTCATTAGAATCACAAGCAAAAGAAGACAAAAAATATATTACTCTATTAGAGAACAAAATTGAAGATCTTCAAAAAGACTCCCGAAAATCAAGCTTGGAGATTAAAAATGTGCCTAGACAAAAAGAGGAAACAAAGGAAACGCTGGTAAATATGGTGATATGCCTTGCTAACGAAGTAGGCTGTAGACTCACCCAATCCGACATAAAAGATATTTATAGAACTCGTCCTAAAAAAGAAAAAAGCATGAATACCCCAATTATTGTAGAAAGTACATCTACCCTCATAAAAACGGAATTATTAAAAATGTGTAAGAATTACAACAAAAAAAATAATAAAATGAAGCTCTGCGCCAAACACCTGAGTCTACGCTCTGCAGGGGATACACCAATTTACGTAGCTGAACATCTAACGACAAAGGCTTCCCGCTTGTACTTTCTAGCCAGAGACCTTTCAAAAACAAAGGAGTATTAATATTGCTGGACTGCCTATGGTAAAGTCTATGTCAGAAAACACGATGGTTCTCCTATTATTACGATCTTAAACGAGGCTCAAGTACAGAGTCTATTGCAAGCATGACTCTTTCTTGGTATGCTTATGTTTTTTGTGTCTATGTTTATTACTCGGATTAATGTAATACTGTACAAAATAACTGTAGGCACTGCATTGTTAGCATTAAGCATCATTGTAAATAGTCAAAATAAACACAGATTCTTAATTTACATACTTAACACACAGTTATACATACAAAAATTATATAATTTTTTTTACAGTATTTATAGCCTCAAATTATCTCTCATACAGAAATAAAAGTGAACTCTCAATGCATACACGTAATATACAGTCACACATTCAAAAACTATATACATTTATTACAGTATTTTTAGCTTCAAATTATCTATTATACGACAATAAAGTGGAACTCTTAATTCACACATGTAATTCACAGTCATACATACAAAAACTATATACATTTATTACAGTATCTTTAGCTTCAAATCATCTCTCATACAACAATAAAACTGAAAATAAAGTATTTTATATTAAAAAGTTTATTATGTACCTAAAATTATTTAATGGGTTACTAAGTTCGTACCGCAAGTATTTTTGTGATTGTTTTATTTACAAAAAATTACAATTTACAATATTTCTAATAAAACACATACCTAAACTACAATATTATAAATATAAAATTAAAAATTTTATAAACACACTTCAATTACTTACAAAATTATATATAGCAAACTATGTCCCACGCTTACATCAAAGTATTATGAACATTTGTAACATTCGATCTTGGCCGTTAGTCTTTAATAATAATGTCTATGGATAAAAATATTTTCAATAATTTACAAGAATTAGACAATATAGAGATAGCTTGTGCATATCAATGTGATGTAGAAGATTTAAACAAATATTTAAAATTTAGAAATACAGACTTCACAATTGTATCCCAGAATATAAGAAGTATTTATTCAAATTATGAAGATTTTCAACTGACATTAACTTCTCTACAAGTTAATGCAGACATATTAATATTAACAGAATGTAGGATTCAATCTATTAAACCTATTCCATGTCCAGATAACTACCATGTTTATAACACTTATTATCACGTAAATCAAAATGACGGAGTAGTGATTTATATAAAAAAAAATATTTCATCTCATGTTAAAGAAATAAATTTGGTACATGCGTCTTGCATACAAATCCAACTACAAAACTTAGTAATACTGGGCATATATAGGTCACCATCTAATACCAATGCAGAGCAATTCATCAGTTCTCTTAGTGAACATTTGGACTCGTTAAAAAAACGTTCAAATATTGTTATAACAGGAGATATTAATATAAATATAACACCTAGACTTACAGAACAAACATATGAAATAATGAATAGGTCGAACTACTTAAATATGCTTTCTACGTATGGGCTATTACCGGGACATCATATCCCTACAAGAGAGAACAGCTGCTTGGATCATTTTATACTAAAATTAAATCAACAAACTATTTTTGCTCAGATTGCTGTATTAAATACTACTATCACAGATCATGCTATGATATTACTAAAATTAAGTAATATTAAACAAAACGCAATTAATGTTAAAATTAAATATAACACTGACTTTCATAAAGCACTTGCCAGTCTAGCTCAAAAAAACCTATCGCACCTTCTTTTTAGTGATAATCCAGACTATATCATATATCAATTAATTTATAAAATAAGAGAATCAATTGAAGAAAATACAAAAATAGTAAATATTCCAAGTAAGAAGCGACAAATTAAACCATGGATAACTACAGGTATTTTAAAATGTATACGAAATAGGAATTGTATGCAAAAAAAGCTAAGATCGGATCCTTATAATGAAGTATTAAAAATTACATATAAAAGGTATCGCAACTATGTTACTAAATTGATTAAGAAACTTAAGCGAGAATGTGAAAGGAAACTTCTAGCAATATCAACTAAATCAACTAAATCTCTCTGGAAGCACATAAAAGACATAACTTATAGAAAACAATCACGTGTTAATAGTTTGAACTTATTAAGTACGAAATCCTCACCGGGTGATTCGATTCGATTCGTGTGAACGAGTACTTTGCTAGTGTGGGTAAAAATCTTGCCGAGAACATAAATACTAATAATCCTAATATTTGTTTATCTTTTTGCCATATTGATCAAGTACATGAAACTGTATCTGTAAAAGCACATTCTTCCTTTGTAATGATGGAAACCTATCCGGAAGAGATAAATAGTATTATTTCAGGTCTCAAATCAGATTCCGCCCCTGGGTGGGACAATATTTCAATGGGTTTTCTCAAGATGGCTAAACAATTACTTGTCCCCATCTTCTGCCATTTTGCTAATATCTGTTTTGAAAAAGGTGTCTTTCCGAAGCTGTTGAAACGATCTATTGTAATTCCGATTTACAAAAGTGGAGATAAGAAAGAAGCTAGCAATTATCGACTAATCTCTTTGCTACCTGTGTTCTCTAAGATTTTGGAAAAGTTAATTAACAACAGACTTATACAATATCTCTCTAAATTTGACATTCTAGCAGACTCTCAATTTGGCTTTAGAAAGGTATGCTCTACGGAAGATGCAGTTGCTGCGTTGAGCTCTCAAATTGTTAATACCTTAGATAACGGTAAAAAATGTCTTGCTGTCTTCCTGGATTTAAAAAAAGCCTTTGATACTGTATCAATCTCTATACTTATCAATAAATTAGAATGGATTGGAATCAGAGGTATACCTCTAAAACTATTAAAGGACTATCTCTCTGACAGGATGCAGACGGTAAGAGTAGGTCAATACTCTAGTAGTTATATCAATGTAAATTATGGAGTACCGCAGGGAAGCGTCTGGGGCCCTACGCTATTCTTAGTATATATTAATAATCTATGTAGTATGAGTATGAACAGGGGGAGAGTTTTCTCATACGCAGATGACACTGCGATGTTGTTTTGGGGAGACACGTGGGAAGAAGTGCAGTTAATAGCGGAAAAACAATTAGCTAAGGTTGCTCGTTGGCTTGACAACAACTTACTCACTTTGAATGTTAGTAAAACTCAATTCATACGTTTTTCTATGACTAGTCGATCACAGCCAAAGGATGATTTTAGAATCAAAATACATAAATGTAACAATCCTTCCAGAGGTAGTAACTGTACGTGTACACCTATTGGAAAAGTTTCATATACAAAGTATCTGGGCGTTATGGTGGATCAGCGACTTTCTTGGTACAGACATGTTGAATTAGTATCTAGTAGAATTCGAAAGCTCACTTGGATATTTAAAACTTTAAGACATGTTGCCACTTTACATCTTTTGAATCAAATATATGTAGCGCTTGCTCAGTCCATTATAATATATTGTATACCAATTTGGGGAGGTACTTACAAAAGTAAATTTATTGAAATTGAGAGAGCTCAGAGATGTCTACTAAAGGTTATGCATTTTAAACCGTACAGGTACTCCACTAGCATTTTGTATTCATCATGTGGGCTGATTTCGGTGAGGCAGTTGTACATATTACACACTTTATAGAAAAAACATAAGTCTTTGACCTTTGATCCTATTTACAGTAGTAAAAGAAGAAATTATAGCGTAGCTCCTATTTGGAGAACGAAAACCACCTTTGCGAAACATCAATATGACAAACAATCAGAACACTTATACAATCAGATTAATAAAATATTGCAAATATATCCATTAAACACATATGACTGTAAGAAAAAAATAATGCAGTGGCTTAAGACACTTAATTACGATCAAACTGAAGCTTTATTACAATTTATCTTATAACACATTCACTCACTGTCTTTTTTAACACATGCACACATGCACACACAAGCACACGCACGCACACTCAAACACACACACACACACACGCGCACGCGCGCGCGCGCACACACACATACACGAACACACACACACACACACATACACGAACACACACACACACATACATACGCACACACACACACACACACACACACACACACACACACACACACACACACACACACACACAGACACACACATACCCTGTTTCTTTTTTGTTGAATGTATTTAGTTAAGGGAGGGCGAGGACCTTCTACCACAAGTATCTTTATACTTAAAAGAAGTCCTCAAACTTGTACTAATTTAAGAATATGTTGGAAACAATAAACTTTCATTTCAACTTTCATTTCATACAATGAAATATTTCAACAAACGTGGATAATAAATAATAATGTCAAAAGTACAATGGAATTATGCCGGTATAAGCTAAGTCTATGAATGGAATATTGATATGTCAAAATATATGTAAGCTTATAAGTAAAACGTAGTGATTTTAATATTCTTTGCCTAAAACATAATTAAAAAAATATTTCAAAGGTCAATTAATTTAGAATGTAAGTTTGTAGCTCAAATAATCTTTTAAGGAGTAAAAACATCTTTCAGTCAATAATTCTAATAATTTATTCTTAAATTCTTTTATTTCTAAATCTTTTAATTTGTCAAGTAAATGATTATATATTTTTGGTCCTAATGCATAAAAACTTTTTGAGAAAAAGGCTGTCCTAGATGTGTGAAACGGCATAATAGTAACATTATTCTTTGTTTGCCTCGGATGCTTAGCAATGTGCGAATTAAAATAATGTAAATTACTTTTGACGAATAAGCAGGCTTGGTATATGTACAATGAGGGCAGATTTAGGATTCTTAATTTTACAAACAGATGTCTGCAACTGTCTGTTTGTTTGGCACCAAACATTGCTCTGAGACACTTTTTTTGCATACTAAACAATGGCAACAGGTTAACATCAGCCGCGCCTCCCCAATGTATGATACCATATCTTAAGTTGGTGGCAACGTATCCATGATAAGCAGTAAGTGCAGCTTTTTGTGAGACAGTTTGTGTTAATTTTCTTAGAGGATAAATAAATTTACTAATTTTACTTGTAAGATATTCGGTATGCGGTTTCCAGCTTACACATTCATCAACCAACACACCAAGGAAACGTATTTGTTTTACTCGCTCAATCAAATGCCCCTCATACTTAACAACAACAGTCTCTTGTTTCCGGTTTTGGGGAAGATAAAACTATATATATTTAGTTTTATCTAGGTTTATGACGAGATCATTAGCTTTCATCCAATTGATAATATCAGACAAAGCTTCAGCAATAACACATTCGTATGGTTTATTGCTGTTATTTTTTATCATAACAGTAGAATCATCTGCGAAAAGGATCATTTCATGCTGCACATGTCTAGGTAGGTCATTGATGTACAATAGAAAAAGAAGCGGCTCAAGTATACTTCCTTGGGGTACACCACACTTTACAAGCTGTGACTGAGATCGTACCTGCACTTCAGATCGATTTTCCTCATTAACATAAGAGATTTCTGTGCATTGAAATCGATTATTTAAATATGACGATACAAGACCAAATACATTTTTTGCTATGGGGTAATGCGACTGATATTGAAGCTATATTTGTTTTGCAAAAGAGAGCCGTTCGGGCGATTTACAACCTAAATTGTAAAGAGTCCTTCAGACTAAAATTTAAAGAAATAAACATATTAACTTTGGCTTCGCAATATATTTATGAAAATGTAATGTATGTACATAAAAACATAAATAGCTTTAATAAGAATAAGGATGAATGAATGAATGAATGAATGACTAAATGAATGAATGAATGAATATACTTTTATTGTACACCACCAACAAATATACAAATGTCATAACAAAAATCAGATTATAATATGTACAATTTGGCGGCCTTATCGCTACATAGCGATCTCTTCCAAGCAACCAGAGGTGTAAAGTAATACAAACAATGAATAGGTAGGTGGTAGGTGGTGCAATATAAATATACAAATAATAAATGCAAAAAAAAGATATAAATAACTAAGTAATACATGAAATAATGTAAATTACTAACACATAATAAGAGATAAAGTAAAACATATAATATATACATTTACATACACATATACACATATACATACATACATACATATATATATACATACATATACACATACATATAAACATATATACATAAATATACACACAACGCATATATATCAATACACACACACACACACACACACATATATATATATATATATATATATATATACAAAATTCCTCAAACGATAATAAAAGGCTGATAGATACAATAAGTACATAATCACACAATCTATCCTAACGGTGTCCGAACGATTGAGACAAGTAATGCTCTTTAAGTAATCGCTTAAAGATAAAAATAGTTTGTGCCTCACGTATTTGCAATGGTAGGGCATTCCAGAGCTTAATAGACTGGACAGTAAAAGATTTATTGAAAAATGATGTATTGTGAGTTGGCACACTTAAAATGAATTTTCTAGAAGAGCGTAAAGGTTCCCCCGGAAGCCCCACAAAATTAAACTTCTCCTTTAGATAGGGAGGAGTAGAAGGGTGAAATAATACACAGTACAGAATAGAAAGTATATGCATGTTCCGGCGAAGTCGGATAGGTAGCCACTTGAGACGTGAGCGAAATTGGGAAATATGGTCAAATTTGCGCAATCTAAATATGAACCGAATACTAGTATTTTGAAGTCTCTCAAGCTTAGTTAGCTGGTCCTCAGTTATGTCTACATAGCTTACGTCAGCATAGTCGAGAATCGGAAGGAGAAGAGACTGTGCGAGCATAATTTTCGTAGGAATGGGAAGAAATGATCGAAGGTGACGCAGTGAACAAAGAGCGAAAAAAGTTTTCTTACTTACCTCATTCAGTTGGCGTATCCAATTTAAGGAATTATTAATATATAAATACCAAGATTTTTGACATTGTCAAAGTAAGGGATAACAACTCCATCGAATACGGTAGGTGGTACAGAGAACCAGTCAATTCTTGAGATAAAGCTCTGGCTACCAATAATGATAGCCTGAGACTTTTTAGGATTAACATTTAGGCCATATGATTTACTCCATTCGTGAATAAAATTTAGATCCTTATTTAATGTAGCGATTGCATTCGGCAAATTTTCAAGAGTTGACTGGGTGTAAATCTGGACATCATCATAAGAATGTTCATACCTTAAAGACTAGGAACAACCATAAGCTTGTAATGCCACTTACTAGACTCCACAGAATTAATAATTCATTTATGGGGCAATGTATACGCTTTTACAACAAAATCCCAGAACATGTTCAAAGTTTGTCAATAAACAAGTTTAAAAGTTTTATTAAAGAAAAACTGTAAAAAAAGGGTTATTATAATATCAAGGAATACATGAAAGAAAATAACCCCTGGGAATAAGGTGATCGCCACCATGCTGGTTCTACGAAAAATTATTTAAAAATTGTATAAACGAAATTGTTTGAAAAAAAGTCCCGCTGGGTTTCTTGCTGGTTCTTTCGAGGACAGTAGTATTTTCCGAACCAGTGGTAGATAAAAAACGACTTTCAATAAGAATTATGTAATAATCGATATTGAATAAAAAATATTCTATTCTATTCTATTCTATTCTAACAATTGATATACATATATGTTAATGCTTTATATTTCACATTACATCATTAATACACATGACTATATTCTCATAAATTACCAAGTAATAATGGGTTGGATCAAATATACACCTAATACTGCAATTTCAGTAATAGCATACTCTTAAAGTCTTTTTGTGATTCTTTGTTCCAAAGTCCTTTCTTGTTATCTTGATTTTCATATTTTTTTAACATAAAACTAGATCGTTAATATAGTCACTTTCTACAATTTATTTATTCGATGATCTAATATTTTACTTGTATAAATAATATCTTTCAAAATCAGGTTATATATTTCAACTACTTTCCTTGTAGATGGCTCATTCATTATATGTAAAGAAGAAAGGATAAAAAAGAACGCACAGTCTTACTTATGTTAAGTAAGCCCAGTGGCCCATAAACAACTATATAGCTTCTATTTAAAATCAAAATGCATACAACATGTAACACCTGAGAATCAAGATGGAATGTCTCGTTATCATTCGTAAGGATCTACAGTTGTAACCATTCTCTATGCGAAAAAATCAGCATTAAGCTGCTTATGCTGAAAAATCAGCTTACACTAGTATTCTGTGAGAGCGTGTGCTTGTGTACTACACTATTTGAGATGATAAATTGAAGCCGTACATTTGCAAACCGTAGTATAGGGAATTCTTCACTACGAAGCGCACGTTTAAGATGAATGTGTTTAAGTAAAACAAATCCTTAGAGAATATCAATAAATAGTAGCTGTTTAAGCTATGCAACATATAATTGTATTTTTATTTTAATAAAAAAATATGAAGAACTCAAACTTTCTTTTAATAAAAAAGAAACATAAAATATGGACTTGTATATAGGTCACATAAAAATGTAATAATAATAAGGTCCAAAATTTTCTGGCCTGAACTATAAAATAAATGATCAGTCTCAATCCACTATAATTATTATTTTTCGATATAATCTCCCTTTATTTCAATGCACTTTTTACTAACTTTTCTATACGTTTAAAAAAATAGTCTGAATTTTGCCCTCGTTAATTTTTTTCTCTCGTAAGTCGGATTTTAATTTTGATGATAAATAATAATCACTTTGGGCCAAGGCTCTCCATTGTAAGTCGCCTGTATTTTGCCGGCCTAGCGATTCAGTTTACGCATTTGGAGATGACTTTGACAGATATAACGTCAAAAACGTTAGAATTTATTAGTTAAATATACGATCCATTTCACGTTTAGTTAGTGATTTACCAATAGTTTTAAAACATAATTAAAAATACTTCGACGCTGCTCCGGCACCAAAAATCGCATGGAGGTGCTTCAGATACTCGTAAATTCCCTGGATTCTGTCACTGTTTCAGTGACAGAATCCTCATATTCAGGCAATTCGATTTCTAATCCAACCTATGAGAGCTCTTTATGGCCGCGGTCCATCGATCCCTTTTTTTACAGAGGGCCATGATAGAGAACCATAGTTTCATCACCCGTAACAATTGTATCTAAAATTTTTTTTCTATTGGCCTTCACAAAGGGATAACAACTGAGTACAGCACTTCATTTGTTCTTGTTTTAGAACAGCGGAAAGAAGTTTTGGGACTGATCTTATTCATAACTAAATGTTGATGTAGATGTCTAATTACTGTTGTTTTTGAAAGTCCCGTCATAAAGTCTTACTTTAGCCGTTTGTTTTCGAGTACTGTCTTCTCCACAAATTCAATTTTTTCATCGGTAATGGCCTCGGATGGTTATACGGGGCGCGATTCCTCATCAATTGATTCTCTTTCCTAGCGAAGTTGTTTCGCCCGTTCTTTCACGGTAAATTACGAATGTTAAGAATGCTCGTACACAATACCCAAACCGTTTTTTTAATTTCCGCCGGTGTCTTCTCCTGTTCTGTCAAAAATTTTATCAGAGCTCGATTTTATGCATTTTGAAGTTTTAATCCACAGTCTGACTTTATCAGGCTATATCCACTATAACAACATGAAAGTTTTGTATCTCTGATTAATTTTATGTGGGTACGCTTAAAACTTTTGGACCGCATCTAATACGTTTTCCGGAGAAATAAATGGAACTAAGACAAAGACATAAAATAAAAATAATTCAGTTAAATATAATGAAAAATGTATCTTTATAAAAAAAAAGTTAAATAGTTGCTCAACTCGAAACGTTTAAAATCAAAACGTATCATAACACTTTGATTTAGACTTTCGGTAAAATGTTAGCTATTTTTTGTACATGTTCGTGCAACCTAATTATGTTGAAAAGACTGCACTTCAAATTCTAATAACAAAATATACACATAATAACAGCGACAGCGAAACTCACATTTTTATTTTTATAAAAAAAGTTACATAAAATGAAATTTTTTTTATAGGATAAGGGTGACAAACGAGCACACAGTCCGCCTGATGGTAAGTGGTTGCTGCGGCCCATAGACATCTACATCTATCCTCCATTACAAATCAAAATGTAGATGCGTTGTCACCCGTGAGGACTAAGATGGAATGCCTCATTTCCAGTAAATTTATTTTTATACATAACTAGCTGTTCCCTGCGACTTCGTACACGTGGAATTTATTACTATTGGATTTAATGGGTTCGCACGGAACCCTAATACTTTTTTAATTATGTTACTTCTTATAACATAAGCTATCTATCTGCCAGTGAAAGTTTTGTCAAAATCGAACCAGCAATTTCAGAAATTAGCTGGTATTGATATTACAAACAGACACTTCAATTTTAAGTTATTTGTATAGCAAGTAGATTTCCTAAAAAAATAAAAGCGGCAATATTTATATGGCATATTAATAGACACCGTTATCTATCCGTCTTTTCTCTATCAGGAATTATAGGTGGTATAGGTATGATGTCACTCTTGAGTAATTAGAGAGCCATGCAGCGACGGCTCCGTGGCGCAGTGGCTTAACAATGAGCTACCACGCACGGGGCCGCGGGTTTGAATTCCGCAAGGAACAAGTATTTGTAAAGCCTACAAGTAATTGTTCTCTGTCTGGATGTTTTTCCTTGTGCAATGTAAGTAAACTTCCTCTAAGATATGGGAGAAAATCCTAGAGTCAGGGTAACGTTTTTTAAAAAAAGAAGAAAAAAAGTGTAGAAGTACTAGATATTCAAATCTAGCTCGTTTACGCGGTGAAAATGTCTGTTATTTCATTTCTTTAAAATGAATGATAGATTTAACAGGATTCAGTAATTTTCTTAACGTTGTATTCTATGTTAAACAACAACAATTATACTTGGTAGAGCCATGCTGCAGTTATATTAGTAATATAATTGTAGCACGAATGGGTCGGCTCGACCGGGGAAGAACCACGCTCTCACAGAATACCAGCGTAAAATAGCAGCTTAACACTGCTGTGTTTCGTATGGTGAGTGTAGACAACCGGAGACCCTTTTTACTGTAAAAGAGGCATTCCAACTTAGTCCTCACGGGTGACAACGCAGCTGCATTTTGATTCTTTGTTGAGACTAGATGTAGATGTCTATGAGTCACAGAAACCACTTAACATCAGGTGGACTGTGTGCTCGTTTGTAACCCTAACCTATAAAAAAAACTAGCATTATTAGTAAAATCTAAGGTAAATCTGTCAAATGGCGATATCTAACAAATACAAAATTAGAAAAATAGATTATATTCATGAAATTTTATTTTTCTTTCATTATTAATTATTTAATAATGAAAGAAAATGATTATTATATAATTAAATAATAATTAATATGAATCTTCATCTCTATATGAATCTTTTTACTTTGCTACGAAAACTTTAAAGATTATACATATATTCTATATATACGCGATAAAATCCTTAAAACTTAGTTTAATTTAAATGTGTAGTGTTTGCGTGAATATAAGAAATTATTATTAGATTTCTAATTTATTTTTAAATAATCGTCTAAGGTTCTATAATAAAATTCAGTTATTTCTTAAAAATAATTAACTATTATAATATAAATTATATCTTACATTTTCAAACTATGAAGGAAATGTTTTAAACCTAACCTTAGCTTAGTTTATCCAGTCCTGCGACGGATAGCAGTGTCAGAGGTACGCGATGTCTGTCTTTCACCAATATTCTTCTTAAAGAAATAACAGTACCGTGTTTAATTATCAAATTACAATTATAATAAATGTGAATTCTATTTCATATAATATACTCATGGGTCTAGTGATCGTAAATGCAGCAAATCCAGGTCCGAGCCCAAGACCAGTTATTTGGTTTTCTCTCAAGAAATTGTCAGTAGCAGCCCAGAGTCAGGAAATTAGCGACTTTTCACAGCCGTTGGTCTTGCGTTTTATCTCCTCCCCTTTAAACCGCAACACATCAGTGGGTGCACCAAAAAATTCTTGGATAATAGGGTGGTATCAATGTACACGGACTCGTTAGTCGAAGTTGAGCCCCACCAACGATTCAATTAAATTTACGCCAATTTTTGATGTGATAATTTAAAGTAACATTGTAACTGCATCAATGTTTCATATAAGATAAATACTTCACTTATTTACTTAAAATCAGTGGCTTATTATTTTGGCGCTTATGATCTTACACCGTTCTGTTAAAAGTAAAATAATTAATGGCATGTGCACTTGCACCCACGTAGGGTGGAAGATAATATAGAGCAGAGTTTTAAAAATTAAGTTTTTAATAACTTATATCACGATTAGTTTTATTACAAGAGATAATTTAACCTTAATACTAGTTTTATTTATCGATAAGCTAAATTCAACAGAATTTTATATTACGAAATGTGGTTTAATACTTTAGTCTAGTTTATATCGTACTCTGGTATTCTGTGAGAGCGTGGTCCTTCCCCGGTCTATCCGACCGATTCGTGCTACAACCATAATATAGCTAAAGCATGGCTCTACCACGTATATTCGTAATTAATATATTGTATAATTATATTTTATATTTTTATAATTACATTTTAGCCGTTTTGTGGTTGCATAAGAGAATCCACTACCACCATGTTATCTCTATGGGAGCCCTATGAACATTAGTGTACTTTTGAAGTTAATGAAATCATACATTTTTGTCAATATGGACTTGAAAGATAAAGATTTCTTATATTTACGCAAATACTAAACATCAACTTAAACTAATTTTACGGATTCTATCGCGTTTAATTTAACCGTGGGAAAATCTTTGTTTACGAGAGCACAAGACTCGGTGACAGAAAACATCTGCCCGCCGAGCTTGTAGGCCGTACAAATACTGCGTATATCAGACCAAAAATTAATATTCAAAAACTGTACTAACTATCACATTAGATTGGGATATCAAACACCTCCCCCCCCTTCCCCGTGATCATGGGTGCGTAAAGCACCCTAAACGCCGGAAATTAAAAAATTAATTTAAACGCGATAGAATCCGTAAAATTAGTTTCATTTAATGGACATGACATACACATTAAAATACACATTAAAATTAAATGGAAAGCAAATATTAGAAACATGCATTTTCTAAAATTTTAAATAAAGTAGCATTTTCTAAAAAGTGTGGTAAGTGGATACTGTAGATGTCTATGGACATTTACACTTATCCTTGATTAAAAATCAAAATTTGAATCAAATTGTATTGTCACCTCTAAGGACAAAAATGAAATGTCTCGTATCCGGTAAAAAGGGTCTCCATTTACACTTACCACACGATACATATAAAGCTGTTATTTCACGCTGCTTTCCTGAGAGCGTGGTCCTTCCCCAGTCTAGCCGATCCATTCCTGCTACAATCATAATATAGCTGTATGGTTATGCCACGAAAAAACTTGAAGAAATATCATTAATAAGGACGTAACTAGTAAAAGTAAAAAAAAAAAAACTGTGCCGATAAACTTAAGTTCAATTTTGTAAATTTTCTTAATACAAGTTTGACATTGAATTTAATTTAATAAAGTTACTTCATCATTCAACATTACAGCCCTTCTCAAGTCCACTGTTGAATATAAGCCTCCCCCATGACTTCCTGCATGTCTTACCAGGTCGTCAATCCATCTAGTGGCGGGTCGCCCTACACTTCCCCTATCGGTGCGATACTGTCACTCGAGAACCTTTTTTCCCCATTGGTTGTCGGTTCTTCGAGCTATATGGCCGGCCCATTGCCACTTCAGCTTACTAATCCGTTGGGCTATGTCGGTCACTCCGGTTCTACTGCGGATATCCTCACTTCTAAGTTTATCACGCAGAGAAACCCCGAGCATAGCCTTCTCCATAGCTCGCTGAGCGACCTTGAGCTTCCTCATATGGCCAGCAGTGAAGGACCACGTCTCAGAAATATAAGTCATCACTAGCAACACGCACTGGTTGAATAATCTTGTTTTCAGGTTTGAGGTATACCCGATGAGAAGATGTGTGTTCCCGAACGCTGCCCAGCCGAGTTGAATCAGTCAATTGACTGAGAATGACTGAGAATCGACAATTGACTGAGAATCGGTCAAAGTTGGACTTACCTAGTTGTTCTTTTTGTTCCAGGTGAACATACTCGTCAACAACTTCGAGCTTAGTGCTCCCAAAAACTACTGGCATAGGTGTGACATGGATTTTAAACACGATCTTTGTTTTGTCCATGTTCATTTTAAGACTTAGACTAGACCAACGGATAGGCCGTTGGGAGACGCTATTGAGGCCATTGAGCATAGATCCTCCAGTGATTTTGCTATAAGGACTATGTCGTCGGCAAATCGAAGCTGAGTGATGTACTCGCCATTGATATTAATACCGTATCCTTTTCAATCCAGTAGCTTGAAAACGTCTTCCAGTGCAGTGAAGAGTTTCAACTACACCCTGTCTTACACCTCTAGAGTATAGATATATAAAGTTACATAATAAGGTATAATAAAAGAACTAATTTTGAAGGATGTAGTTAATTAAAAATTTACATAATATTTTCCTCAGTGAGTTAGTTTTACAGACGTTAGGATATGGTCTTATAACATGCAAAACTTGAAATGTGGTCCCGATGTGAAATACCCATAGGTTTTACCTATTATAATTTTTATATTGTTTCATATGATATAATTTGTGAAACATATATTAAGTAAGTAACCATTAGCCTATATGTAACATTATATCCACCATAGGGAACCCCTATACGGATCCTTTACAAAACTTGTTGAGTTTACTTATTGTATGTGTGTAACTTTAAGATTTATAGATGATGAGAATTCCATATAGCATTAAGCTCGCATTTTGTACGAAATCTTTGGTGCAATAACCACTCCACGAACCACGGTGACTACAGTCCCCATAAACCATTATTGTATCACCTGTCTAGGCACCAAACGACATCTTTCGGTTTAAACGCGGACAGCGCAAAAGATAGCTGTTATTAATACAGTAAAAAATGAAAGATGGTGCTATATGAAATTTGTCGTCTATGAAAGTGAATTTTATCTGTATAATAGTAACAAAATAATTAGAAAAAAAGTTAAAATTAAATTTCGCGATTTTTGTTTGTGGAATGTTAACGTGTAAGAAATTCGATCAAAAATGTGATAACTTTTCTGTTTTTATATGTTATTTTTAATGTTATTGTACATCAAACTAATTGTGAAGATATTTTCTTTAGTAAATATGTATCATTACGATAATTCCAAAAGGTTTACATTTAATAATTTAGCTCTAAATTTTAATCACTATACGCGATCATCGTTTATTGATTATATGTTCTTTAAAATGTATTCTAATCAGTTTTTTTGTGTTATATGAATGTAAAATATAAAATAATGATTCTAGATATCAGATCTAGATATTATATCGAGATAATAATACCGCTACCCGTAAAAGTCACCATAATTTTCCAAGTATTTTCGTTTTCAACGACATTCACGAACATAAATGAATCTCTTATTAATATTTGTCTGCCTGTTTGTCAGTCTGTCCGTATGTCACGGATCTCTAGCTCATAGACATATAGAGTTACAGACTAAATTTAGATATTTGGTGTGATTATCATCGTGGTCTCGTAAATGAGAAAGAAGCCGATTAAAAATCTTTTTCTCCCCATTGCATGTAGGGATTTATTGTAGAGTATTGCTATAGCTCATGATCATGTTTATAAAAGTGGCGTAATATCCATCACCCCATATTATCCCGCGGGTGTCATAAGGGGAAAGAGGGAAACTGAAGATGGGCAGTAGCATCTTCCTATTAATAACCGAAAATAACAAAAAAAAACTGCGGTTGCCACCCACCTGCCGAAATCCTGACTTTGAAACAATCTATGGAAAAGGCCTATGTTTAGCGGTGGACTTTGCAAGGGCTGTGACGATGAATGTTACAACATTATTATGGGGTAAAAACTCTGTGTAGAAGTACGAATTTCTGTATTAGAATGCTAACATAAAGTTTATCACTTTACAAAGAAATAATTAAAAGATTTGTTTTTAATACAACCGTTAATAAAGATACTTTATGTTGACCAGTATTTTAATAATACGCCAACAATCCCGCTCGAAAATACGAATCTATTTAATGACCAATGCAATTCCTTTAATATTTATATTGCTTATTAAATAGATTGGTATTTTTGAGTTATGTTCAATAATGTTCAATCACATATCGCATACAAAACATGATCATAATTAAAACAAAATTAATATTCATTTTATTACAAGGAACTGAGTGGCTGGTACAGCTTTTGTAAATATATCACCCGATTGATTGACTTTCTGTGGAAATATATTCTACATTTTTATCGCATTAGTTATTTGTTCCCTTGTAAAGTGATACTTAATATATTATACGTGTTTCGATTTCTTAAGGTTAAAAAGATTATTAGCGATGTAAGTGCAGCTATTAATATCTTCATAGATAGTTATAGGTTCACTTATAATACATGTAAAATACATCTAAGGAGTAAGGAATGACTTTGCCGGTATTGCTTCTTTCAAAGCTTCAAATACTCGTAAAGCCATTATTCTGTTCTGTTGACAAGACGGCGACACTGTTTTGTTTTCGCATGTTCCATGAAACTGTACAATTATCAAACACTTTAAACAACTATCTGGTTGTACTTTTCCTATCGCCTCCCAAATTAAAGTCAGTATATCCAATAACCATTTAATTAAACTTACATATCCTACAAAATGTTAAGATTAAATTTAAAGTTTCTTTTTTGTATTTTAAAAAAATGATTTAAATATTTCCATAATACCTCATTGCTTTTGCTTTGTGTGCTTGTGCTTCTACTTAATATGTTTATAGCTGTTCGTCCCAAAATTCCTTCCTTTGTATGACGATTGAGCAATCATCATCATCATCATCATTACAGGCCTTCACAAGTCCACTGCTGAACATAGGCCTTCCCAAAGGAATGCCACAAAGTGCAGTCCAGATCCAACTGCATCCAACGTCTTCCTGCATGTCTTACCAGGTTGTCATGATTGAGCAATGCAAGGTTGGAATCAGGCCTCCTGCTGTGCACCATTCAATTCTGGAGCGTTACATTAAGATACATTTTGCATATATTAAATTTTTCCGTCTTCTCGTGGCGGGGCAACTCGGGCGGCTTAGTAGTACTTGGTCATCCACGGTGAACCAAGAAGGAACCACATGGCTGCCTCATGATGAAGGGCCGGCCTAACGTGGCCACTAAGAGTGGGCTTGGTGATCCCGCTTCGGATGTGTATTGGTAGACTACGGCAGGAGTGGTTCTCCCCCCCACTGCCGCAGCCGAGGTAAAGTTGCGGGGGAAGAGGAGTGTTATTTAACGAGGCGCCAAGTGCTCTATCCTCTGTGACTCCGGTGGGTACGCACCGTTGACACGGTGGTAGCGAGGTGAGAGAAGTGGTGTGACGGTATTGCGAGGCGCTGCTCCTCCGCGGCCGAAGTTTTCTGGCGGTGGAACCAGATAGCCCAGATTCGGTACAGGGGTCAGAAAAAACCAGTGATTCCGAAAGCTCATTTTGCCAGGCTCCATGGCCTCCGCGCATTGGACTTGGAGAGAGGCCCATTACGCAGATGGACTTGAAAGCCGTGAAGGAAGGCACGCCTTGTGTTCTTCCGGTACGCCTTATCAAAGAAGAAAAAGGGAGAGGAGTAGTCTCAAGAAGCTCTATGGGTCTGCCGGCGCTGGTGGGGTCACTGTGACATGCGAATGCGTTTGTGTGGCCCTGCCAATATGCGGTAAAAATGGAACACCATAGGGTTTTAGTCAGTGCGTGTCCGACGTAAGACGTTATTGCCCCCTTAAGCGGGTATGTGTAGGCGTTTTCCCTTGTAAAATAAAGTGAAAAGGTATAAAATAAGGTTAAGCTCTTGAACTAAAGGTAACGAAAATAAGTTTTAATATTTGCACACAAATGCAGTAGAGGTACGTCAACATATTATTAATAGCAAATACGATGTTTATATATTCACAGAAACCTGGCTCAATAACGGTTGCTATGATGCTGAAATTTTTGATAGTGGCTATGTTGTTTACAGACGAGACCGTGAAACCTCTCCTCTATCAGGGTTGAAAAAGGGTGGAGGTGTGCTTATTGCTGTATCCGAACGACTCGCGTCAAGGCGTATCGTAGAGTGGGAAACTGATTGTGAAGATGTTTGGGTGTCGGTTACATCTAACTCTACCAAAAACCCGGTTAAAATACTACTATGCGCTGTGTATTTACCCCCTCCAGTCACTAAACATACTTTAGACATTTTTATAGATAAAGCAAATGGTATACTGGGATCCCTAACTGATAGGGAGTGCACACTTATTGCCGGTGACTTCAATTTGAGTGGAATAACTTGGCTAGGCAATCATAGAAACGACACCTTTAATCATATGTTACCATCAGGATTTGGTGGCAATGAACTTTTGTGTAAATTTATTGATTTTATAAGTCTCAATAACTTAAAACAATTTAACTGTGTAACAAACATAAAAAATAAAATATTGGATTTGATACTTTGCAATAAAGAAGTCTTGGATGTTGTAGAGACACAAGATCCTGTAAGAAATATTGACAAGTTTCATCCTCCACTTGTAATTAAAATGAAAATCTTATTGGAGCGCCATAGAAAAGTACGTCCTACCAAACGTAATTTTTATAAAGGTGACTATAACGCTATTAATACTTATCTAGAATCGGTGTCATGGGAGGATGAATTTAATTCCTTTAGTAATCCTAATAAAATGGTAAAAAGATTTTATGAACTGCTAAACTATGCAATTGAAAAGCATATTCCTATGACTAAATCCGTTCATGATTCTTATCCTGTGTGGTACTCTTCTCATTTAATCAATCTTTTAAGACAAAAATATAGATACCATAAAAAAATTAAAAAGTATAAAAATCCACTAGATCAAATAGAATTTGAATATTTAAGAGAAAACTGTAATAAGCTGATGAAGGAGTGCTATAATAAATACATAAATGCAATAGAAACAGATATTAAAACCAACCCCAAACAGTTTTGGACACATATCAAAAATCTACGAAAGAACTGCTCATCATATCCTAATACCATGACCTTTAAGCATGATACATCATCAGATACAAAGCTAATAGCGGACATGTTTGCATCTCATTTTTCTTCAATATATGAAAGAGATCTTAACGACAATAATTCAATTAATTGTGATATGTGTATGATAAATGATGTTATCGGGAAAATTCAATTTAGACCAGAGGATGTTAAAAATAAACTGAAAAAGCTGGATATCACAAAGGGGGCAGGCCCAGATAATATACATCCACTATTTTTAATAAACTGTGCAGATGCCTTGACTTTTCCACTAACTTTTCTATACAATCGATCTCTCAAAATGGGCATATTCCCCGATGAATGGAAACTAGCTAGAGTAGTACCTATATTTAAGAATGGACCAAAAGACTTAGTAGTTAACTACCGTCCAATATCTATCTTGTCAACAGTATCGAAAGTATTTGAGTCATTAGTTCACTCTGCAATTTATCGGCATACTCAAAAATACATTATCGAAAATCAGCACGGTTTTATGTCAAGAAGGTCAACTAACACTAACCTCATTCTCTTCACTTCTGATATAAAAGAAAAAGTAGATCAAGGCTTACAAGTTGACGCCATCTATACAGATTTTTCAAAAGCCTTTGATAAAGTGAACCACAGCATCTTGCTTCATAAATTACATTTATTTGGGGTTACAGATAACCTACTGGAATGGTGTAAATCTTACCTTTTAAATCGCTTTTCCAGGGTGGTAATTGATGGCGAACAATCGAGGCTATTTGAAGCATTTTCAGGAGTGCCCCAGGGCTTGATTTTAGGACCGTTGTTCTTTAACATTTTTGTCAATGACATAACACGTGTGATTAACCACAGCGATGTATATCTTTTTGCTGACGACCTTAAAATCACGAAAACGGTATCAACAGCTTCAGATGCCCAACATCTCCAGGAAGACATTAATAATCTTCAGGAATGGTGTAACAATAATAAAATGTTCCTAAATGCTGCGAAATGCTGTCACATTAAGTACAGCAGAAAACGTAATAAATTTCAGTCGAAATACACAATAGCAGGCACTAAGTTGAAAGAAGTGACTACTATTCGAGATCTTGGTGTCATAGTGGATAGCAGTTTGAAGTTTTCGGACCATATTGATAAGATAGTGAGGTAAGCAAATAGGTCACTAGGCTTTATATTGAGAAACTCAAGGGATTTTAAAAAACCAGCAACTGTCATTCAGCTTTACAACAGTTTTGTAAGGAGCAAGCTCGAGTATTGCAGCACAGTATGGTGCCCTACTTATAAAACTCACATATACAGGATCGGAAAAAGTTCAAAAGAAAGTAATTCGTAGCTTAACCTACCGTTTTCGTATTCCAAGAAATATCAAAACCTATAGTGAAAAAATTAAGCATTTTCAACTAGAACCCCTTGCTTTACGCCGAAATCACTTAGACATGTCACTCCTACATAAAATTGTAAATAATCACATAGACTGTGCCGCTTTATTGTACAAATTCCAATTTAACGTACCATCCAGAATACCAAGATATCCGTGCAGTCTTTTTAAGAACAAATTTTGTAGGACAAACTTGGGTCGTGACTCCCCAGTGATCCGTATATCTCGTCTGTACAACAAGCTCACCAAAAATATACCCGACCTTGACATTTACTATGATACCCTCACTCAATTTATGACCAAAATTAAGCATGTTGACGCACGTTAAACTGCAGTTGTACAAATCAAGTTTTATTTATTTTCTTTTTGTTCTTAGTTAACATAATTTTATTAAATTTGTTTAACTTTTTGTAACACAACGCATGCTGTGATTGCCTATAATTATAAGAGCAGTTGATCATGTAAATTTATATTACTGTTATGTAACCAAAAATTTATTGCTGTTTCTTATGTTGGCAATACAAATAAAAAAAAAAACAATCTTTTGAAATTAAATCTGAATATTAGTGTTCAGCAAATTATTATACATCATGAATAATTGTTATACCATACATGTCATTTATATTATGTGAATGGTATCCTTCTGAAATATTAGAAATATTTGTGGAATAATTTTAAGTGCAATTTTATAATAACTTCTTTATGCCGACTTCGGTCTTGGTATAACTATGGACAAAAATATAATGGACAAAAATAAAACTGGACATTGGCATGGTTTTTGAAAAAAATTCGTATTCCGTCTTCCAGGCGGACCCATAATTCGGAATTTTTTTTTTCCGGTAGTATTCCGAACTCGCCGCGAGCAAAGTCACGAGCTAAAGCTAATAACAGTATAAAATTAGGTATATCAAACGATGATATTTACTTTATAAAATAACATATTTTGTATTTACCTTTCGTACCCATTACGTTCATTAAGTACCGAAGCAGTTAAGATTTGCTGCAAATGATTTAATATTGTTTCGACACTTACATCAATAGTTGACGCTAGCTCAGCCATAGTTTAGGACGGATCCGCTTCCAATTAATTAATAATTGAGGTTAATTTATGATGTCAACATTTTCTGAACGAAAGCGATTGAACCAATAACGCAGACCTCGTTCGCTAGTACTGCTAACTCTGTAGTAAACGTCTTTGATATAACGTATACTTCGTTTTGTTTCCGTTTAAATGTAAATTGTTAACGTTAGACAACGAAAGGCATGACTCTACCAGCCTTGTGTTGTTAAAGAAGGGTTAAAGAAGGGAAAAAATGTTCAAGCTTTGTTTGTAAGAAAGAATAATTTGAATTATTCTTTCTACTGCCGCAGCCGAGCCGAATGTGCGTTGAAGAAACAGAACTTATTAAGCGTCAACTTAAGAAAAAAAAGTAAAAGTGGGAAGCTCTCACGATTAGGTTGTATTCACCACAACTACGATGATTTGCTTGATTTGCTTTAACTCTCTATACTGATACGAGAATTTGTTTCTTAATGAAAAAATTGAATTTACAATACTGTATGTCGTTATATATATTCAAAGCTAATCCATTTTCCAACCAGTGATTACGATTATTTTTGTGTGGGAGTCTGAGAATGTGTGCGTGGCGCATATTTCCCCCCGCAAAAAATGTACAGCCAGTATGGTATCGGAAAATAACGCTATTGCTTCTCTCCTCCTGCGTTGCTCTTTGCCACAAGCTGAGCTGATTAATAAAAGTTTGTTTTTTCAGCAAGCTTTGAAGTCAGTTACTCTTAGAAGTATTCCGATTGTATAATGTACATGACAATAAGCAATTATTTGTTTCTGCAGCGTACATAAAAGGAAAAAAGTTCTGAAAATAATGTTTTTTTTTTTTATAGGAGAGGGGGCAAACGAGCATGCGGCTCACCTGATGGTAAGTGACTACCGCCGCCCATGAACAACCGCAACACCAGGGGAATTGCAGATGCGTTGCCGGCCTTTTAAAAAGGAGTAGGCTCTTTTCTTGAAGGTCCCTAAGTCGTATCGGTCCGGAAAAATCGCTGGTGGTAAACTATTCCACAAGGAAGTTGTGCGAGGAAGAAAACATCTTCTAAATCGCACAGTGGTGGACCGCCAATCATCCAGATGGTGTGGATGGTATCGGGAGTTCTGCCGCGATGTGCGTTCGTGAAATTTGGCGGCTGGGATTAATCCGAACAATTCCTCAGAGCACTCCCCATGGTAAATGCGAAAGAAAATGCTAAGAGATGCAACATCTCTTCGCAGTGCCATTGAGTCGAGCTGATCGGAAAGGACTCGGTCGTCGACGATTCGAGCCGCTCTGCGCTGGATGCGGTCAAGTGGAAGAAGCTGGCACTGGGGAGCCCCAGCCCAGAGATGGGAACAGTATTCCATGTGAGGCCGAACCTGCGCCTTGTAAAGTTGCAGGCGTTGAGCCGGAATGAAATACTGTCCCGCTCTGCTGAGTACGCCAAGCTTTTTAGAGGCCAATTTGGCCTTCTCTTCCAAGTGACCACGAAACTGTACGCTACTCGATATGTCGACGCCGAGGATTCCGATACTGGCTGAGGCAACAAGGGGAGTACCTTGAAACTGAGGAGATACGACAAAGGGGTTCTTTTTAGCGGTAAACGCGCAAACTTGTGTCTTCTGAGGATTAAACTGGACTAGATTTAGTCGCCCCCAATCCGAGACTTTGTCCAGCAAAGACTCGACTTTAGACACAAGTTTGTTCCGGTACTCGGTGCCGTTTTCCCGAGAAATATTGGCACGGCCGGTGTATAGAGCATCACCAGTGCTGTCATCTGCATAGCAATGAATGCTACCAGCTTGCAACATATCATTGATATGCAGAAGAAACAGCTTTGGTGATAGCACGCAGCCTTGTGGAACACCAGCGTTAATAGGCTTGTAGTCGGAGCATGCACCGTCTACAACGACCTTGATGCTCCGATCTGCAAGAAAGCTGGTGATCCAATTGCATAATTTCTCGGGAAGCCCATAGGAAGAGAGCTTCGAAAGAAGCACTTTGTGCCAAACCCGATCGAAGGCCTTCGCAATGTCCAAACTAACGGCCAATGCCTCCCCCTTAGACTCCACTGCCAACGCCCATCTATGAGTTAAGTAGACCAGAAGATCACCAGCTGATCGGCCCCGACGAAAACCGTACTGGCGGTCACTAATCAGCTGGTGATCCTCAAGGTACCGCATGAGGTGGCAGTTTACAGCGGATTCCATTATTTTGGAGAACAAGGGGGTGATGGCGATAGGCCTGTAGTTGGACGGATCTGAGCGGTCGCCTTTTTTAGGGATCGGGTGGACAAAAGTAGTCTTCCATGATTTCGGGACTACGCCTAGGGAGTAGGAGTACCGGAAAAGACGCGTTAGAACCGGTGCCAACTCCGGAGCACACGTCCTCAGCACAATTGGGGGGATTCCTTCAGGCCCACTCGACTTGTGGATGTCAAGGGAGTGCAGTGCTCTGCGAACCGAGCGCTTTGAGAATCGCACATCCGGCATGGAGCACTCACACCGCGGGATGGTCGTCGGTGTGTTCCCCCCGTCATCAACAGTCGAGTTGGACGCAAAAAGGGAGCCTAAAAGGTCGGCCTTCTCTTTTGCGTCGTGGGCCAGTGAGTCGTCCTCCCTGTGCAGAGATGGTAGTGATGGCTTACAGAAATTCCCTTGGACAGCCTTGGCGAGAGACCAGAATGCACGGGTTCCCGAAGGAAGGCGAACTAGTTTCTCGCCAATTCTGCCTATGTGCTCTGACTTTGCCCTGGCAATAACTCTTTTGAAGGACCTGGAGGCGAAGTTATACTTCTTTTTGAGTGTGCTGGCGTTTACATCCCGAGTCACCGAAGCCGCAGCCCAGGCTTGATAACACTCCTGCTTACTGCGTAATGCAGTCTTACAGGAGCGACCAAACCAAGGCTGAGATCTGCCTCCGATGGGTACCACAGATGATGGAATAAATAGTTCCATTCCCTGTAGCACTACATCAGTGACAGAGTCAGCAACAGCGCTGGGATCATCCGGCGAGAAGCAAACCCGCCCCCATGGGTAGGAAGCAAAGAAAGACCGCATTCCGTCCCAATCCGCCGACCTGTAATGCCAAATACGGCGGCAACCTGCAGAACGCAACCGCGAGGGGAGCGTGAGTGGCACCACACTCCGGATCAGACAATGGTCCGAAGAGCCAAGAGGGGCATCGACGGAAACCTGATATCCGTCCGGATGAGAGGTCAGCAGAAGGTCCAACAGGGAAGGTGTATGATCCTCAACATCTGGAATCCGCGTAGGCGATGTAACCAGTTGTGTCAGACCATATGCCAAGGCAAAGTCATAAACAGATCTCCCCGCGTGATCGGTTAAACGTGAACCGAGCCATTCGGCGTGGTGGGCGTTAAAATCGCCAAGGATCACGATCTCTGCGGATGGGACCTGTTGTAGCAAGGAATCTGTAGCCATTTGGACGTGGTCGATGAGTCGGTCTGTTTCGGCATTACCGCTATGGGACCTATAGAGGCACACGTAGACGCGCGGATGGTCGTCGCTGTCTACGCGTAGCCAAAGGATGGACAGGTCCGAACCTTCAAGACTGCCGAGGCGTCGAGAACAGATGTCCTCTCTGACATACACGCAAACTCCAGCCCGAGGCACAAAGGAGTGCTCCAATTTGTACCCCGGGTAGGAGAGATACGAAGTATCAGCCGGAGAGGACACCTGCGTCTCGGTCAGAAAGAGCAAGGCCGGCTTCGCCGTCTCAAGATGGTAATGGACGGCGTTTAGGTTCGAGTGAAGTCCCCTGATGTTGCAGAAATTCACGGAGCGTGGCAGGGGTCGCCTTGGTCTTGTTGCTCAGTTTGCCCCGAGTAGTAATTGTGTTGAGCGGAATTTTGCCCCCCCCAGATACGCGGGGCAGCCTGAGCACCCACGCTCAGGAGTGGAATAGCATGGTCGTGGATGCTCAGCGAGGGATTCTCCAGGGGTACTGGTACCCTCCTGGGGTAGTTTATGACGTAATTCCGCTACCATGTTGATGGGGGGGGGGATTGGGCATCCGGTCACCTGCACTCACCAGACGAAACGCGGAAGCAGAGCTTCCACTTCACGCCAGTATTCTGTGAGGTCGTGGTACTAACCCGGCTCGAGCCGGCCCATACGTGCAACAGCAAAAGCTGCTGCAAGGCTCTACCACCGTTAAGTTCAACTGCAAAACAAGAATTTAATCTAAAAAGTAATGATTTCTTATATTTACGCGAACACTACACATTGAATAAAACTACTTTTACGGATTTTATATTTTATACGGATAAAATCCGTAAAAGTAGTTTTATTCAATTAATCTAAAAAGCTTTAAAAAAAAGATATTTCTTAATAACCAATCACATCGCGAGGAGCTTAAGCCCCCATCCGTTGTCGGCATGCTTTGATAAGCTATCTTTCTCGCACTTATAGCTACGCATAAGATTTTTTGTCGTATTAATTTGTAAACTTTATTGATGTCTGGGAATTATTTAAAATCGCTAATTTCGTCTGGCAATTTGCAGGCATTATTAAAAATTACTCAATAAATACGTGATTAAAATTTGAGATTGCCAAAAGTATATTTTTGGGAATTAAAAAAATATATTTTTGGAGTTATTAGTTATTAATAATTAAATTAAAAGATAAAAAAGAAATCAAGTTGCCAACAGACTCATGGGACTGGATTCGCTAATTGACGAAATTATATTTTTTCACAATTTCAACTTACCAAAAGGACCTTCCCGAAATTCGTCGCCAACCCTCAGGCTATATGTATAACTTGTGAGATACATTGTGTTTTAATGCGATGGCCAAATCAATCTACATAATTAAAACATAAAAGATTTTAAATATTGATATGGTCACTATAAGATGTTGTTAGTTTAGTCAATTACGTAAATTTAATTTAATGAAAGCTAAAACTAATATTTTTCGAAATTTTGTTCATCGTTACATCAATCAACTTAGTCAATGGTGCAAGATGAGATGGGAAAAAAATTGAAACACCCCGGCAGCATATTGATAAAGGTTTAGCAGAAGCCCTATTACACAACTTAGCTCCCGACTACGTTCCTCAGAGCCCTAAATATTTTATCCTATAATAATACATAGGCTGCACTAAATGTATCGGGAATGGAATATTTCCACTGTTCCTCTCATATTAAAATATTTTTAATTGAAAACTTCTTGGTTTTAAAAATTTAATACCATTTATTTATTTAAAAAAAGATTATCGGTCTTGTCACATGGTTTTGTCAAACTTGTTTAGTCGTTGATAAATTGGAATTGACTCGAGAAAATTCAAGAGCGATGATTTATTATGACTTTCGAAGTGGTTTAACACAAAAACAGTGTATTGACCGGATGATTTCTGCATTTGGTGATGAAGCCCCATCCAAAACCACAATTTATCGCTAGTTTGCTGAATTTCAACGTGGACGTGTCAAGGTCAGTGATGATCCCCGTCAAGGTCATCCAAAAACTGCAGTCACACAAGAAAACTTTGATGCTCTGCGTAAGCTGATTGAGGAAGATCGACATGTGACATACCGCGAAATTCAAGCAACTTTAGACATTGGCGTGAGTCAAATACAAATAATCTTGCATGAAAAATTAGGTGTAAAAAAGTTGTTTTCCCGATGGATACCGCATTCGCTCTGTGAAGAGCAAAAAGCGGCTCGCGTTACTTGGTGCGTCAGAACTCTCGAAAGATTCCACGCAGGATCCTCAAATGCTGTATACAACATCGTATCATGTGACGAATCCTGGATATATGCGTACGAACCCGAAAAAAAAACCAGTCACGAGTTTGGGTGTTCGAAAATGAGTTAAAGCCAACAGAAATTATTCGTTCACGGAGTGTTGCAAAAAAAAGGTGGCCACGTTTGTCTCCAAAACCGGCCATGTTACGACTATTCCTCTTGAGGGACAAAGAACGGTTAATGAAGAATGGTATGCTAGCATTTGTTTGCCAGAGGTCGTTTCTGAACTCCGTAAAGAGAACCGTAACCACCGCATCATCCTCCATCAGGACAATGCGAGTTCTCACACCACACACAGAACAAAAGAGTTTTTAGAGCAAGAAAAAATAGAATTATTAGACCATCCGCCGTACAACCCCGACTTAAGCCCTAATGATTTCTTTACTTTCCCTAAAATAAAGAATAAATTGCGTGGACAGATATTTTCATCACCTAAAGAAGCCGTGGACGCCTACAAAACGGCCATTTTGGAGACCCCAACTTCCGAATGGAATGGTTGCTTCAATGATTGGTTCCATCGTATGGAAAAATGTGTCGAATTTTGCGGAGAATACTTCGAAAAGCAATAAATATATTTTTAAATAGTAATGTTGTGTCACTTCCTTGATTCACGAAATTTTCAGTGCCCTAAGTTAGATTCAGATAATTCTTTGACTGATTTTGAAAACAGTATCGCTATGTTTAAAAATTAATTCCTGTCCGTAAGTAATACTCAAGAACGGCTTGACCGACTTTGATGAAATTTTACCATCCGTCATTTGTCATATCACTCTAAAAGATGCAGGAGTGTACAAGCAGGATTGTTAATGTGGTCTCTATTACATAGGACAAACAAAAAGATCTATAAAATCCTGCGTTAAAGCACATATAGCTGACGTGAAGCACCGACGTATCGGAAAGTCTGCAGTTTTTGAACATATTCAAGATCGTCCCCGCCATAACATTAGATGGAATAAATCACAAATCCTCGCAAAGAAACACCGATTCCTACCAAGGATGCCTCGCGAGACTATTGAAATTAAAAAAAACATCCTTATTTCAATAGAGAAGATGGATGGGTGCTACCATCTGCTTGGGATCCTATCATTAATAAAATTAAATCCAAACCCAAGTATACCACTGCTAGACTTCAAGATACTGTAAGCTCATTCTGCGTAAATCAAACCAAAAACTAATATTAAAAAACTGAAGGTAGCCGAGCTAACTTATGACATCGGGACGTCAAACATCTCGAAATCGAATCGCAAACGTACTATGCAAAATCTGGCGTACCTCAAGGTTCCCATGTGGAACCAATATTTTTCTCCCTCTTTATAAATGATGTCACGAGTATACTAAAGGCAAACTACGTTTCCTTGCTTGCAGACGACCTGAATTAAAGTTCTCAAAGGGTCCTATCAACTCATTTTGACTCATTACTTCTGCAAGACGATCTTGACTGACTGAAAGGATGGTGTAAGGCAAACCACAAGATGTTAAATCCCAAAAAAATATTTCTGTATCAAGTTTACTAAGAAAAAGAGGCCTTGCACTACTTCTAAAAGGTATTATGCTCACAGAAGTAGGTGAAATGAGAAATGTAGGTGTTATATAGGACATGAAACTCACCTACGTTCCTCATATTAGTAGGATTGTAAAGAAATCTGCGCAGATACTGGGCTTCCTTAAATACAGTACCAGAGATTTTCAAATATAGCCAACTGGAATATGCGAGTACAATATGGAACCGAAGATACGCACTCACAAATAAATAGGAGGTATTCAGAGAGCCTTTACACGACATCTTGCATTCATATATAGTGGAATTTCACATAGGTGTCCCTACAAATAGTAATTGACAGTTTTTGAAATACCTTCCCTGAAGAGCAGGACGAAAATTCACAACCTGCTGGTATTATATAAAACAGGAAACGGACGGCCATCCTGCTGTGAACTACTACAATATTTCTCGCTAAATGTACCATAAAATATCCCTCGTCTTGCAATAACAAAACTGTTACACACTCCTCAATCCAGGACTGACATAGGGTCATACGCCCCGGTACCTGCTAATGTATGACAACTATAATTTACTTTGTGGTGTGTTACCTCCTGTCGATATTTTTCATGATATTTTACTTAAATATAGGAAAAAATTAATAGATCTAAAAAAATTAATAGAACTACGGCTGCTGCTTGGTTATATGCATGTTTTCATTGTATTAGTTGTATATTATTATCTGCAGGTATTATTTTTGTGACATACGAGTATTTCTTCATAAGCTATTGTAACTTTGCTCTGTCGTAATTTTTATAATATTTTGTAATGCTGTGTCACCTATAAGAGAGCACACATCAGTCTATGATTACAACAAGATAACAGCATGTACAGCAGTTTATTAAGCTATTATATTATATTATATATATATATATATATATAGTATAATATAATAGCTTAGGGTCCAATAAAAGAAAAGTAGTTAAAAAGGAAAATCATCATGTGATCTGTCAGTTAGCATACTTTATATGTACATCATATATTTGTATAAACGTAATGTAACCACGTTCCTTACATTAACTTGCGTATCACAAAACAACATAATTGTGGGAAATACAGTGCAATTAAATATACGTGCGAGTTAATATAAATGTGCAGATTAATTATTTAGGTATCATGTTTAGTGACACGCAATCTCTACCCGTCATACCTCTAATTATCTACATTCATATTAAATCGGAATATGTGGTAAATAAGCCTAATAAACTAAGCCAATATATAACATAAATTAATTATATGTATATGAGTCAAAAACGCTCGCCGTAAAGCATGAAGTTGTTTTGCAATATTAACTTTTGTACACAAAATTTTGTACAGTTTTCTTTATCATGTTTAATTAACTTGACTATGAGTGCTATAAAGTTTTCTTTTTTTTTATAGGATAAGGGTGACAAACGAGCACACAGTCCACCTGATGGTAAGTGGTTGCTGCGGCCCATAGACATCTACATCTATCCTCTATTACAAATCAAAGTGTAGATGCGTTGTCACCCGTGAGGACTAAGATAGAATGCCTCATTTCCAGTAAAAAGGGCCTCCGGCCACCTGCACTCACCAAGCGAAACGCAGAGGTAAACCTCTACTTCACGCTGGTTTTCTGTGAGGTCGTGGTACCACCCCGGTTCGAGTTGGCCCATCCGTGCGACAGCAAAAGCTGCCGCATGGCTCTACCACTGTTAAAAAGTACTCACAATGCCAATATATAAAAATCGTATACTTACATTTTTCATCGTCAGCCCAAAAACAATTTGCTTCTGAGCCCTGGAATCTGCCATTATAATGAAATTTGTCGTACTCATAAATCTTACTAAAAGAAAACGAGCTAATGACGAGCGCATATTAAATATTAGATACGACGCAGTAATACGTTACGACTGATAGAACAAAGAGACGACCGTCTCGTGGTTTCAAAATTGCGTCAGAGTGAAATATAAGAGATCTCAAATATAGATAAATTATTTCATCTTAACTTGTCACCGATATTGTCACAAATAATGAAAAAATGTCGAAAGCTTCGTTGAATAACATTGACAAATTAAGAGATGCGCCCGATATTGAAGGGACTTCGATAAGGCAGACCCCGGATTGCTGTTATAAAGACCAATCGGGAAACCGCCTTAATCGATTTTATCGTCGGAAACACCCATTGCTAAACAGATATGACCACTGTATCGCACGGGACATTATATAAAATCATACTTTTATACAGGGTACAGCCATGCTGCAACTATATTACGATTGCAGTATGAATGGGTCGGCTCAACCGCGCTATCACAGAATACCAGCGTACAATAGAAGCTTAAAGCTGCTGTTTCGCATAAGTGTAGATAAACGGAAACCATTTTACTGGAAATGAGATATATAGAGACTCAGCGGCGACAACGTATCTGCATTTTGATTCATAGTCAAAGATAGTTGTACATGTCTATAGTAAAGTAAAGTAAACACTCACCATCAGGTAGACTGTGTGCGCGTTTGTCACCCTTAATTTATAAATAAAAAACGCTTACTTCTTCATTTCATCATTGTCTGATGATGGTGATATTTTTTACTAACAGTCGTGGAAATATAAAACCAAATTTTAAATACATTTTAAAATGTTTTTATTCGACTCTAATACCACTACTGGCGTTTTTAATAAAATCAGTGCTAAATCTGTATTCTTACCGAAACAGTCTTCGCTAATAATTTTTACTTAATAAAGTCCTTGTAATAATATATTAAACACGATATGTTATGACTAGGATTAAGAAAGGAATGCTGCGGTGGTTTGGTTATTAAAAAAGAATTAACGGGGAAAGGGTGAAAAGCAAATTAATGTTGTAGAATTGAACGGTAGAGTCAGAAAGGGACACCCTAGAGCCCCTAGACGATGGTTTATAGACCAAATCGGCGATACATAGGAAATGGGCTAGATTAGAAGTACTTTTAACCGACGAGCATGTATGCGTAGGTATATGGATGTAAAGGAAGCGAGAGAGGTATGTCAGGATCGCGCCAAATGGAAGTCGTGAGGACGCCAATGGAGGCGTGAGTGTTTATATATGTATGTATGATATGCCTTGTTTGCGCTGCAGTAGCAATCACGGTATACCTGTATGGAAGAAAATCTCAACATTAGACTTTAATACCGCTGCTCATGGTTTTACTAAAATCAATGCTAAACCTTTATGATACAAAACAATTTTTACTTTATTTAAATTGATTATTTTAAGCATATAAATAAAATTGAAGTGTCTGTCTGTAATATCGAAATAACTGCCTTAAATTGAGCTGAAAGGGTTTTTCGTATGACATGAAGACATGAAAAGCTATTTTCAAAATTTCTGTTCATTTGTTTGTCTGTCCGTTTATCTATCTGTCCAGCTAATCTTCGGAATGACTATACCAATTTAATGAAATTTCACGAATAGACAGAAAGTAATGGTAGAAGTGATTTGGGCTATATTTAATCAGAAAACCTAGATTTTTTGAAAAAAAATAGCATCAAATTCATAAAATAAATGGTCTTTGACTATCTTAAATCTAAATAACACCCTATGTATATATCCAACCTAAGCAAAGCCAGAAAAAAGGAGGTGTATGTCTGTAATATCAAAATAAATACCTTAAAATAACTTAAGGGAGTTATTCGTATGCCATTTTGAATCTTTAAATCAAACGATTTGAAATGTTGACCATATTTTATTATTACACCTATTACAAAATCCGAAATCCCTTTATCAAATATACCTATGTAACGGCAAATAAATTCTACAGTAATATAAAATTTAGGACAATAGCAATAGTCACTAATCACAGTGAAAACCATGACACATGTAAACCAACATACCGAACTCTTTAAAAAAGTTCAGTTTTCAATCAGATTCCTCTTAAATTAAATATGACTTTTTTGAGAAGTAAGCATTCAATAATGGGAGAAAAACTTATTTATGTGACCCCTTCCAAACTTTAACTCTAGACCCGCGTTCGCATGCCCTGAGTGTTGTTATTGTACTTGCAAAGCAAATACTCACCATCACTTGTATGTTTTTAAACTGAACCGGAGAGTTATTAAGAAATAATGATATTTGTGACCTTACGCTTTCAGCTACATCACCTTCATCTTTTAAGGAGGAACTTATTTGAGCCGAGTGTTATTATAAAGATTTGGATAATTTTTTCTTGAAATAATAATTAGTGTGTAGTGACACATGTTCGTAAATATTGAAACTAAATATACTAAATTTAGAGCGAAGTTAAATCGATGATTATAAACATTATTTGTAATTTTACATATTGAGTCTGTTCGATTGTGAATTAAACTTTATAAAAATACATTTAAAGGAAATTATATGACACTTTTGTTAAAAATATGGCTTTGATAAATTCGAAAATTCTTCATGTTAGGTTGTTACAGCCTATATGAGTCCTAATCCTAATCATAATTAGTATGTCCTAGTTCTAATTAGTATGTAATTTAGGTACCTAATCAAGAGTGTAGGATGTCCCCCTACTAGACGGAGTGACGACCTGGTATGACATGCAGGATGTCGATGGATACAGGTGGCTCAGGCCTGTGCTTTGTGGCATTCCTTGGGGGAGGCCTTTGTTCGGCATTGGGCTTGTGAAGGGCTGCAATGATGATGATAATGATATTAGAAGACCGATGGCTTCAACAGTGAGATATCTTATACATTGTCCAGCTCCCAAGACAAACCGTCCGTATCCAAGGTAAACGTGTGTGAAACAATTATTTTTCAGCATTATATTTCGATTTCTACCATGTTTGGTAAGTAGCAATGAGGACTCTTTACAGACAACAGCTTCGGGTTGAAGCTCAAATTACAAACAGACATTAGAACATATTTCATAAAAACTAAGTCCAAGTAAATGTACCTTGAATATAACACATTTAATGTTATATTCAAGATACATGTCATGATATGTTACTTAAAGAGGTGTGAATATTTCAAGAAGCAAATACAAAGAGGAGACGGTATAAGCAACTGTGCACTATGATTCTAAGTAGGTCCTGACGTCATCATAGTGGGCGTGGTTTTATTTAGTATACCGTCAGCATTCGTCTTATGCGCTTATGTGTTGAAAATCGCAAATCGGTGTATTTTTGTAGTATTAAGAAGAAAAGGATGAAGTGTTGTGTTTTATCGTGTAAACTACTCTGGTAGACGCTCTGATGCTATGGATGGTATCACATTTCATTTGTAAGTGATTTTACACCAAATTTATTAAAATAGTTATAGAAAAATCTCTTTGCGTCGGCTTTCAAATATAATTAAATATATTCGATACCAGATGGCGGCAATTTGTGTCATGTGAACAAAAATATAGAGGTACGTAGAGCTGAGTATTGGTAAAATAATCATACGAAGGTGCTGCAATTTGTTTTGCATTCAGACATAAATAAATTTTAATCGCCAAAATATTATTTTTATAGTTTATAATCATTTCGTTAACAGGCCGCCATCTATCGTCAAGGTAGCTAAACTACATTGCAACATCGATATGGAACGATTCGAGTAGTTTTACTATTTATTCGCAGATGTAGATAGTGTAAAGTGAGCGGGGCTTAACATAGGGGATGTTAAGCCCCCCCCCCACCCCAAAAATTATCACGCGTTGTTACATAGTGAAATCTAATTCCAACACCTCCTCTTTGTATTTGCTTCATGAAATATTTACACTTTTATTAATATACATCAGTTGCAACAGCGACTGTATTTAACTAAATCAACTATATAAATAGCTATTAAATTAAACATGCCTATTGTAAAGATCTTCACGTTGGAAAAAGAGTTTATTGTGATGGCAATGAAGACATAATAGATTATCAATATGTTGCACCCTATTGACTCAAAGATAACAACTACTGGAATCCAAGATGAGAAGCGAGAGATTAGCACAAAGATGAAGAGAATATGATATATATATAAACATGTTTCACAAGCACAAATCAGTCAACGAGTGAACATAAATGACATTAATTTGACATGCGTACTTACGATATTTAACGCACTGACGTGTGTGTATCATTTCACACAAACGAACGAAAATCAAAGATTATAATTCAGTAATGATTTAAATCAATTCATAATTATTTTTGATGTATAATTGACAGACTATAAGTAAATGATAATGGAAATCGATAACATAATGTTTAAAATAATATTTTCAACTAATTAAATATTGTGTAGTGTATTTTAAGCGTGCTTATTTACAAATTCGTATAAAAAACGCAGATGTTATTTAAAATACTAAAAATGATAAAATATTAACTATTGAATCCTTTTTCTTATTAATATTTTTCCTCAAGTTGTACAAAATAATGATTTAATATAAAAAAGTCCAATATTCACAAGGTGATTTTACATTCATTTACCTTTTTTGTACAAGGTGGGGCACGATCTGGCATTGTTCAACAGTGATATCCTTTCTTGATATTATTTTTAGTTTAGATTAAGTAATAAGTGGTAATAATTTTAGCCTCAACGCCGCCAAAGAAGTCTTACTTCAAAAGGGTGTGAAAAAACAAGCATTTGTTATTAAACAATACCGAACAGGATAACAGTCCCTGAGTGTATGCGTCAGCACGATTGCACTCTCTATGCCCTTACACTAATAGTCCTTTGGAACAGTTATTCGACACGACCGGAGAGAGATCATGCGCAGGACTAGCGGCTTTACGTTCTTTTCGAGGTACTTCCTGACTCCACGCTGCATAAAATCATAATAACTAATTTTATCCCTACCCGGGATTCGTACCCAGGATTTCTTGATCAGCAACCACGTTAGCGACCAGCAAGGTACTCAACAACAGGCATTCTCTATTAAGATTGCCATCTTATATGTTTTGAGGCTTATCACGAACGTTTTAAAAATGCCTTAGTTCTTAAGGCTTAAGGCGTTTTTTTTTCTTTCGTTAGTTCATTCTACATTATGGTCATTTCTTTTAACTATATAAACGTAATTTATGAAATTCATTAGTGCTTCAACAGCCAGAAACAGTGAGATAGTAATGTCCATCAAAGAGTTAACGTTCAGTTATTTTCTTTAGGTCACTGCAAACGCATTTTTAAGAGTATGTACGGCATCCGAAAATTCATAATACCACTAATCACACTCGTATCTATCTATGGCCATGCCCATTCTGTGTAGACATAGATTTATATAAAGAAAAAATTGTAACAAATACTTGTACACAGTTCAGCAATAAAAATCTATTCTATTATATTATATTCATGAATTTGGCTAGGTAGTTAAAATTCTTTGTTAAACTAAATAAATGTAGAAGTAATTTTTGAATGAAGTGCCCTTATTAACCTTAGAGCAACACGGGCCACCGGTGTACTGTAGAGTTAACAATTTCTATTTTCGAATACTGCGTTACAGAAGAGAGACACCGGGTAGTATTGGTGTAAGAAATCCACTCTCCGGTCCGCCGATGGCCCGTGTTGCTCGATGTTATTGACGGAATGAGTGAGATAAAAGAGAGTTATAATAATAATAATAATATTAACCTCTTCGAAATAGGAATACCCTTTGTTCTTATAAGCAATTTATCGGTGTCGTAGATAAACAAACAAACAGAAAATTTCAAAATGCTTACGATTAATTTTCTTACATATATTTATTTGTTACTTATATAGATTATCATTATCTTCATCTCATAAAATATGATTTTTACAAATAAAAACAGTGTGCATAACAGAAGTGAGGTTGAGAATTTTAAAAATTACATTATTTTTTAAACTTCGCTCTTAAATCAGAGAATTTTCGTCATCCTCTTATTCAAACTTAAAAATGTTTCAAAATTTCTTTGTACGATGAGTTTTTCTGTAGTCAAGTACTTCTTGTTATAAGAGCTGCTTTGAAGTCAATCAAACACCTCACTTGTATTTCTTTAAATTGTAACATTACTTGGTATTCTCTGTGGAAGTACTGCTGAGATTACTTTTGACAAGTATACTTGAATAAGTTGTTAAAATAAAAGCTTTAGATATGGTCACTGAATGAAGCTAATGTTACGGATTTTATAGTCCAGCAATTGAAGCATTTTGGCTCGAAATTTTTTCGTCCACTATAGATTTACTTGAAAAGTTCACAGAAGGTAGGGAATAGCTCAAGGATAATTGTCTATATCATGCCGCTGTACGCTAGAGCCTTGGGGGTGGTTGCCACCCCATCTCGGGAGTGGGATTTTTTTATTACATTTTAACTATAGGAGTCGACGGAAAAAGTAATTATAAGAAAAAAATATTATATAAGTTTTTTTTTTCGTAAAACTAATATTTTTTGAGTTATTCAAAGTTGAAAGTAACAGTTTTGTGACGAAAACATCGACTTTTTTAAATGGTTTTTTTTTGCGCTTTTTTATAATTTTTTTACGACAAATACGGTCTGAGATACAGCAAATTAATGCTTAGCTTTTTTCGTCAAATGATTTGCATTATTCGAAGGAAGCTCATAACATCTTTTTTAAAATATTTAAATAATAATAATAATAATCATCTTTATTCAGGCAATTTACCCATATCCAGTAAAATCAATGAGTTTAAAATCAGTCTCCAAAATTTTGGCAATAAATAAATCAATGTCAATACAAAATATCAATTTTAAAATAATGAATCCAGTCAATGTAAATAGGCAGTAATGTCAATATATAAATAATATAATGATATGAAATAAAATACAATTAAAATAAATAACAGAATTACACACATTTATCATTCAGGAGATGAGATAAATAATTCAAACTTTCTCTGAGGAATCTGTGCTGCAATAAATGAATTTAAAATCAATCTAGAAAATAGCAATACAATACATAAATCAAAGTCAACAAAATAACAATTTTAAAATAATAAATCCAGTCAATTTCAATAAACAGTAATGTCAGTATATAAAATAATCAAATAAAATAAAATTAATACATATATAACAGAAAACACATTTATATTAGTCAGGAGACGAGATCAAAAAAATCCAACCTTCCTGAGATCATCGCTAGGACAGTGTTGGAGCTGGCCCGCACTTAACGCACCAGGGACGCGGCTCGCTTGCGCATGGTGGCATTGAAGCAATCGGTGCGCGCATCCGCGAACATACCAGAGGCGCTACAAAATCGAGGCAGCCCCATCACCGCTCTAAACTCATTATTGTATTGGACGCGGAGGACGCTGTAACTCTTCCTACTGTAATTAGCCCATAAGCTGCACGAGTAGAGTGATGTACAGAACGCTCGGAAGAGCGTAGCCTTAACCTCCATTGAACACCGCGCAAACCTACGAGCGATCATGTTAGCTCTGACAGACAGCGCCCTCTATTCCCGATCCATATCAGCGTGATCCTTTAGGTCGACGGTGAGTAAATGCCCCAGATTTTTTTTTTATACAATAAGGGTGACAAACGACCACACAGTCCACCTGATGGTAAGTGGTTGCTGTGGACCATAGACATCTACATCTATCTTCGATTACGAATCAAAATGCAGATGCGTTGTCACCCGTGAGGACTAAGATGGAATGCCTCGTTTCCAGTAAAAAGGGTCGCCGGTTCTCTACACTCACCATACAAAACACAACAGCGTCAAGCTGCTATTTTACGCTGGTATTCTGTGACAGCGTAGTCCTTCCCCGGTCGAGCCGACCCATTCGTGCTACAACTATAATATAGCTGCAACATGGCTCTACCACGATATTGAAACTGTTTAACCCTTTCCAGAGGTACACCATTTAATTTTATTTAAGGTATATTATCAGGACGTTTCGCACCAGTGACCCCAAAAATCATGTATTGACTCTTCCTGACATTATACAACAATCCGTGGCCACATGTATATTCCTCGCATATCCGTATTAGCTTCCTCAGGCTGCAGACCGATGCACTCAGCAGCACCATTTCGTCTGCATAACTCAGATTATTGACAAAAACACCGTCAATGTGGCAGCCGATATGCAGACTAATAAGCGCTACGATCAGCCCGTTGATATATAGATTAAATAGGGTTGGTGATGTTAAGCCACCCTGCCTGACTCCACATTCAAGCCGATACGTATCCGACATTACCCCCGCCCACCTTACACTATTGGTCTGGTTTGCGTACCAGTACTGGAGCATGCTGATAAGTTCCTGTGGCAAGCCTATGCTTTGCAGCTTGTCCCACAGCAGGTTATATGCCACCAGGTCAAAGGCCTTGGATAGGTCGAGGAAGCACGCGTACACGGGCGTCCTGCGACCAGTGTAGTATTTGACGGTTTGCTTTAGGCACAATATTTCGCTTTCAGTGGATAAGCGAGGACGAAATCCGAACTGGTTATCGTGGAGCATTACATGTTTATTCAACTGTGTGTTGAGCAAACCGTCAAACACCTTTGCAATTACGGTGGCAAGAGAAATAGGCCGATAGTTACAGTTGTCAGTCAAGTGACCCGTCTTGTTCTTCACTATAGGTACCACCACGGTTTTCATAAAATCCGCGGGCAGGTAGGAATGGCTCACACACAGAGAGTAGAACAAAGCCAAGACCCTAGCTAGGTGATGTCCAGCATGTTGCAAGTGCTCAACACTAAGGCCGTCATGTCCCGGGGACCTGCCTCCTGATATATCTCCTATAGCTTTTATTACGTTTTTTACCAGGAAACTAGTCCCCACTGTTTGTGTGTCCATGTCAGTGCTAAACACTTCCACTACCGGATCCAACAGAGACTTTACAGAAAAATGGCTCTTAAAAAGATTTGCAATCTCCTTGGGATTGTTCATGCCATTGACGCACACAGGAAGGCCAAACCGTACATTTATTTTACTGGTGGACTTCCAGAAGCCGCGAAAATCTCCTTTGCTATATTTCACAGCAAGAGCGTCCATCTTTATTTGGTCTTGAATATTCGGCGAGATATGGCCGTTTAACACCTACATTTACGATCGAACATCACCTTATTCAAGTGCTTTAAACTCTCCCCATTTAAAAATTAAGGGATCTTAAGTAATTTAATTCACATAGTCTTATAGCTCCTAAAAAGCCCTACAAAATCTTTTCAAAAAAATTTTTCTATCACCTTAAATGAAGGAGCTATCCTTAAAAACCGATCAATTTCTTTTTTCAAAAAACTCGAATTACCCGCTTCGGAGCGTAGTACTACATAACCGGTATATTAGACTGTTATACGTTATATCTTCCACTTTTTCGATTCTCATTGGAAGACAGAGAAAAAGAAAAATTTGCTCACGTGTATGCGTGTGTGAGTGTATATTTCTTTGATTTCTCACCAGTGTATTTTAAAGTTCGAAGACAGTAGCACGTGCTCTGACAATTTCAATGTTTTCAAGGGTAGTTTTTAACAAGGGTAGATTGAAAGATTATGAAACTGTATGCTAAAGCATGAAACAATCATTATTTAACTATGTTTACCCATATTTAGGTTTTTAATGTTATTTTATAATTTTTGAAAATAAGGGGTAGTTTTCACCCCTAAAAAACAAAAAGCGTACAACGGCACAATATATAAAATGCACTAGAGGTTGAAATAAGCCTAATCCCAAATTTTTGTACAAATCGGTGCTGGACGAAAAAACTGCGAGGTTTTACCATTTTTTAGCTTCTTTTCCTGGACCTATACCGATATTCACTTTAAGTTATATTTCACGAAGGGACTGACTATGCCAGCCTTTAACTTTTATACACAGGCCCAGAACCAGTTTGATTTTAATTATTATATATGTTGGACCGTCTATAAATACTTTGGTGATATCATGTAATTACGTACCTCACGTTACACTGGTGTATGATTGTGGAGAGGACGTGTTTCGGTGTGGTCGATCTGTAATTACTCTACACTGAATGTATAGTGCGTTATGCTGTCTTATTACTGATAATGATTAATTGCGTTAGCAAGACAGCAAGTTAAATATACACTATCAAACTTTTATTATTTTTAATGATTAATTCTATCCCGATGTATTTCTGAGATCCGAAAGTGGGATCCTCTACTGAATCTCCGACATATATATTTTCGTTCATTCATTTCATTACATCCCATCAGTAGTCCACAGCTGAACATAGACCTCCCTCATAGATTTTCTTGTTATTATTCAGTTTCTGTTAAAAAACATCTGATATATCTGTTTTCCTCTGTCGCCTCTTATGGCTTGGCATGGGTATTGGATATGGGATTATCTTACGACGACGCGACTACACGATATTAATTATTGTTAGTAATTAGATAGTAATTGAAAACCGATTTAATACAAAAAAGTTATGTACGAACATTCATAAAATTTTCCTAGGAGGTCACAAAACGATAGTTTCGTAAGTGCAATTGTACAAAACTAAATTTTTTTAACAATCAATAATTTGTCATTGTATTCAAATGTCTTATGGCAGGTAAGTAAGTAAAAGTATCGATAAACGATAATTACACCTTGTGCCTGCCGTATTTATTACTTTTATTATTAGGTCCTTATATATAAAATTAGCATTTTGTCGTACTAACCACTTTGATCTGAAATATCTCCTCTTTGGTTAAGAATTCTAAATTCAAATTTATAAATTCATTCAGCTGGTACATTTGAATTTTTAAAACAGTCATTCATTTGTTTTTTCCTCATTATTTTTTTCTTTGTTGTCGCTTATTACCGCACAATGGAAAACATGAAATATCGGTATATTTACGAGTACGAGCCCTACCGTGGCACCAGTGCTGCAGAAACAGCTCGAAGGATTAATGATGTGTACGGCGCCGGTGTTGCAAAAGAAAGCACGGTACGTTTTTGGTTTCAACGTTTTCGTTCTGGAAATTTCGACCTTTAGAACCAACCCCGTGGACGGCCGGAGACCAAAGTGGAAAATGAAGAATTAAAGGCTATTGTGGAAGCGGATCCATCACAAAGCACTTCAGAGATAGCTGCACTTGAAGCAAATCGGAAAAGTAAAAAAAAAATTTAACGATTGGTACCTCATGACTTGAGTGAATTAGCTCGAAAGTAAAGTCTGAGAAAAGTAAAAGTACGGTCTATGCATCTCAGCCTCACTGCCACTGGGTACTGGAAAAATATCTCAAGACCAACGTTTCCTATCAAACACGTTTTAGACAGATGAAATCACGTTTACTCGAAACAGCATATGGAATCGACAAATCACACGTCACTGGAGCCATACGAATTCCCATTTATTTAGGAAATCAGCTCATCAATACCGATTTTCCATTAATGTTTGGGCAGACATTCACGGAGATCAAATGATCGGCTCTATTTTTATTGACGGAAACCTGAATGCACAAAAGTTTCTCAATATTCTTTACGGCCCACTAACAGAATATTTAGAAAGATTTTCTGAGGCAGCTTATCAGCGGGTATGATTCCAGTTAGACTGAGCTCCTCCACACTCCGTACTCCTCACGAGAGAGCGGCTTAACACCACGTTCGGCGAACAATCGATAGGGCGCTGTGGCCCTCGCTGGTGACCAGCTCGGTCACCCGAGCTCACTCCTCTAAACCTCTTTTTATGGGGCTTTATTAAAAATGAAGCTGCGCAAACGTATTGTTGCCGCCTTTGACAAATTAAATAACCTGGCTCTGGATCCTGAACTAAATTTGTTGAGCAGGACAACGTAAAAATGTGTGTGACATTGTAACGTGTGCATTCACGAACGAATAATATTTTGAAAATTTTAAAATATAGGATTCCTTTAAATTTTGACTCTAATATGCAATAATATTTATTACTTTCAGTTCCATTATCGCGAAATAAAAAATTGGCGGTAAAAATACCTAAACAGTTTAGTGAGTAAGTTTTTATTTCGTCGCATATTGTCAAACGAATCAAAGGCCGTGCCGACAATAACGCTGCCGGCCGCCAAATGCCATGCCGCCCGCGTGCAACGCTGCCACTCTTCCAAGGGGTCAAGTTACGTAGTTTAAACAGAGTATTTATTTTTACTGAATTTATTTTAATATTTATTTGGTTTGAAAATTTCACTTTAATAATTTACGGTTTTTAATTTAATATTTAAGTTTACTGCACTTCTATGAACTAGTATTCCTTGTAGTTTCATTTCTTGCGTATACGTGGATTCCTTACTATATATATAACTCTTTATTGCAATTATAAAAAGTGGTTACAATTACGGAAAACTTATGAACTACAAATGGTGGTCATATCGCTTTATCGATTTCTACTTGACAAACCAAACGTAAAAGGGACATTGTAATATATTTTGACGGATACGAGTAGGTGCAACGTGCACTATAGAATAAAACTGAGGGCAAAACGTATTATTAATTAAGATTTATATAAAAATATGAATTATATAATATTTAATGAACGCACACACGCACACACACACACACATATATACACACATATATATTTATATATATATATATATATATATGCAGAGAAAATTAAACAAAAGATGAATTATTAATAAAAAGAGGAAATACATGTAATTTATTATTATGACTGGAAATTCAAATAATACTCCTTTAGCTCTTTTTAGTCTGTGAAGATTGCGCTTGCTGGATTTTAAGTGGTAATGAATTTCAGAGTCGGGTTGCTTGTGAAGTAAATGACTTATTATAAAAAGAAGTTACGCTGCAAGGAGTATTTAAAGCCGAGTCATACACTGAACGCAAACTACGGTCATGAAATTCATGTCGATAGTGAAATTGTTCCTTAAGCTACCTTGGGATTTCGAAACAAACAGAACACAAAAAAGTAAAGAAAGTAAATGAACATTCCGGCGAAGGTGAATTGGGAGCCACTTGAGTTGATTTCGAAATTGGGGTATATGGTCATATTTGCGTAAACCAAATATGAATGGAAAGATTTTGAAGATGCTTAAGCTTCTTTAATATATATTGACAAATTGAAGAACCACTTCCTTTTTTGAAGTCGTAAGTAGTAGATGTCGTAGATAGTCGTATTGATAGTAAGTAGATGTCGTAGCCCATAGACTTAATTTAACTATTCGTATAAGACTTCTCATCATCATAATCGCAAAACATCACAAACCTACTCCTCAATGTAAGTCTCTTTTAAAGACTCACAAAGCACGGTCTTGTACTCGTATCTAGTTCGAAACGTTGTCACTTCGTCTACTTCGGCCTGCTCTGTGCTTCTTGGTATAAAGCTGTTTTTCGAGAAGCTTTTTCCCTCTATTACTAGATTTTCAAGCAATATTTAGCTTTTATACCTGGTAGAGCCACGATGCGGCTTTATTATATTTGTAGCACGAATAGGTCTGCTCGACCGGGGTACGACCATGTTCTCTCAGAATACCAGCGTAAAATAGTAACTTAATGCTGCTGTGTTTAGTATAGTGAGTGTAGAGAACGGGAGACCCCTACATACTGGACTTTTTCTTCTCAGTAGTGACAACGTATCTACATTTTTTAATTGTAGATATCGATGGGCCACTCCACCTACTTATCGTCCGGTGGACTGTGAGCTCGATTGTCACGCTTATTATATTTAAAATAAAATTTGGAACTACAACTAAAACGAACTCTGGTGCTAATACGTATTACATACGTATTACACAGCGGAATCTTCAGCATAGCCCATTCCTTAGATCGCTAGACAAATTTGATCTTAACAAATACACTTCTCTATCCTTCCACGGCAGCGGTTATCGCCCCACTGGCGGGTGGATAGACAAATGGCATAATACTCTGACAAATTCCTTGCAACACTTGGTCATTACATGTCTCCGCAGTCCGCCAGATCACTTATCAACTCAACTTCTCTTTACAATGATGTATAATTGATAAAAGGAACATAAATTTGTCATAGTCATAAGTACTTTTTGTTCACTATAACAGCAATTTAAATCATGTTTAGCCATTTTATTATGGCATCGAAGTGATAGAAATTACTTTCCGCAAGTTTAAAATTTCTTTGTATTAATTTAATGTTGATTAGAACGTACTGGAATAAATAATGCGTGCTTAGCTTTCTAAAGGCAAGTTTTACTTCAAGGCTCCCCTCACCCTCGTTTTAATCATTCACTGAATATTAATGTAGCAAAATTGACGAAAGTTATAAAAGAGAAAAGTTATAAAATTGCAAAGAATTATAAAACAGGCCTACTACGTATGCAGTACGTATGTAAGTTGTTCAGTAGAGTGATATTAAGCCGTGCGGTGGCGATGTAAAGGAATGGCGTGACTCCTACTCCATATGAAAACTGCGTTTCAAAGATAGCGATTAAAGCAAATCCTTCTGACAAGGGAAAGGTCCAAGTCCAATGTCGAGCAGTGAACTTTCACAGTCTGATAAAGAAAAAGAAGGTGTTAAGTAAGTTCAAGTTGCAATGAGGATTATACCAACTTTTTCTCCAAGTACACCTTACCAGCACGCTGAATAACTTGATTTTAGATGGACGGAGCTTTGTCGAATGTCGAATGGCGAAAAATTAATTAAAAAACTTAATTTTTTCAACTTAAATTCTACAGACTGCTGGTTGGGAGCAGCATTATCAATACGAATATATCGACAAGTTTTTCTCATCAGCCCTACTACCAGGTATGATAAATATGAGCAAATATTTCAAGCAAGGCGAAATACACTATGGAACATTCTTGGAAACGTCTTATTTTCAACTGTAGTCTAAAACAAGCTTTTAATGATAAGTGATGATAGTGATAAGTATTGTATGTACATTTACTATTGTAAGATAATCCATCACCCTATTTCGTTCCACTAGTGTCGTAAGAGGCTAAAATTTGCAATGCTAGAAAAATCTTAAGGCATCCGACAAATGGCGGATACAATCATTTCGTTTACATCAGACAGAAAACACTTAAAACGTCACGAGCAGCAGCATCAAAAATGCAATATTTCTTTGCTTTTTCACATCAGGCTAGGCTGTATGGTTTAAGACCTTTGCCTGCGTTAATCGGTGAATAGTAAAAACAACAACAACTAAACAATTTAGTTATCGATTATTGGAAGTAAAGAAAAGAAATGAGTTGGGGGGTCACTTGAACTTTAGGCTTAGTCAGTTTGTATAGCCTATCATGTAGAGGATGTTATGGGGGTTATGGTGAAATAGGAGCAAAAAGTTCTCATTACACTCCTAGGGGGTCAAAATGGCCACAAACCAAAAAATTGGGGGGTGGCTCGAACTTTAGGTATAGTCAGTTTGAATGGCCTATCATGTAGAGGATGTCATGGGGGTCATGGTTGAATAGGAGAAAAAAGTTCTCATTATACTCCTAGGGGATCAAAATGGCCAAAAACAAAAAAAAAAAAAATTATTTCGGCTAAACTCCACCTCCTTAGGAAGTTCTTACACAGTATTTACTTCCCTCATCCCACTCGTTATGCTTAGAGTAATAACTAGCATAGAGGTAATCCTATAAAAATGAAGGAATTTTGTAGTTGAACTCGTTATGGATATGAAGTTTTGCGTGGTAAAAATATAATAAAATATTTATAATATTATTCGCACCTTTCTTTTACATGTTTTTTTTTTGTTTTTTCTATTCCATTGACGACTCAATTGAAGTGCTATTAACGTATCAGAAAACCAAGAAATGCTTTGAAATATTTTATTTATTTATGTTTGTCTAACCTACATCGGGTTTGGTTCACGTAACGTATACAGAGAGCACTTTTTTTATATAGAATAGGGGGCAAACGAGCATGCGGCTCACCTGATGGTAAGTGACTACCGCCGCCCATGAACAACCGCAACACCAGATTGCAGATGCGTTGCCGGCCTTTTAGAAAGGTGTAAGCTCTTTTCTTGAAGGTTCCTAAGTCGTATCGGTTCGGAAAATTCGCTGGTGGTAATTGATTCCACAAAGAAGTTGTGCGAGGGAGAAAACTTCTTCTATATAGCACAGTGGTGGACCGCCACTCATCCAGATGGTATGGATGGTAACGCGAGTTTTGTCGCGACGTGCGATGGTGAAATTGAGCGGCTGGACTTAGTACGAACAATTCCTCAGAGCACTCTCCGTGATAGATGCGATAAAATACGCAAAGAGATGCAACATCTCTACGCAGTGCCAGTGTATCGAGCCGATCGGAAAGAACTCGGTCGTCGACGATTCGAATCGCTCTGCGCTGGATGCGGTCAAGTGGAAGGAGCTGGCATTGGGCTGCCCCAGCCCAGAGATGAGAACAGTATTCCATGTGGGGCCGAACTTGCGCTTTGTAAAGTTGCAAGCGATGTGCCGGCATGAAATACTGTCTCGCTCTGCTGAGCACGCCAAGCTTTTTAGAGGCCAATTTGGCCTTCCCTTCCAAGTGACCACGAAACTGCACGCTATTCGATATGTCGACGCCAAGGATTCCGATACTGGCTGAGGCAGCAAGGGGAGTGCCTTGAAACTGAGGAGATACGACAAAGGGGTTCTTTTTAGCTTGTGACTTGTGTCTTCTGGGGATTGAACTGGACTAGATTTAGTCGGCCCCAATCCGAGACTTTTTTAAGCAAAGACTCGACTTCAGACACAAGTTTGTCCCGGTACTCAGCGACGTTTTCCCGAGAAATATTGGCACGGCCGGTATATAAGGCATCCCCAGTGCTGTCGTTTGCATAGCAATGAATGCTACCAGTTAGCAACATATCATTGATATGCAGGAGAAACAGCGTTGGTGATAACACGCAGCCTTGTGGAACACCAGCGTTGATAGGCTTGAAATCAGAGCATGCACCGTCTACTACGACCTTGATGCTCCGATCAGCAAGGAAACTGGTGATCCATTTGACAATTTCTCGGGAAGCCCATAGGTGCGCCAGACCCGGTCGAAGGCCTTCGCTATGTCCAAACTAACGGCCAATGCCTCCCCCTTGGACTCAACTACCTCCGCCCATCTGTGAGTTAAGTAAACTAGAAGATCACCTGCTGATCGACCCCGACGAAAACCGTATTGACGGTCACTGATCAGCTGGTGATCCTCAAGGTACCTCATGAGCTGGCAGTTTATAATGGATTCCATTATTTTGGAGAACAAGGAGGTGATGGCGATAGGCCTGTAGTTGGACGGGTCTGAGCGGTCGCCTTTTTTAGGGATCGGGTGGACCAAAGCTGTCTTCCATGAATTTGGGACTACGCCTTGGGAGTAGGAGTACCGGAAAAGATGCGTTAAAACCGGTGCTAACTCCGGAGCACACGTCTTCAGCACAATGGGAGGGACTCCATCGGGCCCACTCGACTTGCTGACATCCAGGGAGAAGAGTGCTTTGCGAACCGAGCGCTGTGTAAATCGCACATCCAGCATGGAGCACTCACATCGCAGGATGGTCGGCGGTGTGTTCCCCCCGTCATCTAGAGTCGAGTTAGACGCAAAAAGAGAGCACAACAGATCGGCTTTCTCTTTTGCGGCATGGGCCAGTGAGTCGTCCTCTCTGTGCAGAGATGGAAGGGATGGCTGATAGAAGTTCCCTTGGACAGCCTTGGCGAGAGACCAGAATGCACGGGTTCCCGAAGGAAGGCGAACTAGCTTCTTGCCAATTCTGCCGATGTGCTCAGACCTTGCTTTGGCAATGACGCTTTTGTAGGACCTGGAGGTGGAATTATACTTCTTTTTAAGTGCGCTGGTGTTTAAATCCCGAGACGTTGATGCGTCAGCCCAGGCCCGGTAGCATTCCTGCTTATAGCGTGATGCTATTTTACAGGAGCGACCAAACCATGGCTGGGATCTGCCTCCGATGGGCACCACAGAGGATGGAATAAAAAGTTCCATACCCTGAAGTACCACATCAGCAACAGAATCGGCAACAACGCTGGGATCTTCCGGCGAGAAGCAAACCCGCCCCCAAGGGAAGGATGCAAAAAAGACCGCATCCCGTCCCAATCAGCTGACCTATAGTGCCAAACACGGCGGCAAGCTGCAGATCGCAACTGCGATTGGAGCGTGAGTGGCACCGTGCTCCGGATCAGATAATGGTCCGAAGAGCCGAGAGGGGCATCGACGGAGACCTGATATCCGTCCGGATGAGAGGTCAGCAGAAGCTCCAACAGGGAAGGTACATGGTCTTCCACATCTGGGATCCGCGTAGGCGAAGTAACCAGTTGTGTTAGACCATTTGCCAAAGCATAGTCGTAGACAGATCTACCCGCATGATCGGTTAAACGAGAACCAAGCCATTTAGCGTGGTGGGCGTTGAAATCACCGAGTATCACGATCTCTGCGGATGGGACCTGTTGTAGCACGGAGTCTGCAGCCATTTGGATGTGGTCGATGAGTCGGTCTGTGTCGGCATTACCGCTATGGGACCTATAGAGGCACCTGTAGACGCGGGGATGGTCGTCGCTGTATACGCGCAGCCATAGGATGGACAGGTCCGTACCTTCAAGGCTGCCGAGGCGTCGAAAACAGATGTCCTCTCTGACGTATACACAAACTCCAGCCCGGGGCACAAAAGAGTGTTCCAATTTGTATCCCGGGTAGGAAAGATATGAAGTATCAGCCGGAGAGGACACCTGAGTCTCGGTTAAAAAGAGCAAGGCCGGCTTCGCCGTCTCTAGATAGTAATGGACAGCGTTAAGGTTGGAATGAGGTCCCCTTATGTTGCAAAAATTCACGGATAGCGTGACAGGGGTCGCCTTGGTTGTATTGCTCCGCTTGCCCCGAGCATTAGTCGCGAGCGGAATTTTGCCCCCCCCCCCCTCCCCAGAATACGCGGGTCAGCCTGAGCACCTACGCTCAGTAGTGAAGTAGTTTGGTCGTGGATGCTCAGCGAGGGATTCTCCAGGGGTTGACTCTACTGCTACGCCGCGGAATTTATAACGTTTTTTTTTATAGGATAAGGGTGACAAACGAGCACTCAGTCCACCTGATGGTAAGTGGTTGCTGCGGCCCATAGACATCTACATCTATTCTCTATTACAAACTAAAATGTAGATGCGTTGTCACACGTGAGGACTTAGATGGAATGCCTCATTTCCAGTAAAAAGGGCCTCCGTCCACCTGCACTCACCAAGCGAAATGCAGAGGTAAACCTCTACTTCACGCTAGTTTTCTGTGAGGTCGTGGTACCACCCCGGTTCGAGCTGGCCCATCCGTGCGACAGCAAAAGCTGCCGCGTGGCTCTACCACTGTTGTGCGTCTAATACTACCTCCTCTTTTCTCGCTCCACTACAACTTTCAATAAATTGACCGATAGATTGACATATTAGAATGAAGGATTTTCACCAGAACATTAACTTAAATTACGACACTACATACATATTTATTTTGTTATTTCGTTATGTACACGTATGTACGTAGAGACGGACTCCAGTCCCCGCTATTTCTGGATACGGTGGCGACTATGGTAATGGTCCGGTAAATCCGGTTGAGGTTCGGTTGCTACCTAAGACGACTCGACCTGGCAACATACAACGCACGCACCCTGAGGATTGACGAGAAGATCCTGGAGCTGGAAGAAGAGATAGACAAATTGCGCTGAGATATTATAAGATTATCTGAGGTCCGAAGAGAGGGGGAGGACACGACAATCCTCGAACCCGGCAACTTATTCTATCACCAGGAGGGCGACCATCTGTCCCAAGGTGGTGTCGGATTTATCGTCCACAAGTCTCTCGTTAACAACCTTGTAAATGTTGTGATTGTGTCGACAAGGGTTACGTACCTTATACTCAGAATCACTAAACAGTATTCGTAGAAGATCATACAGGTTTACGCACCAACATCGGCACATACTGATGCGTAGGTGGAGAAAATGTATGAGGATATCTCTAAAGCCATGCACTCCTTCAAAACCCACGGTACGGTGAACTATTTCTTTTATCAGGAACACGCTGTTGCCCATCTCCTTCCTGTTTCCCACTGTTGCCTCTTACGACACCCTCGGGAAGAAATGGGGTAGTGGATATTCTTAACTGCCACTACAAGGGAACATTAAGTCTTTAGTGATTATACATTATTTTCAAAAATAAAAATGAACTTCAGGGAAATAATTGCGTGTAACTTTGAGTTCGAAAGCGCATTTGCTCTATATTTTAAATGTAAGACCAAAGAAAGACAAATAATATTATTCGAAGGTATTAACATGCTAATTTACAGATCTACAAATGTGTAAAGGTTCAAGAGGAATATATTCGTAAGGTAAATAATGCACAACATAAAAATAATATTGTGTATAATTTTATAGTTCTTGACTTAAATCCCGCGGACTTATTTACCTTTTCTCGTAAATACTACTAGTTTGACTTAGGTATGACCTATTTTAATGTAAGCGTAAAGCTCTCATTGAAGGGCATTCAGTTTTAATTTAGACGCACTCCGCCATATTACAAAATGTAGTTTATATTTAGTCTCGTTTTGAAACTATAGCTAGTTTCAACAAAGAGTCCTATAAAAATATGTAAACCAAAATGTGAAGTATGAAATTTAACAATTATTGTCAAATTTCCCTAAGACTGGCGTCGCTGGTGGGACTTTTAAAAAAAAAACTTCTTGTTAAACTTTAGTTTAAACCCAAAACTATCAGTTAATTACGCTATGTATTACATATAGAGACGGATATAGTAATTTTCATAAACCGGAACCTAGAATTTATTTACTGTGAAGCGAAACATTTTTATAGATTTCAAATATTTTTTATAGAAAAAAGATTCTTCTAATAATAAATTCTTAAAACTTATATTGATTACTTCCTAGAAATAAGTTTTACTTCCTCTTGGTCTGCAGTCGGGTTCTTTGTTTTTATTATAAAACTAGCTGTCTCCGCGACTTCGCCCGCGTGGAATTTATAACGATTAGATTTTATGGGTTTTAATTTTTTTTCGCGGAACCCTAAGTAGTTTTCTAAAATAAAAGTAGCCTTAGTTAGTCCTTATAAAAAGTAGCTATCTGTCAGTGCAAATCCCGTCAACATCGGTCCAGTCGTTTCAGAGATTAGCCGGAACAAACAGACAGACAGACAGATAAAAATTTTAAAAATTGTGTGTTGTTTGTAATAAGTACTTATAACAAACACAATTTTTAAATTCATAATATTTATATACATACATATATATATATATATATATATATATATATAATTATTAAAATTTGGAACACACGTTTGGTTCTTATGACAATGCATGATTACTTAAATGCGGCCATTTTAATCCAATATGGCGGACGTTACAAAATGGCGATTTATCATTTCCACAGCAACCCCTATGATATGGATATTAAATGAAAGGGCTTGATGAGCGAAAAACAATAAGTAAAGTGACGTCATTCAAAATCAAATATGGCGGACACCAAAAGATATGATAAGAAATGAAAAGGCTTGTTAAGCAAAATACAAAAAGTAAAGTGAGGTTATAATAAATCCCATATGGCGGACGTCACAAAATGACGATTTATAATTTCCATAGTAACCCCTATGATATGGGTATTAAATGAAAGGGCTTGATGAGCGAAAAACAATGAGTAAAATGACGTCATTCAAAATCAAATATGGCGGAAACCAAAAGATATTAGCTTGTTTTTAAAAATGTTTATTACTATCAATTTTAACTAATAATTCGCATTTTCGCTTGTTATAATTTAGTCCATAAAAGTAATATAAAATATAAAATTATTATGTGAATATTTCTAAAGCGAACTGTTTGTGCATTATTGGCTTACTTTCTTGCCATGTGGAGGCGACGTAAGATAATTCATCATCTCAGTTCGTCTTCTGGTTGTCGTTATAGGTGACTATGGGACATGCCAAAACTATCTTATAGCTTCACATATATATAGTATAAACATCTTATTTACGCTGAACATCTTAAACCCAGACCAGCAACGGGCAGCAGCGTCAAAGGTGCGAGACAGGCAAAGACCTCTCTACAACAGGCAAGGCCCGTGTCCAACGGTGGAATTTTATTTACTGATGAAGAAGAAACTTTTCTTCTGCGTTTGCTACGATTTTATATCATAATTCATTTCCTTATTAAATAAAACACTAAAAATAATTGCTTTTAGTTCAGGTAATTCTCCTGTCATGCTTACACTTTCTAATAGCAACCTACTCCTTCTTTCCGTCGCGTATGCCTCACCTCATCAGCAACGGCGAGGTACTTAATATCCTATAAATTTTCTAATACTGGCTTTAAAAAACTTTCTTTCTTTCTGGTTAGGTTGTTTTAGAGTGCCTCATCTCGTGCATATCTATTTTATCCTGACCACGGAAGAGCTCAACTCCATTTTATTGTTTTTTAGTTAATTAATCATTGGATTGGATAAATTATATTTAAATCAACATTTTACAAATAAGTGGGTAACAAAAGTTAGATAACGTCAGCATAAAATAAATATGGCATATTAAAGAAAATATTAAGGAGCACTAGTAGTTGTTAGTATTTACATCGACGTAAAAAACAAATTGCAACGTGCGGCCTGCCGTGGGCTGGACGTAGTCTGGTTCACACATTTTTAATGTTTAATTACCATTTGCTTGCTTTTCTAAAGTCCTTGGCTAGCTATATGGTATCAAATAAAATGTGTTAACGCGTACATACATACCAAGCAACATAAAAATAATTTGTGTAATGAAAGTTATACGTCGCGTAATATGTAGTGACTGGTAGTATAATCTGTTCATAGATATACCTATTATGTAATATGTTATAACCGTAATATTTTTCCACTGAAATGTTTGTTGTAAACGGATAAAAGAGATACAAAATTCTGTCTCATTATACGCGTAACGTTTACACCAAATAAATTTTAAAAGGGGACAATCCCGTAATTTACTGCCGGTTTTGTAGAAATTCACGTAAGATATTAGAAACGGCAGGTCTCTCACACATAAATGATTTAATAAAACCACTTAAAACTTTTGTCTTATTGTAATACCGTATAGTTCAATTTATATATTCTCATATTATTAAAATATTATTCTTAATTTCATCATAAATACAATTTCTACACACAATTTATGAAGATTTAAAAAAATACAGATCAGCAAATAGCGGACAAAATATCATTGTCATAATTATAGCTTAATAATTTATCAATGGGTGGTCTTAGACGTTTATGGACTATTTACGATTTATTATTTTAAAAAGGCTAATAAAATGTCATAACGAAAATCAAAAATAAAGTGATCAACCCATTGATTTTTATAGGTGCCGTAAAAGTTAAGGTAATCCACGATCGAAAATTTAGGATAATGTGTCACATTAACTCGCTGCTAGCTTATGTTGTGTTTAAATACATTCACTATCTATATAACCGTATCACAGCCATATTAAACAAAAATGTGTTGCTAGCAAGAATTTGTTAATATATCTATTTTTATTTATTTCGTAGTAACTTTAGATGGATATGTAATATGAAAAAAAAACGTGTAATTAAAAATGTCACAGGAACATGTTAGTTATTACAGATTCATATTGGCATTACTTTTACATTGATGGTCTTTGTGTTTTATGGTGTGTTAAAAGAAAGAAATATGTTTTGTAAAACTAGTTATTAATAAAACCATGAATATAAAACTAAAAGGGATTTTATTTAATCGATTACACTAACAAACAAAAGACACATTTTTGTATAACTTGAAATTACCTGGAATTCTGTTGTATATATTTTTACTTGCTTAATTCTTTCATATTTTTACTCAAGTGTTAGCTTATGAGCACACATTCCAGCAGGTTAGTGGATGCACTGGCTAAACCCCTATCCAGAAGCAGTGAAAGGCGAGGTCAACTGCCTATGGCCTTCGGATCCGAATTTTTTTGAATTTTTTTTTGAATTTGAATTGAATTTAAAAAAAAATGTTGAGCTAGAACGACGTAAAGTCAAGACATTTATACACACTCTGATCTATGCTCTCCGCATCTAACATGCATCAAGCTTTATCTCTTAAGTTTGTAGTTTACTTTAAAATTTGGTTTATTAATATTTACCAGGAATGAAGTATTGGATCTAGGTACGATAAAAATGCTGTTTAGGCCAAATATTAACCTTTGAAACTTGAATTCACGACGCGCGCGCGGCGCGTTCATTCGACGGTACCAGTCACCGCCTGATACCCCCGCTCCCGTCCGTATTCCATTCGAGGGCGCGGCCGCCGAGTTAGTATAGAAAATAATTGTTGCGCGACGGACGGTATTGTAAATGTCTAGAAAAGAATTGATGCGCGGTGGCCGGGCGCGTGCCTCCTATGGAGTTGTCTTAATTTGTTTTTTCATGATAACGAGGCTTGTCTTAAAGTATGGAAAGGATTTTGTCGCGCGTCCGCCGGTTAATTGCTTTTGGAAGTTAATATTGAATTGTAACGTCGTGTTAAGTGCCTTTTTTGTGTGTTGTCTATTTTCATTCGTTTTACATGTCAACGAGGCTGATTTTTGAGCTTTGATTGTTTGTGTGACATTTTAATATCGTGCGAAGAAATTTTTGCTTTGTCGGGAGAACGCTGAACTTTGGGACTCGAGAAGAGACCGCGTTCGTTCTCGTGATTATAATTTGTTGCTAAGTGAACATGGAACGTTGAACTTTGACCGACTGTTCTTTATTTGTGTCATGTGTAACTGGTTTGATTTCGATTAACGTGGATTTAATTAAATTTGAAATTAATTAAATGTACAATAAAGTTGATAAACTAATATAGTGAAATAAAAGCAGATGGTTTCAATTGGTGAACGCCCCTTGGAGGGATCGCACATTTGGAGAAAAGCAGCGCCTGTGGATCTGCGGTCCGACTCCATCGGGGATGTCAGGTTACATCATTTAAACACTACTACACACTGCTTACATACACCTCACTTATCACCTGACTGGTACCCTGTGGTCAACCTTATCTCCGGAACTCGGTAAGTTGTGCTTGCTTATTTGCCATTAATTTAGAATTATCCATAGGCCATTGGGCCCCGCCCTCTGTTGCTCGTCGACGGGATCACCCTTGGGCCCTAGTCCAGTCGACCTTTGTCGGGGCAACTAAGGGCGTGAACAAATACTAAGAAAACTTTCGTACCTATTTAGAAAAGAACACATTAACAATAATGTGTTCTTTTCTAAATAATATATGCAATAAATAATTATTGGATGAACGAGACCTGGAACGTGTTTTGTAGCATTTCTAAGGGAGGCCTATATTCAGCTATGGTTGTAATGATGATGGTGATGTCATCGTAAAGGTCAATTTCCCAAGAGACCCATGTAATAAAAAAAGCTAAATGCAACAGGGAGGTTAAAATGGTTTCCTAAAAAAAGTAAAATTTGCTCGTAACACTTACGGACGGCCACTTCAACGGAAATAAAAGTGGCAATAAATATCTTAAGGCTACATCAAAACCGTGTAAAAATGTTTTACTCGTCATGTTCGTTATGTTTTTTGTATATATGCATATGCTTATAATAAGCAGTAACCTGCATTGAGATATTGAGATATTGAAACATAATGGATTAAAAGTTTTCATAATCAAACTTTTATTATATTTTCATCGTAGCATCGTTTTATTTTCATGGTGACATCGTAGGTATTGAAAATCATATAAAATTATTGATATTGTACCACTGTTACTTTAATATGATATAGATATCCATAATTAAATCCAAAATATCGACATGGATGGAGCACATCACTATTTAATGTCAATATAATAATTCAGCCGTTAATTACTCGACCATAGTACTTACCGTTATGTAAAAAGTAAAGGATATTAAAGTTTTAGTTGTGTAAGGATCAATGTCAATTGAGAGTTTGTAGCTGCCTTCCCCTCTGCGTGACAGGCGTGAGAGTTAATGATTATCACTAAAGTTTTAGTTCCTGGCTTGTTTTCATTATTCAAACACGTCTAGACTCTGACAATAATAAAATTGTCATGACGAGTCCACCAAGAGCAAAGCTCAGTGGCTAAGCACTCACCGTAAATTTCACAGGGCGTGAGTTACCTGGGTAGGATCCCCACCGCCATCAATGAAATTATTAATTACAATAAAAAGCGATCGCTGTAGAGAAAAACATACTGAGAAAATTTGCATGTTTAAGAAATTAATAAAAATATATTGTGAAGACATATTATGAAGTCGGCCAGCACACATTGGGTCAGCGCAGCGAACATTCCCTTGCCTTTAAGCCCTCTCATAAATGAAAGGAACCCCTATGTCCAGCAGTGGGACATAATACATAGGCTGGTTTGCTTTACATTTTACCCTCATAAAAGTTCATACTAAATTCGTCTTCAGGGTTTTTCTTGTTCAGACAGAAACAATTTTCAAAAAAAATGTTTTTTCCTATATCTATGTCGATGGTATAACAATTTAATAGTTCTCTAAACGTAAAATCATTGTGACGAGCGAATTACGAAGCGACACGTCTGGCGTACATGACAGACAGAAGCTCTTGTATTAGTGTCCTAAATAGCGATCGTTTAGACTTTAGAGTAAGGCCATTATATATAACTGTTCCATCGATAAAACTGTTTAGTTAAGTTGTATACTTGTGTTAATTTCATAACGATTAAACTGTTTGATCAATGGTGGCTATTAGTTTTCTTAGTCTCTTTTTACGATTTACTTGTTTTCTTTATCCGGCATGATTTTTCCAGGACTCAAAAATACTTAATAATTGCAACTCAACAGTAAACAAACCTATTTAGGTACTTAGTTTTAAACATATAATGCGTGATAAATAAAATAGGAGAAGAAGGTATGACGCTGCAACGGCGCTATTGCAAATATACTGTTTAGTCGTACGTACGTGTTACCCAACACATGGCAATCGTAAAGCCGTCAAGCATATAGTTGTTCCACTGATTAATCAAAATACAATCGATATATTTTTTTATTTATCTATCGAGCAAATAATGTGTTGGTAATATACTAATACTATATAATACTATCTCATAGGCTTTTTCACATACAACAAAACAGTACCGTTACCGTTACATTCTAATAAAGTTCACTCCTGGACATAAGGCAATCTATGGGAGAAGCCTTCCAATAGATTGCCTTATAGGGTCGATATTTTGCATTATTGCGACGCTTGGCAAGCGAGTGGGCAACCGCAGTATTTTTATTTTTAGTCATTATTAGATTTGTTTCCCTCTGTCGCATCTTGCGACACCCACGGGATTATATGGGGGTAGTTGACGATAAACGGTAAACTAAACAGTAGTTCGATTAAAAGTTGTATATATGGCACCTAACGTAAGGCCTCAGAGAAGAGCGTTAGCAGCGTAACGGCGCCTTTCCCATACAACTCAAATGGTTGCCACTCAAGACACTGCACAACATTAGCGTTAGTTTCTTATGAGGCCAACTGTGCGGTTAGCGGAAGTTCTCTACTGAGGCCTTAGAGTTACATTATTAATACACACGTTCTTTACCTTTCGTAGGAAATATCTCGTGACATCCGATGGCGATATAACTATCTCAATTACGCCACAAATAGAATGCCAAGACCGGTAACGGGAAGCAGCCTCAAAGGTGCGAAACGTCTGGCACTGCGAGCTTCAATCCGCATGCCAATTTTGACGATTACGGCAAACCCTCCTCACAACGGAAAAAACACATATATAGCAGTGGACTTTTACGGGTAGATTAAGAAGAAGATAAAGTCATAGCTATACTGCAGCGTATTATGACTGCTGCATGAAAACCTTGGCTTGGCTCGGGAAAGGATCTCGATACTATTGAATAATAATTTTTTTTCTACTTCCTTTTTAGAATCCTTCGTGTGTACACAATAACTCACAAATTTTGTCGTAATCGGATATAAGGTATTCAAAACATACACTTACAAAAGAAAGAACCTGTTAAATTTACATGATAAAAGACAATAAATCTATCACTTTATTTACTGTTATGCTAGAAATTATACAAAAAAAAACTGAAAACAAATACACACATTTTACAGATATCAATTGTTAACTAGTAAGTACTAAATAGAAAGCTTTTCGATATCATAATTTGAAACTTCATTCACTACTTTGTGCATAAAGAAAGGCAAACACTGAATATGTTCCTTTTATATCCTGCAAAAAGAATAAAAATTTATAAGTACTCGACACTTTTTTTTCATTACAGCCCATCACAAGTACACTGCTGAACATAAGCATCGCCCAAGGAATGCCACAAAGTACGGTCCCAAACCACTTGCATCCATTGACTTCCTGCATGTCTTACCAGGTCGTCAATATATCTAGTGGGGGACGCCTTACACTTCGCCTCCTGGTACGAGACTACCACTCAAGAACCCTTCTTCCCCATCGCTTGTCGGGGAATACAATACTCAATACTTAAAACATCTATAATAATAAAAGTTGAAAATGTATTAATATTAATTCAGTTATAATATAATGATATTAGTTCGCCGTGAAATGGCGGTCTAAGAGTGCTCATCTAACTCATGATTCATGTGGGACTCGCACTGATTAAAACTTAAATATTTTCCACCTTTAGCGCATATAGGCAGAGCCACTGGGTCACTTTCGAAAACATCCACATCCACATGGCTTAGACATTCACGTGCACAACGCTGAGAAAAACTTTTGGAATTATGAAATTCCGAAAATAATTATTTGATACACTAAGTAGTACCGCTTTGAAATGCTACAGTAAGTAAATGCGAAACGATATAATACCGAGGTTTATATAGCGTGCTTATAAAATGGTTAAGTAATTTTTGTGCCTACTACCAATATAAAACAATGTTCCTGCATCTTCTTCCAGGTAGTCGCCCACCAAGTGGGGGGCCGCCTTACACTTATCTTAGCCGTAAAAGGCACCCACTCGATAAACTTTTTATCCATCATTTATTGCTTCTTTAAGCTGCCTATAGCAACTTTAGCTTATAACCCGTTAAGTTATGCCGGTTACTCAGATTCTGCTGTCCTTTTCTGATGCTTTTGATGTTTTTTGTAGTTTGCTTGGTATTCAAAAGTAAATTAATAAATTCTATACATTATAAAAAATTATATAATACAAATAACATATATGTAAATATTCATACAGTTGTTATAAACAACATGGCTGACAGATCGTGCATATTTAGGACATAGTAATTTTTAATTAAGGATACAGCTTACATATTTTTTTTAACAGTGGTAGAGCCACGCGGCAGCTTTTGCTGTCGCACGGCTGGGCCGGCTTGAACCGGGGTAGTACTACGACCTCACAGAAAACCAGCGTGAAGTAGAGGTTTACCTCTGCGTTTCGCTTGGTGAGTGCAGGTGACCGGAGGCCCTTTTTACTGGAAATGAGGCATTCCATCTTAGTCCTTACAGGTGACAACGTATCTACATTTTGATTTGTAACAGAGGATAGATGTAGATGTCTATGGGCCGCAGCAACCAATTACCATCAGGTGGACTGTGTGCTCGTTTGTCACCCTTGTCCTATAAAAAAATACCTTTTCAGTCATTATTGCAGACTTTATTAATTATAAATTCCTGACACTGACATTGACATTGACTGACACTCTTGAGAGAAGGTATAAATTAATAAATGAAGCGACTATATAGTAACCAATTTGTAAATAATACGTGGGTGGTCTGAAAAGATTCCGACCTAACAAAGATGCAAGACATTTTTTCTTAATATTTAAATTTATTTTTCTACATAGTCACCTTGTAATTCTATACAGTTCTCTCTCCCAGCGATGCTCCCATCTCTCTAACCCGTCCACATTGTACTCGGAATTTTTCTCTGCAAAATAATAATTCACGGAGGTAATTGCCTTTTCATATAATGAAAATCTCTGTCCTCCAAGTTCAGTTTTAGATGAGGGAACAAAAAGAAGTCGTTTGGGGCTACAACTGGTGAGTAAGGCGGATGGTCAAGCAGTTCAAATTGTAATTCGTGGATTTTTGTGGAAATGGAAATGGAATTTATGTGGGAAATTATATGCGGCCTATGTTTACAAAAGAATGTGATGTGATTTATGAAAGAGATAATAATAATGATTGTGATGTCGATGGGCAGACATGAAACGCGTTAAAAGTGCAATAGGACTATTATGTTACAATTACAATTGTTTAGGCCAAACAATTAACATTTTAAATTTGCATTTAACACTCGTGTCCGCCCGCTGACTTTGTAAAGGTCACCGTTGCCCCTCTCCCGTGTGCGTCGCTCGGCAGAGGGCGTGGGCACAGAACTCGAGTGCGTTACAGTAGCTTTAGTGCAGCGGTGCCGTCGGTTAATGTTTTTTGTGGTGACCGCGGCAGTGATTTCGTGCGACCTGTATTGGTTACTTCGCTACTGAATTGTGATTTCGTGAAGACCGCCTCGGATTAGTTTGTCTAAGTTGTAAGTTCGTGACAAGAGGCTTGTATTGTATTTGACTGATTAAAGTAATTTCGTTTAAAAGTAATTGCGTTAATTGTATAGTATTGCAGTGAATCTACTCGCACTGCGTGGTCACGTACATAATAACCTCTGATTGTGTCTAGAAAATTAGACGCTGGGTCGATTAATTGTTTGGAAGTTAATGTTTAATTGTACCGTCGCGTTAAGTGCCTTAGAAAGTCGCGTTCGGTTCTAGAAATAATTTGTTGCTGAGTGAAACGGAAGTGAACTTTGACCCACCATTCATCAGTCGTGCCGTGTGTTACGTTTTTGATTATAATTAACGGGGATTTAGTTGAGTTTGAAGTTATTTAAATGTACAATAAAGTTGATACACTGACATAGTGAATTGAAGAAAGAAATCGTCAATTGGTGACGTCCGCTGGAGTGAATTACATTTTGGGGCAGCATCGGACCAGGCCGCTGCCCGATCACCGCAGCCGGGTCAGGCCACATATATAAACACACCACTAAACACCACTTACATGCATTACACCTACCGCCTGACCGAGCCTTGTGACCAGTCTTCTCCTCTGTACAGGTACGTACTATTTATTTACCTAGCCTTATCTCTATCATGTAGGTCAATTGTCCATAGGCCATTTGGGCCCCGTCCTTAGTTATCCGTCGAGTCTACAGCTGTATGGGCCCCTGTATAGTCGACCTTTGTCGGGACAGCTAGGGGCGTGTACAACAATAGAAGTACAATTACAATAGATCTAGTGGAGGAAATATTTAATTTTACCACTTATTTTCTGACCTTACTAACTTACTAAAACTATAAACATTTTTTGTAAATGCTTTTAATTGAGCACAAAGCAATATTAAGACCATGGAAACATTTAGCTGATAATTAATAATACAAGCAGTAATAAAGTTTTTTGACAGTGATTAAATTAATCATTGAGGTAAAATTTTGCTGGGGATATTATTAACTTTGGTTGATTGCTTATTCCTACAGTAGCAGTATTCGCACGTAGTTTATATAATTATCTTGTGCTGTAATCATACGAGTGGTATAATGGGTGATTGGGCAGTTTGAAATTTTTTGGCGTACCGTAAAATCGGAACATAATTTAGTTGGAAAGAGCGGCGAACTTTCGGGTCTTTTGTGAGTAAGGGACTAAACGACTAATATATTTACTACAAGTTATATGAGCAACAGTTTTATTTAGACAGTCAGATTTAACCACTATCCTTACAGTGAGCATTAATATGTATTTATATTAAACGTGTTATTTTACTAGCATCTTAATTATTCTTAATTCATCCAAATTTTTACTGTACAAATATTTATCATACTGCTAATCCTGGTACTGGTACTGATTCAGGTTAAGTAACTGCTCATACGCTACTTCCCAATAGTAAACTGGTTTGCCACATTATGTTTTTTGTTTTTAATAGGATAGGGTGACAAACGAGCACACAGTCCACCTGATGGTAAGTGGTTGCTGTGGCCCATAGACAACTACATTTATCCTCGTTTGTGAATCAAAATGCAGATGCGTTGTCACCCGTGAGGACTAAGATGGAATGCCTCTTTTCCAGTAAAAAGGGTCTCCGGTTCTCTACACTCACCATACGAAACACAGCAGCATTAAGCTGCTATTTTACGCTGGTATTCTGTGAGAGAGTGGTCCTTCCCCGGTCGAGCCGAACCATTCCTGCTACAACTTTAGCTGCAGCATGGCTCTACCACGTGTTATAGTTATATGTAATAGAATAGAAAAGAATCATTTTTATTCAGTGTAGATTACAAGTATAATTAATTTAAGCGTTACGAAGAATCATCAAGTAACCGAGCGGGACTGTTTAAAAAAAATACAATATAGTATTTTATACAATTAGTATGGAAACATTTGTCATGACTTATTATTATTATTATTAATAATAATAAAAAATAATTAAATTTGTGGCCGATAGAAGGAAAAGGGGATATCTGCCGCCGGGCAAGGTGTTCTGCCCGGGGAGCGGCCAACGCTCCGAGTGGTAGTTCGGAGATATTCTATATATACTACTTTAACTTCGGAACTTTGTTAGCGCGATTTAGGCTTCGATGTGTTTCGCTTGTGGCGTGACGACAGCGCCGCCACAAATTCAATTCAGAGGCATTTAAAATATCACATATATAATAATTTAAAAAATTAATATGCGTTAATAAGCATAAAGTTTAAATATATTAATTCCGAATGATCAGAAGCACACTGAACCTAAACGTTAAGTTGGAGAGGTATCGTCTAATGAAGTCAATGCTCCGTCCACCTTCTGCTCTAGTACAAAGTCCCGAAACCTTTTAGCTCGAGTTACAAAACTGTTTTAAATGCCTAGAAGATTGTGATGCAGTGGACGATATGAATGACAAGCTTGTGGAAACTGTCCATGCGGTCGAAGCTAAACTTTGCAAGACCCGCAGCAGAAGAACACTAAAACTCTCTGATCACACTCTTAACCTCATGGCTCTTAGACGAGAAATGAAGCTGCAGTCTTCAGTAGATTGTAGTGTTATGCTACTTACTTATCATTTTACATTATTTTAAATTCATTTTTCCATTCTGTTTCGATTTCCTGCATTCACTTCAAAACTGGATATTTTACATCATCTTTATTTCCATAGGATCCTGTAACGATTTTAAACCATAAGAACACAATAACAAATCATTTCTACTTCGTATTTTCACATTATCAGCACTTTTAAATTGGTGTCAATGGAGTCTACCTTTTTTTGATGTTTTAGTTAGTTTTCCGTAACTCTACAATCTCGGGCTTTGTGTGGGCAGTTGCGCTACCTTTTTTCCTATATCAATAATATCTCATTTTCCACTTAAATCTTGCCGTTTTCTTATTACAAGCCTAAAACCAAAATTTGACATGTTTTGACATTGTTGTTTATTTGGTCTCCATAGCAATTATATTCAAATTTGCTACCGGTCTGTTGTTTATATTTCGATAATTCCACATAAATACTCTTTCCTCTTGACCATTTACAAAAAATTTGCGTTTAATTTAAATAATTTTTCCGTTCTCTCTAGAAAGGTATAAAAGCCGAACAATCGGTGAAGAAAGGCAGTCTCGCTTCAGTTCTCGAATTGGAAGCATCTCCTAAAGGCCTTATCCCGGGGCCGCACTGCCCCGGGATCCTGCAAGCCTCTGTCCTGCCGGAAGCCACTGGACTCTACGAAACTCTGCTCTACCTGAAGTCGCTGGACTCTACAAACCGTTTCTCTGCCTGAAGTCGCCGGGATCCTACAAGTCTCTGCTTTACCTGGAGTCGCCGGAACCTGCAAACCTCAGTTCCGCCTGAAGTCACCGGAACCTGCAAACCTCTGTCCCGCCTGCAGTCACCGGATCCTGCAGGCTTCTGTGTTTTCTGAAGCCGCTGAGGATCCTGCAAGCCCCTGTCTGGCCTGAAATCGCCGGATCCTGCAAATACCACATTCACCGGAGGTCGTCGTCTAGAGACGCCCACGCCTTCTCACCTACGCCGTGCGTGCTCGTTCCAGGCGCTGAGAGCACACCTTGGATCTTCAGACTCAGCTTCGGCTCTAATCTCTTTTTTTTATTTTTTTTTTAAATAATCTGTAAATCGCATCATCCATCCTCATATTCATCCTCCATTTTTGTATAAAATTGTAAATATCTTTGAATCTTAAATATATTTTTTGTTTTTGTTGTATTTTTGTTTTTTTGTTGTTCTTAGGTTAGATTCTTTTTGTTCCTTATTGTCGCTTCACGACATTTGGCGCCCAACGTGGGGCCCGAAACAAAAATCAACAGAACTACTCAACTACTGGAAGAGAAACATTGGCTGTAATAACTGCGTTAGAACATTGGCGATGTTACCTAGACAATGGTAAAGAATTTACAATATATACTGACCATGCTGCACTTAAATGGTTTCAGAACTTATCGAATCCATCAGGAAAACTAACTAAAAGATCAAAAAAAGGTAGACTCCATTGACACCAATTTAAAAGTGCTGATAATGTGAAAATACGAAGTAGAAATGATTTGTTATTGTGTTCTTATGGTTTAAAATCGTTACAGGATCCTATGGAAATAAAGATGATGTAAAATATCCAGTTTTGAAGTGAATGCAGAAAATCGAAACAGAATGGAAAAATGAATTTAAAATAATGTAAAATGATAAGTAAGTAGCATAACACTACAAGATTTGACAGCATACAGGCAACTGAACAGATTGCTGAATCACCAAATGCATGCGGCGGGAATTACGCGATTTTAATACTGCTCATATTGAAGAAGCGATCGAGGGGAACCAGGGCTCCAAAGTCTTGCTAGAGATCTGTTTGGCAAAAAGAGACAATTTTTGAAGCTGAAGATTGAGTTTGGCAGCGTCCTTTCCGGGACACCTGAGATTTTGAGTGAGGTTGAGAGGTTCTATGGTTCTATTCTATGTAGACTGTGAGAAAGCCTTTGATTCCGTCGAAATTTGGGCGGCAGTTACGGCACATCTTCTCGTCATGTATACCTCAAAACTTAAAAACTAAACTGTACAACTAGTACGTATTGCCAGTGATGACTTATGGAACTGAAACGTGGTCCTTCACTGCTGGCCGGATTAAGAAGGTCAAGGTTACTCAGCGAGCTATGGAAAGGGCTATGCTGAGGGTTTTTATGCGTGATAAATTTAGAAAAGAGGATATCCGCAGTAGAACCAGCCCAACGGATTAGTAAGCTGAAGTGGCAATGGGCCGGCCCGAAGAAACGACAACGGATGGGGAGAAAAGGTTCTCGAGAGGCGGCCTCGTACTGGAGGATGAAGTGTAGGGCGTCCCCCAACTAGATGGAGTGACGATTTGGTAAGACGTGCAGGAATTTGATGGATGCAGGTGGCTCAGGACCGTTCTTTGTGACATTACTTGGGAGAGGCCTATGTTCAGCAGTGGACTTCTTAAGGGCTGTAATGATGAAGTATTATAGTATAGTAAAGGCTTAATATGGTCTTTTAAAAAACCTTTTAATTTATTAAAACTGTGCTTAAAATACCTATTCAGGTCGTAAATTCTGTCACATGTTTAATATAAAATAATTGAAACAAGTTTATTCATTATGTAACCATTTATATACCAAAATGAACTTAACAAAACATAGATTCTTATGACACTAAAGTTTATTCTAAATGACCTCTGTGATTTTGAATACAGGCTTTCAATCTGCGCGGCCAGTCTATCGCAGCACGAACGAGGTCCATGTCAATATCGGCGGCTGCCTTAATCAAGGATGTCTTGCGTGACTCCAAATTGGGATGAGGCTTTGAGCACTCCTTTTCCTCCAAGTGTTGCCATACCTTGTAAACTAACGGATTCAAATCTGGACTGGAGGAGGGCCAGTCTTCGTGCCGGATGAAGTCGATTTCACGCGCCGCCAGCCAGTCTTGTGTGCTCTTCGCTCTATGAGCTGGCGCCGAATCTTGTTGGAATACCCAGTGCCTGTGATTGAACATAATATGGGAAACAGGTACCACAAGGTTCGTCAGGACTGTGTTTTGATACACAACTGCATTCGTTTTTACACCTGTCTCACAAAAATGTACCTCTGTTAAGCCCCAATAAGAAACTCCCAACCATACCATGATCGAGGATGGAAAAGGACCTTGTTGGACACGCAGAATACGGTTGCTCGCTTCTTCACTACTATGTGCGTACACCTTATCATTTTGTTTGTTGTAGCTCTCTTCTACGGTAAAAATTTTTTCATCCGAAAAAAGAATTTCCCGATATTTTTTTCCCGCGTACCGCTTCAACAAAGCGCGGCATCTCTTCAATCTCAGGTTCATTAGACGAGCATTCAAACGATATCCTGTTTTTCTTCGATATGCCCGAAGCCCTAAGTCTTCATTTAACACCCTTTTCACCGTGCTTCTGCTTAACCCCATCTGAAGGGCCAACAGTTTCTGCTTACGTTTGGGATTTCTTTGAATTCGCGCCTTCACAGCTTTTATCACTGCTGGAGTCCTAACAGACCGAGGGCGACCACTTCTTGACCTGTCATCTACACTAGAGTCTTCATTGTATCGTTTGATGGTACGATAAACGAATCTTTTTGTTATATTCAAATTTTTCAGTATGTCAAAAATTTGAATTGGCGCGTAACCGCAACGATGCAACGCAATAACTGCAACACGGTCATCTTTAAGCGTCCACTCCATATTTAAAATTAAAATGAGTAAAATTCTAAGAAGTATACAGTTTTATTTATATTTTCATGAACAATTTGAAATTCGAATTCAATAAACTTTTTTGTGGCCAGCATTCTAAAAGAAAAGTTTTTACTGTGTGATAATGCTTATGACCTGACTAGGTATTCAAAATAGTATAAATAACAAAAGTACAAGACGATTATATTGCAATAATAAAAATAAATAAAATTTGTAATATAATTGAAAAATGGGTCATAAATTTTTTAAGATAAGGGTGTTTTTGTATTACTGGAGGGTGTTTATGTAACGATTGCTTATATTAAGGCATTGTCGGAGATACATACTAATGGTTATAGATATATATTGGGTGGTCGGCTAACCGACTGCTAATAGTACTGTTGCACAATGTCTAATCCTATGTTAGGGACTTATGATGGTAAGATTTTTGGAACTAAAGCATTAATATAGAGGGTCTTTATGAAGCAGAATCGTTATGACAGCATAGTTATGACTTGAAGTCCTATATTTATAAGAAATATATTGGTAAGTTCTATGAAATAAAGCAAATATGTTGAAGGTCTCAAATATGTAAAGGTGTTATATTGAAAGAAATGGGATTCGAAACGGATTATTATAGTGGCGTGTAGATTGCTTCCGAGCCCGAGGTTAACTTGGACTCTCTAACCGATGTGTCCTAGACATATCCAGAAATCAGTATTAGCTATTATATCCAAGGCTGTGTGTTGCGATGAGGTTAGTAAGGTTATGATATGCATGATTCTTGAGTGCCTTTTACCTGCAATCAGACATATCGTAAACTATTCCCTTGACTCAGGCCAATATCTCACTTAGTGGAAAAAAGCATTTGTGCGATCACTTCATAAAATACCTAACCCCTTATTACCTACCCATTTTATACCAATTTCAATTTTGCCATACCTATTTAAAGTTCTGAAAGCCTGTGTTCACAAGCAAATCTCTATGTTCATAACCAAACATAACCTGCTGAATAAATAGCAGTCAGGCTTTTGCGCAGGTCACAGTACTTCCACTGCCTTAATAAAAGTCACAGATTACATTCGAATGGGAATGGATGAACAGAAGCTTACAGTGGTAGTGCTTGTTGACTTTTCAAATGCTTTTAACACAGTCGACCACGATACTCGTATCCTTATAGCCGTCCTAACTAATCTTAGATTCTCAATCCCAACTTTGGAATAGTTTTCATCTTATCTTCGCGGCCACCAGCAATCAGCTCGATTAGGACAACAGTCCTCAACATGGGCTGACATTGAAACAGGCGTGCCGTAAGGTGGAATACTTTCTCCTATAATGTTTTCTCTATTTACATATGTTTTATATATTTATACTCGTGCTCTCACGATAATATTGATATATCAGATTAAAAATTATGACTCACGAGTATCGCAGTTAGTTGCTTCTTAGGAAAGAGTTGTTTAGGCTGTGATATAATCTATTATTGCATTATTAGCTCACCTGGTTATCACCTTTGTTGATTCGTTTTATTGAGTTCAAAGCTATTAAAGTGATTTATTAATATTTTTCTTTGCTGTCACTTTTATAATTGTGGAATCAAATATTGAAATTACTATTCAATATAAAGGTTATATTTTTTACGCAGATCGGAAAGTTTATTCGTCCTTGTACGCAATTAAATTCACGAGTACTGTTAAAATTTTGAAGATATATAAGTGGAATTTGATTGTGCTCTATTGAAGACTTAAAAGAGAGAAGATACTTTTGAACTAAGACGGCGTTTGAGGTTGGAGAAACCTTCATTATACGGAATACTCAATAATTTTCGATTTTTGAACAAGATTACAATAACTACTGTAATAAATAATATTATTCCACGTTATAACTCCTGGTGAAACTATTAGAACATAGTATTATAATAATTTAGATTAAATACTTGAAATCAAACTTGACTATGCTTAAGTGTGATTAATTTTAAGAAACATTATTTATTAATTTATCTATTTATTCTTTTTTAAATCTATCTTATAATAAGGGATATAAAGGGCAGACTTAATGCCTTGTGGCATTCTCTACCAGTCAACCCTGGATGATTTGAGAAGCTGTGGTACGTGCAACACCACTCCATAAATGAATAAATAAGTAAAAACTTTATATCTTACAACAAAAAGCAAATAAATAAAATGTATTTAAAATATACAAACTTAATATCTACTTTGTAATAAATAAAAAATGAATAGTAAATATATAAAAGAATTCTTATATATACCAAATCTCTAAATAAATATAAAATATTAAAACACAAAAATAAAATAACATGATGCATATTAAAATACATATTATACAAAGCGAAAGAGGAAGAAAAACAAAAGTCGGATAAATCAAATTAAATATTCAATTCAATCAAATAAGATAAATTCTCGAACTCTCTTTTAAAATAATATTTGTTACTGTTTTCTTTTTTGGGTATGAACAGGCAAGGCATTCCAGAGCAGTATAGACTGCACAGTAAAAGAGGAATTAAAGAAACCACTCTAATGGGGTGGAATACGAATTTTAAGACTATTTTTGGAACGGGGAACCCTATCATGAGTAGAATATTGGTACTCAAAGTTATCCTTAACATAAGAGGGAGAATTTGGGTCATCTAAAATTGAATATAGTACTTGTAAAATTCGGAAGCTACGCCTTTGATGAATAAAAAGCAATTTAAGCTTAGAACGGTACAGGGATATATGGTCATACTTACGTAATCCAAAAATGAACCTAATGCAATTATTGAGAAGGCGCTCCAACTAATCGAGAAAATATTGAGATAGATACGGGTAACACATACGCATAATCAATAATTGGTAATAATAATGACGTGTACAGCTGTCCATAGAACCTCTCAATCTTACTCAAAAACTCAGGTGCCCCGGAAACGATGCTGCCACACTCAGTCTTCAGCTTTGACAGTTGGCTCTTTCTGGCAGAGAGATCTCTGGCAAAGACTTTGGAGCCTTGGTTCCGCTCGATCGCTTCTTCAATACAAGCTGTATTGAAGTTGCGTAAGTCCCGCCGCATGCATTTGGAGATCTGTCTGTTCAGTAGCCTGTATGCTATCAAATCTGTTGAAGAATGTAGCTTCATCTCCCGTCTGAAAACCACGAGATTGAGAGTGTGATCGGAGATTTTTTGTGTTCTTCTGCGGCGGGTCTTGCAGAACTTAGCTCCGACCGCATGGACAGTTTCCACGAGCTTGTCATTCATATCGTCCACTTCATTGCAGTCGTCTAGGCACTGAAAACGGTTTTGTAACTCGAGCTGAAAGGTTTCGGGACTTTGGAACAGGGCACGAGGGAAACGGAGCGTTGACTTCATAAGACGAGACCTCTCCAACTTAACGTTTAGGTTTAGTGTGCCTCTAACCATTCAGTGATCGCTACCAGTTTTCACCCTCGCTATCACGGAGACATCACTGAACAGTTGTCGTCTGGTCGTCATAATGAAGTCAATCTCATTTTCTGTGGAACCGTCGGGGCCCGACCAGGTCCACTTCCTATGGGGCCGCTTCTGGAAGAAAGAGTTCATCATAAAGAGTCCCACTTTCTCCACGAAGTCGGCCAGCTGCCCGGCCCCTTGGGTTCCGTTGCCCTATTCCGAATTTTCCTACTTTCATCTCACCGTTCTCTCTTGTGCCTAGTTTTGCATATTAACACCGTATAGTGGGTTTTAGAGGAATGCATGGCTCTAGAGATATCCTGATACATTTCTTCCACCTCCTCATCGGGGTGTGCCAAGCTTGGTACGTAAACCTGTATGACCTTCAGCGAATACCGTTTGGTGATTCTGAGTATAAGGTACGCAACCCTTGTCCACACACTCTCAATCTTTACAACGTTGTTAACGAGAGACTTGTGGACGATAAATCCGACACCTTCTTGGGACAGATGGTCGCCCTCCCGGTGATAGAGCAAGTTGCTGGATTCGAGGATTACCGTGTCTTCCCCCTCTCTTCGGAGTTCGGATAATCCTATAATATACCAGCGTAACTTGTCTATCTCTTCTTCCAGCTCCACGATCTTCTCGTCAGTCCTCAGGGTGCGTGCGTTGTATGTTGCCAGGTCGAGTCATCTTAGGTGGCAACCGAACCTCCACCGGAGATTATTAGCACGCCCTGCCCCGCCGTTACTATGGTTGCCACCGTAGCCAGGAATAGCGGGGCTGCTGGGGACTGGAGGCCGTTTCTGTGTTACTCTCATCATAGGAGGGGTATTTGCCATAGTTGCCACGCTTGGCGAGCGGGTTGGCAACCGCAGTTTTTTTATTGTAAGTTTGTTGTTATCAGGAAGATGCTGCTGCTCATCTCCTGCCTGTTTCCCTTTATCGTCTTTTACGAAACCCACGGGAAGATATAGGGAATTTGATTTAGTACTGCGGGATTGTGCTTAGGATAAACAAGCTTATATGATATATAAGTAAGGTCCTGTCGTAAATAAGCAGGAGCCGATAGTTTTCCGTGCTTAATAACGTAATCGGGAGAAGCTGTGATAACATGATCAATCCATGAGTATTGTTGTTTTACTGTTATAAGAGAAAGCTTTTACAAAAATTTAATTCGCAAATATCCGCGTTATAAAATAAAATGATGTGTCTTACCTAGTATGAAGAGCACCTCCGCCCTCCCTCAATTGCGTGCACTATCCCCGTCACCACCAATTCCATTAGTGGTGACGGGGATAATGAACGCACGGGGATAGTCTCCGTCACCACTAATCCCATTAGTGGTGACGAGGATAGTGCACGCAATTGAGGGAGGATGGGAGGTGCTCTTCATACTAGATAAGACACATCATTTTATTTTATAACGCGGATATTTGAAAAGTAAATTTTTCTAAAAGCTTTTATACAATGGATGTCCGCAAAGTAACGCCTGATTCTATTGATTATGTTATCAGAAATGTACTGCTGCCCATCTTCTGCCTCAGATTCCTTCTTCCAAGAAAACATTTTCTAAATTGCACAATGGTCGACCGCCAATCATCCAGATGGTGTGGATTGTATCGGGAGTTCTGCTGCCATGTGCGTTTGTGAAATTTGGCGGCTCGGATTAATCCGAATAATTCCTCAGATCACTCTCCGTGGTAAATGCGAAAGAAAATGTAAAGAGATGCAACATCTCTTCGCAGCGCTAATGAATCTAGCCGATCGGAAAGGACTCGGTCGTTGACAATCCGAGCTGCTCTAAGCTGGATGCGTTCAAGTGGAAGGAGTTGGCGCTGGGGAGCCCTGAGAATTTAAACGTCATCATTAGTTCTGTAATACAACGTTTTCCTTTTTCGACCTATATTTAGTAACATACCTAATTTAAGCAGTAGTTAAGTAGAGGAGTATGCAGCTGACATGGAGAGAAGTAACACAAAACCATTGCAAGGACACTTAACTTCCTTGCAGTAGCTTTGGCGTTAGACTCAATGAACCACCCAAAGATCTGCTTTGAGGAAATCGCAATCCCCAACAATGAGGATCAGTAAAGTTGTAGAAAATTCATAAGAATATTAATAATAAAGTTAAAAGAATGACATATTTTTGAATTATCCAAATCGGACCATTACTTACGAAGATAAGGTCCGTGTCGCAGAAACGAACGCAGCCTGCGCTCATAGTTCACGATTCGACAGAGCGTGTATATAACCATATCCGTTCAGCAGCTTTTTCTTGAAATAGGAGCAAAGATCCATCCATACTCACAAACTTACACATTTATAATATTAGTAAGAAGTAGGATAGTAGGATAAGATAGGATTTTGTTATTTATATATTTTTATTCCGTTTTATTTATTTATTACAGATCGGCACGTGAAATCTATAGAGATGATGCTGTAGGATTTATCCAAGTCCAAAGGTTGGGACATGTATTTACATTTAAAGCAAAAATAACGCCTGAACATAGAATAAAAAGTAAAGCGTATAGCTGCATATTTACATGTGATGAAAAGGGAGGCTGCAAACATAGCGTAGCATTTTTGATGTGGCTCAATAGACGCAGCAAGGAGCCATCACCCACTGAAAAAAATGTTACTGAGCCAAACCAAAGCTGGCTACTAAATTAGGTACTAAATTTATAAAAGCCAAAGATATGGATCCTAAATCAGTTACTACTGAATATAAAAACACTGATAACATCAATGGAGACCACTTTTCCTAGCAGTTATGCAAAGCCTAAAGGAAAATTCTATTAGAAATCAGTTATCAGTATACGTTACAAAGAATGAGTTTAAAAAATTATTTTTACATAATCTCTTTCATCAATATAAAAAGGAAGGCAATAATATAAACAGTGCAGATGATTTTTTTGATTATTGCTCTACTAAATCACCATAGAAGAATATCACAAAGCAGAGGAAGCAACAGTTTGTCGAGCTAGTTCACCGTTATGGCATGAGTTAAGGTATTGTAGAATAACCGCGTCTAAAGTTCACGAAGCTGCACATTGCAAGACTCCTGATGGTGCTTTTATTGAAAAAATATTTTGTGCCCCTGTACCAGAGACTATATCTATGAATAGAGGCAAGCGATTGGAATCCGATGTCAGAGCAGAAGTAGCCAAAACAAGGAAAACATTTATCGAATATAGTGGTTTCTTTTTAAAACCCGATTGGCCTCATTTAGGTGCTTCTCCAGATGAATTGACAAGTGAATAGGTATAGGAATAAGTTAGTAAAAACAAAATGACCTTACAAAGAAAGGAAAGGTAAGTTTCGTAAAGAATAATGTTCTCGGTCACAAAAATTTTTTTTGCAATTAAGTCAAGGGATTGTTTTATTATTATTATAGTATTATTTATCGACACGCTAATGAACATTTTTAAAGCAATAAAAAAGTAGAAATATTTGAAGAAGATTATGTTGAAAACTATTGTACTGATCTTTTAGAGAAGTCCACAGATTTTTGGAAAACATCAGTGTTTCTGAAATTTGTTGAGACTTAAAATTACTCTTTTATTAATAATATGACATGTGCTTTTATATTGCGAGGTTGTCAAAATATAACTATACAAGAAACGAAGGCATTTTTCTGTAGACAGTTCTGTAAATTAACTAAACCACAGGCTATTGTTACAATATTATCCAAAAAATGTATGTATGAAACATCGACACATGCGTGAGGTCCGATCATTTTAAAGTCTTTCAATTCCCCTATGCTTTTTTGGACGTGAACTCTTATAGCAGAGATTTTCTTTGTTAGCAAGACTTCCTTTGCTGTAAGTTTTAAGTTGGAACCCACACTAGGCGACTCCAGGAGTATACAACCACGTTGTTCTAGTTAATGGAAAATATTTTTGAAACCCTTGTTAGCTAGCACCATACTTTCTTGTGCTAATTTGTCAAGAAATCCGCTGTCTTCAAATATTGTTGAGTATGGGGTCTTCGCTCCATACAACTCAGAGATAAAGTTCATTAAAACGTCAGGTTTAATTAAAATTAAGTGCTTAATGGTATGCAGCTTTTATATTGAGACCATGTAACCGCTTGGTGCGAAGCGTTGCTAGGTTTCTAAATTTAAATTTCGAAACAATCGATTATTGAAATCGATTTATAATAGCGCTTCCTAAAAGCTATCGGCAAGTTTTACCTGACATCATCTGCTGGTGGCCAGTTAATAAGCCGATTCAGGCACAGTGCAACTTTTGGGAGAATTTTATAAAAATGTTTAGTCACAGAATTCTCAGAGAGGCCAAAATAGCAGTCATTAATTTTAGGTCATGCCATCGGATTTTTCGTAATCACTAAGATTTCAATAGATGATATTCCCGTGAAGTTTTGTAAATGTTTAATACAACATTATGAATGGGCAGGAATGCCTGTCAGTAATTTTAGATCTCGAGACATAACGCATTTGCATATGCTCATTGAAGAAATTTTTTTCATCGTTTTTGTTTTTTCTAAATCATTCGACTCGTTATCACGAGCATTAACATCAAAAGAACGAGTAATTACACTTGAGTTTGAGTTGCTAATTGTGAAACTAACGTATAGATCAAGATTTTTAGGGATAGAGAGATTTAGATTTTTACTTTTTTTAACTTTTGGTTGTTTCCATTTGATTGGCATATTATTAGATTTGGTTTTCATTTTTGGTTTCATATTAAACTGCACTGCTTGTGTTTTGACCTCTTTCATTGTTTTTCGATAATACGTCTATTTCTTCAGGTATGTTAATAGAGCACTGTTTTGGATGATATTTGAGTCTTGATTCTCACAATCTACTCCTTCAATGGAATGCAACAATAGGTCTACGTGTCCAATCATCATCATTCATCATCATTACAGCCCTTCACAAGTCCACTGCTGAACATAGGCCTCCCTCAAAGAATGCCACAAAGCACGGTCCTGAGCCACCTGCATCCATCGACTTCCTGCATGTCTTACCAGGTCGTCACTCCATCTCGTGGGAGGACGCCCTACACTTCGCCTACCGGTACGAGGCTGCCACTCGAGAACCTTTCTTTCCCATCGGTTATCGGTTCTTCGAGCTATATGGCCGGCCCACTGCCACTTCAGCTTACTAATCCGTTGGGCTATGTCGGTTACTCTGGTTCTACTGCGGATATCCTCATTCCTAAGTTTATCACGCAGAGAAACTCCGAGCATAGCCCTCTCCATAGCTCGCTGAGCGACCTTGAGCTTCCTCATACGGCCAGCAGTGAAGGACCACGTCTCAGTTCCATAAGTCATCACTGGCAACACGCACTGGTTGTACAATTTCGTTTTCAGGTTTTGAGGTATGTCTGACGAGAAGATGTGTCGTAGTTTCCCGAACGCTGCCCAGCCGAGTTGAATCCGTCGATTGACCTCTCGGTCGAAATTGGACTTACCTAGTCGGACTATTTGTCCCAGGTAAACATACTCGTCAACAACTTCGAGCTTAGTGCTCCCAACAACTACCGGCATAGGTGTGACATGGACATTGAACATGATCTTTGTTTTGTCCATGTTCATCTTAAGACCTATCCGTTGGGAAACACTATCGAGGTCATTGAGCATAGTGCTTAGGTCCTGCAGCGATTCTGCCATAAGGACTATATCGTCGGCAAATCGAAGGTGAGTGATGTACTCGCCATTGATGTTGATACCGTATCCTTTCCAGTCCAGAAGCTTGAAAACGTCTTCCAATGCAGCGGTGAAGAGTTTCGGGGATATGACGTCACCCTGCCTTACACTTCTCTGCAATTGGATAGGTTTCGTACTCTGGTTCTGTACTCGGATAGCCATCGTAGCCCTACTGTACAAGCACTTCAACACTTCGATATACCGACAGTCAACTTGGCACCGCTGAAGGGACTGCAGCACCGCCCAAATTTCGACGGAATCAAAGGCTTTCTCATAGTCCACATACGCCAGACATAGTGGCAAATTGTACTCTTCGGACTTCTGTACAATTTGCCGAAGGGTATGTATGTGGTCTATGGTGCTAAAGCCCTTTCGGAAACCGGCTTGTTCGGGAGGCTGGAAGTCGTCAAGTCTGCGCGCGAGACGATTCGTAATGACTCTCGAAAACAGCACGTAGACGCGGCTCAGAAGGGAAATCAGTCTGTAGTTCTTCAAGAGAGCAATTTTAATTTTCCATATCTTCTTCCAACTGAAATATAAAAATGCATATAAGTATTAATTCATTTACTTCTATCAATAAGGCATAGCTGAGGCAGATACATATATGCACCGTTGTTGTGTAAATAATTAAAAAATATTATAATTCACTCTGCTTTTTGCCTGAGGACGTCCCTGTGCCATTGTTTTGACCTTGGAATATGTAACACGATGTTTATACACATAAACAGCTGAACTGATTTTGATGAATTATGGTATAGAGATAATTCTGAGATATTTAAATGGATATAGGCTACTTTTACCGCAAAAATTAAACTTTAAGGCGAGATAATAACTTTGTGAGACAAACCGAATTGATCGCGGGCGACGCTGCGGGCAAAAGCTAGTATTACATAGAAATGGGAACGGGCAAATAGTTAGGTACGTAGTTTTATCCACAAAACTCAGAAAAAGTAAGTAGGTATGTTTTCATTAATACAGCAGGCTTGAAACAAGAGAATACACAGGTACACTAACGTAATAGTAGGCACCGACTTATTTCCATATCAACTAATTATTAGGTATAATAGGTATAATACGTACCTACACGTACATCAAAGTGATCTTGCCTGGGCAGAGGATAGAATTTTATCATCTCTTTTTGCAACGGAATACCATTTTTTTCGAATTTTTGGGTCCTTCGGCACGTTAAAGTGACGTCACAGCTATTGCGCCGGGCGATCAGTGAACTTCTCTAGTAATTTGGTCATAACTTCGTCAGTTTTTGCAATGTATGTTAAGGATTTCTTAGCTCTAAAAATCTGCAATCTCAACTAAAAACGTTACAGATCCTCATTGAAGGCAGTCAAAAAGACACGCTTGTATTTTGTAGGCGCTGCGTTGTTCTGTAAGTTTTTCTTTATATATTTTATTTTGTATTTTTAAGCAACAGGAGCCGAATAATCAGGGTCAAATGTTGAGAAATTAATAAGCTATTGGTTCAAAGACGTCTTAATGATCAAACCAAAAAAAGCCCCCTTTGTTTATATCAGATTAATTTATTGCTGTATTCAGTTTGAGTAAATCTCTAAAGAATATTAATTATTTCTTGTTATATATGTATATCTTACATCGATACTCGATACATGATCCACGATATATGATATTGTTATAATGGGAATCATAGAAGCATACAATTAGTATTGGAGTATACAATATAAAAGTAAAATGATATAGGCATACCATAATAAAATCAAAATTAGATGTGGTGGTTTCAGAAAAGAAAAGCAGGGAATTTATGTCCAGTATGTTTCAGGAAATATAAATAAATTAATATGCAATTTATATCCTTCATTGTGAAATGCAAGCAAATCCTTATTTATTGATCGCAATAAAACTACAATTAAAGTTCAATACTGTCGCAATTTCTCACGATATTCAAAATATTATTTGCAATCCATCGAAGTTTGATTTTTATTTGGTAGAGCCATGCTGCAGCTATATTGTGGTTGAGGCACGAATAGGTCGGCTCGACCGGGGTAGGACCACGCTCTCACATAATACCAGTGTGAAATAGCAGTTTAATTCTGAGTGTAGAGAATACTTTTTACTGGAAGGGAAGCATTTCATCTCTGTCCTTAGGGGTGACAACGCATCTGCATTTTGATTCTTCATTGATAATAAATGTAGATATCTATGGGCCGCAGCATCCACTTACCATCAGGTGGACTTTATGCTCGTTTGTCACCCTCATACTATAAAAAATGTATACAAAGCATTCATCGGCACAGTTGTCTAAAAATTTTTGCATTGAGTTACGTCCTTATTAATAAAAATTATTCATGGTTTTTTTTCGTAGTTTATTTTTTCGTGGTAGAGCCATGATGCAGCCCAACCGTTCGTGCTGTTATAGTACGGACTGTTGGTCTCGACCGAAGGTAGATCACGCTCTCAGAAAACCGGTGTGAAATAGCAGCTTAATGTTGCTGTCTTACATATGGTGAGTGTAGAAACCGGAGACACTTTTTACTTCCATCTAATAAATCTAAAAGAAAAGAATGGTCACATTCATTAAGTTATGAAACTCAATAATGTAATGGAGTTTTAATAGTGGAGTGTGTTTGCAATTATAACAAAAATCTCAGTATTATGAATTAAAATATTATTGGTTTGTGTATTTATCTTCCATCTCTTTAAAATTAATGTATCCCTTCAAATTTTTACTTAATTCTAGATATGCTCATTAATTTGCCATTTTATCGCTCGTCAATCTCTTTCACCTAAATTCTTTTGAGAGAAGAATGTATGTCAATCATATGTCAATAAATTTTAAATTTACTATTCGTAACTTACAAATCTTTCAAGTCCATATTGACAAAAATTTTATTTACTTATCTAGCTTAGCGATAAAGAAAACCATTCTTAATGGTAAATTAGCTTTAGAGTTATATTTTCTTCCACGCTAGGTGGGTGCAAGTGCACTCTTGTCCGTGCCCATTAATAATTTTACTATTTACGGTGTAACATCATAAGTGCCAAAATAATAAAGTGGTTTATAATTTTGGCACTTATGATTGTAATTAATTAGTGAAATAATAGATAATTTGCAAATCATAAGCATATTTTCCTTAAATGAAATATTAGTGCTGAATTACACTTTTAGTTTAAAGTATCACAGCAAAAATGGGCGCAAAGTTATTTGAATAGTTGGTAGGGTTTAATTTTGGATTGCGCGTCCATTTAGATTGATATCACCCTATTATCCAATCATTATTTAGTGCAACCACTTATGTGTTCAGTTTAAAGGGTAGGAAATAAGACGCAATAGCAACGGCTGTGAAAAACTCTGGGCTGCTACTGAGAATATCTTGAGAGAAAAATCAAATAACTGCTGACCAGGATTTAAGCCTGAGATCAGTCTTTATATATAAATTTTGTAGTTTTGGACCAAAATGATTCACATTTATAATGATTGTGGCTTGATAATTGAACGCGTTACTACTGAGTCTTTAAGAAGAACGCTGCTTCCCATCACCGGACTGGATTAACTAAGCTAAGCTTAGAATAGAATATTTTTTATTCAATATACATTACATGTGTAATTCTTATTGAAAGTCATTTTTTACTTTACCACTGGTTCGAAAAAAAACCCTCTGTCCAGGGAAGAACCAGCAAGAAACCCAGCGGGACTTCTTTTTTAAATAAATTTTACAATATAAATGATTACGAACTATTTACAAAATTTATTTTAGAAACTGCTTGGAAGCGATTAATATTTATTTTTTATTTTTTATTTTTTTTTTTGATTAATATTAATATAAATGATTACGAACTATTTACAAAATTTATTTTAGAAACTGCTTGGAAGCGACCACCTCATTCCCAGGGGTGATTATCAACCATGTATGTATTCATTTATACTATAATAACCCTTTTTATACAGTTTCATCTTAATAAAACATTTAAACTTGGTAATAGAGAGAACCTGTACACTTTCCGGGACCTTGTTGTAATAGCGTATACATTGCCCCAAGAATGAATTACTGACTCTGTGGAGTCGAGAAACTGGCATCACTAGCTTGTGTTTGTTCCTAGTGTTTACAAAAGGTATATCACTTTTTTTACTAAAACTATCTTTGTTTTTGTGAACATACATTAAATTTTCGTAAATAAACTGAGAGGCCAAAGTTAATATATTAATTTCTTCAAATTTATCTCTAAGAGACTCTCTCGGTTTTAGATTGTAAATAGCTCTAATGGCCCTCTTTTGTAAAACAAAAATAGTTTCTGAATCAGCCGCATTTCCCCATAGCAAAATCCCATAAGACATTATGCTATGGAAATAACTAAAATATACTAATCTAGCTGTCTCGACACTAGTGAGACCTCTAATCTTTTTTACAGCATAGGCTGCAGAACTTAGTCTGTTTGCTAATTTGGATATATGGGGGCCCCTCTGAAGCTTTGCATCAAAATTGAGGCAAGAAAAACAGTGGATACAACAGGGCTCAATTCCTCCCCATTTAAAAACACATTTGTATTCAGATTTTTAACATTCGTTGTTGTAAATTTAACACAATTAGTTTTATTTCCGTTCAAATGCAGATTATTAAGGTTAAACCAGTGCACTAATTTTGATATAGCATTATTCACTTCGTCACATTTAAATGATAAGACGTTTAAGTTTAAAAATCAAGGAAGTATCATCAGCAAATAATACTATATCATGACTATCCCCTATAAGGTGAGGTAAGTCATTAATATACACCAGAAACAGGAATGGGCCGAGAATCGAGCCCTGAGGAACACCCATTAGTACAGGTGACCCGGAAGAACTTTTACCATTGACAATAACCTTCTATTTTCTATTACTTAAATATGAAATAATAAGTTTAAGCGCTGTGTTCTTGACACCATAGTATTGTAGCTTCCTGATTAATGTCTCATGGTAAACACAGTCGAAGGCCTTGGAAAGGTCACAAAATATACCCAAAGCATCCTCTGAATTCTCCCATGCACAAAAAATATGTTTAATAAGCTCAACTCCAGCGTCAGTTGTCGAGCGACCCCTTGTAAAACCGAGTTGATTTTTATGTAGCAATTTATTAATATTAAAGAAACTTAACATCTGATCTAAAATAATTTTTTCAAAAATTTTAATTAATGTTGGTAGTACAGAAATTGGTCTAAAATTGGCGGGGTCTAATGTACTACCAGATTTAAATATAGGTATGACTTTACTATGTTTCATTAAATCAGGAAACACACCAGATTCGACGCTTATATAAAATATAGTGGCTAGATAAGGTGCTGATATATCTATTATAGCTAAAATAACTTTAACGGAAATCTCCCATAAGTCTGCTGTTTTCTTAACATCAATAGTTTTAAAATATTTAACGATATCTTTTGGCAGTACTCTATGGAATTTAAAAGTATTTGAACAAGCCTTTACATTTTGTTTGAGCAATGATTCGGCGACAGTAGGAGAAGAATTTAATGATTTTGTTATCAAAAAAGGAACATCAGTAAAATGTTTCTCAAAAGTTCAAAAAACTTCTTGATCAGATCGCGTTAAATTATTGTTAATATTCAATTGAAAATCCGAGTTGCGCGGTTTGACCTTGCCCGTTTCACTATTTATTATTCTCCAGGTCATTTTAATTTTGTCGGATGCAGTTTTAATTTTGTTGCTTAAATGTAAAGCCTTAGCAGTGGAGCACACTTTTTTAAATATTTTAGAATATATTTTTACATAATCTCTAAATATAACACTACTATTATATGATCTTTCATCATAAAGCTCGTATAACCGTCGCCTACTTTTATAAATTCCTACTGTCGCCCATTAATTAAATGATTTGCGACTATTAAGAGAGAAAGTTTTAGAAGTAAATATTCTACTAAATTCACAACATATAATTTCAAATAATGTAGCATTCAAATAATTAGCACTATTTTTAAACGAAAGTGATGGAAGTCTTTTTATTATATTACTTCTAAACCTCTCCAAGCGATGTTCATTTATTGGAACAAACACAACTTTCTTATTTTTCTGTTTTTTGTGTATGTAAGGTAGTGATACTA